>CM055123.1:291247079-292447079 GCA_029206835.1 Rana muscosa | reverse complement strand
GACAGTCCACACAGGTCTGGTTCCAGGCATGAGCTAACACCTAATGAATCTGGGAGTTCTTATAGAGGCCTAAATGAGCTGACAAGCTTCAGCTGGTCTCATCAACTCCCTGTCTGCACGACGCCCCACACTCTCCCTAGAGGTATGAGTCATCCATGAGCCCACTAGCCTCAGCTGGGCTTCATCAACTCTCTCCCTAGTTGTATAAGTCGGCGTAAAGCCTGAATCTGGGCGAAATATATCTACCCCCCTGGATGCAACCAGGTGACTTTACCTTCCTGCTGTCACATACCCCCCCCTCTTGTTTTAACCTCGGGGTTGGAACACCAGCAATCAGGCATTCATGTACTCGAGACAAAGCATCCACATTCCCCATTTGAACGCCAGGGCGATGCTTTACTGTGAAGTTGAATTCCTGGAGGGCCAGGAACCACCTATTCACTCTTCTATTTGTTTCCTTGTTTTGAGCCATCCACTTTAACGGAGCGTGATCCGTAACCATGTCAAAGTGCCTACCTAGCAGGTAGTACCGAAGGGAATCTAGAGCCCACTTCACCGCTAAACACTCCTTTTCAACGGTGGCGTAATTTACCTCATGGGACTTCAACTTCCTGCTGAGGTAAATGACTGGGTGCTCTTCCCCGTTCCAGACCTGGGACAATACTGCTCCTAACCCCACATCTGACGCAACACTTTGTACGACAAAGTCTTTAGAGAAGTCGGGTGAGTACAACACTGGCTGGCTACATAAGGCTTGTTTCAAGAATTGGAATGCTGCCTCAGCCTCGGGGGTCCATTTAATCATGACCGACCCTTTCCCCTTCGTCAGGTTGGTTAGGGGCACAGCCTTATAAGCAAAGTGGGGAATGAATCGCCGATAATACCCAGCGATTCCCAGAAAGGCTCGTACCTGCTTCTTGCTGTTGGGACGTGGCCAACTCTGGATGGCCTCGACTTTGTTGAGTTGGGGTTTTATTACTCCCCTCCCAATGGTGTACCCAAGATATTTGGCCTCCTCCTGCCCAATGGTACACTTCTTGGGGTTAGCCGTAAACCCCGCTTCCCGAACAGAGTCCAGGACTGCTTGCACTTTTGGCAGATGTGAGGCCCAATCTGTGCTATGGACAATTACGTCATCCAGGTAAGCCGCAGCATACTTCCGATGGGGCCTCAGCATCTGGTCCATTTTCCGCTGGAATGTGGCCGGCGCATTCTGTAACCCGAACGGCATTCTTTTATATTGGAACGCCCCGTCTGGGGTTACAAATGCGGTTTTCTCTTTGGCCGACTTGGCCAGGGGGATTTGCCAATACCCTTTTGTGAGGTCAAGAGTCGTCATGTATCGGGCTGTTCCCAGCCGGTCGATCAACTCATCTATACGTGGCATGGGGTAGGTGTCAAATTTTGGAACTTTGTTCAACTGACGAAAATCGTTACAAAATCGCCAGCTCCCATCCGGTTTAGGCACCAACACAATGGGACTAGACCAATCACTTTGGGACTCCTCTATCACCCCTAAGTTCAGCATTTTCTGTACTTCCTCCCGTATTGCCTCCCGTCGGGCCTCTGGGATCCGATAGGGTTTTAACTTCACCCTTTCACCGGGCGGGGTAATGATGTCATGCTCTACCCCAGATGTTTGTCCTGGCAGCTCAGAGAATACCTCCTTGTTGCGAAGCACAAACTCCTTAACCTCCTGTTGTTGGGGTTGTGACAAGGTGGCTGCTATTCCAACCTCAGGAATCACGCAACCAGTTTGAGCTGGTGACCAAGTGTCTGCGACTAGGGACTCTCTATCCCTCCAGGCTTTCAACAGATTAACGTGATAGATCTGTTCGGGCTTTCGCCTTCCTGGTTGTCTGACCTTGTAATTCACTTCGCTCACTTTTTCCATTATCTCATAGGGGCCTTGCCATTTGGCAAGGAATTTACTTTCAACCGTAGGGACAAGTACCAGTATCCTATCCCCCGGGGAAAAGGTACGGGTCTTGGTTCCACGGTTGTACACTCTCTGCTGTGCTAACTGCGCTTGGGCCAAATGTTCCTTCACGATGGGCATTACCTGTGCAATTCGGTCTTGCATCAGGGCGACATGCTCAATCACACTCCTGTGGGGAGAACTCTCACTTTCCCAAGTTTCCTTGGCAATATCCAACAGCCCTCTTGGGTGTCTCCCATACAGTAACTCAAAGGGGGAGAATCCCGTAGAGGATTGGGGCACCTCCCTAATAGCAAACATCAGATAAGGAAGTAGACAGTCCCAATCCTTTCCATCTCTATCCACCACTTTCTTCAACATTTGTTTTAGGGTTTTGTTGAATCTTTCAACCAGCCCATCGGTTTGGGGGTGATACACAGATGTACGTAATTGCGTCACTTTGAACAATTTACACAGCTCCTTCATAACCCGGGACATAAAGGGTGTACCTTGGTCCGTAAGCAGTTCTT
The DNA here is from genome assembly GCA_029206835.1 of Rana muscosa. Taxonomy (NCBI): domain Eukaryota; kingdom Metazoa; phylum Chordata; class Amphibia; order Anura; family Ranidae; genus Rana; species Rana muscosa. The sequence continues at coordinate 292,444,631 of CM055123.1, read as the reverse complement.
TACAAATACCCACCCGGCTAAACACAAGAGATAGCTCTTTGGCTATGGTTTTGGCCGAGGTATTTCGGAGAGGGATCGCTTCTGGATAACGGGTGGCATAGTCCATTATAACTAATATGTACTGGTGCCCCCTAGCGGACTTGATTATAGGCCCTACCAAATCCATGGCGATCCTCTCAAACGGGACCTCAATGATGGGTAGAGGGACCAGCGGGCTACGGAAATGTGGCATCGGGGCCGACCTCTGACACACAGGGCAGGAGGAACAATAATTTTCTATGTCCTTCATCACCCCCGGCCAATAGAATCTCTGTAATACCCTCTCTCGGGTTTTCTCTGTCCCCAGATGACCTCCAAGAATGTGCCCATGGGCCAACTCCAACACCAACTTCCTGTAAGGTTTGGGCACCAGAAGCTGCTCAACGGTTTCTTCTGCCCTTTTTGCCACCCGATACAGTAGGTCCTTCTCTACGCTGAAGTATGGGTAAGTGCAGGTATTATCTGGGTTCACTAACTCGCCATCTATTTTCACTACGTTTTCCCGTGCCTTTATTAGGGCGGGGTCTTTCAACTGTTCTGTGGCAAAGTTTTCCCTGTGAACCTCAAGATCAGAAAACTCCACAGACGGTAGGTTTTCGTCTGAGGAGGTGGGCTCCTCTCCAGTTTCTTGAGTCTCCCCTGCCAATACTGTTAAGGGAAATTCCGGAGAGTCCTCACCACTCTCAGGGGAGTTCTGGCTATCACATTCCTGGTACATAGGGGCACCAGTGGGGGGCTCAGGATCATCCCACAGTTCCCAGAACTTCGGAAAATCCCTTCCCACAATGGCGTCATGCGGTAACTGAGATACTAAGCCCACTGGATGAGAGAGGGTACCTTTGGGGGTCTCGAAACACACTGTAGTCACTGGATACTCTCGGGTGTCCCCATGCACACAAATAACAGCTACCTTGCTATTCCCAAAGACCTCTGTTTTAACTAACTCAGCCTTTATCAGGGTCACAAGGCTACCTGAATCCAGCAATACCACAACATTTCTACCATTAACACACATTTTGCATAAATGTTTCTCAGTTCCTCGAATGGCAGTGCATGCGACTGTCGCACACAGCGACTGACGTCTGCCCGTCAGAAAGTCACACTGCATGGGTTCCTCCACAACCGGGCAATTGGCTGCAATATGTCCCGCTTGCCGGCAGCGGTAGCAAACGATCCTTCTTGCCGCCTCTTGAGCCGCTGATTTCCCAGGCTGTTCTCGCCAAACTTGGGGTAGAGCTCCCACCCTCTCACTCTCTCCACCCTCACCCCTTGGAATCCTCTTATCCGCCCCTGGGGATGGTCTGGTCTTAGGGTGGAAAGTCCGAGTGTCTCTGGAAGAGGCCGTCAGGTTCTCTGTAGCCAAGTATTTCTCCACACGATCCACAAGACCATCGGCCGTCTCTGGGTCTCCATGGCTTACCCACTTTTGGATGGCAGTAGGAAGAGCTCTCAAAAACCGATCCATTACAACACGTTCCACAATCTTTGGTGCGGACAAAGTCTCTGGCTGTAGCCACTTTCTGCTCAGGTGAATGAGATCATACATTTGAGACCTGGGGGGTTTTCCAAGCTGGAAAGTCCAGTTATGCACACGCTGAGCCCGGACAGCCTGGGTGACACCCAGCCTTGCCAAAATTTCAGCTTTTAGCATCACATAGTCTTTTGCTTGGTTAGGCTCTAGGTCATAGTAAGCTTTCTGCGATTCACCAGTTAACAGAGGAGCCACCAGTCCAGCCCACTGCTCCTCAGGCCACTTTTCTCTTTCAGCGGTCCTTTCAAATGTGGTCAAAAATACCTCTGGATCATCCTCTCCAGTCATTTTTGTCAATAAACGACTCACCCCAAAGGACGCGGTATTAGTGGGACGGCTTTCCTCACTGGTCTGCGGACGTTGCTGCATTACTGCTTCCATTTGTTGTAGTCTCTGCTCTTGCTTCTGTAACAGGTCTATGAAGCGGGCCTCAGATTGCTGCTGGGCTTGTTGCTGAGCTTCCAGACTCTGTTGGTGAGCTTGCTGCTGGGCTGCAAGGCTCTGTTGATGAGCTTGCTGCTGGGCTGCAAGGCTCCTTTGCAAACCTGCATTTGTCTGCTGTTGATTGGCATTTGCTAGAGCCAGCTGTTTCAGTATCTCCTCCATGCTGGCTTAAAAAAAACTGCCTGCATTCTCCACCAACTGTGAGGGGGTTAGCTCGGCAGCGGGTGTGTGTGACCCCCGGGATGGGCTCCCCACACAAAACAGGCCCAGCAAACGGAGGTTGTGGTTTTCAAAATCAAAAAGGTGCGGTTTATTTTCTATTTACAGTGACAAAACACAGCAAAGCAAAAGAAACATAAACAAAATAAATCCTGGTCAACTTGACCTCTGACTAAACATACAGGTTTCCTAACTAACAACTGGGAACAGCCTAGTGCTGTCCTAGTCCCTAAGTCCCTGGTTTTAAATGTCCAAGCAAATAGCCACACAGGCTTTGTCTCACCGCACAGGGGTTCACTCTCCCTAGACAGTCCACACAGGTATGGTTCCAGGCATGAGCTAACACCTAATGAATCTGGGAGTTCTTATAGAGGCCTAAATGAGCTGACAAGCTTCAGCTGGTCTCATCAACTCCCTGTCTGCACGACGCCCCACACTCTCCCTAGAGGTATGAGTCATCCATGAGCCCACTAGCCTCAGCTGGGCTTCATCAACTCTCTCCCTAGTTGTATAAGTCGGCGTAAAGCCTGAATCTGGGCGAAATATATCTACCCCCCTGGATGCAACCAGGTGACTTTACCTTCCTGCTGTCACAATATATATATATATATGTATATATATATATATATATATATATATATATATATATATATATATATATATATATATAATTTGTATTTTATTTTTTGTTAATTGTAGATCTCTGTAAGGAGGACATGCTTCCCAATGACTACAATTAAAAGGAGCATTGTTCCCTGTGACCATCATGCTAATGTACCAAGAGTTGTAGATATAGTAAATAAGTAAATATTAGCAAGGGTTTCCTGAGACCCCAAAGTTATTTCAAGGGTTCTTCCATGGTTAAAAAGTTGAGAAAGGCTAGTTAAAGACTTTTTTTTTTACATGGTTACATTAGATCGCTGCTTTGGTTTTGTAGTGGGAAATGGCCATAAAAAAAAGCTTTGCAAGTCATAGTTTTGCATTGGACTACAGAGTTTTCTGGTATAGTTCACACTGAAAGTGGCCTTCTTCTTTATTCATGCCTTCGATAAAATGATGGGTAAGGTGCCTAGACCTGGAAAAGCAGAAATAGTAAACATGATCTTGATGTTTTTTCTACTTACAGGTCTGTGATTTCTCAGAGACCTGCAATTGCTAGCTGAGCTACGACCTTTATGACTTTGGAAACTGTATTTCTGCCAGGGGTGAGGGTGTCAGATTATAAACAGCCAATTGACATCAGAAGTTGCCGAATAAGAGTTGATATTAAAGGATATGTAAAGGTTCCTTTTAAAAAAAAAAAAAAAAAATCATGTTATACTTACCTTCTCTGTGCAGTTGGTTATTCACAGAGTGGCCCCCGATCCTCCTCTTCTGGGGTCCCTCAGCAACACTCCTGGCTCCTCCTCTTCTCGAGTGCCCCGTTGGAGAGCCGCTCCAACTCGGCTCCACCCCCGACTCCCGCGTCATTGGATTTGATTGACAGCAGAGGGAGCCAGTTGCTGCGCTGCTATCAATCTATCCAATCAGGACCCAAGACAGCGGCTGGGGCTGGTGTGCTCGTCCCCGTTGCTGAAAAGACCGGGTTCAGGTAAGTAAAAGGGGGGCTACTGCATCACAGGAGGTTTGTTCACCTTAATGCATAAAATGCATTAAGGTGAAAAACCTTGAGGGTTTACAACCCCTTTAAGGCCTCATTCACACCATGTGCCGAGACATCAGTTTTTCTGCACACGTTCGACAAGGGCAAAAAAAAACAAACAATTGTTCCCCATGTGCCCTGTTCACACCACAACACTGGTATCACATGCAGATTTTTTCTGCGCAGGAATCTGTAAAAAAAACTCACTGACACACGCATGAAAACTGATGTAAACTCAAATCTCTACAAGTATATCTATGTGTCAGTTTCCATCAGTTTTTCTGCACTTATGGTGTGAATGAGGCCTTGCTTAGTCTCTGAAAAACAATGCCTACTATTAGTGGCGGCCAGTGGTGTTTTTTTTTTTGAGGGGGGCGGCGGCGGTAGCCCGCCCATTTGCTGTCTGCCGGTTAGTCCGGGACTTACCCCATCTAGCCGTGGTGGGTGGCAGGCTGCTGTGTCCTCTCCTCTATTACGGCGGCTTCCACCGTGCGTCTCCTCTCTCCCCCTCCTAGGGGTCCAATAGGATCGCTTGTCCTTTCAGCCAGTCAGGTGACGGGTCTCATAACCCGCTTCTTGATTGGCCAGGGGGAGGATTAGTGTGACAATAGGGAATATTCATTCCCTATTGTCACACAACTGGGTAGGCTCAGAGCGCAGTGTTCTACGCCTTGAGCCCACCCTTTGTTGAAGCCAATTAGAGTCTCTGGCTCTAATCACATGCTTCAAAAAATAACACCCCCTCCATTGGAATTCATGGTTCGGCACCTTGTATGTAGATCAGGGGGCCGGATGTGTGAATAGGGGGGTGACGCCCCCTATGGACAGGCCCGCCAGTGCCTACTTTTGTATTGTTTGAAATGTGTGCCTTTTTTTCCCTCAGTTGGATAAGTCGGGATGTGGCTCTATTGAAGTGGAGACAGAAGACTATAAATTAAACAGTACTGGCCTAGATAATACACTAAAGGCAGAAGCCCTTATCACAGAACAAGGAACAGGTAAGTTTCATTCCATACTACTTTCCAGCCCACAGGTACAATATTGATCTGATAATCTCATCTGCTCTCAATTCTTTGCTTGTTTAATTTCACTTTCCTTGCAGGAATTCAGTTATCTACATCCGGTCAAACCAGTGTAAGCCCTGTGGTCAACAAGGTGTCTTATGTGGATCAAGACCACAGCTACAAGGCTGGGATCCCAAGCAAAGTTGTGGTGAGTTGTATAGAGCCCTGTGCTTTTTTTTATTTTTTAAAGCGGGAGTGAATTCTAAAAGTTTTACTATGATATGAGGGAAAATGTAGAAATGTTAATTGTACCTAAGGAGTAACCTGAAAAAATGTACCCTTTGTCTTGAGTCACTCCTGAAAAATAGCCGTGTACTTACTTGTATGTGAGGGTGCCTAGGCACTTCTGTGTCTACAGCTTCATAGCTGTGTATCTGCAGTGTGAGGCCTACGGCACTGTGCCTCTGACTGCTAGCTTCAAGAGATTTGGAGTGAGGTTAGGTGATATCACTCATCTCAGCTTACTGCTCTCCTTTCTGGAGACTCCAACCTGAGATAACAAAGCCTTTCTCTACTACCAAGATGGTGGCCTCCACACCGAGGCGCACTGCAGGACAAGGCACTGTAAGACAGTAATTGGGAAAGATCAGCTGAGGGAAACCACAATACTACAATACTCCCTTGCCTTTATAGGTACAGTTTCCAAAGTTCAGTTTCTCGTTAACCACTTAAGTACCAAGCCTCTTTCTGAGATTTGGTGTTTACAAGTTAAAAAAATTTTTTTGGCTAGACAACTACTTAGAACCCCCAAACATTATATATATTTTTTTCTAACACCCTAGAGAATAAAATGGAGGTCGTTGCAATACTTTCTGTCACACCGTATTTGCGCAACTGTCTTACAAGCGCACTTTTTTTTTAAAAAAAACACTTTTTTTGAAAAAAACTGTAAAGTTAGCCCAATTTTTTTTTATATTGTGAAAGATAATGTTACTCTGAGTAAATTGATACCCAACATGTCACGCTTCAAAATTGCGCCCGCTCGTGGAATGGCAACAAACTTTTACCCTTACAAATCTCCATAGGCGACGTTTAAAAAATTCTACAGGTTGCATTTCTTAAGTTACAGAGAAGGTCTAGGGCTAAAATTATTTCTCTCACTCTAACGATCGTGACGATACCTCACATGTGTGGTTTGAACACCATTTTCATATGCGGGCACTGCTCACATATGCGTTTGCTTCTGCATGCGAGCTCGGCGGGACGGGGCGCGTTTAAAAAAAAATATATCTTATTTTATTTTTACACTGTTCTTTAAAAAAAAATGGTGTCACTTTTATTCCTATTACAAGGAATGTAAACATCTCTTCTAATAGAGAAAAAGCATGACAGGACCTCTTGAATATGAGATCTGGTGACCTCCGATCTCATATTTACACTAAAATGCAATAAAAAAATCAAATAAAAAAAATTCTAATAAAAAAAAAGATTCTTTAAGAGTAGGATCCGATCGCCTCAGCCGCTCCCGGCGGCTCCGGTAAGCGGTGGAGGGCACCGAAGCGTGGCAGGAGGGGGACCCCCTCTCCCGCCGTTGATAAAACCACTGTCACCACTGTCTCGGGTCCTCATTGGATAGATTGATAGCAGCAGCAATCATTGGCTCCCGCTGCTGTCAATCAAATCCAGTGACATGGGAGCGGGGGGCGGGGCTGAGTTCTGCTGTCTGTGTCAATGGAGGCAGCAGGACTCTGGAGCGCGCCCGCACAAGTGCCACCATAGAAAGCGGCTCTCTGTGGGGGCACTCAAGAAGAGGAGGAGACAGGAGCGCCGCTGGGGGGACCCCAGAAAAGGAGGATCAGAACTGCTCTGTGCAAAATCCTTACACAGAGCAGGTAAGTATAACATGTTCGTTATTTTAAGAAAAAATATAAAAATGAAGCTTTACAATCACTATAAGGAATACAGTCATGTCTTCTTACCACATCTAGCCTGTAGAAGCATTATACTACTGAGGTTGTCTCTCCGGTCACTCTACATGCTCCTCCTATCATTTATATTTGTATGCAGTGGCGGCTGGTGTTTTTTTTGTTTTTAAACACCCCCCCCCCCTGCGTGTACCATAATCCCCCCCCCCTCGCTGTCTGCCGGTCCACCAGCACTTACCCCATCTAGGCAGTGGGCACATCAGGCAGCGGCAGGGACTGAGCAGCGGCGGGTACATCTGGGAGCAGCGGGGATCAAGGCATTGGCGGACATCAGGCTGCGGCGGGCATCGAGCAGCGGCTCCTGGGTCTTCTCCTCCTCGCTTCCGCTGTGCGTCTCCTCCCCTCCTCCTAGGCATTCAGAAGCATTGCCTATCCTTTCAGTCAATTGGGTGACGGGTATCAGACCCGCTTCCCAATTGGCTGGGAGGAGGATCAGTGTTGCAACAGTGAATATTCATTCGCTGTTGCAACACAACTGGGTGGGCTCCAGACGCAATGCTCTGCGCCCCGAGCCCACCCTATTTTGAAGCCAATTAGAGCTTCTGGCTCTAATCAGGTGTTTAAAAAAAAAACACCCTGCCATAGGAATTAATGCGCCCGGCGTCCTGAAAGGGGCCAGGTGCATGGATAGGGAGGGCGGCGGCGGTGTATAGGCCAGGCGGTGGACAGGGGAGGTGGCACCTGTGCGCCCACAATGGAAGAGGCGCCCCTGTTTTGTACGAAAACACCTGATTGGATCCAGGTGCTGCCTCTTCGTCTCCCAGAGTGATGCTATATAGAGGATTACAAAGGGCCGATACAAAGTCAAATTCAGCTTTGTAGTTAGCTACATTTAAAAATATATTTAAAAAAACAATGTATTGATTAGTAAATTCCTAGAAGTATTAAATGGTGTCTTTTATATTTGCTTTCACCTGTACCTCTCTGTTTGGAGTAACATTTGGCAGCTGCTTTAGTAGAGATTTAGCATCTCCTGGATCAGCACTGGGTATTATGCCAGTGTTAGGATGGCAGAGGGTTGACACTGATGGTCTTTTTAACTTTCTTTGCTACCCAGCTACATCTCATTGTGTTTCATTCCAGGTTAAAGTGACCGATGCCAATGATAATCCGAAACAAGACATGAAACTTTATTTTTATAGTAGAGGCGGCACAGAAGTGCTTGTTGACACCTCGGTGACAGACAACAATGGCATCGCTGTTTTCATTTTGAATACGACCGACTGGAGTGGCACAAAAACCTTTGTGGTACGGGAATCTCATATGTATACTTATGTGTATGTCTAGAAGCTTCCTGTTTTCTGCTTAAGAAGAGCATAATCACTATCATTCATGCTTTAACCACTTGCTCACTGGGCACTTAAACCCCCTTCGTACCCAGACCAATTTTCAGCTTTCAGCGCTGACGCATTTTGAATAACAATTGCGCGGTCATACAACGCTGTACCCAAATTATATTTTTATCATTTTTTTCCCACAAATAGAGCTTTCTTTGGGGGGTATTTGATCACCTCTGCGGTTTTTATTTTTTGCGCTATAAACAAAAAAAGACAGAAAATTTTGAAAAAAAAAACACATTTTTTTTTTACTTTTTGTTATAATAATATCCCAATTTTTTTTTCAAAAACTATTTATTTTCTCAGTTTCGGCCGATACGTATTCTTCTATATATTTTTGGTAAAAATAATTGCAATAAGCGTATAGTGTTTGGTTTGCGCAAAAGTTATAGCGCCTACAAAATAGGGGATAGAATTATGACATTTTTATTATATATTTTTTTACTAGTAATGGCAGCGATCTGCGAATTTTGTCAGGCCTGCGATTTTGCGGCGGACATATCGGACACTTTTGACACTATTTTGGGACCATTCACATTTATACAGCGAACAGTGCTATAAATATGCACTGATTACTGTATAAATGTGACTGGCAGGGAAGGGGTTAACACTAGGGGGCGATCAAGGGGTTAAATATGTTCCCTATTAGTGTTTCTTACTGTGGGGGGGAGGGTACTGACTGGGGGAGGAGACCGATCTGTGTCCTTATGTACAAGGGACACAGCATCAGTCTCCTCTCTCCCTGACAGGACATGGATCTCTGTGTTTACACATAGAGATCCACGTCCTGCCTCTGTAACAGCTGATCGCGTGTACCTGACGGACATCGCGGCCGCCAGGCACGCGCATCGGCATCACGTGATGTGGCGGGCACAGCTGTTCCCCGTCACGCGCCCTCGGCGGCACGCGTGGGGATGTAAACACAGCAGGCCGTCCATGCACATCCACCCGGCACTTGAGAGGCGCGCTGCAGACGTCTTTCGTCTATAGCGCGGTTCTCAAGTGGTTAAACTAGACATGTGCACTGCTGAAAAAAAAAATTTTTGTTTTCGTTTCATTCATTTTTGATCGCTATTCAATAAATTAAAAAAATCTTAAATTCAAAAAAAATCCGGAAAAAAAATGAAATTCAAAAAAAATAAAAAAACGTAAAATAGTAAATGAAAAAAAAAAATTGGAAATTTGAAAACAAATTAGAAATCTGAATTTTTTTTTTAATTTCTGATCTTTTTCACATTTTCGATTTTTTCCAAATTTTTTCGAATTCACAAATTCATTTTTTTTTATTGAAAAATCGGAGTTCGAAAAAGATCGGAAATACGGAAGTTTGAAAAAGAAATTGCTGTCCCTATCAGACGGGTGACCTGTCCCTACACTACCCACACGCAAAATGCATACCAAGGAGCCTAGGAGCCAGGGTCTTAACCACTTGCCATCTGCCTCACATACATATACGTTGGCAGAAATGGCACGGGAAGGCAAAGCAACGTACAGGTACGTTGCTTTGAATCTGCCGCCTAGCGCGATCGTGTCACGGAACGGCAGAATGGGGAGATGCCTATGTAAACAAGGCATTTCCCTGTTCTGCCTTGTGACAGGACACTGATCTACTGCTCCCTGTCATCGGGAGCAGTGATCTGTAATGTCAGTGGTAGCCCATCCCCCCCCCACAGTTAAAATCACTCCCTAGGACACACTTAACCCCTTCCTCGCCCCCTAGTGGTTAACCCTTTCCCTGCCAGTGTCATTTACGCAGTAATCAGTGCATTTTTAAAGCACTGATCACTGTATTAATGACAATGGTCGCCGCCATTACTAGTAAAAAAATAATAATAATAAAAATGCCATAAAACTACAGTATCCCCTATTTTGTAGACGTTATAACTTCTGCGCAAACCAATCAATATGTGCTTATTGCGATTTTTTCACCAAAAATATGTAGAAGAATTCATATCGGCCTAAACTGAGGAAAAAAATAAAAATGTATGTATTTTTTGGGGATATTTATTATAGCAAAAAGTAAAAAATATTGTTTTTTTTCAAAATGGTTGCTCTTTTTTTGTTTATAGCGCAAAAAATAAAAACCCACAGAGGTGATCAAATACCAGCAAAAGAAAGCTCTATTTGTGGGGGAAAAAGGACGTCAATTTTGTTTGAGTGCATCCAATCGGATAGCTTCCCCAGTGACCCAGGAAACCAGAAAGGAACCATGTTGCTCTTGAGGAGGAGGAGAGGAGCGCCACCTACAGTGGAGGACGTAGACTGCACCTCCCTTCATACTTTTCCCTGATTTCATAGTTACATAGTTGATAGAATAAAGATACTAGTGTGTGTGTTTATGTCAGAACAATTTCCCATATCCCTGTATACTGCATTTGCTTAAAAAAAAACCATCTAAAACATTTTTAATTATTGACACTCATTGCTAATGCCACCAAATATGGAAATGTAATTTCCTGCTTGTGTGATTGGTTTACTGATTTTCCCAGGAGTCTGCACTAAGATACAAGTCAGATTTTAGGCATCCCCTGCAACAAAAATAAAATTTTTCTGAATATTTATAAATTAGAATATTCAAAAATGTAAATTTGTGAACTAAAAAAAAAAATCATAAATGTGTAAATTTGCAAATATGTAAATTCAAAATTCGAATTTCGGAAATCCTGAAATTCGGAAACTCGAAAATCCGAAAATTCAAAAATAAGAACAAAAATTCAAAAGAACGAAGATCCGAAAATAACAAAGAAAATTCGAAAACCCAAAAATTAGAAAATCTGAAATAATAACTAATAATAACTTAACTATTACTATTAAATTATAGTTATTGGAATTTCCTTTCAAATTTGGCTGTTAGTGAACGTAACGAATATGAATTTATCCAAAGTTACGAATTATCCGGCATTGCGAATGCCGTATCTAAAATGAATGGAACGTAACAAATTAATATTAATAAATAACAATAATAATAATACAAAAAACATTTTATTATTATTATTATTTATTATTAATTTGTTCTCTTTGTTTAGATGCGGTACCCGTTATACCATTGGAATTTTTACATTTATAAAAATGCACTGATTACTGTAAAAATGTCATTGGCAGGGAAGGGGTTAACACTATGGGGCAATCAAGGGGTTAATTGTGTTCCCTAATGTGTGTTCTAACTGAAGGGGGAGGGAACTGACCTAGTGGAAATTACAGATCGTGGTTCCTAGCTATTAGGAACTCACAATCTGCATTTCCTCAGCTCACAGAACAGGGATGTGTGTGTTTACACTCACACGTCCCTGTTCTGCCTCTCGTGCCCGGAGATCGCTCGCGGCTAATTCTTAACTTCGGATAAATTCATATTCGTTAAGTTGACTAACAGCCAAATTTGAAAGGAAATTCCAATACCTATAATTTTATAGTTAGTTATTATTAGTTAGTTATTATTTAAAATTTTCGTTCTTTAGAATTTACAGATTTTCTTTCTTATTTTCAGATTTTCAGATTTCCGAATTTCCGAACTTTCGAATTTCCGAATCTCAGAATCTTCGGATTTTCGGATTTTGGAATTTTGGAATTTACGAATTTTCAAATTTACAAATTTACAAATTTTTTTATTTATGAAGTTTAGAATTTACAAATTTACGAATTTTCAAATTTATGAATTTAAGAATTTTGATCATAACGAATGACCCGAAAAGAAAAAAAAAGAAAAGAAAAATTAAACGAAAACGAACGCATTTTTCGGCAGTGCACATGTCTACTCCCAAAGGCAAATTGCATCTAAAGGAAGGCACACCCTGCCGTTTTCCTCATTAAAACCCTGCAAGTGCAGCAGCTGATTGATAATTCGAAAGTTACTGCCATTCCCATCACTCTGCACATGGACACAGAGAAACAGCTTTTTCTTCAGAATAATAAAAGGTAGGAATCTGCAATAAAATCTGGTTATTAAAATCTGTGCAATGTACACAGATCACCCATAAAAGTGGAGGGAAGCCCTGTACACACGGCCGAGATCCTGTCAGGAAAAAAACATCGGTTTTCCTGTCGAGATTCCTGGCAAGCTTTTCTTGCCAAGCCGTGCATACAGACAGCCATTCAAAAGAACCGCCGTTCTTTTGAATGGCAAGACCGCGGTGACGTCATCGACTACGATGAGCATGCGCTCGTCACATTCAATGCCGTTGCCACCATCTTTCTTCACCCTACACTACCCTTGTAAGCTACTGCGCATGCGTTGAAGTCTCATTGAGCATGCGCGGTCTTACCGGAGGACAGGTAAGCTTGTAGACTCGTACACACACACGGTTTTCTCGTCGGGAAACAGGCCGACCAGAATCCCGACGAGAAAATAGAGAGCAGGTTCTCTATTTTTCTCATCGAGATTCCCGGCAGTTTTCTCGACGAGAAACCATACACACGAACGTTTTTCTCTGCAAAAAACTCTCCCAGCAGTTTTCTTGCCGAGAAAACCGGCCGTGTTTACGAGGCTTTACTTTTAAAAAAAAAAACAGTTTAAAGAAACAAAAAAAAATTCTTGTAGTTTCTAATCACTTATATATATACATTTTTCAACAGACAAAAACAAGACTGGAGTACGCACCATATGTGGCCGGCTTCCTTAGGCCTGACTATGGACAAGCGCACCTATCACTTTATCCCTTCTACTCCAAAAGCAAGAGCTTCCTGAAGCTGCACTCCGTGGACAAGGTCCTGCCATGTGGAGGGGAACAGGAGGTGCAGGTGGAATATATCATCAAACACAGCGAACTGAAGGAGGAGTATGAACACCTAAATCTCCATTACCTGGTGAGAGTCTTATTATCATGTACTGTGTACAAATAAACACATTCAGCTTCACCTGCAAAGATGTACTGAATAAAAGAGAGAAGATAAGGGAAGCTGTTGCCAGTAGCAACCAACCGGGATTCTTCCCAATTTTTCATTTCCCAGAAATGATTCCCATTTCTAAAAACCTTGAGGCCCCCTTCACACCTATGCGAATTGGTTGCGGCTTAAACCGCATCCAATTCGCATAACATTATAAAATACATTAATTTTAATGAGGCTGGTTCACATATGTGCGATGCATTTGCACTGCGAAATTGCCCAAAAAACGTGTGCGTTTTCTAGGCATTGCGGTGCGGCTCAGGTGCGAATTCAGGGCCATTATCTTCTATGGGCACGCATCTGATTTGCAGATGTGTTCAGTTCTAATCAGGATTTCTTCTCTCCTTCTCCTCACTACACTTCCCCCCTCCCCCTCCTCTCTCCCAGGTCACCAGATTCGCAGCTAAAATTAAGATGATCTTCTGAACAGTTCTCTTATCTTTTTGCAGAGATAAGAGAGATGGAATTCGCACCGCACAAGTGTGAACCCAGCCTTAGTGAAAAAACATGTACAGTCAGTGGCGGCTGGTTCTCAATATTTTTTTTGGGGGGAGGGCGGCAAATCAACACCAGCCCCCACCCCTGCGGCAGGTGGACGGCGGTGATCGCCCCCCCAGGAAATGGACGTTGGCGATTCCCAGGAATCCCCCCGTGGGGAGACGGATGGTGGTGGCAATTCCCACCCCCCCCTGCAGCAAACGGACGGGGGCAATTCCACTGGGCCCACACATTTTCAAATATATGCATAAGCTGCAGTGCCTACGTCAAGGCTTCTCTGTGTAGTGGGCCTAACTCTAGAACTTTCAGAGTCTCCCAAGTGTGAGCATATATAGTAGTGGATAGATTAAGGGCAGGTTTGCCTGAAGGGAGTCCACCTCTCCGTTCACACCTACACGTTGTTGTTTTACAGGTGTTTTTCGTGCATTTTTGCAGAGTTTTGCAGCGTTTTTGTAGAAGCATTTTCAAGGTTAAAAGTTCCCCAATGTAAAAGAATTAAAATGCCTGTTATCTGCCAAAAAAATAAGCTCCTCTACTTTTTTGAGCGACGGGCGTCTTGCTTTAGGCGACAGGGGCCATTGAAATTAATGATTTGCCCTGTTTGGTGTTTTTGAGTGTTTCTAGAGCTATAGACCCTTAAGCCTCATACACACGATCAGATTTTCATCGGACAAAGCGTAGGACTTTTGTCCAAAGAGCGTTAGCCGTGAACTTGTATTGCATATAAATGGCAAAGAATTGTCCGCCAACAAACACAAAACTACGTGGTTTTTCAGCTCTTTAGTGCCACCCTTTGGGCAAATTCTGCTAATGTTGTGTTATGGTGAGCATTTGTATCTGAACATGCGTGTTTGGAGTTTTGTGTGATGGACTTGTGTACACACGATTGGAATATCCAACAACACACAATTGTTGGCAGACAATTTTAAAGCATGCTATCCCACATTTGTCTGTGGAAAAGCCGACAACAATTGTCCGATGGAGCGTACAAACGGTCAGATTTTCCGCCAACACCCTGTCATCACACTATTCCCGTCGGATAATCAGATCGTGTGTATGAGGCTTTAGAGCAGAAAAATGCTCCAAAAACGCCTAAGTGTGAACGGAGCCTCAAGGCACAGGGACACCTAGCAAGAGTGAAATAGCAGCTGAAAGCATCCAGTGCACCCCCACATCCAATTAAACCAACTGTACAAAAAAAAAAAACCCAACCCAGTGGAGGCTCATCCATTAGGGGTGTAGGGGCCGCCCCCCCAATCTATGCATCCGGACCCTAATCTACATGCGCGGCACATGCATTCCAATGTTTTTTGTTTTTTTTAAGCACATAATTAGAGCCTGAGGCTCTAATAGGCTTCAAAAGGGTGGGCTTGGGGCGCAGAGCAGGGTCTTGAGACCCGTTTCCTGATTGGCTCAAAGGAGAAGTGATCCTTTTGGCTGTGGAGAAGGGACAAGGAGGAGCACGGCCGCCATAATGTAAGGGAAGCCGCCGCCCATCGCCCAGAGGGAAGCGCTGCCCGCTTCATGGATTGGGTAAGTGCAGGGCCGACCGCCTGATCGATCGAGGGGGGTGGTTGGATGTGCGATTGTCCTGATCCACCCACCCACGGGGGGAAGATGTGGGTGCACTGTTTGCGCCCTCCCCAAAAAAATTAAAAACACCAGCCCCCACTGCCCCAACCTCAAACCAGATTTTTCAGTAAGGTGCACATGGAAGGGAAATGCTCATCACAAACAAAGATTTCCCAGCACACTTACCAGCCAGCCTGCAAAAAATCCAAATTGACCTTGTGTAACAATTCACATTAAAAACAGAGTGTTTTGTTTGCACACATTTGCAAATATATGAGTAAGCCGCAGTACTTATGTGAAGGCGCCAATTAACCCATCAGCATGTCTTTGGAGAGTGGGAGGAAACCAAAGCAGGCACAGGGAGAACATGTCAAAAATAAATAAAAAGCGCAGCGCAAAACAGTCCAATTTAAAATCCACACCTATTAAAATGAAGGTCCACACAAATTCATAGGATGAACCACAAAGTCCAGACTGCAGCAAGGGAGATCCATGTGTGGGAAAGCAGGAATCCAAACAAACGACATGACAGTCGCTCCACCACCGAAATGCTTGCTCGCTCATCTTAATCAATGGACTCCTGAGTTAACAAGGAGTCAATAGTGCGTGTCCCCTTAGGGGTAAATTATAGCCAGATGGCAATGATCTCCCAAGATTCCAAAGTGCTCTCTGTTTCGGACTAATGCAGGCTTTATTAAGAAAATTTAATACAATCAAAAAACAGCTCTGAGACATACAAGAGATGGCCGTCTCTCGGGATGGCAGCGGGTGACGTCATCTGAACGTAGCTCCTCTCCCCGTACGTGTTACGTCCATTAGGACTTCGTCCAGGGGGTGGAGCTACAGCATCACCCAACCCACTTTATGTGAAACATATTGCCATGACAATAATCAACACCAGACTGAGAAAAGAGGGAGAGCTTTCAAACTTTGTGCAGGATGTGCATTGCTTGGGATTCGAACTGACGACCCTGGTGCTGCCTGGTAGAAGTGCTAACCACTTAGCCACTGTAATAGCCTGTGTTGAGTTATACTGTAAATGCTATGTTTCTTTGCTTCAATTTTACAGCTAGCCCTAAAGGCCCATACACACAATGAGAGAATTGTACAAAAAATACCACTTTACAGTAGAAGCAATCGTACGATAATATGATCATTAGTACACAGCTTTTGAGAGCCAATCACGACGATTCATGCTAAATTAGTCATACGATTTTTGTTTAACAACTTAAGGACTGGAAGGATTTGCCCCCTTAATGACCAGGCCATTTTTTGCGAAACGGCACTGAGTCGCTTTAACTGACAATTGCGCGGTTGTGCGATGTTGTACCCAAACAAAATTTATGTTTTTTTCCCCCAACAAACAGAGCTTTCTTTTGGTGGTATTTGATCACCTCTGCAGGTTTTTTTCTTTGCGCTATAAACAAAAAAAGAGCGACAATTTTGAAAAATATATATTTTTTGCTATAATAAATATCCCCAAAAAATCAAATGTAAAAAAAAAAAAAAAAAATCTTCATCAGTTTAGGCCAATATGTATTAGGCTACATATTTTTGGTAAAAAAAAAAAATGCAATAAGCGTATATTGATAGGTTTTGGCAAAAGTTACAGCGTCTACAAAATAAGCAATAGATTTATGTAATTTTTATAATTTATTTTTTTACTTGATTTTTTGATTTTCAGAGATTTTTAATGGGACTGCGACATTGCGGCGAACAAATCTGACACTTTTTTGGGACCAGTGACGTTTATACAGCGATCAGTGCTATAAAAAAATGCACCAATTACTGTATAAATGACACTGACAGGGAAGGGGTTAACACTAGGGGGTGATCAAGGGGTTAACTGTGTTCCCTGGGAGGTGTTTCTAACTGTGGGGGGAGGGGACTAACTGGGAGTAGAGAGAGATCGCTGTTCCTAATCACTAGGAACAGACGATCACACGGTACTCCCCTGTCAGAATGGGGATCTGTCGGTTTACATTGACAGATCCCCATTATGGCTCTCTGTGGAGTGATAGCGGATTGGCCGTCGGCCATGCGCATCAGTTCCCCGCCATGCAGCGGGCGTGCGCGCGTGCGTGCCTGCTATAGCGGTTAAAGGGACAAACGTACAGCTACGGCGATTCGCGGGATCGAGTCCACCTGCCGCCGTACAATGACAGTGGCTGGTCGGCAAGTGATTAATCAGTACAGTCGTCATCCAAAAATACAATACGAATAAAATGCAATGTATATATATATATATATATATATCATCATTTCCAAATTTTCATTCTGTCCTACAAGAGTTTTCGTAACTTTAGTAACTTCTTTTATTTTTGAAATGAGATTAGCATGCAATAAAAAAACGGACAATCATTCATCCGATAATCTCATCCTCTGTACCAGGCATAAGTGTATAACAAACACTATAGAAATGGTTTATGTTCTTTTATTGTTCTTTATTCACATACACAGTTAATTATAACCTTTTTATTGCACAGGTGACTTATATGGGATCTATACAAGACGTTGGCTCCTTAGAAATCAAAGTTAAAAAAACAAATGAAGGTGAGATGAAAAATTGTATGATCAAAAAAGTTTTTTCTAGTTTTGGATAAAGCTGGGAAGGTTTAGAAACCAAGTTGGGTTTTTCCTGCTATTTGGGATTTCATTAGAGAGCAGGGATGAGCCGAACACCCCCCTGTTCGGTTCGCACCAGAACCTGCGAACAGACAAAATGTTCGTGTAAACTTTAGAACCCTATTAAATACAATGGACTCGAACGTTCGAAATCTAAAGTGTTAATTATAAAGGCTAATATGCAAGTTATTGTCCTAAAAAGTGTTTGGGGACCGGGGTCCTGCCCCAGGGGACATGTATCAATGCAAAAAGAAGTTTTAAAAACGGCCATTTTTTCGGGAGCAGTGATTTTAATAATGCTTAAAATGGAAAAATAAAAGTGAAATATTCCTTTAAATTTCGTACCTGGGGGGTGTGTATGATATGCCTGTAAAGTGGCGCATGTTTCCCGTGCTTAGAACTGTCCCTGCAAAAAATGTCATTTTTGAAAGAAAAAAAGTCATTTAAAACTGACTCGCGGCTATAATGAATTGTCGGCTCCCGGCAATACATACAAAAGTCATTGATAAAAAAAAAAAAAGCGTGGGGGTTCCCCAGAATTCAATTACCAGGCCCTTCAGGTCTGGAATGGATATTAAGGGGAACCCCGCCGCAAATTTAAAAAAAAATTGACGTGGGGTTCCCCCAAATATCCATTCCAGGCCCTTCAGATCTGGCATGGATTTTAAGGGGAACTCCACCCCAAATTTTTTAAAAAAATGGCGTGGAGTCCCCCTAAAAATCCATACCAGACCCCTTATCCGAGCACGCAACCTGGCCGGCCGCAGGGGAAGAGGGGAGGACGAGAGAGCGGCCCCCCCTCCCTCCTGAACCGTACCAAGCCACATGCCCTCAACATGGGGAGGATGTCCCCATGTTGATGGGGACAAGGGCCTCATCCCCACAACCCTTGCCCGGTGGTTGTGGGGGTCTGCGGGCGGGGGGCTTATCGGAATCTGGAAGACCCCTTTAACAAAGGGGACCCCCAGATCCCGGCCCCCCCCCATGTGAATTGGTAAGGGGTACATTGTACCCCTACCATTTCACGAAGAAAGCGTAAAAAAATGTTTAAAAAAACACACAAACACCTTGAAAAAGTCCTTTATTTAAAAAAAAAAAAAAAACATTCCAGCGGTGAAATCCAGTGTCCCGCGGCGATCCCGATGTCCAGCGCTGTCCTTCATTGGTTGTGCCTGAGCGGACCTGATGGGGAACTCCCTCTCAGTATTTTAAATGTATAGACCCGCCCCTTCTAAAGTTCCCCATCAGGTCCGCTCAGCGGACCAGATGCGGAACATGAGAAGGGGCGGGTCTATACATGTATTACCAAAGTGAGAGCAGTTCCCCATCAGGTCCGCCCCCTCGGTATGTCGGACCCGCCTACGTCATTGGCTTGAGCGGGGAACTTCCTTCACTATGTAAATTTAAATTACAAAGTGAAGGAAGTTCCCCGCTCAAGCCAATGACGTAGGCGGGTCCGACATACCAAGGGGGCGGACCTGATGGGGAACTGCTCTCACTTTGGTAATACATGTATAGACCCGCCCCTTCTCATGTTCCGCATCTGGTCCGCTGAGCGGACCTGATGGGGAACATTAGAAGGGGCGGGTCTATACATTTAAAATACTGAGAGGGAGTTCCCCATCAGGTCCGCTCAGGTACAACCAATGACGGACAGCGCTGGACATCGGGATCGCCGCGGGACTCTGGATTTCACCGCTGGAATGTTTTTTTTATTTTTTTTTTAAATAAAGGACTTTTTCAAGGTGTTTGTGTGTTTTTTTAAACATTTTTTTACGCTTTCTTCGTGAAATGGTAGGGGTAGAATGTACCCCTTACCAATTCACATAGGGGGGGGGCCGGGATCTGGGGGTCCCCTTTGTTAAAGGGGTCTTCCAGATTCCGATAAGCCCCCCGCCCGCAGACCCCCACAACCACCGGGCAAGGGTTGTGGGGATGAGGCCCTTGTCCCCATCAACATGGGGACATCCTCCCCATGTTGAGGGCATGTGGCTTGGTACGGTTCAGGAGGGAGGGGGGGCCGCTCTCTCGTCACCCCCTTTTCCCCTGCGGCCGGCCAGGTTGCGTGCTCGGATAAGGGGTCTGGTGTGGATTTTTAGGGGGACTCCACGCCATTTTTTTTTTAAATTTGGGGTGGAGTTCCACTTAAAATCCATGCCAGATCTGAAGGGCCTGGAATGGATATTTGGGGGAACCCCAAGTCAATTTTGTTTTTAATTTGCGGCGGGGTTCCCCTTAATATCCATTCCAGACCTGAAGGGCCTGGTAATTGAATTCTGGGGAACCCCCACGCTTTTTTTTATTTTTTATCAATGACTTTTGTTTGTATTGCCGGGAGCCGACAATTCATTAATAGCCGCGAGTGAGTTTTAAATGCATTTTTTTCTTTCAAAAATGACATTTTTTGCAGGGACAGTTCTAAGCACGGGAAACATGCGCCACTTTACATGCATATCATACACACCCCCCAGGTACGAAATTTAAAGGAATATTTCACTTTTATTTTTTCATTTTAAGCATTATTAAAATCACTGCTCCCGAAAAAACTGCCGTTTTTAAAACTTCTTTTTGCATTGATACATGTCACCTGGGGCAGGACCCCGGTCCCCAAACACTTTTTAGGACAATAACTTGCATATAAGCCTTTATAATTAGCACTTTAGATTTCTCCCATAGATTTTTCGAATTTGCCGCGATCACCCCAATTTGTTCGCTGTTCGGCGAACGGGCGAACAGGCAATGTTCGAGTCGAACATGAGTTCGACTCGAACTCGAAGCTCATCCCTATTAGAGAGATATATCATTCCCTTCTGTCCTATGGACCACCGTTTCAGCAGACAGGAAGTGAGGACAATTTGGAAGAAATTAATATTTGACAAGGTTCTAGCCTACTCCTACTAAAAAGAAAAGCATTTTTATTTCTGTGTTTGTTTTTGTTGGAGAGTTCCCCTCATTTCCTGTCTGGTAAAACATTGCCAGCAGAACAGGAAGTGAGGTTCAATCTCTCTATCGTAGCACCGGAGAGCAGTAAAATCCTGAAGGGATCTAAACTTTCCCCGATCTATCTAAAAGTTTTGGCTGGGTATACACTTCCATGATGAAAATGTACTCCACATTTTTTTTTTTAACTGAATTATTTTGGCTTTTCAGGCAAATAGATATAGTTTGTGATGCCTTGTACACACGATCGGTTTTACCGATGAAAACAGTCCAATGGACTTTTCTCATCGGACAAACCGATCGTGTATGGGCCCCATCGGTCTTTTTTTCATCGGTGAGAAAAAATAGAACATGTTTTAAATTTATCCGATGGGAAAAAAAACGATAGCAAATTTCGATCGTCTGTGTGGAACTCCATCGGACAAAAAACCCACGCATCCTCAGAATCAAGTCGACGCATGCTCAGAAGCATTGAACTTCATTTTTCTCGGCTTGTCAGAGTGTTTTACGTCACGGCGTTTGGGGCGGTCTGATTTTTGACTGATGGTGTGTAGGCAAGACTGATGGAAGTCAGCTTCATCGGATTTCCGATGGAAAAATCCATCGGATTAGAATCCATAGGAAATCCGATCGTGTGTACAGGGCTTTAGTCTTGGTTTACACTGCCGCAACCTGAAGGTCGCACAACTTACGGTGAGACTTTGCCAGGAGACTTCCAGGCGACTTGAGTATTACTTTGAGGCACAAATCTGATAGAAGTTGACTTGAAGCAGTACAGGAACCTTTTCTAAAGTCGGAGTGACTTCAGTGGTCCTTATTAAGACAGCTCTCATTGGCTAAAATTGGATTTTCACATGTCACCCGACTTGGTGTCTCACAAGTGGGATCCCAAGTCAATGTGAACCGAGTCTAAAAGGGAACGGTACTTCATCTTCTGAGTTATTAGTGTAAAGTAATGTTTGATTTGACCTATTTGCTGTTCCACATTATCATAAAGGTTTCTTCAGCAAGTGGGGTGTCAGACAGTACAGTATATATATATATATATATATATATATATATATATATATATATATATACAGTGGATATAAAAAGTCTACACACCCCTGGTAAAATGTCAGGTTTCTGTGATGTTAAAAAATGAGACAAACATAAACCATTTCAGAACTTTTTCCACCTTTAACCGCTTGCCGACTGCCTCACGCACCTATACGTCGGCAGAATGGCACAGGCAGGTAAAGCAACGTATATATACACGTTGCTTTTAATCTGCCACCTAGCGGGCCCATGCCCGCCCGTCGCTGGCTCCTTGACCATGCCCGCGGGACCCGATGTCCGCTGGTGTCCCGCGATCGGGTCACGGAATGGCAGAACGGGGGGATGCCTTTGTAAACAAGGCATCTCCCTGTTCTGCCTAGTGACAGGACACTGATCGTCTGCTCCCTCTCATCGGGAGCAGCGATCAGTGTCGTGTCACAGTAAGCCCCACACAGTTAGAACACATCCCTAGGACACACTTAACCCCTTCCTAGCCCCCTAGAGTTAACCCCTTCACTTCCAGTCACATTTACACAGTAATCAGTGCATTTTTATAGCACTGACGGCTGTATAAATGACAATGGTCCCAAAATAGCACCAAAATTGTCTGATGTGTCCGCCATATTGTCGCAGTTAAAATATATTAATAAAAATGCCATAAAACTATCCCCTATTTTGTAGACGCTATAACTTTTGCGCAAACCTATCAATATACGCTTATTGCAATTTTTTTTTTTACCAAAAATATGTAGAAGAATACGTATCGGCCTAAACTGTGGAAAAAATTAGTTTTTTTATAAATTTTTTGGGGATATTTATTATAGCAAAAAGTAAAAAAATATAGCCTTTTTTTTCAAAATTGTCGCTCTATTTTTGTTTATAGCGCAAAAAAAAAACGCAGAGGTGATCAAATACCACCAAAATAAAGCTCTATTTGTGGCAGAAAAAAAATACGTCAATTTTGTTTGTGAGCCACGTCGAACGACCGCGTAATTGTCAGTTTAAGCGACGCAGTGCCGAATCGCAAAAAGTGGCCCGGTCATTTGGCAGCCAAATCCTCCGGGGCTGAAGTGGTTAATGTGACCTATAACTCTTCAACTCAGTTGAACAACAAACTGAAATATTTTAGGTGGAGAAAGTAAAAATAAAAAACTAAAATAATGTGGTTGCATAAGTGTGCACACCCTTAAACTGATACTTTGTTTGAAGCACCTTTTAATGTTATTACAGCACTCAGTCTTTTTGGGTATGAGTCTATCAGCATGGCACATCTTGACTTGGCAATATTTGCCCACTCTTCTTTGCAAAAACACTCCAAATCTGTCAGATTGTGAGGGCATCTCCTGTGCACAGCCCTCTTCAGATCACCCCACAGATTTTCAATCAGATTCAGGTCTGGGCTCTGGCTGGGCCATTCCAAAGCTTTAATCTGCTTCCAGGGAAGCCATTCCTTTGTTGATTTGGATTTATGCTTTGGGTCGTTGTCATGCTGAAAGATGAAGTTCCTCCTCATGTTCAGCTTTCTAGCAGAAGCCTGAAGGTTTTGTGCCAATATTGACTGGTATTTGGAACTGTTCATAATTCCCTCTACCTTGACTAAGGACCCTGTTCCAGCTGAAGAAAAACAGCCCCAAAGCATCATTGCTGCCACCACCATGCTTCACGGTTGGTATAGCGTTCTTTTGGTGATGTGCAGTGTTGTTTTTGCACTAAACACATCTTTTGGAATTATGGCCAAAAAGTTCAACCTTGGTTTCATCAGACCATAATACATTTTCCCACATGCTTTTGGGAGACTTCTGATGTGTTTTTGCAAAATTTTGCCTGGTTTGGATTTTTTACTTGGTAAGAAAAGGCTTCCGTCATGCCACTCTACCCCATAGCCCAGACATATGAAGAATACGGGAGATTGTTGTCACATGGACCACACAGCCAGTACTTGCCAGATATTCCTGAAGCTCCTTTAATGTTGCTGTAGGCCTCTTGGCAGCCTCCCTGACCAATTTTCTTCTCGTCTTTTCATCAATTTTGGAGGGACATCCAGTTCTTGGTAATGTCACTGTTGTGCCATATTTTCTCCACTTGTGTTCACTGTGTTCCATGGTATAGCTAATGCCTTGGAAATTCTTTTGTACTCTGTTCCTGACTGATACCTTCTAACAATGAGATCCCTCTGATGCTCTGTAAGCTCTCTGCGGACCATGGCTTTTGCTGTAGGATGCGACTAAGAAAATGTCAGGAAAGACCTACTAGAACAGCTGAACTTTATTTGGGGTTAATCAGAGGCACTTTAAATGATGGCAGGTGTGTACTGACTACTATTTAACATGAGTTTGTATGGATTGCTTAATTCTGAACACAGCTACAACCTCAGTTATAAGAGGGTGTGCAGACTTTATGCAACCACATTATTATTTTTTTATTATTTCTACTCCCCCCCTAAAAGATTTCAGTTTGTTTTTCAATTGAGTTTGACAGTTTCTAGGTCACATTAAAGGTGGAAAAAGTTCTGAAATGTTTTATCTTTGTCTCATTTGTTTACATCACAGAAACCTGACATTTTAACAGGGGTGTGTAGACTTTTTCTATCCAATGTACTTGCTGAATAACTGCCAAGCTAAGAAACAGAAAATACTGGTTGTCTGATGGTCATGTAATTAACTACTTTCTAAGTCAGCTATGAAAAGCTTGAACTTTACATTTTGAAGCTTAGTGACAAAGAAAGCATTGAAGCCGGATATTGACAGGAAGTTACCATTTTGGCACCTATCATGAACTTTAACAAGCTATGTAATAGTTTGGCACCTGTGCCAATGCGTTTTGCACACCCAACAAGTCTTTGGAAATGCAAAATCTGCTTGAAGGAGGTCAAATGCAGGTCAGAAGGAGGTCATCTGCACACCAAATGCATCTGTCAGTGAATTTTGAATGATCTCAGTGGTGTCTGAAACTGATGTCATCAACACATGACACGGGCCCAAAGGCGAAGAGAATGGCTTTTTCATCTGAAGCTTTTTTTTTCTCATAGCTAATTGCTTATATGCATATATATGCTTAACAACATAATGTATTCTCTATCTCTCTCAGATCTATATGGCACGGCTACTTTTAAGCTTCCTGTAAGTACAGGAAAATCTTCCACCCTTCGTGCCCTCGTCTACATTTTATTACCCGATGGGGAGATTTTGGCAGATTCAGCCAAATACAATGTGCAAAAATGTTTCAAGAATAAAGTAAGTTTCCTAAATATGGATGTCAAAAAAGTAAAACAAATTTGTTTGTTTTCGTTTCATTTGTTCTTTGTTTTTTTCAGAAATTCGAAAATTCGGAAATTCAAAAAGTTGAAAAATTCGGAAATTCAAAAATTCGGAATTCGTAAATTTAAGAATTTGAAAATTCTGAAAATTCGAAAATTCGGAATTCGGAAATTCAAAAATTCTTAAATTCGAAAATTCCGGATTAAAAAAAAACGTCATTTTTAAAAACCAATAATTGGAAAATTCGGAATTTGTAAATTCGAAAATTCGTAGATTCGGAAATTCGAAAATTGAAAATAAGAAAGGAAAATCCAAAAATTAAAAAGAACGAAAATCCAAAAATTCTAAATGATAACTAACTAACTAAATAATAATAACTTTTAAATTATAGGTACAGGGGGTCCCCGGGTTACAAACAAGATAGGGACTGTAGGCTTGTTCTTAAGTTGAATCTGTTTGTAAGTTGGAACAGGTACATTTTTTAAGTGTAGCTCCAGCCAAAAAATCTATTTTTAAGCTTTCTGGATAGCATAGGGAAGGGTTATCACCCCTGTAACATTTGTTTTGCTGTCTGTGCCCCTGTTCAGAAGATTTCACCTCACTTTCTGTCCCAATGTCAATTGGATTTTGAAAATTTGGGGTTATTAGGGAAACAAGGATTGGTGATAAATCATCAGTAGAGAGGAGACACCTTTTTCCCATATTACCTCTTACAGGAGAGAATTTCCCTTCCTAGGGGTAGATTTCCTCTCACTTCCTGTTGTCTCCTTCCGTTTGTAAGTAGGAGTCGTTTGTAAGTCGGATGTTTGTAAGTAGGGGACCCCCTGTATTGGAGTTTCCTTTCAAATTTGTCTGTTAGTGAATGTAACGAATACAAATTTATCTGAAGTTACGAATTATCTGAAATAAAGAATTCCACATCTAAACAAATGAAACAAAACTAAATAATAATAAACAATTATAATAATATGTTTTTATTATTATTATTGGTATTTATAATTAGTAATTTGTTACATTTCATTCGTTTAGATGCTGCTTTCGTTATTTCGAACAATTTGTAACTTCAGATAAATTCGTATTTGTTATGTTCACTAACAGCCAAATTTGAAAGGAAATTCCCAAACCTATACTTTAATAGTTAGTAATAGTTAAGTTATTATTAGTTCGTTATTATTACAGATTTTCGAGTTTCCAGGTTTTTGGTGAATTTTCAGATTTTTGTTTTTATCTTCTGATTTCCATTCTTTTGAATTCTCGGATTTTCATTCTTATTTTTGGAATTTCGAATTTTCAAATTTCGAATTTCCAAATTTTAGAATTCCGAATCTTTGAATTTTCAGATTTCCGAATTTCCAAATTTTCGAATTTCCAAAATTTAGAATTTTCGAATTTTTGAGTTTCTGAATTTTCGAATTATCGAATTTCTGAAATTTCGAATTTTCAAATTTTCAAATTTAGAATTCCGAATCTTTGAATTTTCCGATTTTCGAATTTAGAATTTCCGAACTTCCGAATATTCAAATTTTTGAGTTTCTGAATTTTCTAATTATCGAATTTCTGAAATTTTGAATTTCCGAATTTTCGAATATCGAAGTTCCAAATTTTCAAATATTCTGAAAAATTTGGAAATTCGGATATTTACGAATTAACAAATTTGAAGATAATAAATATTCTAGTTGGGTTTTAGTCGCTTTCAAATAACCTTAGAATTGTTCACTGTTAGTTTACATAGGAGGGCTGGCAACCTGCCAAGGTCTACACCCTAAGGCCCCTTTCACATTTGTGCAACTTGTTCTGCAACTTGGGACTGCAAAGTTGCATGACAAGTCATACCCCATGATTTCCAATGAGTACCATTCCTATCTGTGTGACTTCAAGTCGCACCGGCTTCAAAATAGTCCCTGTACTACTTTAGTCTGACTTTAAAGCGAGTTGAGGTCCATAGACCTCAAGTTTACACAGGCATTCCCTGAAATCGCGGAAAAATCACACGACTTTCAAGTCACGGCAGTTTAAAAGGGGCCTAAGGCTGGGTTCACACTGCCGCAAAGCAGGAATCCGGTACGTCCCTGTTCATCATTTCAGGTTCGATTTAAGTCCGAATTATTGGGTGAATTCGGACCTGAAACAGACCAGAAGACACACAGGACTCCTGTGCAATTCGCTCCGGAGCCGCTCCAGAGATGTGTGAAACGGCTCCATAGAGAGCCAGTCACAATCTCCCGACATGCAAATTGGATGTGGGAAAATCCACATCCAATTCTCAATGGTGTGAACCCAGCCTTAAAAAATCTGAGAATTCAGTTCCTGTGTTGTGAACATTTCAAATAAAGTTTCTCTACAATACTAATAGCTGCAGAGATGAATGATTGCTTGTTTTAAGTTGCCTTTACTGCTTGTTCAGAATATGAAAAAATTATTGTGTGTATGATCTGGGCACAGGTTCACTTTAGGGAAAACTCTGGTTGAAATGTTGTAAAACATGTTACATAAACTTACATAGAATGAACTTATGCGCACTCAAATCTACACTACATTACCAAAAGCATTGGGACTTTACACGCACATGAACTTTAATGGCATCCCAATCTTCAGGGTTCAATATGGAGTTTGCCCACCCTTTACAGCTATAACAGCCTCAACTCTTCTGGGAAGGCTGTCCACAAGGTTTAGGTCCACTTCTAAACCTTGTGGACAGCCTTCCCAGAAGATTTGAAGCTGTTATAGCTGCAAAGGGTGGGCCAACTCAATATTGAACCGTACAGACTAAGATTGGGATGCCATTAAAGTTCATGTGTGAGTAAAGTCAGGCGTCACAATACTTTTGGTTATACAGTGTATGTGTTATTAAAGCAATTCTGTGGCTTTTTAGAAAAAGGAAAATAAGGGATGCATGAAAAGAACTGAATCAATATTTAGCTTCGCAACTGCTCAGTTGGGCTGGAGTTGCCATCATACAATTTTTTTTTTTACAATTGTTCAATGTAGTTTACCTCATTACCAGGTATTACTTGGGTTCTCTCCTGAAGAAGTCCTACCAGGATCAGATGTGTCTGTCCAGGTTCAGGCTGCTCCTGGCTCTCTCTGTGGTCTCAGGGTGGTGGATAAGAGCGTGGTGCTAATGAAACCAGAAAAGGAGCTGACTGCCGACAAAGTGAGTAACACGTTCAAGCGCTAAACAGAAATTGTTTGCTGCTAATTCAGCACTTGTAGATTCCATTGACATTGTACAAGTGCTACCTTAAAGGGGTTGTAAAGGTTTGTTTTTTATTTTCTAAATAGGTTCCTTTAAGCTCGTGCATTGTTGGTTCACTTACCTTTTCCTTCGATTTCCCTTCTAAACGTTTTTTTTCTTTGTCTGAATTTCTCACTTCCTGTTCCTCCTCAGTAAGCTTGCCCCCATCATCCGAGCCGTTCTGGCTGGGAGTTAGTCAGCGTGCTCGCCCCCTCCCTTGGGACTACATCCCTGCGGGGAGACGCTGTGTTCACAAACCACACATATGAGGTATAGCCGCAATAATTCTAGCCCTAGACCTCCTCTGTAACTCAAAACATGCAACCTGTAGAATTTTTTAAATGTTGCGTATGGAGATTTTTTTTAACCACTTCAGCCCCGGACCATTTTGGCTGGCAAATAGACCAGGCCCCTTTTTGCGATTCGGCACTGCGTCACTTTATCTGACAATTGCGCGGTCGTGCGACATGGCTCCCAAACAAAATTTACGTCCTTTTTTCCCCACAAATAGAGCTTTCTTTTGGTGGTATTTGATCACCTCTGCAGTTTTTTTTTTTGCACTATAAACAAAAATAGAGCGACAATTTTGAAAAAAAAAAAAAAATTTTTTACTCTTTTTCTATAATAAATATCCCCAAAAATATATAAAAAAAACATTTTCTTTAGTTTAGGCCGATACGTATTCTACTACATATTTTTGGTAAAAAAAAACGCAATAAGCGTTAATTGATTGGTTTGCACAAAAGTTATAGCGTTTACAAAATAGGGGATAGTTTTATGGCATGTTTATTAATTATTATTTTTTTACTAGTAATGGCGGCATTTTTTTCATGACTGCGACATTATGGCGGACACATCGGACACTTTTGACACAATTTTGGGACCATTCACATTTATACAGCGATCAGTGCTATAAAAATGCACTGATTACTGTGAAAATGACACTGGCAGTGAATGGGGTTAACCACTAGGTGGCGCCGTAGGGGATAAGTGTTCCCTGCATAGTGTTTCTTACTGTAGGGGGATGGGCTCTGTGTCACATGACACCAATTTCTGCTCGAGATCTGCCGAGATCAGTGTCATTGTCACTAGTCAGAGCAGGGAGATGCTTGTTTACACAAGCATCTCCTCGCTCTATACCTCCGTAAGACGATCGCGGGGATCCCCTCGGCGATCGAGTCCGCGGGACCCATGGTCCGACTCACGGGGAAGGCAGCAGAGTCGTGTCTTATTAAATTTCCTTACGTGGAAACGTTTTATCCTTATTGTGGGGTCACCAGTACGGTATTTGTACATTGAAATCATATCCCCTCTCAAGCGTCTCTTCTCCAGAGAGAATAAGTTCAGTGCTCGTAACCTTTCCTCATAACTAATGTCTTCCAGGCCCTTTATTTGTTTTGTTGCCCTTTTCTGGACTCTCTCCAGTTCCAGTACATCCTTCCTGAGGACTGGTGCCCAGAAATGGACAGCAAACTCCAGGTGCGGCCGGACCAGAGTCTTGTAGAGCGGGAGAATTATCTTGTATCTCTGGAGTTAATCCACTTTTTATTCTGTTTGCTTTGCTTGCAGCAGCTTGAAATTGCATGCCATTGCTGAGCCTATCATCTACTAGGACCCCCAGTTTCTTTTCCATCCTAGATTCCCCCAGAGGTTCTCCCCCTAGTGTATAGATTGCATTCATATTTTTGCCCTCCAAATGCATTATTTTAAATTTTTCCACATTAAACCTCATTTCCCACCCCAATAATTTTTTCAGATCTTCTTGCAAGGTTTCCACATCCTGCAGAGAAGTTACTGCCCTGCTTAGCTTAGTATTGTTTGCAAATACAGAGATTCAACTGTTTATCCCATCCTGCAGGTCGTTTATGAAAAAATTAAACAGGATTGGTCCCAGGACAGAACCCTGGGGGACCCCACTTTCCACACCAGACCATGCTGAGTATTTACCATTTATCACTACACTCTGGACTCGCCCTTGTAGCCAGATTTCAATCCATGTACTCACCCTATGGTCCATGCCAATGGACCTTACTTTGTACAGTAAACGTTTATGGGGAACTGTGTTAAATGATTTTGCAAAATCCAGATACACCACGTCTACGGGCCTTCCTTTATCTAGATGGCAACTCACCTCCTCATAGAAGGTTAATAGATTGGTTTGGCAAGAACAATTCTTCATGAATCCATGCTGATTACTGCTAATGATACTGTTCTCATTACTAAAATCTTGTATATAGTCCCTTATTATCAACTCGAAGAGTTTGTATACTATTGATGTTAGGCTAACTGGTCTGTAATTCCCAGGGATGTATTTTGGCCCTTTTGTAAATATTGGTTCTACATTGGCTTTTCTCCAATCAGCTGGTACCATTCCAGTCAGTAGACTGTCAGTAAAAATTAGGAACAATGGTCTGGCAATTATGGTGAAGATACATCCTTGAGCCAATGAAAGTACATGTAAGAAAGGCTATGAAGAATGACAATAGCAGGAACAGCCCAGAGGCAAGGAGAACATACAAAAAGAAGCATCTGGCAGTGTTCATGACATTTTTCCTGCTGTTTTTTAAAGTTCTTCTACCCTGTGCACCTGTAATTCCCCTATACTTACCTATGCAAAAAAAAAAGCTTTCTCATAACCAAGTCACATGTTACAGCTAATATGAAGATATTGTGATAGCATTTGGCTTACGCATAAGGCAGTGTTCATATATTTAACTTATTTGTTTTTAATTTTGTAAGGTTTATGATCTATTTCCATATTGGGAATCTGAACTTTATGACTATCGGATCCATGAAGAAGACAATTTTTGTGGATTCCCTAACTTTCGAGCATCTCCATTTATCCCAAATAGAGGACCTATCTTTCGCCCCTGGTTCCGTGAGAGAGATCGTGATGTGAGCTTCATATTTCAGGTACATTGGAATACACTGTGACGGAATCGTCCAGCACCCCACTTTGGTGCTTCTGTCAGTATACAGCTTCCTCCAGTATGGACATAGGAACCAGATATTATAGCGGACCATACAAGACTAGCCGACAATAGCTTGTATGCAAACTGGAACTGTTTATTGAAAACTCACACAGAATTTATAGTACACCAGGTCAGGTGAGGCTGATCACCTTATCGTATGCAAAGGAAATTGTATACAGAGAGATATAATTAACATAACTAAGGAACAACCAACATATACTATATGCTAATGCACATCTAGCAACTAATATCTGACAGTGATATAATTAGACATTTGCAGAACGAAAAAATTTGTTTTGTTTCGTTTCAATTCGTTTTTTACATACATTTGTTTAGTTAAATTCAATTTGTTTTCGGAATAGTTTTCAAATGAATTTTGAATAATTTTCAAATCAATTTTGAATAGTTTTCAAATTCGAAATGTATTTGAATAGTTTTCGAATTCGAATAGTTTTCCCTTTTCCAAAGAGAATAAAATAGAATAGAAAATAAAGGAATAGAATAGAAAAAATATATAATAAAATAGAAAAGAATATAACAGAAAATAAAAGAATAGAATAGAATGTATTCCATTCTAGAATAGAATAACAACAATAATTATATAGAAATAATATAACCATATTCTGAAATTCAAAAAGAATAGAATGGAAAAGAAAATAATTAAAAAAAACAATAGACTAAAATAGAAATAATATAACCATTTCTCAAAATTCAAATAGAATCAATTTGAACTTTGAAAAAAAAAATAGAAAGAATATAAGCATCTTCCTATTCGAATCTATTCTTTTCTATTCTATTTAAATGCAAATTAATTCTCTTTGAATTTTGGGAAATGGTTATATTCTTTCTATTCTATTCTATTGTTTTTTTTTTAATTCTAATCGTTTTCTTTTTGTTTATTCTATTCTATTCTTTTCTAATCAAATTTGAATTTATTCTATTCGAATTTCAGAAGATGGTTAGATTCTTCCTATTCTATTCTGTTTTTTTTCTATACTATTCTGTTATTTTCTATTTTATTCTAATCTATTCCTTAAATTCTATTCAAATTCAAATTGATTCTATTTGAATTTTGGGAAATGGTTATATTCTTTCTATTCTATTGTTTTTTTTTAATTCTATTATTTTTTCTTCTATTATAGTCCATTTTATTCTATTCTATCCTTTTTTTCTATTCTATTCTATGCTTTTCTTTCCTATGTATTCAAATTTATTCTATTTGAAATGTGAATTTCAGAAGATGGTTATATTCTTTCTATTTTATTCTATTCTTTTTTTATTCTATTAGTTTCTATTCTATTCTGTTCTTTGATTTTCTATTTTGTTCTGTTTTAATATATTGTATTATTTTCTATTCTTTTCTATTCTATTCTATTTTTTTCTATTTTATTCCTTTTAATTTCTATTCTTTTTTTATTCTCTTTGGAAATTGGAAAACTTTTCGTGTTCGAAAACCATATGAAGTTGATTTGAATCTATTTAAATTTCGTCCACATTTTTTTTCTGTTATTTCGGATTTGTTTAAATTTGGTACTATTGTAATTCGGATACATCAAAATTTCTGAAAACAAAAATTTGGCTGAATTTCAATTCGGAACGAAACGAACTGCACATGTCTAGATATAATTAACTTGAGCTAATTAACTAGTCACTTAAACCAGCCTAGGTGGCTCAATGCCCACCTAGACAATGTTGTGATTAATCAGACAGAAAAATAGTCATCAATTAACAATTAACAATGGGACTGCAACCTAGGAGGCATACAATGGGAGAGACATACATTTGTGTATTCTGTCCACTAGAAAAGTCATTAGAAGACAAACCATGTACCATTTTAACCACTTGCCGACCAGCCGCTGCAGTTTTACTGCGGCAGAATGGCACGACTGGGCGAAACTACATTACCTTATGTCGCTTCGCCTTTTGGCCACTAGGGGCGCACGCGCGTGCCCGCAGCGTGTACCCAGAGCTGATGCGAGTGCCTGGCGGGCACGACGACCGCCGGGCACCCGCGATCGCTCTAGACAGATCAAACACACAGATCACGGTTCTCTCAGGGGAGAGGAGACAGATCGTGTGTCCATACAAAGTATAAACACCAATCTCTCCCTTCCCCTAGTTATTTCTTTGCCCCTACAGTTTGAACACACACTAGGGAACACAGTTAGCCCCTTGATCGCTCCTAGTGTTAACCCCTTCCCTGCCAGTGATATTTATACAGTAATCAGTGCATTTTTATAGCACTAATCGCTGTATAATTGTCACTGGTCCCAAAAATGTGTCAAAAATGTCCAATCTGTCCGCCGCAATATTGCAGTCCCGATAAAAATCGCAGATCGCAGCCATTACTAGTAAAAAAAAATAATAATAATAATAAAAATGCCATAAATCTTTCCCTTATTTTGTAGATGCTATAACTTTTGCGCAAACCAATCAATATATGGTTATTGCGATTTTTTTTTTTTACCAAAAATATGTCAAAGAATATATGTTGGCCTAAACTGAGGAAAACATTTTTTTTGCGATACGGCGCTGCGTCGCTTTAACTGACAATTGCTTGGTCGTGCGACCCTACCAAAACAAAATTGACGTCCTTTTTTTCCCACAAATAGAGCTTTCTTTTGGTGGTATTTGATCACCTCTGCGGTTTTAATTTTTTGCACTATAAGCAAAAAAGGAGCAACAATTTTGAAAAAAAACCAACAATATTTTCTACTTTCTGCTATAATACATATAAAAAAAATAAATGTATTCATTCATCAGTTTAGGCCAATATGTATTCTGCTACATATTTTTGGTAAAAAAATAAATAAGTGTATATTGATTGGTTTGCGCAAAAGTTATAGCCTCTACAAAATAGGGGATATATTTATGGACTTTTATTTTATTTTTTTATGTTTTTACTGGTAATGGCGGCGATCTGCCATTTTTAGCAGGACTGCGACATTGTGGCGGACAAATCTGACTCCAAGTGACTGCTAATTGGTGCTTTACCCCAATCTGTGTTCAGTTGTTTCCGGAGAACAGTGATCACAGAGCACGCGCCGCAAAGGATCACGTTGTAGCTGTAATTTTGCTATAGCGTGGTCAGCAAGTGTTTAAACTGCACATGAATGGTATTGTTAAAGGCTCTGCAGCATGTGAGGTAGCAGTATCAGTACTATTTTGGGGGCCCATTGGGCTTAGGAAATTTGCTGTACTACCACTCATGTGGGGTAGGAACCCAACATTCTCTGGAAGTGTAATTTAGCTGCTGTGATGGGGGCACTCTTACCAACCTACCAAAGCACCCCTTACTCTCAGCCCCACACTGGAGCCCCCACACTCTGCCAGAACAGCCTCCCCAGCTCTCATCAGCCCAACAGAGCCCCCCCAATCTTTCAGCACAGCCTCCCCAGCTCTCATCACACCAACAGAGCCCACAATCTTTCAGCACAGCCTCCCCAGCTCTCATCACACCACCAGAGCCCCCCCCAATCTTTTAGCACAGCCTCCCCAGCTCTCATCACACCAACAGAGCCCCCAAAATCTTTTATCACAGCCTCCCTAGCTCTCATCACCCCAACAGAGCCCCCCCAATCTTTTAGCACAGCCTCCCTAGCTCTCATCACACCAACAGAGCCCCCCAATCTTTCAGCACAGCCTCCCCAGCTCTCATCACACCAACAGTGCCCCCCCAATCTTTCAGCACAGTCTCCCCAGCTCTCATCACATCACCAGAGCCCCCCAATCTTTTAGCACAGCCTCCCCAGCCTTCATCACACCAACAGAGCCCCCAAAATCTTTTTAGCACAGCCTCCCCAACTCTCATCACACCAACAGAGCCCCCAAAATCTTTTAGCACAGTCTCCCCAGCTCTCATCACCCCAACAGAGCCCCCCCAATCTTTCAGCACAGCCTCCCTAGCTCTCATCACACCAACAGAGCCCCCCAATCTTTCAGCACAGCCTACCCAGCTCTCATCACACCAACAGAGCCCCCTAATCTTTTAGCACAGCCTCCCCAGCTCTCATCACACCAGCAGAGTTTTTATTACCCTACCAGAGCCTCCTCATTTTTTTTAAACAGCTTCTTCCCAGCCCTCAGCATTCCACACGTTTCTCTGACCCTCGCTCACACCAAAGCCCCCCATCTCAACACTACCAAAATCCCCCATACACTCTCACCATTCTTGCAGCTCCCCTGCTCTTTGCTCTCACCACTCTGCCAGCACAGCACCCCAATCCATAGCACCCAAAAAACAAAAACCTCCTCCCTCTCAACACTGCCAACACCCCCCCCCTCCCCCCCCCCCCCCCCGAAACACACACACACTCTCTGGCAGCCCTCACCTTGCCGATTCTGGAAGAGGCACACTTTTAATCTGATGAAAAGGATATGTTATAAACCCCCAAATAACATTGACTTATACTTGGACTTTGACTTTTGGAAGGAATAAAGTATATTCATATCAAAACATAATGTGCTGTCAATTCTTCTGGCATTACATGTTTCTTTTACTGTGCATGATTACACCAGTGATCACTGCTGGTTCTTAACACACTCTTTATTTGAAATTTAAATTCAATTTGTATATAACATTGAACATTTTAGTGTGTCCAGCACCATTGCATCTGCTTTTTTTGTGATATCAAAAAAGCATAGTGTACACACTGAGATTAATATTCTAAAGGAGTGGAGAATGTTCATTTTAAATTGTCACAATGTGGAAAGTGAATTTCCAGCAAGCTTAGTAAATGGTGAGGTGCATGTAGCATTTGCTTTGCAAAGAATACCCAATGATGTGCAAGAAAAAGTGATTTGTGAATTTAAATTTTGCACTGTGAATTTTCACTTAATGAATGTGGGAAAGCTGTGCTGACGTCAATTATCCATTTATTTTCAAGCAAAAACCCTTTTCTCTATTTTTCTTGCATATGACTGGGTATTCTTAGGGTTGCCACCTTTCCTTCAAGCCAAACCCGAAGGAGAGTAGTAATGTGCTGCAGCGAACAGTGGTGGGACCAAATTGCTATTGCTGACATCATCACCCTGCAACAGATTTGTGTGTGACTATCTTGGTTACTTGGGGAGCCACAGCCCGCTCTGAATAAGGTGTCTGGGTTTCAGTCCGCCTGAAACCCGGACACATGATTCAAAACCTGGACTGTCCGAGTCAATCCCAGACATGTGTCAACCCTACCCTGTTTTTAGGAAAGGTGATTTTTCCTTAGCTTTACCTAATCCTTTGGCTTAAAGAAAATTATATTTGCAAAGTGAAGATGCTATATTATTTTAGCAAATCAGCCACCATGAGTAAAAGCTGTCAGCACTGTGTTTTTAATTACAGGGTTTGCGGTTAAAAATCCTAACGAGTGCAGACATTAAGAAACAAGAGAACTGTGTGGACAATCCTGTGTTTGATGCCATATCTGACAGATCAGGACGCCCTGTTGTTTTTGGTAAGTTTGTTGTGTAAGGGAGGTGTGGTGACCATGGGGGTTGGTGAGATGGGTGTGAGGTCACCGGTACGTTCTTCTTTCCTCAGAATGTACCAAACTGTTAATTTGGCCACTCCCAATGTTGCTGCTATCTCTCTGATGGATTTGTTTTTGTTTTTCATGCCTTACAATGGCCTGTTTCACTTGCATGGACAGTTCCTTTGAACGCATTATGTAGGTTCACAGCAATAGATTCCAAATGCAAATACCACACTTAGAATCAACTTCAGACATTTTAGCTGCTTAATTGATGAAGCAATAACGAAGGAGTAGCCCACACCTATCCACGAAATAGCTTTTGATTCAATTGTCCAATTACTTTTGGTCCCTTGAAAAAGGGGGGCTAGCTATTCTTAAGAGCTGTAATTCCTAAACCCTTCCTCCGATTTGGATGTACATACCCCCAAATTAAACCTCAGAGTGTACACTTACAGCCCATATCCATTATATATGGTAACTATAGCTTGAATATGTTTTGGTAAATAAATACCGTATATACTCGAGTATAAGCCGACTCGAGTATAAGCCGAGGTACCTAATGTTGCCCAAAAAACTGGGAAACCTCACTGACCCGAGTATAAGCCGATGCCCCACTGTTCCCTAGCTCGCTGTTCCCTGTAAATAGAAATTTTTACATTGTAATTATTACCTGTAAAGAAGTTGCGGCTGCGGCGTCCATCGTTCGAATTCCGCGGTCTCTTCCTGTTCCTTACTTGATAGGCGAGTCTCAGCAGACACTCTCCGCCTATCACGATCATTCTCTCATCCTTAGTTTTCCCAGCAGACACTGTGTTGGGTATTCCGCCAATCACAGACGTCTGCTGGAAAACTGAGGATGAGAGAACGTTCGTGATAGGCGGAGAGTGTCTGCTGAGACTCGCCTATCAAGGAAGGAACAGGAAGAGACCGCGGAATTTTGAACGATGGACGCCGCGGAATTCGAACGATGGACGCCGCGGCCGCAACTTCTTTACAAGTAATATTTACAATGTAAAATTTATATGACTCGAGTATAAGCCGAGGGGGGGACTTTCAGCCCCAAAAAAGGGCTGAAAATCTCGGCTTATACTCGAGTATATACGGTACCTGGGAAAAAAAATTGTACTGTGTCCAAATATACTGTATATGGACCTAACTGTATATGTGCATTTAATATATTTTATGCATGCTATTATAATATAATATAATATATCCCCTAGGTGCCATCCAAAATATCAACAATTTTCATAAACTTCTATAATGTGAAAAGCACCTGGGATAAAATAAATATGATATTATATCCACATACACAAAGTATATCTTTCTGTGTAACTGTGTTTCATTCATCACACAGAATTTGTTTGGAAATGGATTCACCACCTTTATAGTTAATTTACACTTGTGTCTGCCTTCGAAAAAGTGGTCCACCACAGTAGATCACTTTTCGGAGGGCATTTGACAGACGGCTGGGAGGTGACATGTCTCCTCCTCATCGCCTGTTTTAACCCCGTAATCCCACATCACTGCAGGGCGGTAGCAGTGCGGCCCTATTCATTAGAACTGTCTCATCTGTGGGCCCTGGAATAGCATGGAGGATGTTGCTGAGTAGAGGGAAGGGAGACCAGTGAACTGATCTTCCCTGGCTAGAAAGAACCCAGAAGGAATGTGTATTACTGTATGTCACCTTTGGTTTCTGCTGTCACTTCGGCAGCTGTGGCCATGAACATTTTGCGGTCTACTAGACCCCTTATATCTCAATAAAAAGAACCTGTCAAACAGAATCCTAACACATATTGGCACAATATGTGATAACAATAAAATTAAGTGAAAAAAAGTTTATAGAAATTAAAGTTACACCAAGCACTTTAACCGCTTGCCGACCGCCGCACGAACATTTACGTTGACAGAATTGCACGGACAGGCAAAAGGGCGTATATATACGTCCCCTTTAAATTGCCGGCCATGTGGTCACGTGCGCGCCGCCGGCGGTGCACTCATAACCCTGTCGCGAGCTTTGTGACCGCGCCTGGGGGACCCGCAGACCCGATCGCCGCCGGTGTCCCGAGATCGAATCACAGAGCTGAAGAACGGGGAGATGTTAGTGTAAACACAACATCTCCCCGTTCTGCCTAGGTGACACTGTCACTGATCATCTGTTCCCTCTCATCATAAACAGCGATCAGTGACATGTCACAGCAAGCCACGCCCCCTAACAGTAAGAATCACTCCCTACATCACACTTAACCCCTTCAGCGCCCCCTACAGGTTAAAAGCCAGGGTGGCTTTGGCCAATTATGGCTCAGGGGGTTTAGTACATGCCCCACACTATATAAGGCCGCCTCCGTGGCGGCCTTGTGTAGTGTAATGCGGTGTTGGTTAAAGAAAGGGCTTACAGAGAGAGAGAGAGACAGTGTCATTTATATTGAGTTAGATAGAGGAGGCAGGCGAGTCAGTTAGTTGCAGTTACAGTGTGTAGAGGATATATATGCATCCTAGGTGTTGTATATATATTTATACACTGTATTCAGTTTAGCTAGATCCGTTCCTGTTATTCTCTATACTGTGACAGGCAGGCAGGTGATTGTGCTAGCTGCAGTCAGTGTTTCACTTAGTGTACTGTGTGCTTTGCATAGCGTTCACTTAAAGCTTACCTGAATACAGTAAGTGACTATTATAGTGGTGTTCTCATAATAAAACCACAGGCAGAGAGCTGCAAGTATTTTCAGTTAGTGTACTGTGTCCTCTGCACAGTTTTCACCTAAAACTAACTGAAGACAATTGCTGCTTTTCCCATACTAATACCACAGCAGGCAGTTGATTCTGATAGCTGCATTATCAGTGTATATATATATATATATATATATATATATACATCCCACCTTTGTGCAGCTACATCTCACTGCAGGCCATTTGTATGTCTGGAAGGCAAATAAGGAGAGACAGGCAGTCACGAGGCAATAAAAGAGGGCAAGCAGGCTCTGTGTCTAGAGGCAACAGTGCTGGTCGTGGACACGGTGCATCCTCATCAGCACGTGGCCGCGGGACATGCTTGTCCTTCTTTTCGGCAGCTGGCCATGTTGAGCCGCAACATGCTCAAGACTTGGTAGAGTGGATGACCAAGCCGTCCTCCTCCTCCTCATCCTCTCTCATGCAGGCTCAGGGTACTTTGTCTGGCAAAGCAGCTGCCAAAGTGGCCTCTTCCCTCGGCTCAATGGCATCAGTCACTCCTTCCCTAGCCCCGCCATGTCCTCCTGAGGAGTCCCCCGAACTGTTTGACCACAGTGTTGGGTACATGCTCCAGGAGGATGCCCAGCGTTTTGAAGGCTTCGATGATGGAACCCAGCTAGAGGAAGGCAGTAACGTGAGCCCAGAGAGAGGGGGTGCCCAACAAGGACAGCTATCTGGCAGTCATGTTCCCCCAGCTGCAGCATACTGCCAGATTTGCTCCAGTGATGAGGAGGGAGGGGATGATGAGGTCACTGACTCCACGTGGGTGCCTGATAGGAGAGAGGAGGAGGAGGCACATCTCCAACGAGGCAGGATGCCCTCCAGGGGCCAGCTTAAGGGCAGCACACTGACTGCATCACACCGCAGAGCTCCGCATGTTCAGGGCGCTGCTGTCTCTGCGTGTTATTCCAAAAATTCTTTGGTGTGAGCCTTTTTTCAGACGTGTGCAGCAGATCGCACCATTGCTATTTGCAACATATGTTTCAGGCGTATCTCGCATGGCCAAAACATCAGCCGCTTGGGCACCACGTGCTTGACTAGACATATGTCGACCTGCCATGCAGTTCGTTGGCAAGCCTACCTAAAAGAACCACACCAAAGAACAAAGCGGACCTCTCCTTGCTCCTCATCAGCTGGGATCTCCAACCCCACTATACCTTCAGTCCTCTCTGAAACCTGCACTGAGAGGAATGAAGGTGTAGAATTAGGTGTGTCACAGCCAAGTACTTGCGGGCAATCTGCTATTGGTACACCAACGTCAGATTGTACCAGGCAAGTTTCCCTGCCCCAGCTGCTTCACCACCAAAATAAGTTTGCTCCCAGACATCCACATGCCCAGCAGTTGAATGCTAGCTGGGGTAAATTGCTAGCACTTCAACTGCTGCCTTTTCAGTTGGTAGACTCTGCCCTCTTCCGTGTGTTTGTGGAATGTACGGTTCCTCAATGGCAGGTACCTAAACGCCACTTTTTCTCACGGAAGTTGATTCCGGCTCTCTAATGGCATGTGGAAGGCAATGTCTTGGCCTCGCTGGACAGGGCGGTCAGCGGTAAGGTGCATATTACCGCTGACTCATGGTCCAGCAGGCATGGACAGGGACGTTACCTATCTTTCATGGCTGGCAGCTGGGAAGGATGCAGGACAAGGTGCAGTAGTGTTGGAGTTTGTTTTGCCACCACACCTCCAAAATGTTACTACTGGTGATTCTGACACACCTCTCTCCTCCACCCCCTCCTCTTCTTCTTCCTCCATGGCCTCTTCCTGTGCTTTGTCCTAGGAACCAGCGGTGCTCCGTAGGCGTTCAATGGGCTATGCAAGTAAGCAGGCAAAAAGATGCCATGCGGTGCTTGAGTTGGTGTGCTGGGGGACAGGAGCCACACTGGGGCAGAGATTCTGTCAGCTCTGCAGGGGCAGGCTCAGAGGTGGTTGATGCCACGCCAGCTTAAGCCAGGAAAGGTGGTTTACGACAATGGCACCAATCTCCTCTCTGCCCTCCGACAGGGACAACTGACCCATGTGCCCTGTTTGGCTCACGTCCTTAACTTGGTGGTGCAGCGGTTCTTGGGCAGGTACCCGGGCTTACAGAAGGTCCTGAAGCAGGCCAGGAAACTCTGTGGGCATTTCTGCCAGTCATATAATGCCAGTGCTTGGCTGGCTGACCTGCAAAAGGAATCCAACCTGCCCAAGAACCGCCTAATCTGTGACATGCCCACCAGGTGGAACTCTACATTGGCCATGATGCAGTGGCTGCACACGCAGCAGAGGGCCATCAATGAGTATCTGTTGCAATATGGCACCAGGACAGGGTCAGGGGGGCTTGGATTTTTTCCCCACGCCAGTGGGCTATGATCAGGGATGCATGCACTGTCCTGGCACCATTTGAGGAGGCCACGAGGATGGTGAGCAGTGACAGTGCATGCATCAGTGACACTGTCCCTCTTGTCCACCTGTTGGAGCACACGCTGCATGGAATAATGGACAGGGCACTTGGGGCAGAACAGAGGCAGGAGGAGGAGGACTTCTTTACCTCTCTATCCAGACAGTGTTCCTGCTGGCCCGGCTATCACACAGGAGGAGGAGGAGGAGGAGGAGGATTGTGTCAGCGTGGAGGTGGATCCTAGCACTCAGCATCAGCAGCAGTCTTCATGGGATCAATTACAGTCCCAAGACACCCATGGACTTGTACGTGGCTGGGAGGAGGTGGCTGCGGATCATGTCGTCCTGAGTGACCCAGAGGACTCCGGACCAAATGCCTCAGAAAACCTACGCTGCATGGCCTCCCTGATCCTGCAAAGCCTGCAGAGGGATCCTCGTATTCGTGCGATCAAGGAGAGAGATCACTACTGGCTGGCAACCCTTCTTGATCCACGGTACAAGGGTAAGGTTGTGGACCTTATCTTACCGTCGCAGAGGGAGCAGAGGACGAAGCATCTTCGGAAGGCCTTGCAGAAAGGTCTGTGCAACGCGTTCCCAGAGACTGGGAGGTTACAAATTCCAGGTCCTGGACAACGTGTTGCTGAGGCTTCGGTCAGTCAAAGAAGGAGTGGTGGAGAAGGTGGCCACCTGACCGATGCGTTCAGACAATTTTTTAGTACGCAGCCCCAAGGTATGATCGGTTCCAGCAACCATCGCCAGCATCTGGTTTACATGGTGGAGGAATACCTAGGGGCAAGACCAAACTTGGACACCTTTCCCACCAAAAATCCTCTGGGTTACTGGGTCTTGAGGATGGATCACTGGCCAGAGCTTGCACAGTATGCAATTGAGCTACTGGCCTGTCCTGCATCCAGCGTTCTTTCGGAATGCACATTTAGTGCTGCTGGAGGCTTTGTAACCGATCACAGGGTGCGCCTGTCCACCGACTCGGTTGATCGACTGACCTTCATAAAAATGAATCAGTCTTGGATCACCACCAGCTACCAAGCACCTGATGCTGATGTAACCAATTTTTTTTTTTTTAAATGTCAGATCCCTTCAAGACTGCCTATGCTGATGCTGAGTGACTATCCTGTTATGCTTAGTGACTATCCTCTTCCTCCTCAATGATCATGTTGATAGCTTGTAAGAACATTTTTGGTTCTGGGCACCGCCACCAGTGGCTAAGGCCCAATTTTTCAGCCCCTGTTTAACAGAGGCATGTAATTACAATTTTTGATGCAATACTTTGCAGCAGGGCTCATTACTGTGCTCCAACTACAGTATCTGTGAGGGGTTGCAGTGTTGTAACACCAGCACCAGTGCCTAATGCCACGTACACACGACCGTTTTTAATGTCATTGAAAGAAACTGCATTTTTCTCGACGTGATTCTTCTCAAGCCTGCCTTGCCTACACACTATCGTGGAAAAAAATGCTTGAATAAAGTGCGGTGACGTACAACACGTACGACGGCACTATAAAGGGGAAGTTCCATTCGGATGGCGCCACCCTTCATGTTAGTGAAGTTTGTTGAGAGACGATTTGCACTTTTCAGCCTCGTGCTTTTCAGTCCGTTACAGCGTGACGAATGTGCTATCTCCATTACGAACACTAGTTTTTACCAGAACGAGCGCTCCCGTCTCATACTTGCTTCTGAGCATGCGCATTTTTTTTCACGTCGTTAAAGCCTACACACGCCCGTTTTTCACGACGAGAAAAACGACGACCTGAAAAACAACGAGAAAAATTAGAACATGTTCCAATTTTTTCATGACCATTTTTCACGTTGTGAAAAATGCTCTGAAGCCCACACACGATCATTTTTAATGACCATTTTAAAAAATTGCATTTTTCTCGTCATTAAAAATGGTCGTGTTTAACAGGGGTGTGTAAT
Organism: Rana muscosa; assembly: GCA_029206835.1. Lineage (NCBI taxonomy): Eukaryota > Metazoa > Chordata > Amphibia > Anura > Ranidae > Rana > Rana muscosa. Next base: position 292,400,917 of record CM055123.1, on the reverse strand, counting down.
TAAAATTTTTGATGCAATACTTTGCAGCAGGGCTCATTGCTGCACTCCAAGTACAGTATCTGTGAGGGGTTGCAGTGTTGTGGCATCAGTGCCTAAGGCTCAATTTTTTGTGCCCCTGTTTAACAGAGAAATGTAATTACAATTCTTGATCTAATAATTCACAGCAGGGACCATTCCTGCACCCACCAAGAGTAACTGTGAGGGCTTACAGTGTTGTGTCAACACCACCACCACCAAAGGCCCAATTTTTCTGCCCCTGTTCAACAGGGGCATGTAATTACAATTCCTGATCTAATATTTCACAGCTGGGCCCATTCCTGCGCCCACCAAGAGTAACTGTGAGGACTTACAGTGTTGTGGCACCAGCACCACCACCAAAGGCCCAATTTTTCCTACCACTGTTCAACAATGGCATGTAATTACAATTCTTGACATAATAATTCACAGCAGGGCGTTCCAGCGCCCACCAAGAGTAACTGTGAGGGCTTACAGTGTTGTGGCAACACCAACACCTAAGGGCCAAATTTCTGCACAGTAAATACGGCAGGCCCCTACTTTCAAACATCCAACTTACAAACGACTCCTACTTGTAAACGGAAGGAGACAGGAAGTGAGAGGAAATCTACCTCTAGGAAGGGAAATTCTCTCCTGTAAGAGTTAATATGGGAAAAAAGTGTCTCCACTCCACTGATGCTTTATCACCAATCCTTGTTTCAATAAAAAAAAAAAAAAAATCAAAAAATATTTGTCATTGGGACGGAAAGTGAGGTGAAATGTTCTGAACAGGTGCACAGACAGCAAAACAAATGTTACAGGGGTGATAACCCTTCCCTATGTTTTTGAAAAGCTTAAAAATAGATTTTTGAGCTGGAGCTACACTTAAAGAATGTACCTGTTCCAAATTACAAACAGATTCATCTTAAGAACAAACCTATAGTCCCTGTCTTGTTTGCACCGCCAGTATACTGCTGTTCAGAGTATAAAGGGCCTTTTTTAAATTTGGGTGTGCGGTTCCCCTTAATATCCATACAACACCCAAAGGGGCTGGTAGTGGGCTGTAGGGGGGGTACCCATGCCATTTTTCCCAATGATTTTCATCCATATTGCCGGGACCAGACATTACATTAAAGCCGCAGGCAGTTTTAAATGACTTTTTTTCCTTTAGAAATGTAATTTTGTGCAGGGACAGTTCTAAACACGGTAAACACGTGCCACTTCACAGGCATACTATAGACACCCCCCAGGTACAATATTTAAAGGAATATTTCACTTTTTTTTTCACTTTAAGCATCATTAAAATCACTGCTCCCGAAAAAACTGAAGTTTTTAAACCTTTTTTTTGCATTGATACGTGTCCCCTGGGGCAGGACCCGGGTCCCCAAACACTTTTTAGGACAATAACATGCATATTAGCCGTTATAATTAGCACTTTTGATTTCGAACGTTTGCGTCCATTGTATTTAATAGGGTTCTCAAGTTTGCGCGAACTTTCGGTCCGTTCGCAGGTTCTGGTGCGAACCGAACCAGCGGGTGCTCGGCTCATCCCTACTTGTAAACCAAGGTATTACTGTATCTATGGGATGTGCTGGAAAATCAAGTGTGATCCATTAAGGCTTCACCTTGCAACTTCCAGGACTTAAAGGATCCACTGTTGATGGCTTGGTGCCAGATACCACAGCATACCTTCAGAGGTCTAGTGGTGTCAATGCCTTTATGGTGTCAAGGCCATTATGAATAAGCACTGAGACATGTCTAAAATGGGTTTACGACTGCAGATCCGGTGTCACTTGTTTTCTCCCCATGAACATGGTATTAGGGTTTGAGCATCTTTATTTAAGTGGTGTGCGGCCAACTCTTTCTATTTTACTATGTGATGGTGGTGATCCGAGGTGAGCACCCACCACGAAGATCTCGGTATATGGATTGCGGTCCCACCTGGAGCGTTGTCAATGCCTTGATGGCACAAGGCTGTTTTGGTGACAAAAGGGGGACCTACTCGATATTAGGGAAGTAATCATAATGTTATGGCTGATCGGTGTAGATAAGACCACAAAAAGGGACAACTGTGAGGGAAAAGACAAAAGGATTAGAGAAACTTTCTTTCCAAATGCTGGACAGTTGAGAGCTTTGTGTTTGGTTGTGTAAGCATGTGTATATTTATTTTTTAGCTAGTAGGCCGGTAGGTGAACCAACAACCACCTCGAATACAGGTCGAAAAGTGAAAAAAGAGAAGGAGGAGGAAAGAGTACGAAGTTATTTTCCTGAGACCCTCCTTTTTGAACTTCTAGCAGTGGGGTAAGTAAAACTCTGAATTTTGTAATAACACTCAAGAGAGGTAGTACCCAGCAATAAGGTAATGAAATAAAAAAACAGCACAACACTGTATCAGCAAAGGAACATCAGACACCAACACACATCTGCCAGGCTGACTTGTTCTAATCCGTTTATTAACAAAAATGTACATTAGAAACGAGAACAATTCCATACAAAACTGGTTTTATTTTGTTCCATTTTTACCATCCACTGGGCTACTTTCTAGAGAGTAGACATGTGTAATTTGTTTTTTATATAAATTTCGAAAATTCATAAATTCTTAACATCCATATTAATGAAAACCAGTTTAACGATTTTTTACGAATATTCGTAAAATTAAAAAATTTGTAAAATTAGAAAATTTGTAAAATACGTAAGAATGTGAAAATTAGAAAATCTGAAATAATAACTAATTATTAAATTATTGGTATTCTAATTTTCTTTCAAATTTTTCTGTTTGTGAACGTAACGAATACAAATTCATCCAAAGTTACAAATGATCCAAAATAACGAATGCCGTATCTAAACGAATGGAATGTAACAAATTAATAATAATAAATAACAATAATAATAAAAACGTTTTATTATTATTATTATTATTATTATTATTTATTAATTTGTTCCATTCCATTTGTTTAGATGCGGCATTCGTTATTTCGGAAAATTCGTAACTTCAGATACATTTATATTCATTACGTTCACTAACAGCCAAATTTGAAAGGAAATTCCAATACCAATAGTTTAATAGTTATTATTTAGAATTTTTGCTCTTTGGAATTTTCTTTGGAATTTTCGGATTTTCTTTCTTATTTTCGGATGTTTGAATTTTCGAATTTACAAATTTGCGAATTGCAATCATAACGAAGGACACGAAAAACGAAAAAAAAAAAAAGAAACAATGAAAAGAAAGCAAACAAACAACATTTTTGGCAGTGCACATGTCTACTAGAGAGCTCATTGGTGTCTATAGTTATTTTCTACCTATGTTTAAAACACTTTTGGCTTTTGTGCTTTGTTATGTGCCTCATTTCCTTCCTTTGCTCAGGTATACATACTCCAAACAAGAAGTAATACATTTACAATAAACACACTGCCTGGGGTAAATTTACGTGCAGGTATGTAGGTGGGGTGCAGCATGGTGCGGCAGCAATAATTCACACAGTCAGATGCAATAATAAACTTGCACTGACGCAATGCAGCAAAAGTTCACAACAATCCCGGTGGGAAAACTGCCCAATCAGGTGCACTCACAGTTTCAGCAATGTTGACAGCGCAGGTTCCAACCAGAATGACAGTAGAGAGGGACAGAATGCAGCTTGGCCATTTCGTGCCCAATCTGGAAGATGTCCAGAAGAAAATGCAACCCCACACTTACCCTTCTCGTCAGGAACCTTTTCCCACTGCTAGTACTGTCCCTAACAGAAGGGGTACCTTTCCCTGCACTACCCACTCCTATAAAGCACACCAAACCTGGGAGCCAAGGCCTTAAATAGGCTCTGCCTGACCTAAGATGACTTTCAAAGTCACATGGGGCAACAGCATCCACCAGTAACCCAGGACAGTGGTTCTCAACCTCAGTCCTCAACGGTCCATGTTTTCAGGTTTTCCTTTACTTTGCACAGCTGCTTTAAATCAATATCAATGACATTTATAAGAGCTATTTATAATGGTATTGATGAGCTATTTTATCTAAGGGAAGTTGCCAAAACAAGGCCCATTGGGGGTACTTGAGGACAGAGGTTGAGAACCACTGACCCAGGCAACCATTGAGGAACCAGATTCCTCCTGACTTCCTCTCCAGCTGCAGAGCCACTATGGTTGAGCGCCACCTGCAGTGGAGAAAATAAACTACACCTGCTTACACGTGGAACCCCTTGTACCCCAACAGCCACCAAATAGATTAAAACCAGAGCACTTTTTGCGATTCGGCACTGCGTCGCTTTAACTGACAATTGCGCGGTCGTGCGACGTGGCTCCCAGACAAAATTGATGTCCTTTTTCCCCACAAATAGAGCTTTCTTTTGGTGGTATTTGATCACCTCTGCGGTTTTTATTTTTTGGGCTTAAACAAAAGAAGAGCGACAATAAGCAATATTTTTAACTTTTTGCTATAATAAATATCCCCCAAAAATATATATATATAAAAAAAAAATGTTTCCTCAGTTTAGGCTGATACATATTCTTCTACATATTTTTGGTTTAAAAAATCGTAATAAGCGTTTATTGATTGGTTTGCGCAAAAGTTATAGCGTCTACAAAATAGGGGATAGTTTTATGGCATTTTTATTAAGAATTTTTTTCTTACTAGTAACGGCAGCGATCAGCGATTTTTATCGTGACTGTGACATTATGGCGGACACATCGGACACTTTTTGCGCTATTTTGGGACCATTCACATTTATACAGCGATCAGTGCTATAAAAATGCACTGATTACTGTGTAAATGTGACTGCCAGTGAAGGGGTTAACCACTAGGAGGCGCTGAAGGGGTTAAGTGTGTCCTAGGGATGTGTTCTAACTGTAGGGGGGATGGGCTACGTGTGACACGACACTGATCACTGCTCCCGATCACAGGGAGCTGTGATCAGTGTCCTGTCACTAGGAAGACTGGGGAAATGCTTGTTTACATCAGCATTTCCCCGTTCTTCCTCTTCGTGAGACAATCGCGGGACACCTGGTGGACATCGAGTCCGCGGGACCCACGGTCACACTCACGGAGCTTGTGGTGGCGTGTGCGCGCCCGCAATGCCGCGTCTTAAAGGCCATGTACAGGTACGTTGATATGCCCAGCCGTGCCATTCTACCGACGTATATCGTCATGAAGCGGTCAGCAAGTGGTTAAAACATAATAGGTGATGGAATGGTTGGAGCTTGGATTTCCATTGGAGACATCTTAATACCCTAGCACTTATAAAAGTCTAGGGGGATTCTAGCTTGTTAGATTTTTAAATAACCCATGTAGTTTGTAGGCTAAACTAAAAAACAATAATGCTCAAAATAAGTCCTGTGCTGGTGCTGGTTGGAATGCAAGTGAGGCTCAACTAAAACTACAAGAAAATGGTGCCCAGCAGACTGTAAACAAAATTAGTAGAAGATGATGAGAATTGGTTTCAGCTTGGATCTCCACCCACAGAACCCCCCCCCCCCCCAACGCATTTTGCCTAGGTGGGGCTCTATGTTTAAGCCCCACATGGGCAAAATGCTTTGGTAGTTCTTTTATGGGTGGAGAACAAAGCTTAAGCCAATTTTCATCATCTTTTACTATTTTAGCTTTACAGTCTTCTGATCCTGTGTGTGGCTGAGCGCCATTTGCTTGCAGTCCATGTAAGTTTGTATTTTTGACTTTTTCTGTTTACTTCAAGCTGATAACACAAACACATGATCGTATATGATCGTATATGATAATTTCTATGCTTTTTAGGACGGGTGGCAGTGCTGAACTCCATACGAAGGCTCCAGACACTATCACAGACTGGAATGGGGGGGCCGTATGTTTGGGACCCACTGGATTTGGCCTGTCTCCTCCTGCCTCACTTCGGGTCTTCCAACCATTCTTTGTGGATCTCACCCTCCCGTACTCTGTAGTGTGGGGAGAAATATTTACCTTAAAGGCTTCTACATTTAACTACATGAAGAACCCTATGAAGGTAAATAAAAATGAGAAAATAAATGTCACATTGTTAAAAATATATTTCCCCCTAGACATGTGCAATTCGTTTCGTTCCGAATTCGTTTTTTAACGAATTTCGACAAATTTATTAATTTGAAAATATCCGAATTAACGAAAACTCGTTTAACGAATATTCGTAAATTAGAATATTTGAAAATTTGTAGTTTCGTACATTCGTAAATTTGTACATTCGCACATTCGTAAATTTGTACATTCGCACATTCGTAAATTTGTACATTCGTAAATTCGTAAATTAGTAAATTCGGAAATCTGAAATAATAATTAACTAATAATAACTTAACTATTACTAACTATTAAATTATAGGTATTGGAATTTCCTTTCAAATTTGGCTGTTAGTGAACTTAACGAAGTTACGAATTGTTTTCCGAAATAATGAATGCCATATCTAAACGAATGGAATGTAATGACTTAATAATAATAATAAATAACAATAATAATAATAAAAACGTTATATTATTATTATTATTATTATTATTATTTATTCATTTGTTCCGTTCCATTTGTTTAGATGTGGCATTTGTTATTTCAGGTTATGCGTAACTTCGGATGAATTTGTATTCGTTACGTTCACTAACAGCCAAATTTGAAAGGAAATTACAATACCTATAATTTAATAGTTATTTTTTCAGATTTTCAAATTTTCGTGTTTTCGGATTTTCAAATTTCCAAATTTCCGAATGTACGAATTTACAAATTTCCGAATGTACGAATTTACGAATGTATATATATTTACGAATGTACGAATTTACGAATGTATAAATTCACGAATGTACGAATTTACGAATTGCGATCATAACGAATGACCCGAAAAACGAAAAAAAAAAAAACGAATGAAACGAAAACGAACACATTTTTTGGCAGTGCACATGTCTATTTCCCCTCTACTTGGGTTGTTGTCTACCAGTAATAATGGGTGAAAGAGGTTTTTTTATAAACAAAATGTTTATTTAACTGATTGTCTTGATGTTGATTGTTCCCACTTTTACATTTCCATCTTTGATCCCACTATAACCAAACCTGTAGATTTTTTCCAGCATGTAAGTGGGTGGACAGTTCAAAGGACTCTTTTTTTTAATTACATAGTGACATAGTAGGTGGGGTTGAAAAAAGACACAAGTCCATCAAGCCCAACCTATGTGTATGATTCTATGTCAGTATTACATTGTATATCCCTGTATGTTGTGGTCGTTCAGGTGGTTATCTAATAGTTTTTTGAAATGATCGATGCTCCCCGCTGAGACCACCGCCTGTGGAAGAAAATTACACATCCCTTCCGCTCTTACCGTAAAGAACCCTCTGCGCAGTTTAACCACTTCAGCCCCGGAGGATTTTGCTGGTCAAAGACCAGGTCCCTTTTTGCGATTCGGCACTGCGTTGCTTTAACTGACAATTGCGCGGTCGTGCGACGTGGCTCCCAAACAAAATTGAAATCCTTTTTTTCCCACAAATAGAGCTTTCTTTAGGTGGTATTTGATCACCTCTGCGGTTTTTATTTTTTGCGCTATAAACAAAAATAGAGCGAGAATTTTGAAAAAAATGCAATTTTTTTACCTTTTGCTATAATAAATATCCCCAAAAAATATATAAAAAAACATTTTTTTTCTCAGTTTAGGCCGATATGTATTCTTCTACATATTTTTGGTAAAAAAAAAACACAATAAGGGTTTATTGATTGGTTTGCACAAAAGTTATAGCGTCTACAAAATAGGGGGTAGTTTTATGGCATTTTTATTAATAATTGTTTTTTTTACTAGTAATGGCGGTGATCAGCGATTTTTATCGTGACTGCGACATAATGGCGGACACATCGGACACTTTTGACACATTTTTGGGACCATTGTCATTTTTACAGCGATCAGTGCTATAAAAATGCACTGATTACTGTGAAAATGACACTGGTTGTGAAGGGGTTAACCACCAGGTGGCGCTGTAGGGGTTAAGTGTTTCCTAGGGAGTAATTCTTACTGTAGGGGGGATGGGCTGTGTGTGACATGACACCGATCTCCGCTCCGATTACACGGAGCAGAGATCAGTGTCATTGTCACTAGGCAGAGCGGGGAGATGCTTGTTAACACTAGCATCTTCCCGCTCTATCTCTCCGTGAGACCATCGCGGGTATCCCCGCGGCAATCGGGTCCACGGGACCCATGATCGGGCTCACGTAGAAATCGGCAGGGTCGCGAGCGTGCCGCCGGCACCGCGCGCGCGACCACACGGCGGCATCTTAAAGGTGACGTACCTGTACGTACTTATGCCTGTCCGTGCCACTCTGCCGACGGAAATATACAGGCGGCGGTCCTTAAGTGGTTAAGGTTAAACCGCTTCCCTTCTAATTTTGGTGAATAACCACGTGTCTTTTTAAATTCCCTTTCACTGAAAAGTTTTATCCCTATTGTGGGGTCACCAGTACGGTATTTGTACGTATTTGAAAACATATACCCTCTCAAGCATCTCATCTCCAGAGAGAATAAGTTCAGTGCTCGTAATCTTTCATCATAACTAATATCCTCCAGAACCTTTATTAGCTTTGTTGCCCTTCTCTGGACTCGCTCCAGGTTCCAGCACATCCTTCCTGAGGACTGGTTCCCAGAACTGGATGGCATACTCCAGGTGCGGCCGGACCTGAGTCTTGTAGGCTGGGAGAGTTTAGCAGGAAAAATAACTAGCTGATCATGTTTTTTTTCTTCTTACAAATCAGAAATGTATCAGTAATGCTGTGCTGGTGAGGCATTTATAGCTATAGAAAAGGTAATGCTAAACACAATAAACACACCTTGGCTGCGGAAAGCATATGGGGAAATAAGTGTGTAGCATCCTCAGGTCATACCCTGGTCAGTGCTGCTTTCATGCTACACACTTATTTCCCCATATGCTTTCCGCAGCCAAGGTGTGTTTATTGTGTTGTTCAGAGGCAAAGATTGGCTGTCCTTTGCCAAGGGCAGAACCAGTGTTGTGCCATGTCAGGCATCAGCTCAGTTTTCGAAGGAACGCCCTCCAAAAAAATTATAATTATTTAGGGACTAAAACAGTTTGTTTTAGGAGGGGTGAAAACAGAAGAACTAATGAACCATTCTAACGTAAGTTTTTGACATACTCTGCTTTAATACTACATCTCAATGCCTCAATGAAAGGTGTCTCCAATGGTAGCTTGTATTTTTAGACGCAAAATGGTTGATTGAGAACAAGTGATAAGCCTGCTATAAAAAAAAGTGCTTTTTTTTTCCAGATTCAGACCACACTGTACATCAGCAGTGACTTAGAGGAAATGCCATGTGAGGAATGTCACCACAGCAGCTGTATAGGAGCAGATGAGAGCGAAACCTTCTCCTGGAAACTAAAAGCCAAAGTTTTGGGTAAGATGTTATCCTAAAGATTACGGGTAGGAATAGGTAAATGTGCTAAGAGTCTCTCTTCTGGCTCATCGGGCATCATGGAATTTATAGTAAAACATCTGAAATTCTCTGTTAACACATTTTATAGTTTTATATAGCTAAATTCAATAAGAATGTGCTAAGTGTTAAAATTTACTCTTCGGACCAATGACTTATTACAGGTGATGTGCGGTGAGGTTTCCTTGCTATGTTCACTCAATGCAGTTTGTGGGTCTCACTATGCAACAATGAGACACCCTCACCTCTGTATCTCTGCTGAGTGCTTTGCATTGGACTTTCCCACAGGTTCAAATCCCCTCACTACTGAAATGCCCTTATTTTGATATTTTTGTAAGTGTTTGCTGTAGGTTACTATAAAACCTTGGATTGCGAGCATAATTCGTTCTGTACTGTATATCAAAGCATATTTCCCCATAAGAAATAATGGAAACTCAGATAACTCATTCCACAACTATTTATTGATAAGTCCTTCAGTTTATAGTCCATATAAAAAGATTATAGCAATGTGATAGGTTGTGTAACCATAAAATGTCCACCCACAAATGTCTGCCTCCTCAAGGAGATTAGAAGCAAAATCCAGCAGGAGCTACAGAGTATAAAAGAGAAGAGGGGCGCCTCTAAGTGTAGCAATATGGTTACATTTAAAGAAGGTACAACATTTAGCAACTCACATGGTTGATGATTATAAGAGGCACATCTAAGTATGCAGGGATCCGGGGTAAAGATGTCCACATAGACCATCCTCCACAATCGTGCCCGGGAAGACTACCCTGCAGTAGAGCGATCTGAAAGTAAGTCTTAAAAGGCTTGTGGAACACAGCGTGAAAGGGATGACTTTAATGGCGGTAAAGAAGGACGGTCAATGTGGACAGCTTTACCCCGGATGCCTGCATACTTAGATGTGCCTGTTTTATTCATTAACCATGTCAGTTGCTAAATGTTGAACCTTCATTAAATGCAACCATATTGCTACACTTAGAGGCGCCTCTCTTCTCTTTTATACTCAGTTGTGACATGACGCTACTTGTACATCAAGACATTGCTTGTTTAGCAAGTCAAACTTTATTTTAACCACTTGGCAACCACCTGCCGACAAATAACGTCGACAAGGTGGTTGCTTAACTCTGGGAGGACGTTATATAACGTCCTCCCAGAATCGCGCTCCCGCGCGCCCCCTGGGGCGCGCACACGGGAAACTCCGTGACTGCCGGGTCCAGAGGACCCGGCGGATCACGAATCGCGGTAAATCGCCGCTGATAGCGGCCGTTTACCACGTGATCGCTCCGTCAAATGACAGAGCAATCACTTGTAAACAGACCGGCGTCATGTGATGACGCCGGTTCCTCCCTCCCCTCTCTGTACCAATCGGTACAGTGTGAGAGGGGAGGGGGAGGGAGCGGATGGCAGCAGCAGCTCTGTGGGCTGGATCTGTGACAATTGCAGTCACAGATCCAGCCATCCATCCATCCCTGCTCAGCTATCCCTGATGCAATACCCTGCCAATACTCTGCAATACACCCTACCAATACTCTGCAAAATACCCTGCGCAATACTCTGCAAAATACCCTGCGCAATACTCTGCAAAATACTCTGCAATACCCTGGTGCAATACTCTGCAATACCCTGGCGCAATACTCTGCAATACCCTGCGCAATACTCTGCAATACCCTGCGCAATACTCTGCAATACCCTGCACAATACTCTGCAATACCCTGCAAAATACTCTGCAATACCCAGCGCAATACTCTGCAATACCCTGCGCAATACTCTGCAATACCCTGCACAATACTCTGCAATACCCTGCGCAATACTCTGCAATACCCTGCACAATACCCTGCAAAATACTCTGCAATACCCTGCGCAATACCCTGCAAAATACTCTGCAATACCCTGCGCAATACTCTGCAATACCCTGCGCAATACTCTGCAATACCCTGTGCAATACCCTGCAATACCCTGCGCAATACTCTGCAATACCCTGCGCAATACCCTGCACAATACCCTGCACAATACCCTGCAAAATACTCTGCAATACCCTGCGCAATACCCTGCAATACCCTGCGCAATACTCTGCAATACCCTGCGCAATACTCTGCAATACCCTGCGCAATACTCTGCAAAATACTCTGCAATATCCTGCACAATACTCTGCAATACCCTGCACAATACTCTGCAATACCCCCTGTGCAATACCCCGTGCAATACCCTGCCATACTCTGCAATACCCTGCCATAGTCCGCAATACTCCGCAATACTCTGCAATGCCCGGCAATACTCCACAATGCCCGGCAATACTCCGCAATAACCACTTCCCGCCCGCCGGCCGTCATATGACGTCCTTGACTTTGTGCGGGGATATCTGAATGATGGGTGCAGCTACAGGCATCATTCAGATATTAGCTTTTTCAGCCGGCGATTCCCTACACCATAACAACAATCATAGCGGCTGTTCCACCGCTTGATCATTCTCCCGGAGGTGAGAGGGGATGCCCCCCCCCTCCCGCTGCCCTCCGGTGCTTCTACCGACTCACCGCTACGATCAAAGCCAGGATTGTTGTTTTTTTTTTGTTTTTTTTTCAGGCTTCCCAGCCTAGAGGTGAGATGTGGGGTCTTATTGACCCCATATCTCACTGTAAAGAGGACCTGTCATACCATATTCCTATTACAAGGGATGTTTACGTTCCTTGTAAAAGGTATAAAAGTGATCAAAAAAAATTTTGGGGCGGAAAAACATGTCAAACTAAAATAAATAAAGTAAAATGAACAATAAAAAAAAAAAAAAATTTTTAAAGCGCCCCTGTCCCCCGTGAGCTCGCATACAGAAGCGAACGCATACGTAAGTCCCGCCCACATATGAAAACGGTTTTCAAACCACACATGCGAACGTTAGAGCGAGAGCAATCATTTTGGCCCTAGACCTCCTCTGTAACTCAAAACATGTAACCTGTAAAAATATTTAAAGTGTCGCCTATGGGGATTTTTTAAGTAGCGAAGTTTGGCGCCATTCCACGAGTGTGTGCAATTTTTAAGGGTGACATGTTAGGTATCTATTTACTCGGCGTAACTTCATCTTTCACATTATGCAAAAACATTGGGCTAACTTTACTGTTTTTTTTTTTTTTTAAGCACAAAACATTTTTTTTCCATAAAAAACGCGTTAAAAAAATTGCTGCGCAAATATCGTGCGAGATAAAAAGTTGCAACAACCACCATTATATTCTCTAAGGTCTTTGCTAAAAAAACATATATAATGTTTTGGGGTTCTATGTAATTTTCTAGCAAACAAATGATGATTTTTACATGTAGGAGAGAAATGTCAGAATTGGCCTGGGTGCTCCAGAACACCTGAAGGTGCTCCCTGCATGTTGGGCCTCCTGTGGCCACGCTGTGTAAAAGTCTCACACATGTGGTAACGCCATACTCGGGAGTAATAGCAGAATGTGTTTTGGGGTGTAATTTGTGGAATGCATATGCTGTGTGTGAGAAATAACCTGCTAATATGACAATTTTGTGGAAAAAAAAAGAGAAAAAAAAATCTTGATTTTGCAAAGAATTGTGGGAAAAAATGACAACTTCAAAAAACTCACAATGCCTCTTTCTGAATACCTTGGAATGTCTTCTTTCCAAAAAGGGGTCATTTGGGGGGTATTTGTACTTTTCTGGCATGTTAGGGTCTCAAGAATTGAGATAGGCCGTCAGTACTTCAGGTGTGATCAATTTTCAGATATTGGCACCATAGCTTGTGGACTCTATAACTTTCACAAAGACCAAATAATATCCCCCAATTTGTACTTATTTTTTACCAAAGATATGTAGCAGTATAAATTTTGGCCAAAATTTATGAAGAAAAAATAGTAATTTGCAAAATTTTATAACAGAAACGAAAAAAAAAAACATTTTTTTACAAAATTTTCAGTATTTTTTCTCTTATAGCGCAAAAAATAAAAAACCCAACAGTGATTAAATACCACCAAAAGAAAGCTCTATTTGTGTGAAAACAAGGACAAAAAAATCATATGGGTACAGTGTTGTATGACTGAGTAATTGTCATTCAAAATGTGAGAGCACCGAAAGCTCAAAATTGGCCTGGTTATTAAGGGGGTTTAAGTGCCTAGTGGTCAAGTGGTTAAAAAATTGCTTGTCTTGCAAAACACTCTAAAACCAAGTTACTCTCAAGCCAAGATTTTACTGTATATACTTGTTCTTCTCTTTTAATTAGTATTATTAGCTTTACCTGTTTGGACCTTAGAAAAACAGACTTAGTTCTTAAAGCAGACCCCCTCCCACCAAATAAAATGCTAGTTTAGAGAGAAAAAAAAAAGAATTAAAGCTGAAATCCAATCCTACGTTCAGTTTTACATAGTTGTATTTGTGTACTCCGATCACTGCCCACTGTAAGCTTTTCATATTGTACATTAGGAGCTGCAGAAAATCAGACAGAGCCCACTTCATTTTATGGCTGGGGAACATCTAGGGAACATCTAGCATCATCTAGCCAGGATCCTCAGTATTACCAGGATCCTGCGAACAGGCTCAGTGATATCATCAGTGCTCACAGGAAGACATGATGTAAAACGCTATTTGGGCATTGGGGGCTAGATAATAAATTTAATGGAACGTTCTTGCTTTGTTGTGTTGGGCTGTGCAATAGTGTAACAGTTTTTAGAAAGGAGTCCTATTTCTTCACATATGTCCTCTGAGAACATACACACCGCCATTTTCTGGGCCACGTAGTCCCCTCCTGAGAACTTTTGGTATATGTAATGCTTACTCTGTTTTTATTAAAATTGCTGTTTTAGGCTTTGTTATGCCTATGCACTCTGGTGTATGTGAGGTGGATGAAATAGCAGACGTGGTAATGCACATGGTCAGAATGGCACCAGTTGCACAGCTCCCGATATACACAGGCCGATGTCTTTTGGCACACTGACTTATGAAGAACAACGGGTTTGTGGGACGTTAAATATGCACCTCTATCCCTAAGCCCTGGTTCACACTGGTGCGATTTGACATGCGTTTTGACATGTCAAATCGCATGTCAAATCGGCGGCATTTGCAATGACACCGTCCAAATCGGTGCGGCGCTGCACCGATTTCAAAAAGTAGTTTCTGTACTACTTTATGCGATTTCGGGCCGCAATTTACATTGACATCTGTGCTGAACATTGTGGAAAGTCCTGGGTCACGGTCAGACCAGCTGAACGGACGGACCGGATGGCAATGGATCCGACGGCTCTCTGAACGGCGCGTCCCACGTCTGACGGCCGGAAACAAGGACAGTTGCTGGAACGAAGGGGGTGTACACACTAATGAGACAGATGTACACACTAATCTAACGGACCAGATGGCAATAGATCTGACGGCTCTCTGAACGACGCGCCCCGCGTCTGACGGCCAGAGACAAAACCGATCCTGAAACGAAGGGGGTGTGCCAACTTGTCGAGCGGAATGTAAGCTCCTGTATTGTCGTGGAGACCTCTAGCCTTTTTTATGCTTCATTACCTTGACTATTGTTATTCCTGAGGGTTTTGAATCTTATTGATTTCATCTGAATCAATTCTTATCAAATTTTTGCATGCATCCAATTAAAAGAATTTTATTTAAACATCAGCTATAGTTTTGCTGTTACTGCTCCCATTGAGCGCTGGATTGTATTTGAATGTTTAGTGTTTACTTTTTTCCGGAAGTTACCAGTCGCACTGGGAGTCAGATTTTCAGGAACAGTTTCCACAGGACATTACGTCACAATTTTTCTGTCAGTTTTTTAGCGCTGAAAGACTTTTTTGTTTCTCACATCTGTGCTGAAACCTGCACAGATGTCTCTGTAATCGCGGCCGAAATCGGGACTGACAGGCAGGAGTGAAATCGTGCGAGTTCAGCTGAACTCGCATGGCTTCACTCCCGCAGCCCAGTGTGAACCTGGGCGTAATCTGAGAATAATGAGAAGGGTTAGTGGGACTTTATATACCAAAGGTTTTCCCTGTTGGAGTCCAAGATAGAGGCTCCTCCAGGAGAAAATAAGACGGCTACTAATGGCAGTATTGGGCAATAATGAACCAGAATAATAAAATTATAAATATTTATTGAAGTATCCAAAAAATGTCAAGTACAAAATGTAAAATGTTACTCTATACAAGAGCTAATAATGACCAGCCTAGCTAGATGACGATCAACATCGCACCATGTATACTAGGTAAAGTTGGTGCAACCACAGAAACACACAAGGACAAATACAAACAATACATAAACATTGCCACATATGTTAGAGAGTGCAGCGGTAAAACACCATCATATGTGTTTTTAACAAAAGATTTTGCTATAATGGACAGTCAGAACATATGTGGCCCCCCGGGGGTGGTAATGGGAATAGCAGGTGCGGATATTAGTTCATAGATGTGATGCTGAAATTAGGACTAACGTCTTGTAAGGATTTGCAGGTTAGAAAAAACTGAAAAAAGGAAGAAAAATAAATCATGACAGTCTTGTTGGGATGTCTTTTTGTTTGCTGGCTGAGACTCCAATAAGGTTACTGGGATCACAGTGGAGCTAAGGCAAAAAATTAATTGCTGCCTCCTAAGGTGAGTCACTACACTCCACGTGTGGTATACAATATCGGTCTTAAAAAGGCTTAGCAGAAAGACACCCTCTTGACAGCTCTTGTTATTAACATTTAGAAATGACTGTGGTTTATATCTCTCTTATACGTCCAGATAATGGTGTTTGATGTAATGTAGTCAATGCACCATATATATCTGTGGTAGCTAGGTTTCAAAAATATAGTCCAATGGCCACACTGATTGATAGATTTTCAACGGACGATGACATTTATGTGCTGATATATGAATATATGAAGAGGGTTTCTACATTACCATCTTGATGTATTGTGTGGATATCTCTGGAGCTCGGGTTTGTATCTCCATAAGAAACGGAGCTTTGTTATTGCAATTCCGCTGCTTCATGTGTGCACACACATCTAGAGGGATCAGACAAGAGGAACCTTCATACACTCTGTTCTCAGAGGATCAGCCGACTTCAAGATTTCAAACCTGCATCAGCTGAGTGTGATCACATGCGGTATCCAGTTCTAAGCTCTCCACACCCCGTTCAGCTGGGGGATCAAGCAAGCGGCGTTACGGACCGCGTGACGTCAACATGTTTCGCAACGGTGTGTCACATAGCTTCTTCTGGACGAGGACTCAGCTGATGCAGGTTTGAAATCTTTGCGGGAAGTCGGCTGATCCTCTGAGTGTACGAAGCTTCCATGGGAGCAATGGTCTAAAATTTCAATATTTCGCTATCTGTGATGAATGGTCCTTCCCTACCCACCTGTTATTTCCAGTCATGTTCTAAAAGCTAAAATGTTATTGTTATTCACTATAAGTTGGAATTCTATTGAGCAAAATGAACAAATGCCCTACATTTAATGTAACACAGGTAAAATTCAATAATAACTATTGAAAGAGATAATGCTAGTGCTATATAAAATGCTACATTCGATAGCTTATGTTTACTAGTAATGAGCATCTATGCTTCCTTATAGGACAAGTAAACATCACAGTGAAAACTGAGGCTCTGGACACAAAAGAATTGTGCAATAATGACATTCCAATTCTCCCTAAGCAAGGAGGCACGGATACAATTGTCAAGTCTTTACTTGTTCAGGTCAGTATGGATCAGACAAACTTTATTCTATAGTGTCTGGAGAATCTAGAACGTATGCCACCTTCCTTTTTACTTGTGTCCATACTTTGCCATGCTGTCAAACTAAATAAATAGCTCTGTGTCAGTTTCCCAGTCCAGCTAAAAAATGTTCACAATACTGAAGGACATGGTAGGATTTGGGTGCCATCAAAGTTCAACCTAAACAAAGCCATCAGCATACAGACCTCCATTTGAAAGCTTATTCACATAGTAAATATTTTTTCTACTGGAAGATTGTTTTGTTGTTCAAAGAAAATGACAGATAACAGCCATCGCTTTTGTCATGACAAAATAGAATTTGATGTCATAGCTTGTATTTCATGAAATTTAAGGGAAGGAAAATGCTCTGTGGTCTCCAGTATAAATCCTGGATCCCTAATACTTTCCCCCCATTATTTTGCTGAGACAAAAAAATGTGCCATTATGTAGTTAAGGTTACCGTATATACTCGGGTATAAGCCGACCCGAATATAAGCCGAGGCACCTAATTTTACCACAAAAAAAACTTGAGTATAAGCCTAGGGTGTCCATCTGCATCCCTCACTGTGCCTCACTTTGCCTCACTGTGTCCATGTGCATGCCTCACTGTGTCCATGCCTAACTGTGCCTTACTGTGCCCATGCCTCACTGTGCCCATGCCTCACTGTGTCCATGCCTTTACTGTGCCCAATCCTCACTGTGCCCAATCTCCCTACCTGATCTCGTGTGCTGTGTGACTAGACTGACGTTTAACATGGGAGTCTATGAAAGGGGTGCCCGGCTTTGAAAAATCGGTTCTCTACGGCCGTAGGTCCCCTGGACAACAAACTTTGCACACTTGTAGATGAAGAGTGGGGCTACATGTGGGGCTACAAGTTTTTGGTCCCCAAACTCACCGGAGAAATTACCCTTCAACATGGGAGTCAATGGAAGGGGTGCCCGGTTTTGAAAAATCGGTGCTCCCCGGCCGTAGGTCCCCCGGTCAACAACCTTTGCACACTTATGGAGGAAAAGTGGGGCTACATGTGTGCCAAGTTTGGTGTCCAGGGGACTTACAGCTGGCCAGGATGAGGCACACAAGAATGATGATGGACACAAACTCGAGTATTAGCCGAGGGGGGCATTTTCAGCACAAAAAAATGTGCTGAAAAACTCGACTTATACTCGAGTATATACAGTATATAAATGGGATTAAAATGAAATAGCTAAAAAATTTATTGTCACCATTATACAAAATTTGACATACTGTGGCTAGATGTGTTGGGGCGCGCAAGTCACTTAAGTCAAATTGCCGAAAGATCACACAGTCGGTCATAGATATACAAAATTTGCAGTACAGTATAGGGTAGGTGGAATTGGCACTGCTAATGTGAAATGTGCTTTAATGTGTCACTAAAATCATACACAACTGTACAAATAAATAAAAAAGCAAAAAATTATAGGCAACCATAAAAAACACAACAACACTCTGAAGCAAATGTGCAACTATACCATAAGGCAAAGTGCTAATGTCAAATTAGATAAAGTGGGGTTTGTGGCGCTACCTATAGGCCCGAAGGGTAATTACTCAAATCGCTCTATGCGTGAAAGTGAGTATACAGTGTGTAACAAAAAAAAATATTTTGGATGATATAATGTACTGGTTTAAAAATTCAAGTGCTTGATACTCATAAAAGCATCCAATAATATAAAATAAAATAAAATAAACATACAAGTGTCAATGTGTGAGGTGCCAAAAAAAAAATGTGTGAAGTAGCACCTTACTTCATAAAGTACTAATATACTTGTGATGAAATTTCAAACATAATGCAAACAAGGGCTTCCTAACATAAATTGCAGGTAATTCCAAAAAGCTAGCATAAGTATAAAGACATAACCAAAATATATATGACACAGAAAAATCAATCAAAAACGCATCTGTAATCGAAAAAGAGTTCATACAGTATGTAAACTTCAACGTATACAGTCCAATCAAAAGTGCAGTATTGCTGTGGCCAGTGCAGGTAATTCCAAAGTGACAAGTGCTTGTTTTTGCATAAGTAATCAGGTGACTCTTGTGCTACCCCATTTGGGTCCCCACTCACCAGCTCCTATTACCCCTACAGGGGTAGTTGGCATAAAAGAGTATATAGGTAGCTCGTCCTTTGGTAGTTCCTACTGTTGGTCCACCGGGCCAGGATACCTTCTGGCTCTCCTTTATTGTGTCCAGCGATTCGCAGGTATAGAGCAGTTCCTGGTTTGCTTCTATACACTTCCAATATTGTATCCTCATAAGGAAGAGATATGGGCTACCATAGTGTAGTATCAAAGGGTTATTTTATTAAAAAAAACTTTAAAACAAATGTCCCATAACATGGGTAATTTAAAGTATTCCCAAAAGAAACTACGGTCTGGGGTAAACCGAATAGTCAGGGGCCGGTATTGCAGCGTGCGCTCCAACTGCATTCCAACCCTCCTGCTATCGTTACCGGAAGTGACGTGGGTGTGTGGCTCCGCCTAAAGTGCTAATGTGCAATAATAAAAAATAATCAAAGTGCTACAGTGATGTCTGTGTAAACATGATAACATCAAATAAAAGTCCATATATTCATGTCAGAAAAAATCACTTCAGTAAGAAGAATAAAGTGTAGTAAGTGCTGCCAAATGTGCATGCAATCGTGCAGTGTCTTTGTGTCACACTCGTGCCCCCCTCTTGTGCTGCACTCCCTGGCTCAATGCAATGGCTCCGACTAACACGTTTCATCACAAAAAGGTCATCAGAGGCTGACGTCTTCGTGACAAAACGCGTTAGTGGGCCATTGCGTCATTATGTCACATCTGGTTTTGGTCTGTGGAACGCAACCGGACTTCCTGGTTTTTGTTATACAACGCCTGCAATCATTTGGATTCCTGCAAGTGCACTTTATTATTTGCACAATAAAAAGAGGAATACGGAGTCACGCTATGGGCATCATTATTGTCTTTTCATGAGCTTACTGGGGTGGAAGAGACCAAGGAGTTAGCCGCGAATACCTCATTTACAGTCATTTGACATCTGTGGAAGCTAGATACCCTTTGATGGGTAATGTTATCCGATGAGTGCAGCACAAGAGGGAGGCACGAGTGTGACACAAAGATATTGCCCGATTGCATGCACGTTGACAGCACTTACTACACTTTAATCTTATTACTAAAGTGATTTTTTTCTGATATGAATTTATGGACTTTATTTGATGTTACACAGACATCACTGTAGCACTTTGATTATATTGTATTATTGCACATTAGCACTTTGCCTTATGGTATGGCTACCTATGCAATTTACACTTAGCACTTTTGCTTTAGAGTGTTGTTGTGTTTTTTATGGTTGCTTATGCTTTTTTATTTGTACAGTTGATTTTATTGACACAATAGCAGCGCCAATACCACCTACCCTATACTGTGTTTCATCTTGGCCATCTACATTTTGGTAGTTAGTATATGTGGAGGCAGAAGCTATTAGCATTACTCTATAGTCCATAGAGCAGAACTATTTCCTTTCCCTTTATACAAAATTTGCAGTTTTCTCAAGAGGTTGGTTGTGCTGCAAAAATTCCAACTTCCTTTCCACAGAGGACTAACCTACATATAATTTAGTAACATCCTATTTACGTACAGTATTTGAACACCTTTAAGGGGTTGTAAACCCTCACAGTTTTTCACCTCAATGCATCCTATGATTGAGGTGAAAAACCTCTTGTAGTGCACCAGCCCCCCCAGAGCCCCTGTTTTTACCTGAGCCCGATCGTTCCTGCGTCGGGAACGTGCACACCCGCTCCAGCCAGTGTCTCGGGTCCTGATTGAATAGATTGATAGCAGCGCAGCCATTGGCTCCCGCTGCTGTCAATCAAATCCAATGACGCGTGAGGCCAAGTCCTGCGGTCTGTGTCAATGGACACAGCAGCAGGACACGGGAGCAGGGCCGCCATCAGGGGTGTACAGGCAGTACACCTGTAAGGGGCCCGGAGGTCCCCAGGGGCCCGGATGGCAACCCCCCTTTTTTTGTAAGGGGCCCAGAGGTCCCCAGGGCCCCGGATGGAGACTCCCCTTTTTTTTATTAATTATTATTTTAATTTTTTTTGTAAGGGGCCCAGAGGTCCCCAGGGCCCCGGATGGCAACCTCCTTTTTTTCTATTTGTTTATAAAAAAAAAATGTTATAACTTTTATTTTTTTGTAAGGGGCCCAGAGGTCCCCAGGGCCCCAGATGGCAACCCCCCTATTTTTTTTATTTTGTCTGCACCCAAAGCCCCCCCGACCACAACAATTTGCACAGTGGCAGCACCCCCCGCTTCTCAATTTGTGGAACCCCCCTGCTTCTCAATTCATGACAGCCCCCCCGCTTCTCAATTTGCAGCGGCAGCACCCCCCGGTTCTCCTCTGCTCCAGGGGGCCCATGCCTGAAGCTGTGTAAGGGGCCCCAAAATTCCTGATGGCGGCCCTGCAAGGCAGCTCACCCGCATGGGGCACTCGAAAAGAGGAGGAGCCAGGAGCACAGCTGAGGGACCCCAGAAGAGGAAGATCGGGGCCACTCTGTGCAAAACCAACTGCACAGAGGAGGTAAGTATGACATGTTTTTCTTTTTTTTAAAAGGAAGGTTTACATATCCTTTAAAACAATCACAATGAAAATAATAACCCAGTTACTATTATGGAAGTGAAGGATAATTATAAACAGAATTTTCCTTTTGGCCTCCAAAGGCAACACCTTTATCACCACCACTACGATAAGTCACGACTATAGTAATAATCCCACCACTATCAGAATAACTACCGTACATAGCTTTGTAGAAACAATAGGGGGAATTTACTAAAACTGGTGCAATTTGGTACAATTGCACATGGTAGCCAATCAGCTTCTAACTTCAACTTGTTCAGTTAAGCTTTGGCAATAAAACCTTGAAGCGGATTAGTTTCTATGCAGAGTTGCACCAGATTTTGCACTCTCCAGTTTTAGTAAAGTCTCCGCCAATGTAACCAGATAATCTTGGAGATGTGGCACAGTATGGCAGACAGCT
Source organism: Rana muscosa (assembly GCA_029206835.1). Lineage (NCBI taxonomy): Eukaryota > Metazoa > Chordata > Amphibia > Anura > Ranidae > Rana > Rana muscosa. The sequence continues at coordinate 292,378,807 of CM055123.1, read as the reverse complement.
CTAGGAAATGGTTATTAATTTTATTTAGTGAAGTGTCTAGATAGAGCAGGGGTAGGCAACCTCGGCCCTCCAGCTGTGGTGAAACTACAAGTCCCATGAGACATTGCAAGACCCTGACAATCAAAGGAATGACTCCTAGAGGCAGAGGCATGATTGGATTTGTAGTTTTAAAACAGCTGGAGTGCCGAGGTTGCCTACCCCTGGTCTAGAGGGCAATCTAAAGGGCAAAATAAGGCACTCATCTTATCCCACGCCAAAAGCAGTTTATTTAATTATTTGACATACAGTACAGATAGGCTGAACCTTTTTTTATTTGGTGTAAAATGAAGTTATCACATAACTATAATTTTTTTCATGACTATTATTAGACACGTGCACTGCCGAAAAATGTGTTCGTTTTCGTTTTATTGGTTTTTTGTTTTTTTTCTTTCGCTTTTTTCAGGTCATTCGTTATGATCACAATTCGTAAATTAGAAAATGTGAAAATCGTAAAATAAGCAAGAAAATCCGAAAGAATAACTAACTAATAATAACTAATTATTCATTTACAGTGGAACCTCGGATTGCGAGTGACGCGGTTAACGAGCGTTTCACAATACGAGCAATTATTTAAAAAAAAATCCTGACTCGGTTTGCGAGTGTTGTCTCGCAAAACGAGCAGGATTCAAGCCTCTGCAGTGTGTAGTACCACATTTGGCCAAAGGTGCGGGAGCGCCGCCAACACTTGGAGCCGTTCGGAGCCATTTGAAAATACTCAGAAACACTCGGAAATACTCAGTTCCCGAGCCTTTCCGAGGGTTCCCGAGTGTTTCCAAGCCTTTTCGAGCGATCTCTGAGTATTTATGAGTCTCTCCAGCACCCCCCACCTCTGGCCACATGCGGTATTGCATGCAATAGAAGTCAACATGGAACAAATTATCCTTGTTTCCATTGACTTCTATGGGGAAACCCGCTTTCATATGCGAGTGCTTTGGATTACAAGCATTCTCCTGGAATGGATTATGCTCGTAATCCAAGGTTCCACTGTATAGGTATTGGAATTTCCCTTCAAATTTGGCTTTTAGTGATCGTAACGAATACGATTTTTATCCGAAGTTACAAATTATCCGAAATAACGAATGCCACATCTAAACAAATGGAATGGAACAAATTAATAATAATAAATAATAATAATAATAATAATGATAATAATAAAAAAGTTTTCATTATTATTATTATTTATTATTATTAATTTGTTACGTTCCATTCGTTTAGATGCAGCATTCGTTATTTCGGATAGTTCATAACTTCGGATACATTTGTATTTGCTACGTTCACTAACAGCCAAATTTGAACGGAAATTCCAATATCTATAATTTAATAATTAGTAATAGTTAAGTTATTACTTAGTTATTATTTCAGATTTTCAAATTTTTTATATATTTTTTTCAAATTTTGAAATTTCGAATATGCGAATTTACAAATTTACAAATATTCTGAAAAATTTGTTAAACGGGTTTTTTGTTAATTTGGATATTTCCGAATGAACAAATTTGTCGAAATTCATTCATTAAATTCATTAAAACAATTTTTGGAACTAAACGAATTGCACGTGTCTAACTATTATATATGCAGAGGAAATACTATGTAACACAACATACTATATAATGTAATACTATATAATGTTTATTTTGTTTATTGTTTATTTTACTGATCCTCACAGCCTGGAGGTGTCCTTGTGGAGAAATCATTTAGCTCTCTGATGTGCATTAATGAGGGAAAAGGTGAGGAATTTCTGGACAGGTTTACAGAAACAGTTTTTGTTGCCCATATCCACTATTCTGAAGTTGGCTTTTTGTTTTATAAACTGCAAATGAAAGCAGGCATCCTATTGATTACTATTGAGAAATAAATGTTGTCTTAGTTTTGGACAGATATTGTTGTATTTTCTTGACTTTATAGAAAGAATACGGATTTTACACATATTAAAATGTGTTGATGATATTTACATCAATGGTATTTAAAAGTAAAAAAGGCTGTTAACCACTTCAGACCCAGACCATTTTGGCTGGTTAAAGACCAGGCAGCTTTTTGCGATTCGGCACTGCGTCGCTTTAACTGACAATTTTGCGGTCGTGCGACGTGGCTCCCAAACAAAATTGGGAGCTCCCAAACAAAATTTTTTCCCACAAATAGAGCTTTCTTTTGGTGGTATTTGATCACCTCTGCGGTTTTAATTTTTTGCACTTTAAACAAAAATAGAGCGACAATTTTTTTTTAAATGACATATTTTTTTATTTTTTGATATAATAAATATCCCCAAAAAATATATGAAAAAACATTTTTTTTCCTCAGTTTGGGCCGATATGTATTCTTCTACATATTTTTGGTAAAAAAAATCGCAATAAGCATTTATTGATTGGTTTGCGCAAAAGTTATTGTGTCTACAAAATAGGGGGTAGTTTTATGGCATTTTTATTAATATTTTTTTTTTACTAGTAATGGCGGTGATCTGCGATTTTTATTGTGACTGCGACATCTTGGCGGACACATCGGACACTTTTGACACATTTCTGGGACCATTGTCATTTTTACAGCGATCAGTGCTATAAATATGCACTGATTACTGTGAAAATTACACTGGCAGTGAAGGGTTTAATCTCTAGGTGGCGCTGTAGGAGTTGAGTGTGATCTAATGTGTGATTCTAACTGAAGGGGGGCGTGGCTTGGCGTGTGACATCACTGATCGTCGTTCCCTATGACAGGGAACAGACGATCAGTGACACTGCCACTAGGAAGAACGGGGAAAGATTTGTTTACACTCACCTCTCCCCGTTCTTCAGCTCTGTGCGGTTTAGGAGATATCCCCCTGTGTCTGCATGTGCTAAAGTCGTCATCGGCACATGCGCACTGAAGCAATGGCACATCATGCCGTTGCTTCAGTTAGACGTGCCAGTACCGGCGGCTCCCACACGCATGTGCATGAGTGACGTCATCGTGGCTCCGGCCAATCACCGCGCCGGAGCCCGCGGTACCTGGAAGTCACTCCGGGAGAGATGTCGCCGCCGGAGGGGGAGAATGAGGACCGCTGCGATGGCTTCGATCTGAGGTAAGTAATTCATAATGAGCTAGTATGCTATGTTGTAATTTTTTTTTTTCAGGAGGGTTTACAACCACTTTAATGCCTTTTTTAGGTGGTATTTAACAATCGTTTTTGGTGTTTCCACTAAATACCGCATAGGAGCGATAGTGAATTGACATTTTCATTATTGCATGGGTAAGGTGGTCATGTGACCATCATAACGCATGCAATAACCTTTTAGTGAATTGTGCTCTATATCCCAAAATAATATAAAAAGGGATAGCAAGAACCCCTTGCCTTTTCCACCATGACTGAGTGGGCTAAGGGATCTTGGATCGTGCTGGTACCAGACAAGGGAAGCTTATACGGCGGACATACTCTTGTTGAGTACGGGGTTCTGTCACAGTCCACATAACTTTAAAATACAGAATTAATGTTATATACTGCACATTTTCATTGGCGGTGTACTGAATATCATTTCATTCCAGGCAATTCAAAGACAGAGGAAGTCAGTTTGAAGGTTCCAGAAAAAATCATAGAGAATTCTGAGAGAGCTTATATCACGGTACTGGGTAAGATTTATAGAATCTTCTTAAATTTTCACTTGTCATAAAATCACATACTGTAGGTACACTGTAGTACTTTATTTCTAAACACTCATAATTACCATAAAAGCAAATAAATAAAGAAAAATTGTTGGGCTATCAAAATAGTGATATATAGTGGGGGCATGGCTAGCTGCGGAACGAGATGGCCGCTTGAAGCCTGAGCTCCACTTCACAGGAGTGATAGAAAGCTACACACGGCAACCAGCTTCTCCCCTCGCCTCCGGTCTGTGAGGGGAAAGCAATGGGACACTAACTGGCATGTCAAGGAGCCAAAATCTGCCGCCACCGCCGGGCCACCTGACCAGTACTTCAGCCTCCTGGAGTAACACTTCAGAAAAGATGGCGTCGGCTGCACTTCTCCCTAAGCCACTACATACGGCCAGTTCAACGCTGCACAGCCACCACAACTGTCTAATCAGGCAGAATTCTCAGAGATAAGAGAACTGGAAGACATGGACAGCCTACTTCCTCCAACCTCATACCATGCAGATTCGCAGTGACAGAGTGACAGAGGTAAGAGGATCGCCTCATCTCCCTTAAACTCTCCTAGCAAAACCCCCCTGGCTAAAAAACATCATTGGGCTGCTGCAGACCAGGGTTGCCAACTTTCAGTAAATTTCAGTAAAACAGTTTGCAAAATCTGTAATTTTTGCATCTGTCTGTGAATGTCCATTATGAACATGCAGACTGCATGTCCATAATGGACATTCATGGTGCAGACCCCACTCCCCAGAGCTCCTCTCACATATCTGCGCTGGCTAATATGCCAGTGACTGACAATTCAGTATCAGAAAGTATGCTTAAATCTATGCTCCTAACACTACAAAAAGAATTATATAGAGATCTCCAACTATCTCTCTCCCAAGTGCATGACAGGATTGAATGCCTGGAAGAAAGAACCGATAATATGGCGGAGCATATCTCTGAAGTGGGCAAAGCTCACAATGAGCTTCTGGATGCTCATGACCATCACTCAGAAGAGATTCAAATAATTAATCTGAAATTAGCGGACCTCGAGGATAGATCCAGATGAAACAACATAAAATTCAGAGGTATCCCTGAATCGGTATCCTCTAATGAGCTAAAAAAATATTTACAAAAGCTCTTAACCACTTTTCTCCCTTATCTATCATCCCGCGACATGCTCTTCGATCGTGCGCAGTAAAATCGCAAAACCAGATCATCTCCCCGCAGAGACACCTAGGGATGTCCTGCCCAGAATGCATTTTTTCCACAAAAAGAACAAATTCTGCACACGGCTAGAACCTTAAGGCCTTTACCGGCATCCTACTCCAAAGTATTTTTCTGTGTAGATTCGTCACCAGCTACAATGGAGTTACGAAGAACATACGCTCCTGTCACTTCAATCCTACAGAAGAATACAATTATTTACCTCTGGGGATACCCCACAATATTACTGGTCAACTACCAGCAAAAAGTCATCCCAATTTTATCTCCTAAAGACGGCTACAAAAAATTTTACAATTGGGGCTTACTACCCATTCCAGCGTCCTCTCACCCATCACACAATCAAACCGTCTCCTCATATCCCCCTCAACCTCAATCTAAACAGGCGACGAAAGACTAACTGATACTGCAAGGTTTCTTGTCCCCAACATGGACATATCCTGCTTGGGCGAACTGCTGAATTCCAACTTACCCCCAGTTTAATAGTGTGCCAAGCACACTCAGTTGAACACTGCTCTATACCACCTCACAAGTTACACATTTCTTGCCTTCCTTTTCCATTTCTAGTTTGGTTATTGTTACCGAACGTTCATAATCTGTAATACTTGAACTACATAATGAATTGCAACAACTGTCCTTTCTGCCTTTCAGACTTAATTGTTCATTGTTATAGTGTTTAATACAACAGTTTAACAATCTCCTTTTCAAACTACTAAAAATATACAGTGCTATAGTCTCAATCAACTTCCACAGGCCAGCCACCGTATTCCAAAAAGATGTCACTCAATATTACATCTATTAATGCCAAAGGGCCTAATTCTCCCTTTAAAAGGAATCTGCTCTCGAAAGAAGCATGCTCCAAAAAGGCAGACATACTATGTGTCCAAAAGACTAATTTTTCCAACATTAAACCCCCCTCATGCACTCATAAAAAATACTCTCATTATTTCCTTGCCAGCACCAACAACAAAAAAATGTGAGGTGATGATTGCCATTAGTACCAGAGTTTCCTTCATCTTACATCATGTAGACACAGATGAGGATGGCAGATTCATAATCTTATCGGCCACTTTTGACAATCCCCCACTGGCTCTAGTGAACATTTATGCGCCCAACACTGCCCAACGTAAATTTTTCAAAAAGCTTCGGAACAAACTGGGTCCCTACAAAAACACTGCATTAGTCATATGCAGTGACTTTAATGATATCCCAAACTCCACTTTGGACTCCACCAATCCTGGCAGACGTAGATCATCAGCCCTCTCATCATTCATTGAAAATTAAGATCTATACGATCCATGGAGGTGCTTGCTTGACGTTGAGCGTGATTATATCTTCTACTCCATTCTAATAATTCCTTCTCTCGAATTGACCTTTTTCTCGTGAACAAAAGAGTCTTGTTGGCTACTTCAGAGGCCCACATGGCCCTCATTACATGGTCAGACCATGCCCCTATCTCTCTTAAAATGTTTCCCCAATCTCGCCCAACCAATCATTCTCTGTGACTCAGAGCAGGTTGTGCCAGTGGTCGCCGACACTTCCTGGATCTGGAACACACAGGGAGCCGAGGGATGACGTCACTTCCGGATTTGTGGTGAACCAATACTCAACGCGTTTACGGAGCATGTGCTCCTTCTCCAGGCCTCTTCAGGCATGCTCGGTAAACTCGTCGCCTATTGGTTCATCACAAATCCGGAAGTGACGTCATCCCTCGGCTCCCTGTGTGTTCCAAATCCAGGAAACGTCAGCGACCACTGGCGCAACCCGCTCTGAGTCACCAGCCAGCAGCTCCATGGATGTATCCCCTTCTCAGACACGTGACAATCTGTGCCAACAATGCCTGTTTTTACCCTACTCTTGTGAGTATGTATATCCGCCCTGTGTGCTTTATCCTCAGCTGTTCCAAGATTTGCTTCTCATCTTCCACTGGGCTGCCTTCAAGGTGTTATCATATGGACTATCTGGACTTTTTATCAGTATTTTTTTTAAATTCCTCTTAATCAACCCCATTTCCTATGTAATTATCAGACTGATGGACTAACACTGAGTCTAGTACAAGCGCCAACTTTTCTCAATGTATACTATCACACTTGCCAGTCCTAGCTATCACACTTATAATTCCTGATCTTCAACTACATCCTTGGATTGATAAAGGAAATATCTTTGCCTCCTCTTGTCTAATGACTTTTGAAAACCTCCAAGTCAAATATGACCTCTCTCCAAGAACATTCTACATCTACATCAGGATCAGATCTCTTCTCACTACAATTCTATGGCTCAAAATACCATCTACTCAAGGGCATCTCATACATATATGGACTACTCTCACAATCATCGGAAGAATCCATCCAGAACCAAATCCTACATTGGTCCGCACATATACCCTCAGTTCCTCCACTAAGTCAATGGTACAAAGCACTATTGTTACCCTCAAGGCTCTCCCACTGTACCACACATTAGGAATCTCTACAAAAGCTCTTCCAACAATGGTACTACACCCCTACTAGAATTTCCAAAATGTATCCCAACGCCTCTGCTTTATGCAGGAGGAACTGTGGCCTTCTGGGAACCCTTTTCCACATATGGTGAACTTATGAGCGCAATTGTATACACGCTTTAGTGAGTATTCACGACTCACTTCGGGTATAAGTCAGCTCAACTGTTCAGCCTGTTAAGGGATTCCAGTAATGCATATATCAATCTCATAGGAGCCTCAGACCCGATCATGCAGCTGACTAGAAGGAAGAGGAAACAAACTCATTGCACAGCGTTCAATTAAAAGCACAGGAGTTTAACATCAAATCTACTTACAGCAAAGACAAGTTACACAAGCATATCGGAAAAACATCAGTCAGACACTCTCCACAAGTCCTAAGACGTCACTGCTATTCCTTGTCTTGCCTGACATACGTTTCGTTCAATAGAACATCTTCTGTGAGGCAGTAAGAGCCTCATAATTACCAACATTTACTTTAAATCTCCCATAATACCTTAATCTTTGCCTAATGCCTTTAATCTTTAGTTTGCAATAGATCCACATCATTTATAAACATAATTGATAAAACCGACCAGTTTTATTGGTAAGCATAGATGGACCATTACATATCAATGGCTTAAAGTGGAACTTTATGTACATGTTGACTTCCTTTAAGCTATGATTAAGGCTGCAAAGCCGAAATGCATTTGTGGTTTTATTTGTGTAGGCTGCTATTGTTTTAAAAATATAGTTGAAGAAGATTGCAGCCAGACTTGGATGTGGATGTGGATTATTGGATGTGGGTGGATGGAAACCCAGCTGTTGAGTTACATAAGCGAAGAGATCGTTTCTCATTCTCTTTGTCGTCCATAATGACTTCCTTCCTTCCTTCCTGTATACCAATTCTAACTAAAATTTGCCTCATGGTATTCTTTTACAGGAGACCTGATGGGTGCAGCCATGGAGAACCTTGATCGTCTTCTTGCCATGCCATATGGGTGTGGAGAGCAGAATATGGTCCTCTTTGCCCCTAACATCTTCATTCTGGAATATCTTCATAACACTCATCTGCTGACACCTGAGATAAAGAGCAAAGCCATCGGGTTCCTGGACAGTGGTGAGACATGCTGGGCCAGATTACCCCTCTCTCTTTTTTACTTACTTTTATATAACCTTTTGTGCATATTAACTATTGCTTATAACAAAACTACACGTTTTGTTAAAAAAAAAAAAATAGCCTGAAGGTGAACTACACACATTGCAAGAATTTTAGAAAACTTTAGTACATCATTTTACCTTCATCTGAAATAAAAAAAGTTTGATTATGATATTTCTCAGACAGACTGGAAATCGGAAGATCTGTCTTCATTATTAGTACGCGAGAATCTCTGTTCTGTGAGGCTGGGTTCACACTGGTGCGATACGGGAACCAGTGCTAATCCTGTGCGGGTTCCAGCATCGCATCTGTCTAGCAGGGTGTTCAAACTGCTCTGCGAACCGCTGCGAGTTAGATGTGCAATTCATTTAGTTTGACGAAATACGACAAATTCATTCATTCGGAAATAATAAAATTTACTAAAACCCGTTTAACAAATTTTTCCGAAAATTAAAAGATTTGTAAATTCAAAAATGCGAAAATCTGAAAATAAGAATGAAAATCTGAAAATTCAAAAGAACGAAAATCTAAAAATTTGAAAAATTGGAAATCCAAAATAATAAGGAAATAATAATACTAACTATTACTAACTATTAAATTATAGGTATTGGAATTTCCATTCAAACATGGCTATTAGTGAACGTAACAAATACAAATTTATCCGAAGTTACGAATTACTCGAAATAATGAATTCCGCATCTAATTAAATGGAACGTAACAAATGAATAATAATAAATTACAAAAATAATAATAATAATACAAACCTTTTATTATTACAATTATTATATATAATTATTAATTTGTTATGTTTCATTAATTTAGGCTGGGTTCACACTATCGCCGCATGCGGCTCACAGAAGGGCTCCGGTACATCCCCGTTCACCATTTCATGTCCGAGTTCAGCCCGAATCTTTGACTGAATTCAGACCTGAAACGGACCAAAAGACGACCAGAGCCTCAGCGGTGATGTGTGAACCGGCTCCATAGAGAGCCGGTCAAAATTTCTTGCTATTGCGAATTGGATGCGATAAACTGCATCCAATTTGCAATGGTGTGAACCCAGCCTCAGATGCGGCATTCATTATTTCGGCTAATTCGTAACTTCAGATAAATTCGTATTCATTACGTTCACATGGGTCGAATTTCGAAAATCTTATTTAAGAATCTCCGTTCGAATTTTTGCACCATTAGTGGTCTTCAGAAATGGGCAATTTTCGTACGGCCATCGAATTCGAGTAATTGGACACGTTGGAATTTTTTTTAAAAACAAATGTTTTTCAAATCAATGGTGGGAGAATCATGCGAGAAATGTAATCGAAAAAGGAATGCGCATGAGTGCAAGAAAAGAAAATTCCCAGAAAGAAATTAAGATTCCCTGCCACGAAAACTATTTTCTGTAGCAACAGCAGGTGAAATTGAAGGCTTGGTTGGTCGAATTTTGAAATCAACGGTAGCACCAACGGATCACAAAACGCATGAAATGTCAGATTTTTTTAAAGAAAATTATTTTCAAATTCGACCCATGTATGGTCTGCATAACAGCCAAATTTTAAAGGAAATTCCAATAACTATAATTTAATATAGTTATTATTTCAAATTTTCAAATTCTCTGATTTTCGTTTTTATTTTTGGAATTTGGTAATTTTCGATTATTTCGATCTTTTCTACACAAACAAGGGATCTGTAAGAGACATTTGCTACCGGTCTAACTGAGCCTTTGTCAGATCATCCAAACAGTGTGCCAGCTGGTCCTGGGAGTTGTAGTTCCACAAGCAAGATTTGTGTCCCTCAAGAGTTCTATTGCCTTAATCAAGTGGGTAGCCCATAATATCCCTATCCCTATCCAAGTTTATTCCCCTGATAAAAATACAAAAACCAGCACTGGACTGTTCTTCTGACTCAAGTGTGCTGTGAAGATGCGGTGTGCCTGGCTGTGCCCTTATACTTGCGGCTCCTTACGGTGTGCACTACACATACATCAGTAGTAACTTCTTCACCCCCTCTTACTAATGCTGACGAAACATATTGGTAAAGAATCTGCAAAAAGGTACACAGTTAACATTAAAAAAAATGGATAAAGCAAAGTTTAACACAGATTTTCAAGTATGCATTTTTACCTTGCATTTTCAATACGTTTGCATTAAAAATATACTTTAGTTAACCAATTAACCCCCGGACCAATATGCAGCATAAAGACCAGGCCCCTTTTTGCGATTCGGCACTGCGTCGCTTTAACTGACAATTGCGCGGTCGTGCGACGTGGCTCCCAAACAAAATTGACGTCCTTTTTTTCCCACAAATAGAGCTTTCTTTTGGTAGTATTTGATCACCTCTGTGGTTTTTATTTTTTTTGCGCTATAAACAAAAATAGAGCGACAATTTTTTATAAAAATACAATATTTTTTACATTTTTGCCCCCAAAAAGTTATAGCGTTTACAAAATAGGGGATAGTTTTATGGCATTTTTATTATTTTTTTTTACTAGTAATGGCGGCGATCAGCGATTTTTTTCTTGACTGCGACATTATGGCGGACACATCGGACACTTTTGACACATTTTTGGGACCATTGTCATTTTCACAGCGAACAGTGCTATAAAAATGCACTGATTACTGTGAAAATGATACTGGCAGTGAAGGGGTTAACATGTAAGGGGCGCTGTAGGGATTAAATGTTCCCTGCCTAGTGTTTCTTACTGAGGGGGGTTGGGCTCTGTGTCACATGACACCGATCTCGGCTCCGCGTACACGGAGCCGAGATCGGTGTCATTGTCACTAGGCAGAGCAGGGAGATGTTTACACAAGCATCTCCCTGCTCTATGCCACCGTGAGACGATCGCGGGGATCCCTGCGGCGATCTGACTCACGGGGAAGGCAGCAGGGCCGCGAGCACAGCGGCGGCGCGCACGACCCCCATGTCGGGCAGTTAAAGGGGACGTACAGGTACGTTTGTGTGCCTGTATGTGCCATTCTGCCGACGTATATCTACTGGAGGCGGTCCTTAAGTGGTTAAGCTTGTGGCATCTTTTCTCATGTTATTTTGGTCTTTAGGGCTTCTGTAATTTATTACATGCTGAATGGAGATGTTAAATCCCAACTCCAGGCTGCTGTAAAATTTATATATAGTAGGTTCACTCTGCACTGCATGGGTAAATTCTCATTTTGCAAGGGGGTAAAGGAAAAAGTACAAATACTTTATTCCTGGCAGTAATTGCTCATCTCCCTCTTATCCGTTTTTTAACACTCTTGAATGTGAGCGGCCCCTTGCTGTCCTCCTATACAATGCAGGGCTGCTGGTCCTGCACTGTATATGATGATGTCAGAGAGCTGCAACTGGCCAGGCAGCAAAATTAAACAGCTTCCGCGGAAAAGGGGAACAAATGAATAAGGTGTACTTGCGCCTTTTCCCCATTACCAAAAGAGCATTTAACCCATCCAGTGCAGGGTGGAACCCACTGCATGAGCATATTTAACAGCAGCCCTTAGTGGGGTTTTAGTTGTGATATATGGAATTTCTGAATGGAATCTTCTATACTTTTGATTTTTACAGGACTTCAGCGGCAGTTGACATACAAGCGCAAAGATGGGTCATATAGCGCCTTCGGTCAGAATGATCCACAGGGAAACACATGGTAGGTGCATTTTTTCTACTGGATATTTGCATATAAAGTTCAGAAATCCAGAAAAAAATAAATGTACAGTAATACCTTGGATTACGAGCATAATTCGTTCCAGAAGCATGCTTGTAATCCAAAGCACTCATATCAAAGCGATTTTCCCCATAAGAAGTAATGAAAACTCAGATGATTTGTTCCACAACTACTGCTGGTGTATGCAGTACTGTATGTGGCCAGAGGTGCGGGGGTGCTGGTGACACTCGGAGACGCTCGGTACACCCAGCTGGGAGTGTCTCCGAGCGTCTCTGAGTTCTCCAGGAAGCGCTGGGAGCCCCCAGTGCCCCCAGACCTCTGGCCACATACGGTAATATATACAGCAGCGGCTTGAGTCCTGCTCGTCTTGCGAGACAGCGCTCGCAAATCAAATCAGGATTTAAAAAAAGATATAGCTCCTTTTTTGAAATGCTCATATACTGCGTTCCTCGCAAACCAAGATATCACTGTATTTAGCAATGGATGTGAATGAATAGAATTCTTCAGGTTCTTGTTTTCTGTGCCATGATCTTAAGAGTTTGTGTGGACCAGTGTTTAAGAGGTTGGCTCAACCCTGCCTGCGTTAATGTGGTCACCACAACCAAAGTGCCCCTCAGCGGCCTCAGAGTGTACTTGAACACATTGCTATTATGCTAAATCCATTCCTTCTCTGATGTTTTGCATTGTGCACAGCTAAATTGTCAGGTGCTTGTGTACACTGCATGGCCACTGCCTCTAGGATTACATTTTAATACTTAAAGGCTAAGTTCACCTTTTTCTTCTAAATTCAGCTCCCCAATGTACCAATATAGCATTAATGTACTTATTTTGCAAATATAAAACAGCTTTTTATTAATTCTACACAGACTTACCTAACTCTCTTCATAGCTGTTTAAACACACTGCTCAATTACTTCTGCCTTACTTCCCGGACAGACTTTAGGTCATGACACAGGAAGGAGTTGACCAGCTGAGAGTAGATGATGCAGGGTGTGTGCTAATCAGCTGGTCAACTCCTTCCTGTGTCAACACCTAAAGTCTGTCCAGGAAAAAAGGCAGAAGTAATCGAGCAGTGCGTTTAACCACTTACAGACCGGAAGATTTTCCCCCTTAACGACCAAGCCATTTTTTGCGATACGGCACTGCTTCGCTTTAACTGACAATTGTGCGGGCGTTCGACATTGTACCCAAACAAAATTGACATTCTTTTTTTCCCACAAATAGATTTTTCTTTTGGTGGTGTTTGATCACCTCTTGCGTTTTTTTTTTTTTTTGCGCTATAAACAAAAAAAGACTGACACTTTCGGGGAAAAAAATAACGTTTTAAATTTTTGCTACAATACATATCCAAAAAAAATGTCTTCATCAGTTTTGCCCAATATGTATTTTTCTACATATGTTTGGTAAAAAAAATCACAATAAGTGAATATTGATTGGTTTGCACAAAAGTTATCGCGGCTACAAACTATGGGATAGACTAAGGGACTTTTTAAAATTGTTTTTACTAGCAATATATATTCGTTCTGGCTGTAGGTGATGAGGTTGTTGGATCTATTGAAGAGGTAAGTCCAGGTTTGAGAAGGTGATATGTAGAATGCCATATCTCGTAGAGGTAAGGAGACCGTAAGGATAATTGTTTGTGTTCCTGGAAAGTTGCCTTTATGAAAGTATGCCATCGTTGGGAGAAACGTTTTTCTGATCCCGATTTCTGTGACCATACCTCTAGTTGTTCTCTGTATAGCAGCAGTTCCAGTTCCCTCTTTACCCCCATAATGGAGGGTGGTTGAGATGATAACCAATGTTTGAGGATAGTCCTCTGCGCTGTGAGTAAACAGATGGAAATCCATTGAGGAAGGTGATGAGTTCTAGAGGGGATATGGGCCCCTTTATCTGGAGTGTATTGGTCACAACCGAAAAGCATATGAGTGGGATCATGGGTATTGCGACCTTACTTATGCCTAACACGTAGGACTAAATTTGGTTCCAGCACAGAGTTATAGATTGTGGAATAGTGTAGGGCGATGTTCCTTACAAAGAGGGCAAAGTTTCACCCAAGGCGAATCCTGTGGGGTGGTGTAGGGTACATACGCTCTATGAAGTAGTTTAATTTGAGTTTCCCTTCAGGATTCGTTTGACATTGTTTTCAAGGTTGTTTTATAGCCTTTTAATAGTAAGTGAGAAAGGTTGTCTATGAGGATGTCCTTGCTCCAGGCTTTAGAGGCTGTATATTCCAGTGGTTTGGTGAAGAAGGGTAGAAGGGGGTTATAGACCTCCGAGGTATTGATTTTCCGATTTTCTTACGCAAGTTAATCAATAGATTGAATTGTGTACAACAACCTATCCCATACATGAATCGAAATGTGGCTGTTCCTGCTGAACCAGACAAATTTTGATCCATGTATGGTCGGCTTAAGTTCTTGCTGCCTATGTGTAAATACATGAATCTTCTCAGAGGTATCCCTTCTTGCTCTGTGATCATATAAGCCTTGGTTCATGTCTAAAACTGAACTCCAGGCAAACAGCTAAATACACAATTACAATACATTTGTAAATTCTGTTATGCCTTACAAAGGATTTTTCTTTTTATTCATACTTTCTTAAGATTTACAAAGCTTTGCCAGATCCCCTTTCCCCACAAAAGTTAGTGACTTGACTCTTCTGTACTGCAGTTAAGCTAGTTGCAGTAATTGTTGTTTAACTTTGAACAATTTTCAACAGGCTAACTGCCTTTGTGGTGAAGTCCTACAGCAAATCTCGGCCTTACATATTTATACATGATAGTCACCTCAACGAATCCACCACCTGGCTAAAGAACACTAGTAATGAGTCAGGCTGCTTCAACAGCGTGGGAAGGCTTTTCAATAATGCAATGAAGGTAAACACTCTGCTCTGTACTGTTGGCACTGCCTGGACATAAAAGCATTGAGGAGGACGGTATCAATTTGTATGTGGTGATCATGAACAGGAGGGATACTGCCCTGGACTAGACCTTCAATGTGTCCACTAAGTGTAGAGCTTACTTAACTATAGTATTCTCCCAACTCTACATCCAGGTTATTTATTTATTTATAGCGTTACCTAGAAATCAAAGTGTTCTTCCTCTTCTTTCCCTAGGGATGGCGGGACAGATCAGAGCAGTTCTGATTGGTCAACATGGTCACGTGCCATGTTGACCATTCAGAACTGCCCTCATATGTCCCAGCTTCTCTTGTGAAATAAAAGAAAGAACAGCATGGTTTTCAAACACCAAGACCGCTGCACCAGGCTGCATGAATGAAGGTAGGTGCAGTGGGGATTGAGTGGGGTGGGGAGGTGTAGGGCATTTTTTCACCATGCACCACCAGTGCTGGAAGAGAGGAGAAAATTCCCCGGGTCATTACAAGACTGGCCAAAATGCACCTGGAAAAAGGACTTATGCAAAATTTTTAAAACTAGAATTGCAGAGGTAGAGAGAGATACCGGGTGGAGGGCTGCCAAGCAAAAAGCCATGGCTGTATCTCCATCATAGTGGCTCATAGTGGCCATGGAGGCTACAGTGGTGGTATTTCAGGGGAAAGGGAAGCTCCTGGGTCTGCGCTGCCAATCCTGAAGTTGAGGGGCTTAAATGCAAGAATCATGTGGAAGTAATGACTGAATCTTCTTTACGTATTGCTAAGCCCATGGAGGGCATGATAGCTAAAGCGATGACCTTTTATAAAAGTATTAATATCAGGATACAACATGCTAGTATCCTGCAGTGCTAGTGGGACTAGATATGTGGAAACAACATGGAAGAAACCGGACTAAAATCTAACTAAAACATACAATTTAATTTAAACACAATAACACAAGTGATGTAAAACATAAGCAATATATATATGCAACCCAGTGGACACACATGAAAATCGTGAAATTAACTGCCTAACTAATTATCACAAACAGAGATGGGGAATCAGGGGGACCAGACAAAGCAGGGTAAGTTACAAAGTACAAAGTAATAGGGAGCAAGACAGATGAAATTTACTGCCTAACTAATTATCACAAACAGAGATGGGGAATCAGGGGGACCAGACAAAGCAGGGTAAGTTACAAAGTACAAAGTAATAGGGAGCAACACAGATCAAGAATGGAGACCTCAACCGGTAACAGGTGCAGGGTGTAGGATAAGAAAATGAAGGAGCGCTTCTGGATAGCCATATCTGGTTTAGAGAAAATGTTCCCAAAATGACAGGTGTAGATCTGGCTGATGGACGTCTGTATAGAACACTGAAGCAGCACTTCAAGAGGAAAGAAACAACTCTAAGGGAACAGGATAAAAAAGAAGGTGCCTCTTAAGTGCAGCAACAACAAAACTTTAATAGCCAAAGGTTAAAAAACACTTAATAAAACTTAGGGGTTAAAAACTCATCAGTCCAGCAGTGGGGGTAGTCTTGGAATGGTCAGATCCGAAGAGAGGTGTTGTGTATCCCAGCCGTCCAGCAGAGGGAAGCCCCGTGACAGAAGACCAGTGAGAAAATTGCCGTGTTGTGGTAAACCAGCATGGAACGCTGGACCTGTGGATGATGTCACCGAAAATGTGCCCGGAACCAGTATGGTACGCACGGGCCGGGAAGTGATGTATATTAAGCGGGACGTGTTTCAGAGCAAGAAGAAGGAGCCTAAGTGTTTTTAAACCTTTGGCTATTAAAGTCTTGTTGCTGCTGCACTTAGAGGTGCCTTCTTTTTTATCCAGATTCAGGGTGTAACAGCTCCAGAGTGTGCAGGCGCACAGGTAAAATAATGAGACTATGGGGTTAATTTACTAAAGGCAAATAGACTGTATACTCTGCAAGTGATTTTGCTCCAGAGCTTAGTAAATGAAGTAAAGTTTCACTTTGCAAAGAATATCCTAATCACATGCAAGGAAAAAAAATCGTTGCACATGATTGGATGATGGAAGTCAGCAGACCTTTTCCTCATTTACTAAGCTCTGAAGCAACTGCAGTTGCACAGTACAAAGTCTATTTGTCTTTAGTAAATCAACCCAAATGTGTGGCTCCTGAAGTGGGGCTAAATAACCTCTCAGAAGCCATCATTCGGTGGTCACTAATTGCTGGAACCTGCTTACTGTTGGGACAATCCCACTGGTGACCACAGTGCCACTGACAGCTGTGCTCCTGACAGTTGAATTTAAATGTTCATATTTTAAGATGAGGCTGTTTTTTTTTTTTTGTTACAGGGAGGTGTGGAAGATGATATCTCTTTATCTGCTTATGTTACAATTGCACTGCTGGAAATTGGTTTATCGGTTGAAGTAAGTACCAAAGTACAATAAATGCATTGATTTATGTTACTGTAAAGAGAATGGTTATGGGAATGTGACTGATATCTTAGAACAGTATGTATATTGTTCCTTGCGGATACTGGGGCACAAGGGAAACTAAAGTCTCACCAAGGAGATCATATATCATGTGAGAGTATATGAGACATAACTAAGGATTATTTAAATGTCATCTGAATGGCCACAATACAGTGATTTTAAGTAACCAATCAGAATCCAAAAGTAGGATTTTACTGAAAATACATTGTTCTAGAGACCATTTTCTCTAATCTTCTCCAGCTGTAGATGAGGGGTGTTGGTGTTTTCCCATATAAGATACATACCCCCCAACTTCTTGACATGGGATTGAGGGACACCTATTAGCAAAAGTATGCAGTCATAGGACACACCCCTTGCCACACCCCCTTAATGGAGAATTATACAAAAGATTGATTACTTAAACCCACAACGGCTTATTTTACCATTACTTTTCCTTTATATTGGCTTTTGAATTTTACAAATGCAGCAATCTAGAAATTGTATGAAAGGTTTAGCACTGGGAAACACTTTTTAAAAGATAAAAAGTGCATTTCATTTACAACTATAGAGATCAGAACAAAATGAGGGGCAAATGAGGAGGAAAGAGGGACAGAGGGACTTTGTTTCAAAATCAGGAACAGTCCCTCAAAATCAGGGACATTTGGGAGCTATGCAGATATGTGGCAGGTAAAGACAGAGGCATCATGCAGAAAAAAAAACTGTGGACACATGGAAGTTGATTTACGGCAAATGTACTGTGTACTGCAAGTGCAGTTGCTCCAGAGCTTAGTAAATGAGGTAAAGCTCCACTTTGCAAAGAATATCCAATCACATGCAAGGAAAATGAAAACACAGTATTTTTGCTTGCACACTATTGGATGATAGAAATCAGCAGACCTTCTCCTCATTTACTAAGATCTAAAGCAAGGGCACCTGCAGTTCACGGTGTATTTCCCTTTAGTAAATCAACCCCATGGAACAATGGCTGTCATACTCTGCTCCACTTAAAAATGCTACAGAAAAGGTTGGGAATGAATTACTAATCTATGTATAATTGCAGGAACCTTTTGTCAGAGATGCTGTGACCTGTCTGCAGAAGGAAGCTGTAAAAGTCACCAATGTATACACCCTGGCTCTGTTGGCCTACGCCTTTACCCTTTCTGGAGATAATGAGCTCAGGCAGGATTTGTTGAAAAAATTGGAAGAAAAGGCTGTGATTGGTGGTAAGTTAGAGGTTTATTATATGTTACTAAAAGGTAAGAAGTAGGTTTACTGTACTTATATAAATTATTTGAATTGTATATACTATATGGTACATACTAAATAATATCTATTACATGTCACCAACTTGTGACAAATGGCTCGTCAAACTCACATCGCATTGTCACTGATACACGACAATGATACTCTCAGAGGTAGACTGTGCACTTTGCAAAGTACACTTGCTCTAGAGCTTAGTAAATGAGGTCAAGGTTAACTTTGCAAAGAATACCCAATCACACGTAAGGAAAAATTTTAAAAAACAGCATTTTTGCTTACACATGATTGGATGACGGAAGTTAGCAAAGCTTTTTCTCATTTCCTAAAATTTGGAGCAACCGCTCTTGCACAGTGCTCAGTCTATTTGTCTTTAATAAATCAACCGCTCAGCCTCACCCTGCACAAAGATTTACCAGCTCACAGGACCACAATCTAAGTGCTAGCAGACTGAGAGCGATCATCACTGGGTTTTATTAACTACACAGTTAAGGCTGCTTTCACACTGGGGCAATGGGTCCATTAGCGGTAAAGCACCACTTGTTATTTAAAAAAAAAAAAAAAAAAGAAGCTTTACAATCACATTTTTCTATAAAAATAACAAAAATTTTATACTTACCTGCTCCGTGCAGTGAATTTGCACAGAGCAGTCCAGATTCTCCTCTTCTGTGCTCCCGGCCCCCTCGTAACTTGTATTGTCTAGTATGAAATTACCTAATTGATGATTACAAATATGATGGGTATCAGATGTCTGTTTTACCTAGGAGATGTATTGTGTCCAACCTGCCTCCAGTACCGTCTAATATAATGGTGTCTGGGTTTAAAATGCTGCTAATAATTGATACAGGTAAAAATGTCTTTATTCTGGCTGTACTGTTAACATCTCAGGAGTTATGAAATACCCTGAAGTTTTGAGTCAGCCAGGGATGTGTATTCACTCACTATTCCAACTAAACTTTTTACTTGAAGGTTTTATGATGGCTATAGGAGCCATACTGGCATGTCTATGGTCCAGTTAATGGGGTTTATGATGCGCTAAATCAAAATGTTATCTGTTTTTCATGCTTTGATTTGATGTTGGCTAATTTGATTACAAGCTTCCTATCAATGTACCAATAAGAATGTTTTAAATTGCAGCCAAAAGTTTTTAATTGTTGGAGGTGCTCTCTTTGGATTATGGGAATTGGATCACTTCTGCTACGTGTCTCCTATTGTTCAAAATGTCATGGGTGACTTATGAATTCTGAACAACATGGCTGCCCTGTGTCTTCTTACACAGTTTTTGGGGTGTCCATTTTTCATTATCATCACAATACCTTCTATCCAAAGAGAAAGACAATGTTTACAATGGGCATCCAGACTTATGCTAACCTGGATAAAGCTCATTCCTTTAAGGGTACACTCCATTTAGACATTTAAAAAATAAGCATTTAAACATATCCAACTTCTTTTCCATCCTGGAAATACTCATGTTTATTGGTCTGGTTAGTCTCCAATTTCCAATATGTTTGCTGCTTGTAGTAACCTGAGACAGTTTTTCTCAAGTGTTGGATTGTGAAGGCCAACATGTTTCAAACAACCATCACAATTAAAACAGCAGTAGAGGATGGAAATGGCAAGGGACTTCTTTCTGCCCAGGACAATTTTCAGCTTCCAGCGCTGTCACACTTTGAATGACAATTGCGCAGTCATGCAACACTTTACCCAAATGAATTTATTATTTTTTCCCCACAAATAGAGCTTTCTTTTGGTGGCATTTTATTTTTTTCTAAAAAATTGAAAAAAAAATCTTGAAAAAAGTCTTTCTTAGTTTCTGTGGGAAAATTTTGCAAATAAGTAATTTTTCTCCTTCACTGATGAGCGCTGATGAGGCTGCACTAATATGCAGCACTGATGGGCACTGATAGTTGGCACTGATGGGCAGGCAATGAAAGGTAGAACTGACTTGCATCACTGGGCACAGAATAGCCTCACTAATGGGCACAAATTGGAATCCCTGGGGCGTGGCCTGCGCGCGAGCTGATGACAGCGTGAGCTCGGAGCTCCTGGAACCCAGGGAAACCAGCGGCCCGTATCAAACCACCGGATCGTCCCAAAAGTCACCCCAGCGGTAGATCAGACCCCCAGAGACCGGGAGACCATGCCGCGGAAGCGCAACATGCAGAGGAAACCGCAGCGTCTGACGGACTTCTTTGCGATGTCACACAGGGAAGGTAGGCAAGATGGCGGCGGGCCGGCTTCCACGCCGGAGGCCCGAACACAGACAACACACAAAAAAGGGACATCTGCCCGCAATAACACCCCCCCTAACAGCGCTGGCTCATATACTGCCTCTCCATTGCCGGGGAGCCCGGCTAAAGCTAAATTTAGGCTGGATGACACTGGATGCGGCCTAGCCCCCAGCCCCAGCAATGACTCAGGTGATGACACTAGAGAACTGCCGGACTCAATTGAATCCTTCCCCACTCAACATCTCCCAGTCATGGACACAGTCCTTAAGGATATGCTTCTTTCTCTGAGAAGTTCTTTACAGGGAGACATGGTTAACTGCATGCATAAGTTTCACAGAGAGATCCAGGAAGTGGAAGCGAGAGTAGATCACATTGAACACAAGATGGAGGAATATGCTGATACTATTAACGACTTGGTGGACTATACTGAAGACAGATCAGGGGACAATGAATGGGTTAAAGCCAAATTAGCAGATCTCGAAGACAGATCCAGGAGAAACAATTTAAAAATCAGAGGGGTTCCTGAATCAATCCAGCAGAATGACCTACGCTCCTATGCTAAAGCCCTGTTCCAATCCCTCATCCCTGATCTCTCAGACATGGACGTTACGATAGATAGAATCCACCGGCTGCCCAAACCTACATACTTGTCTGACCAAGTCCCCAGAGACGTGATTCTACGCCTTCACTTCTATCACATTAAAGATCAACTGATGACAGTGATGCGCAAACGAGAGCATGTCCCAGAGCAGCATCAGAATTTGCAGTTCTATGCCGACCTATCTCAATACACTCTGCAAAAGAGGAAAAATTTAAATACTATCACTAAGACATTGAGGAACCACAAAATTGCATACAGGTGGGGTTATCCCACTAAGCTGACCATAGTGAAGGATGATCGCACATTTATTGTAGACTCGCTCGACAAGGGTATCTCACTGCTAGAAGACTGGAATATTCTCCCCGAACAAGCAGAGGTGCCCCACTCCACAAGACAACCTAAGCAGGTGGAATCTGACTGGAAGAAAGTCACTAATGGGAACGCTAACTCACATTCTTGACTCCGGATGACGTGCATTTCCTTTCCCTGGGAGGCTTTCCAGGAGAGCCTTTAGGCTTGAACTTACCCCCCATCTAAATGAGCAGCATAAGGCTGCATACCAGTTTTTTCTTTCAACTTGAAAGGTTGATAGGGGTAGAACCCCCATACTTGTTACTGTTTTACCAGTTTTACGGTTGTTTTTCTTTGTTACTGTTCTGTTTCTTTTTTTTGTCTTCTCGCCACCGCTTCGCTGCACTGATTGGCACTCCTGCCACATCTGGAAGAACGAAACTCAGGTCGCAATCTCTCCTCAATCTGCCATTGCTCCTCCACTTGGACTGTGAGTACAATTTTTTTTTCATTGTGTTCTCTTACATGCCTTATTTTTCCTCATCCATACGATTCTCACGGTATCCAGAAAACCTGGCATTTTCATTTCAACCACAAGATGGCTCTCTTGTTCTACTAAAGGAAAAGATCAGCTCCACGTCTCAACTTATCTTTCTCCACACTAAATGGGGATAAATTTCCTTTCAATTAACTCTAGGGGCCTGAACCACCCAGTTAAGAGGAAATCGATGTGGAAAGAGGCACTCTCCCATAAAAGTGATGTACTCTGCGTGCAGGAAACACATTTTTCCGACACGTCTCCACCAGCTTGTGCCCACAAACAATTTCCATTTGTTTTCACAGCTAATGCACACAACAAAACAAAAGGTGTATTAACAGCTATCAGAGACTCGGTGGCCTTTACACTACACGAGGTTGTGGCAGATACTCAGGGTCGTTATTTGATTGTTGTGTGTGACCTGAACTCGGTCACATACACGATTGCTAATGTATACCTCCCTAACCAGCATCAAATCCGCTTCTTCCACAAACTCATGAATAAAATACGTAAACACCAGAAAGGTTCTCTTATAGTCTGTGGTGATTTCAACTCTACTCCAGACCCTGCTATTGACTCTTCCCAGGGCCGGAGCAGGAGGGGCCAATCCCTCTCACAGCCCATTCACACTCAGGAACTTTTTGATGCATGGAGGTGTCTACATGCTGGTGAGAGGGACTTCACCTTTTTCTCACCTCCCCATGGATCCTACTCACGGATTGACCTATTTTTGGTAGACTACCTGACTCTATCTAGGGTATCCTCAGCATCTATAAATTCCATTACGTGGTCAGACCACGCCTCGATTACACTAACGATTGAGTGTTCTGCCAACAGCCCCACGACTCCAATGTGGAGAGTAAATTCATATCTCCTGCAACAAAAGGACTCTAGGCTCCACATTGAAAAGCACTTAAATGAGTTTTTTATGTTGAACGAGGCAACGGTCTCAGATCCATGCATATTGTGGAATGCCCACAAAGCATTTATCAGAGGGATTCTCATACAGCTGGGGGCGAGGGCGAAGAGGCAGCGGCAGAAACGGATTACAGATCTGACCACTGAAATTTTCACACTGGACAACATTAACAAACAGAATCCTTCTTTAAACAACGCCAAAAAACTGACACAATTGCGATGCGATCTCAGGACTCTCCTGTTGGAGGATTTTGAGAGAACGTCTAGGAGACTGAAAATGTCCTACTATGCTATGGGCAACAGGGCAGGGAAGCTACTGGCACACAAATTAAAGGGGCACAGATATAAAACTAAAATCCCATACTTGCATCATCCAATTTCTAAACATAAACTCCATCACCCCCAAGACATTGCTGACGCTTTTAGTCACTACTATAGTTCCCTATACAACTTGAAGGATGATGTTAATACCTGTCAACCCACACCCGATTTAATTAATCAATTTTTGCAAAAAATTAAATTGCCCAAGCTATCACTGGAACAGTTGGAATCCCTCAATGCACCCTCCCATCTAACAAATCCCCTGGCCCAGATGGATTCACCGGGGACTATTACCAAACGTTCCAGAGTATCCTGGCTCCACATTTAGAATGCATATTCAATACTGCTGCTGCCACTTCGTCTCTTCCCCCAGAAATGCTGAAAGCTATCATTGTAACAATACCGAAGTCAGGCAGGGACTCCACCTCTCCGCAAAACTTCAGGCCCATTTCTCTTCTTAATAATGATGTAAAAATCTACGCCAAATTATTAGCCACACGCCTCATCAATATTCTCCCTACCCTGATCCACCCGGATCAAACGGGTTTCACCAAAGGTAGGCAAACCGCTGACGCGACTCGCAGACTGATAAATATAATCCACCTGGCGAATCGTCATAGGATGCCTTCTCTGCTGTTGGCCCTCGACGCAGAGAAGGCCTTTGATAGGGTTCATTGGCAGTATATGACCCAGGTTCTTCTGGAGTTCGGTTTTACGGGGAATATACTATCAGCTATTTTGGCCCTCTACTCGAACCCTTCGGCTCAGGTGTTTACCTCCGGAACACTTTCTAAACCATTTCACATAACAAATGGGACCCGTCAGGGCTGCCCCTTATCCCCCCTCATATTCAATTTATTAATGGAACCACTGGCCACATATATCCACAACCACCCCAGTATTAAAGGTTTCCCTGTACGAGATTCTTCTCACACTATTAGTCTCTTTGCGGATGATATTATTATGGTCCTCACGGAGGTGGAGTCCTCCCTGGCTTCGGTACACTCGACATTGGAAATGTTCAGTAGATTATCGTATTACAAAGTTAATGAGACCAAATCGTATGTTTTAGGCCTGGGTATTGACTCTACTACGCGTGACAAACTTCAGTCACGATTTCCTTACACTTGGTGCGAAGAGGGAATCAAATATTTAGGTATCACTTTAATGGCCCTAACTCAAGAGTTAGTCAAATCGAACTATACACCCTTTCTGCAGGGTTTAGAGAAGAAACTAGGAGATTTGGCTAAAGTGGAACTGTCATGGTCAGGGAGGTTGGCAGCCTTTAAAATGGTAATCCTGCCCCAGCTGCTATATCTATTCAGAACACTCTGCATCCCGGTCCCCTCCTCTTTTTTCTCCTCGGCACAGAATTTGCTGAATAGATATTTGTGGCAAGGAAAGAGAGCGAGGTGCACATTCAAGAAACTAGTGGCGAGCAGAGGGGCAGGCGGGGTTGGTCATGTGCTTTTAAAAGACTACTATTCAGCAGCGATCCTAGCTCAAGCAAGGGCATGGTTCCCACATGTGGGGTCACCCGCCCCCAGATGGTTGGAGCTGGAAACCTCGCAAACACGAGGTCATAGTTTATATGACATACTTCTGGCAAGTGGACATCACATTCTAGCGGAATCTGACCTTTCCCCTACAGTGGTGGCGACGCTACGCGAGTGGAGGGTATTAATCTCTCAACGCCATGCGGAAGCCACGACCAAATCCTTATTTCTCACACTGAACAGCCTAGCTATAATTATCCCGGACCTTAACATATCTCCATGGACAGCCAAAGGAATATTATCGATAGAAGACTTAATGATAGGACCCACACCAAAGACCTTTAGGTCACTTCAACTAGAATACGGCATAGACAAGAGAGAGCATTATAAATATCTTCAAATGATGCATTTCATCCGCAACACTCCACAGCCCATGGTGCGTTTACCATGGAGGATGGTGCTTTACCTCACTAGTACCACTACTAGGATTAAAGGTATCTCTTTATTTTATAATGCATTACATGATAAAGATGAGTTTCTAAAATCTACTCATATCAAGGCTTGGGAAAGGGATATGGGCATGTCTTATACCAAGGAGCAATGGCAGAAGGCACTACGTACCACTTATAAAGCAACTAGGAGCGTTAACCTATGGGAAACTACACATAAAATATTGCTCCGTTGGTATCTGACACCCTATAGGATTTCTAAGTTTGGTCCACAACACTCCCCACTCTGTTGGAGAGGCTGTGGCGAAATAGGAACGCTGCAGCATATCCTATGGAAATGCCCAGCACTTAAAACCCTCTGGACTCAAACAGCTGACCTGATTCACACATTAGCAGGGGTACACGTTCTTCTAACTGAAGGGCTGGCATTACTGTCCTTGAATATAGAATCTGTACCAAATGAAATAAGAACTATAGTTATTCATGTACTACTGAGCGTTAGATTGTCTATTTTGAGACATTGGAGAGATAAGAATCCACCATCCTTCTCTGAAATTATTCAAACTACTAATACTCATGCATCATATGAACTGATGTTTGCCTCTTCTCAGGGCAACTATCACACTACATACTCCAGATGGTTTAAATGGCTAGATTGGTATAAGTCGCAGTAAACTAGGGGTAGCGATCTGACTGTCAAACCTGAAGTTACACCAAATACAGGTGATGGCGAGATGAGACTTTTTCTTTGTTCCTGTCTTCTTTCCCTTTCCTTTCTTCTTTTTTTCCCTTTCCATTCCTGTCCTCTCGATTGTTTGGAACCAAGTCTTTTTCATCTCTGCTCTTTCAGTATTAGAGGTGTCAAAACTTACTTTATATGTCATATGAATGACGGCATAGGATGATTACCCTTGACCTCTGACCATTGACTCAAGTTTATATCATCATAGGTATAAGGTGTTCTGAATATCAGGATTGGACGGTTCATATTACTAGCTGCACTGCACTCTATTTTGAATTTAGTGATGGGACCTGGGGGGGGGATCCTTACTTCCCTGTGAGGCACAGCATGTTCCCGGAAGGGGTGCCCGGGGGAGGCGGCTCCTCCCTCCTGTCTGGTTTAACTCTATCTGTTACGTTTCGGTGAGATGCATTCCACCGTTTGGTGATCAGATGACGATTTATTACCTTGTATGTTCTTTCTTTGATCAAATAACATATAAAGTTTCTTGCTTTGTGATAAACTAACATCGGTACTTGAGGATCTACAAATTTTGATGTATGACATGTTTCAATGCAGATTCTTCTTGAATTATGTCCACATGTATTCTCTTGTAAAATTTCTCAATAAAAATTTTATTGAATTAAAATTGGAATCCCTGATGGGCACAAATTGGTGTCACTGATGGGCACAGATTGGTGTCACTGATGGGCACAGACTGGCTGTACTAATATTCAGTGCCCTGATGATCAGTACAGTTCTCCCCTGTGATAAGTTGCCACTAATTGGCTTTCCTCTCCTCACACTCTGTCAGTAGCCAACGCGTTTTCGGGAATCTAAGTGCCCCCTTAACCAGGGCTTGACTGGCAACAAAGTGAACAAACCAAAAGTGACCGAGACCTACAATGGTATTTTTTACAGTGTGAATTCAAAGCACAGACCTATTCAGCAGCTTGTTTGGCAGTAATATCTTAAGATAACCATACCAGTAAAATAGAGCTATGTGTCCAGACCTATGTGGCCAGCGCTATCTTTCCACTTTCCTCATTTATACTCAAATTTGTCTGTGATAAAGGTACAACCAGCATGAATTTATTGAAAGACTGTTCTTGTCAGAACAATCTGTTATAGTTCTGTGAGAAAGTAAGTAAAAAATTGGATGGTGGAAGTCCAGTCTGTTGGAGTTGATGAATAGTATATGTACATGGATAGGAAACTGGTTACATGCATGGGAACAGAGAGTAGTAATAAATTACTCTGAATGGTCTAAAGTGACTCTGTGCCCCATGGTTCTGTCTTGGGACCAATAGTTCAATTTGTTTATTAATAAGATATAGATTGGAATCAAGAACTCAGTGTTTGCTGATAATACCTAATTATGCAGCAAAATAACTTCATCACAGTATGTAGCATCATTACAGAAAAACCTTAATAAAATAAGGGGTTGGGCACCTACATGGCAGATGGTGTTCAATACTGAGAAATTAAAAAAATGATCTTGGGTACCAAAAATACACATTAGAAGGGGCTCCCCTCAGAAAATCTGTTTTGGAAAAGGATCTGGACATGCTTGTGGATCACAGGCTAAGCAATAGCATGCAATGTCCGGCTGCAACTAACAAATTTAGCAAAATGCTGTCATGCATTGAAAAGGATATACATTTCAGAGATGCATCAATAATTCTACCCCTTTACAAACACATACGCACCCTCATCTTGAATATGCAGTTCAGTTTTGGTCACTGATCCTCATGAAAGATGTCGAATTAGAAAGTTCAGTGGTAGGCAACAAAATTATTAAGAAGGGTTGAAGGACCTCATCTATGGAGATCGATTACAGCTATTCACTCTTCAGAAGAGGCATTTTTAAGGGGATATTATTACAAAGTAAAAAATATATTCAGGGTGACTCTGATAACTGTGGTAAACTGTTTACTCGATGGGCCCTGAAGATTAGAAAATCTCGATGGGCCACAATTTGAGATTAGAAAAAAAGAGTCAAAGAAGAAATAGCTACACACCACGGCTTGTCCCTAAATCCTTTATTGGAAGACCCAAACCCAAACTACAGGACACCAACAGGCTGCATGGTTGACACATTTCACACACTACATCTGTGCTTAATCATAACGGTTGGTTGGTTATGATTAAGCACATATGTAGTGTGTGTGTGTAGTGTGTAAAAAGCGTCAACCATGCAGCCTGTTGGTGACCTGTCGTGTCACATTGGGTACTCCAATAAAAGATTTTGGAACAAGCCGTGGTGTGTAGCTATTTCTTCTTTGATTGCTACTGTATACACTGAGGCGAGCTGGGTGTGCAGCCACATGCAGTTTCCATCAGGCTTCCTTACCTCACCTGGAGAGGCGGGTCATCCTCTTCTATTCATATTAGAAGAAAGGAGGTTTACCTTAGGACTGAGGAAAGGTTATTTACTGTTAGAACAGTAAATAGTAGAACTTCCTCCCTCAAGAAGTGGTATTAGCTCAGAGTATCGACAACTCCGAAAACTTTTAGATGTCTGCCTCAGGAAGCACATTACTGTACACAGGGATATGGGAATCATTAGAAAATAAAAATTACACACACATACAGGGCTGCTGATAAGGCAGTACAACAGGTCCTGTTGTACTGGGCCCAGACCTCATCAGCTAAACAGGGGGGCCCAGGGCAAAGTTATTGTTCATTTCTGCCTATATGAATAAATGAGTTTAACTAGACCACAAACCCTCTCCTACTTGCCTGCCAGTGCCTAAATTACATTTCCTTGGGCCCCATCAGGTTGACAGAGGGGGCCAGGAGGCGGACCTTTTTTTTTTTCATTTTCAAGGCATAGGGGGGCTAAGGTCAGTGCCACTGTTTGGCTGCATCCCAGGGGTGGGGGTGGTGTAGGTGGAGTTGGGGGGGGGGCACCAGGAAGGCTGTACGGGGCCCCATTATTTCTAACAGTGCCCCTGCACACATACACAAACATAGGCTGAACTGGGCGGGCCTTTGTCATAAAACTATGTAACTATCTATATATCTGTGTTCAAACCACACATGTGAGGTATCGCAGCGATTGTTAGAGCGAGAGCAATAATTCTAGCTCTAGACCTCCTCTGTAACTCAAATTATGCAACCTGTAGAATTTTTTAAACATCGCCTATGGAGATTTTTAAGGGTAAAAATTTGTTGCCATTCCACGAGCGGGCCCAATTTTGAAGCGTGACATGTTGGGTATCAAATTAACATGGCGTAACATAATTTTTCACATAATGAAAAAAAAATGGGGTAACTTTACTGTTGTCTTATTTTTTATTGCAAAAAAGTGTATTTTTTCCCCAAAAAAGTGCGCTTGTAGGACCACTGCGCAAATACGGTGTGACAGAAAGTATTGCAACAACCGCCATTTTATTCTCTAGGGTGTTAGAATAAAAACAGTATATAATGTTTGGGGGTTCTAAGTAATTTTCTAGCAGAAAAATAATGTTTTATTTTGTAAACACCAAATTTCAGACATTGGCTCGGTCCTTAAAGTGGTTGTTAACTCAGTACAACCACTTTTACCTACAGGTAAGCCTATATTAATACTTACCTGTAGGTGCTGGAAATATCTTCTAAACCAGCACGGTTTAGGAGATATTTACAATGTACGTGTGTGCCGATCTAATCGGCGCATGCGCACTTTAGAAAGGGCACGCCGTTTCTAAAGCAATCATGCCGCGACTGGTGGCTCCCATGCGCATGAGCGTGAGTGACATCCCACGACTCCAGCCAGTCACAGAGCCAGAGTTTGCGGCCCCGGAAAGAAGAGGGGTGAAGAATGGACGCTTCCACCAGCGGGACAGCGGTAACATTGCAGGCTTCGGTTTCAGGTAAGTGACACATAATGGGCTACTATGCGATGCATAGTAGCCCATTATGCTTTGCCTTTGCAGGGAAATAAAGAAGTAAAACCCATCAGGGTTTACTTCCTCTTTAAGTGGTTATACTCACAGTAAAAACATCACATTCTAATTATACAAGGCCCAACCTTATCAAGCATGTGGGGTGGAATTGTCAAATCCGAACACTTTAGGAGCACACATAAATCCCCTCCCCCCAAGAAGAGCAGTATTGCAGCTCATGTAGCATTCCATGATGAACAGTGTGTATGGCCAAATTGTGTTAATAATGGGAGAAGCTTAAGGAGCGTAGTCAAATCAAACAAGGTCAGTCTGTCCCCAGTACAGTCTCCCCAGGTCAGTCTGTCCTCCAGTATAATCCTTCCTTGGTCAGTCTGTCCCCCAGTTTAATCCCCCAGGTCAGTCTATCCCCCCAGTATAATCCCCCAGGCCAGTCTGTACCCCATTTAAAGTGTGCCCCCCCCCACCAATATAATTAACAGCACTGGATGCCGACCGGAGGGGGAGGGGAATAGGAGGACTGGTGCTGCAGGGCTGCTACTGATGTGTTTGGGTTTCAGGTGGACTGAAACCTGGACACAGCATCTAAAACCTGGACAGTCCGGGTGAATCCCAGACAGGTGGCAACCCTAATGGGGGTGCTTGGAATGATACATGATTTCTTTGTTTCATTGTACTGCATAAATGCAGTACACTGAAGACACAGCTAATTTAGTCCAACAGTTGACAGTCTGATGCTAAAAGATGTCTCTAAAAACCTCAAATTTTTATTGTGGGATCTGCAGGTAAATGTGCTCTGCAAAGAACCTATCATGAATTATTATGAACTCTATGGATCCCTACTATTATTACAACATACTTAAATCCAAAAAATATCAAATCAAAGCTGGAGTGTGTTTAGGGGAATCATTAATTAACACATACTTGTAGATTAGAACCGCACACCATGGTATTTAACATATAAAACAATCCATCATCCGAAAATGGAAAGAGTATGGCACAACTGCAAACCTACCAAGACATGTCCGTCCACCTAAACTGACAGGCCGGGCAAGGAGAGCATTCATCAGAGAAGCAGCCAAGAGGCCCATGGTAACTCTGGAGGAGCTGCAGAGATCCAAAGCTCAGGTGGGAGAATCTGTCCACAGGACAACTATTAGTCGTGCTTCTCCACAAATCACCTAAATTGGAAAAAGGTGCGATGTAAATCACATTATCAGCTGCAGTCTGACTCATAAGGCTAATACATTGTATGGAGGGAGATGATGATAACATGGCCTAATCTGCCAAGTAATCTGTTTGTCAGGGGCATGCGGTGAGGTGAGTGGCTGGTGAGGCACTGGCTAGTATCAGAGCCAGATACACACAGGTTACATACGCCGCAAACGTTAGAGCGAGAGCAATAATTCTAGCACTAGACCTCTGTAACTCTAAACCTGTAAAAATGTTTTAAGCCTCGCCTATGGAGATTTTTAAGTACCAAAGTTTGGAGCTATTTCACGAGTGTGCGCAATTTTAAATTGTGAAGTGTTAGGTATCTATTTACTCGGCTTAACATCATCTTTCACATTATACAAAAAAATCTTTAGTGTTTTTTTTTATATTTATGAAAAAACGCGTTTGAAAAATGGATGCGCAAATACTGTGTAACATAAAAAGTTGCACAACCACCATTTATTCCCCAGGGTGTCTGCTAAAAAAAAAATATATATAATGTTTGGGGGTTCTGAGTAATTTTCTAGCAAAAAAAATGATGATTATTACATGTAGGAGAGAAGTGTCAGAATTGGCCTGGGTGGCAAGGGGTTAATTACCATAAGTAAGTAATATACAAATAATTATTATATATTGTTTTTAAGGTAATTTACTATATTTTCAAAATCTGTACACAAGCAAGTGACTTAATGGACAAATTACTGAAGTTTGAAGTTATAACTTCAAACCAAATAGATAAATAATAAACTATTATGTTATAATATATAGCATAATAATATATGATTTAGCTTGTACCTTTTTAGCAGCAGCAGATTCTCATTCTCCCTCTTAACTGTGTGAGAAAAACTTGGGATTGTGGGTAAATCTTATACACATAAACACATGTTTTTTCCTTCTAGTTTAGAGGGCTGGGCTGGAAGGGAGCATTTGTCTTTTAGACACACGCCCCCTTCTATGACACTGCAGTGAGAGGCGTGCCTCCACTGCAGCATTTTTATTGGACAGCTTGGACCAATGGTACTTTACCATGGGTCCAAGGCTCCAAGCTGTCCATTGAGCTCAGTGCCTCTGACAAGAAGTGAGGAGAGGCACTGTGAGCTCATCCTCTCAGTCTGTTGCAAACGGAATGTGCCAGCTTGTATTTAAACTGGCCGCTCTGTATGTAGCTTCTGCCAGGCTGCACAAGAAGCCCCGTATCTGCGGAACTATAGGTGGCGGGAGCACCAAATTTTGACCAGTGGTGGGGGACTTCTTGAAGCTCGATCATTTTTTTTTATGTTCATGGCAGGTCCTTAGTTTATGTGTGAATGCTAAAAAGGACCTTATAATTGTCTTTCATCTCACATAATGTATAGATTCTATACAGCCCATAGACAGCAAATGGTAGGTAAAATGTGAAGATACCTTTCTGCTGGTGGGTCCCTTAGGGTTGCCACTCTTTCTTCAAGCCAAACCCGAACACCTTGGCGGCGCACAGCAAAAAAAATTATATTGTAGGAGACCTGGGACACCTTTGGGTGCTCCAAAGAGAATGGTAATGTGGCGTGCATAGTGCCCCCTCACCCTCCTATCAGGCCCAGTTCAGGTGGACTGAAACCCGGACACATGTTGCAAAATCCAAACTGTCCGGGTGAATCTCGGACAGGTGGCAACCCTAGGGTCCCTATGAACAGGAACCTCTGTCTGATGAAAATGCAGACACCTCCCAGTATTGGCTGATCAGAGGAAAACAATAATAACTGAACACATTTTCTAACCTTCCTTGGGAGAAGTCTTAACCTGGGGGTACTTTGCAGATGTGAGATCAAATATCTGATCCAGCCAAAAAAAAAAATATGGAAATTTGTCAATTCATGTCTATGGGTAGTAGATGTTAATTTCCCAGAAATGGTTACTTTCCAAAGAGTTTTGTAACTTAGGTTCTTTTTTTCTACTTGATTTCATCTACAGATGGACAGATTCACTGGAAACGTGATACTACTCCTCCCAAGCAAGATTCATACTGGTACCGAGCTCCATCTGCTGAGGTGGAGATGACATCCTATGTGCTCCTGGCTATACTCTCTGGGCCTGAGCCAGACCTGGGGAAAGCTGCCAAGATTGTCAACTGGATAAGCAAACAGCAGAACCCCTATGGAGGCTTCTCATCTACACAGGTGACCTATAAAGGAAATGAAGAAATAATTAACCGTAGTGAACTTTTGTCTTTATTGAGCTGTTGCAACTAAAATAAATATTAAGGCACATAATAGTAAAAGCAAACTGAAATAAATCTGGAGATGCTGCTCGTGGTAAAAAGATTCCTTATTTTATTTTAAAAAACAAATCCCAGTCACCCGCTTTGGGCAGCACCCTCATTTTATGCTCTAATCACCTTTGTTGGCTTTTTTTAGATGCACCAGATTTTATTTTTTTTAGCTTTAGCTAGTCCATAACTGAATAAAATCTATTGTCTGACTCTGGATACACCTACAATTTCAAGTTTGCAGGTGCCTAAGAAAATGCAGAAGCATAATTTCTAAATTAGTTAGGGCTAGTTTACACTTGCTTCAAAACAACGCTTCGGCCACGCTTTGTTAAGACTCTCTGAACGTCAGTCAAAGCTCCTGTCACTAAATAAAATGGTTAGCTTACAGTCCTGTTTACAGCTTGCTTTTACTTGGTGCTTTGATGAGGCTTCCGTGGGGCTTTGGTGGAGCATCGATGGGGCTTCAATGAGCCTTTGGTGAGGCTTCGATAAGCCTTTGGTAGGGCTTCAGTGGGGCTTCAAGCGAGCTTTGCCATAGAATTCTATGGAGGCTTTGAAGACGCTTTGAAGCACCACTAAAGCGACATGGGGTATCATTTTTGAAGCGAAGCTGAAGCAAAGCAAAAGCAAGGTATGAACTGGGCTGTAAGCTAACCATTTTTTTTAGTGACAGGGGCTTTGACTGGCGTTCAGAGAGCTTTAACAAAGCGTGTTCGAAGCCATGTTTTTAAAGCAAGTGTTAACGAGCCGCTAATGTGTGTTGAAGCCGAAGCGAGTGTAAATGAGCCCATAAAGTGACTTTGTCATATTATGAAAATAATATTTAATCGGGCAAAGCCCCAGCTCTTGTGTCTTCCAAAGTTCTCCACCTTGTCTTCCATGTCTGCTGATTGCAGAGAAGCTTCATTGATAGGATATGACGTCTTTTACTTGCTTTTATATATCTTGCCCATCTACTTAAAGCGGAGGTCCACCCTAAAAAAAAAAAAAAAATACACCAACAGTCTCCTTGACACCTATTTAACCACTTCAATACCAGGCACTTATACACCTTCCTGCCCAAGCCAATTTTGAGCTTTCAGCGCTGTCGCAATTTGAATGACAATTGCGCGGTCATGCAACACTGTACCCAAACAATTTTTTTATCATTTTGTTCCCACAAATAGAGCTCTCTTTCGGTGGTATTTGATCGCCTCTGCGATTTTTAGTTTTTGCACAACAAATAAAAAAGAGCCGAAATTTTGAAAAAACTAAGTTTCTTTCTCGTACATCACGGGACACAGAGCGACATAGTCATTACTAATGGGTTATATAGATACCTTCAGGTGCTGGCACTGGCAACTTCCAAAACCGGAAGTACCCTCCCCTATATAAGCCCCTCCCATCCGGGAGCACCTCAGTTTTTTGCCAGTGTTTTTCACTGAGCTTGCGTACAGGTTCTTTTGGGCCTCAGTAAGCTATTCCGGATCCGACCAAAAAAGCTTCATAGCTAAACGGTCGGTACCCGGGCCTTGCAGAGAAGAGCAAGGTTTTGCCTGTAATGCCTCTCTTAGGAGGGCTGGACCCTGGGATCCAGAGCTCTGGTCATACCCACGACCAAGATGTTTTCTGTGCAGGGTGCTATACAGGTCCAGGGGAGTGGAATCCTTGGGAACCCGGTCCCTGAAGGTTTGATTACAATGCCTGCCGTGATAGGTGAAGTTTGGGCTTCTGTGGACCAAACAGAGTCCTGCGGTGAGGAAAAGGTAAGTGGGGGCCCTCGGGAACTTGGTTCTATTGAGGGACCCCCAAGCCTATTTTGTCTTTCTGCCTGTTACCTAAGGTATTCCCGCTAATATTCTGTGTATGCCTGTTACTACTGGGAAAATGTAAACATTTTTAATAGTAGGCAAGGAAAAAAAAAAAAAAAAAAAAAATGTAAGACCGCGGTACCTGTGTTAGACACTAGAGGCCGCTATGGTTCTTTTTCTTGTAATGTGGATTTTTTTCTTCCAGAATCAAATCCAGGCAGTTGGTATGTTCTCTGCTGGGAAGCTGTCTCCTCTGCCCTGTTGCTGCGCTCATCCATCCCCGGGCCCTGCGGCAAAGGGACCCTGGCTCCCATCTAGCTCCTTATTGTTTTCAAAAAAGGCGCCGAAGGCGCACGTGCCCGCGCGCGTGCGCGTGCACGCGCCTCTATATATAGAGGCGATCTGGAAAAAGGGGCGGAGCGGGTGGATGACGCTCAGGTGTGCGCCGCGGCGCTACTGCGCATGTGCGGGCGTCCAGCGTGTTTTAAAGCACATTATAGCTGGCTATTGAAGTGCACAGACAGAGCTAGCAACAGTATAAAGGCACACAGAGGCGGTTGATGCAGGCATCCCCTAGAAAGGCACTTTAGTAGACACCAACTGTGATATAGCAGCAATTGTGCTAGACTATTCTCAGTAAAAGTGGTGTATTACGGCTGGAATACCTCAGCTTTAGGCTTAGGAATATGCCGTCCAGAAGCTCCGGAACTGAATCTTCCAGGAAGCGAAGGGGGTCTCATCGGGCTCTGAGGATCTTGGGCATGCTTCTGCTGCACCAGTCTCCCCTGAAGTTCAGAGGTAAGTGACCGTAGAGACCCCGCAGGGGTACTTGGTACTGTGGCTGTCCTCAGTTCACCTGCTCCTGTGTATGTAACAGAGGAGGTTTTTTCCTCAGCTCTGGGAGGATTAGAAGAGAGATTGTCAACATTGATCGCTGCCTCCCTGTCAGGGAAAGCACGCCCAATCTCCGTCTCCTCCTTCAGAGTGCCTGTTAGCAGAGCAACAGTCCCATACAGGGATCGACCTGCCTGAAGGGGATCAGGATGAGGTTGATTCTGTTATAGAGGAATCAACAGTGGGGGAACCTTTTCTCAGCATCTCAAGCTGAAAGATTATGGGTTCAGTCTCTGACTAACATGGTCCGATCAGCATTTAAAAATGCACCTTGCGGAACCATCAACCACTACTGTATCCTCGTTGGGGTCGCTAGAAGCCCCCAGACTGTCTGTTTTTTTCCACTTCACCCTTTACTGAAAGGGCTCATTTACCAGGATTGGGAACGTCCTGAGAAAATATTTCTTCCCCCAAGAGATTTCCGGTGGTCTATCCCATGGAGGATAAGTTCATCAAAAAATGGAAGGTCCCTACAGTGGACACAGCCATCTCTTGTATGTATAAATCACTGACATGTCCAATGGATAATGTCCAAATGTTCAAGAACCCAATAGATAAAAGATTGGAGTCCTTATGAAAGTCTGCTTCTTTCTACAGCAAGCTTGGTGACACAACCAGCAGTGAGGTCTGCTAAGCAGTGAAGGATCAGTTGAAACAGGTCTTGAGGGACTTGACAGATCAGCAGGCCTTGCCCTAGCTGATCTACCTAGAGCCTTAGGCTTTGCGGTTGACGCCATAAAGGATTCAGTCCATCAGGCCTCCCGCCTTACGCTGTCTATAGTACATATGCGTAGGCTTCTATGGCTCAAAAACTGGTCTGCTGAAGCTCCCTGTAAAGAATGGCTGGTTAGCGTCCCATTTCATGGTGAACGCTTATTCAGGGAAAACCTGGACAAATATATCCAGAAAATTTCCAGCGGTAAAAATACGCTCTTGCCGGTTAAAAACAGAGTTAGAGGTCCCTCTTTAAGAGGCCTGCTTCTCCAGTCCCTGGGGCATCGGCTGTGTAACAGTTCCGACGGCCTCCTCGGTCAATTCCCGGGGGTAAAAAACAGGGACAATAGCAGGGTAATGAGAAACCCTGGGTCAGGGGAGGTACAAAACCTCCCCCAAAGTTAAATTCATTGAAGGGTTGCCCCCACTCAGTCGGGTGGGGGGAGGACTCCAGTTGTTCGCAAGAGACCTGGCGGGACACGATCAAGACAGATAGGTGCTCTCCGCAGTATGTTTGGGATACAGTTTGGAGTTAAAAGACTCTCCTCCTTCCCATTTTTGAGGTCAAACGTGCCAAGGGGTCCCCGGAAGAGAGAGTCCCTCCTGTTGGCACTAGAACAACTATTGCTCCAAGGAGTAATTATGGAGGTTCCCCTGGAAGAATGAGGGTTCGGGTTTTACTCAAACCTCTTTACAGTCCCGAAGCAAACGCGGACGGGAGGCCCATATTAATTCTAAAAGGGCTATACAAATTCCTGTATATCAGGACTTTCCGATGGAGTCGATCCGATCGGTGGCCACTGCCCTACAAGGGGAGGATTGGTTAGCCGCGATCGACATCAAAGATGCTTATTTGCACATTCCCATCTTTCCAGTCCACCAAAAATTTCTACGCTTTGCAGTAGAAGGGCGCCATTTTCAGTTCAGAGCCTTACCCTTCGGTTTGGCCACAGCACCACGAGTGTTTACAAAAATTCTGGCCCCATTATTGGCCAATCTAAGAACACAAGGTGTAATGATAATGGCATATCTAGACGACTTGTTGCTGATAGACCACTCAGTGAAAAAACTAGACGTGGTCGTTCACAAGACAATCAAGTATCTGGAATCTCACGGTTGGATTATCAACCGAGACAAGTTAGCCCTAAAAACCAGTCAAAAGTCTGGAATACTTGGGGCTAAGGTTGGATTCAGGCCAGAGAAAAATATTCTTGCCTCGAGGAAAGGTGTTGTCTTTGAAAGATTTGATCCACTTAGTGGGTACAAAAAAGACAGCCGTCCATACGCCTGTGCATGAGGCTGCTGGGAAAAATGGTGGCATCATTCGAAGCAGTACCCTACGGTCAATTCCATTCAAGGAATTTGCAAGGGGCCATACTGTCAGCCTGGAACAAAAAAGTTCAGGCCCTAGACTTACCAATGTCCTTGTCCCCTTCCGTTCGCAAGAGCCTCCGTTGGTGGTTGGTTCCCCAGAATCTGGAAAAAGGGAAATCCTTCAGTCCGATTTCTTGGAAGGTGGTCACTACAGATGCCAGCCTTATAGGCTGGGGAGCAGTACTGGAGCAATAGTCTCTCCAGGGCAGATGGTCGGATGCAGAAAAGGCCCTGCCCATCAATCTCTTAGAGATACGAGCAGCCCGGTATGCCCTAGTAGCATGGACATCCAAACTCCAAGGGTCCCCTGTCAGAATTCAATCAGACAATGCCACAGCAGTGGCATATATCAATCATCAGGGGGGCACCAGGAGTCGTGCAGCCCAGAGGGAAGTAAATTACATCCTGAAATGGGCAGAAAGATATGTCCCAGCCATATCTGCGGTATTCATTCCAGGAGTGGAGAATTGGAAGGCGGACTTTCTAAGTCGCCAGCAATTATGCCCAGAGGAAGGGTCCCTTCACCCCGAGGTTTTCTGGACAATATGTCAGCGGTGGGGAACATCGGATGTAGATCTTCTAGCATCCAGATTCAACGCAAAGGTGGACAGGTTTGTCTCTCAGACAAGGGATCCCCTAGCTTGCGGCTCGGATGCCCTAGTGTTCCCTTGGGATCAGTTCAAGCTGATATATGCATTCACACCGCCACAATGGTTACCTCGATTACTCCGCAGAATCAGGGTAGAAAAGAAACCAGTGATTCTGGTGGCTCCAGCGTGGCCCCGAAGAGCGTGGTACGCGGAGATTGTAAAATGTCAGTGGGGAGTCCTTGGACTCTCCCACGTCGTCCGGACCTGCTTTCGCAAGGACCGATATACCACCCTTCCTTATCAGCCCTAGGTTTGACGGCCTGGCTATTGAAGCCCACATTCTAAAAAAGAGAGGGCTCTCTAATTCTGTGGTATCTATCATGATCAATGCCAGGAAGCCGGTATCCAGGCAGATCTACTATAGAATCTGGAAGGCGTACATCGCCTGGTGTGAGGCCAAGAAATGGCATCCACGTAAATACGTAATAGGTAGGATTCTGGACTTCCTACAATGGGCTGTAGATAGGAAGCTTGCCTTGAGTACTATCAAGGGTCAGATTTCGGCCTTGTCAATATTTTTTCAAAGGCCCTTGGCTTCGCATTCACTAGTCAAAGCCTTTATACAAGGAGTGATGCGTATTAGTCCTCCGGTTAATATTCCCATATGTCCATGGGATCTAAACTTGGTTCTGTCGGTTCTACAGAAACAACCATTTGAACCATTACAGCATATTTCTTTGGTTCTTCTCACCAGGAAAT
This sequence comes from Rana muscosa, assembly GCA_029206835.1. Taxonomy (NCBI): domain Eukaryota; kingdom Metazoa; phylum Chordata; class Amphibia; order Anura; family Ranidae; genus Rana; species Rana muscosa. Next base: position 292,339,059 of record CM055123.1, on the reverse strand, counting down.
TGATTTTTCTAGTAGCCATTTGTTCGGCTAAAAGAGTGTCGGAATTAGCAGCTATGTCCTGTAAGGAGCCATATCTGGTTATCCATAAGGATAGAGTAGTGTTACGCCCTCATCCAGCCTTTCTTCCTAAGGTGGTATCGAGGTTTCATTTGAACCAAGATGTGGTTCTTCCTTCTTTTTTCCCCAAACCTACTTCGGTAGAGGAAAAGTTATTGCATTCTTTGGATGTAGTAAGAGCAGTTAAAGCTTATCTAAAAGCCACTGCTCAGATTCGCAGAACGGATACTTTGTTTATTCTGCCGGAAGGCCCCAGAAAGGGTCAGGCAGCGTCAAAATCTACTTTAGCCAAGTGGATTCGACAGGTCATAATGCAAGCCTATGGCTTGAGAAGGAGACCGCCTCCGTTCAAAGTTAGAGCGCACTCCACGAGAGCAGTTGGAACTTCATGGGCAGTGCATCACCAGGCCTCCCTGGCTCAAATCTGTAAGGCCGCAACATGGTCTTCAGTACACACGTTTACTAGGTTCTACCAGGTGGATTTTAGAAGTCAGGAGGATGTCGCCTTTGGGCGCAGTGTGTTGCAGGCCGCAAAAGATCCTCATGTCTTATAGCGCTCAGCTTATGTATGGTGTATCCCCCCCCTCGTTGGGCATTGCTTTAGGACATCCCATTAGTAATGACTATGTCGCTCTGTGTCCCGTGATGTACGAGAAAGAAAATAGGATTTTTATAACAGCTTACCTGTAAAATCCTTTTCTTGGAGTACATCACGGGACACAGAGCTCCCACCCCTCTTTAGGGACACTTATTGCTTTGCTACAAAACTGAGGTGCTCCCGGATGGGAGGGGCTTATATAGGGGAGGGTATTTCCGGTTTTGGAAGTTGCCAGTGCCAGCACCTGAAGGTATCTATATAACCCATTAGTAATGACTATGTCGCTCTGTGTCCCGTGATGTACTCCAAGAAAAGGATTTTACAGGTAAGCTGTTATAAAAATCCTATTTTTTCTTTGTTTCTGTTCATTTTTTTTGCAAATAAGTACCTTTTCTACTTCAATGACGGGCACTGATAAGGCGGCACTAACGGGCACTGATAAGGCGACACTGATGGGCACCGATGAGGTGGCACCAATGAGGTGGCACTGATGAGGTGGCACTGATGGGCACTGATGATGGGCACTGATAGGCGGCACTGATGGGCACTGATATGTGGCACTGGTATGCGGCACTGATGGGCACTCATAGGCGGAACTGATGGGCACTCATAGGCGGCACTGATGGGCACTCATAGGCGGCACTGATGGGCACTCATAGGCGGCACTGATGGGCACTTATAGGCGGCACTGATGGGCACTTATAAGCGGCACTGATAGGTGGCACAGATGGGCACTGATAGGTGGGCACTTATTGGCAGAGATGGGCACGGATGGGCACTGATAGGTGGCACTGATGGACACTGGTAGGTGGCACTGATGACACTGGTAGGTGGCACTGATGACACTGGTGACTGGCATTGCTGGGCATCACATGCCATGATGGTGCCATGATGGTGCCAGTCAGTGCCCATTTGTGGGCACTGATTGGCATATGTTTTGTGTGTATTTGTGCATGTGGATGGCCATGGGGGACTTACCTGGCCATCCACATGCTTGGGGCTTCCCTGGAGGTCCTGGGGGGCTTCCCTGGTGGTCCAGTGTGGGTATCTGAGGGGGGGCTGCGCTGATAAACAATCAGTGCGAACCCCCCTGTCAGGAGAGCCGCCAATAGGCTCTCCTCTACTCGCGTCTGTCAGACACGAGTGAGGAAGAGCCGATCAATGGCTCTTCCTGTTTACATCGTGATCAGACGTGATTGGACACGGCTGATCACGTGGTAAAAAGCCTCCCCCGGAGGCTCTTTACCAAGATCAGTGTAGCGGTGTGTCAGACTGACACACCGCTCCACCGATCGCCGTGATGCGCTCCCCCCCCGGGCGCACGGTGGCTGTTATCCTGCAGGACGTCATATGACGTCCAGTGTGGATAACTGAACCACTTCCCGGACGTCAGTTGCCTATTGACTGGGCGGGAAGTGGTTAAAAACATTCGGAGAAAAAAAAATTACTTACCAGAAACGCCCTGTTGCTAGGCAGTCATCATAATCTGCCACTTCCTATTCTACAGAGCTCCTCAGTCACTTCCTCCCTCACCTGTGCTCCTGGGAAATGATGACACATCATTTCCCAGGACTGCAAAAAGAAAAGTAGCGCATGTTTTATACTGTGTGTCAAAGATATAGTAAGTGACGATTGGTTCTCTGCCACTCCCCAGTGTGGGTGTCTGCCGTAGCCAAAATAGTTGCATATAAAAAGGGGTTTTCCCCTATTGGGATCAAGGAGACTGATTCCCTCTAGAGAAAATATAGACGGTTACTAGGCTTGTGCAATTCGTTTCGTAACGAATTGAAATTCGTCCGAATTTAGCAACTTTCGGACATTCGGAAGCATTCGAATTTCCGAACAAAGCAATTACGAATAAGACCGAATCCGAAATAAATTATACCGCAAATAGCGAATGCCCGAATGTCTTCGGCATAATTCGTTATGAAAAAGTTACGAATGTACGAATCCATACGAAGCACAATAACACTCACTCTGCTCTGCTCTCTGCTTCTCCCACACCGTGCTGAACTCCCTCTCAAAATGGTGTACAGGGGCGGAGGTTATAGCCGCATTTAAAAAACGAAAGTAAAATACGAGATTTCGAATCCATTCGAAGCACAATAACACTCTGCTCTGCTCTCTGCTTCTCCCTCACCGTGCTGAACCCTCTCAAAATGGTGTACAGGGGCGGAGCCTATAGCCGCATGTTAAAAACGAAAGTAAAATACGAGATTTCGAATCGTTACAAATAACCGCAATGTATTTAGAAAAGTACAAATCCATTCGAAGCACATTAGGCATAATAGGCAGCGTCGTTGTGAGAGAGACACGGAAAATTACGAATCAACGAACCCAAAAAAAGTTACGAAAGTAGGAGTTGTGTCCAGAATCAACGAAAAACAACGTACTCTACCGAAAGTACGAACCCAAAAAAAGTTACGAAAGTAGGAGTTGTGTCCAGAATCAACGAAAAACAACGTACTCTACCGAAAGTACGAATTATAAAGCAACAAAAAATTCAACGAAAAATGTCGCTTGCAAAAATACGAATGAGTCCGAACACGAAAAATCCCGTCTAGCAAAATTACGAATGATTACGAATCAACAGGACCGGAAAGAAACGAACCGAAACGGAACGAATTTTTCCGTTGTGCACAAGTCTAACGGTTACTGTTGGCATTTCCTGAGCAATAATAAACCAAAATTATAAAAAAATGAACATGAATTTTATTAAAGTATCGAAAATAAGGATTGTCACATACAAACAGTAAATGTTGCTTGCTCCATAAAGGAGCTAATGGAGACCAGTCCAATACAATTACAAAGTAGTATTCCACCATACAAAAGGAGGAAGCAATGGGTGTAACAACAAACTAATACAAGGACAATAACAAACAATGAAAACCCCTTTTTATATGCATCATTTCCCAGGAGTCTGTGGGCATTGCTGTGCTCAAAAATTGCATTATTTCCTGACAGGAAATGACACGATTTAAGGCGGATCTTTGTTTTACTAGCTAAAGAGTTTTGTTATCTAAGTTGTCATAACAATGGGGCGGGACCTTCCTCCGTCGCCGCCCATTATTATGGCAACTATACAAGCAATCGGCGCTATGGCCTCCGTTTAATAGCGCATGTGCGAGATCCAGAGGTGCATGCTGGTTACCTAGCATGCACCTCTATAAGGAAAAACAGGAAAACAGATCGACTGGGCTTCACATGCCCATAATTAAGATGGAGATTGCCACAAGATCAGGGGGAACATATTAAGTAAGTTTTTTATAATGTTACTAAATAGATTGGGAGCTATTTATATAGGTTATTGTTTATATGTTGTACTAACGTTAGGATCGTCAAAAATAAATAAATAAATAAATTATGGCCGGAACTCCACTTTAATGTTTATATCAAAACTTTTTTCTTTTTTAATACAGTTGGGAAGGCTTAAAACCCATGTTGGTGTTTTTTACTGCTATCCAGAGCTCTGTCAGGGAGATTTATTCATGCTTCCTATCCTGACAAACTCTTACCAGACAGGAAGTGAGGGGTATTCTGCGACTGAAAAAAATGGTAGCTGAGTAGGGGAAGGTCAGAACTCTTGATGAACATTTCTTTCTCGCTTGCCAGCTCACACTAGACATGTGCACGGCCGAAAAATTCATTTTTTTTTTTCGTTTTTCCGGATTATTCGTTATGATCGAAATTCATTATTTTAAATAAATTCTGAAAAATTCAAATTCAGTACGTTCCATTCGTATAAATTTGATATTAGTTTTTTTGAAAATTCATTAATTCATAGTTGTTACTTTCACTAACAGGCAGACAATTTTAGAGAAAATTCCAATACCTATAATTTATTAGTTTATAACTAAGATTATAGTTTTTATTATTATTTTTATTATTAATATTAAAAGTAATAATAATAAAAACTATCATAATGGTTAATAAACTTAATAATTTTATTATAATAGAAATTATCCAAATGATTTTTGTTCTTTCGGATTTTCACATTTTCAGATTTCCGTTCTTATTTTTGGATTTTCGTTCTATCGAATTTTCGGAATTTCGTTCTTATTTTCAGATTTTCGTTCTTTCAAATTTTCGGATTTTCGAATTTTCGTTCTTTCAAATTTTCGTTCTTTTCAAAAATGTGTTTTCGGAAAAATTTGTTAAACGTTTTTTCATTAATTCAGATGCTTCCGAATTAACGAATATGCAGAATTTTGACGAAAAACTAATTCGGAATGAAATGAATTGCACATGTCTAGCTCACACAGACCTCATATTACGGAAGGTCAGTGACACTTGTGGCTATATACCCAGCCTGGGCCTTTGATGTCATCAGAGGGATACCTCGTAACATCCGACCGGGTGTCCGGAAAGTGGTACCATGACCCCAAAATACAGAAGATTCCACAGTGTAAAATCCTTAAAACCTTTATTTCCAAAGCTAACAGATTACACTTACATAAGTAGAAGTAAAATTTGCCTTTTAAAACAAATTTGCTGGCCGGCAAATCAGCAACAAATCATCGTCTGGGGCGACGTCAGCGTATGACGAAAGGCGTAGGATGGAGAGATGTGCTGACATCATTGTGGTTTGCGAGTCCCGGAAGGACGGGTTGTTGCTGAAATTTGTGTCACTCACCTTCCATAATAGGAGGTCTGCGTGAGCTGGTAAGAGAGCACTTTTATTTGAGTTGGTTGTGGTGTTTCACCAGGTCACACATTCCAGGTGGCGGTTGGAGATAAGGATTAGGAAGTTTTCCACACTTCTACATGTTCTTAGACTTTTCTCACTGATGGTCTAATCATTAAATAGCACAACTTTATAATTGTTTACAACGTTTGGGGCTGTGTTTATATCTCATAGAAGGGTTGCTGCTTCTTAATATATATTTCTGTTTATGTTCTAGTTGCAGATCCTCCTCCACTTTCAGTCTAGTAAAACTATTGTGTCACGCTATCCAGAAGCAGTAAAAACATCTCTAAATCTCTTTTAAAATTTGTAAATCTCTTTCTTTTATAGGACACAGTCGTGGCTCTTCAGGCTTTTGCCAAATATGCAAGCATGACATATAGTGATAAGGGTGATATAAGCCTTGCAGTCACTTCGAAGACGGGATTTCTGGAGAACTTCCATGTGGACAATAAAAATCGACTCCTCCTCCAGAGGGCAACACTACCAGCCATCCCTGGAGAATACTCAGTGAAGGCTACAGGGAGTGGTTGTGTCTTTGTACAGGTTAGCATTTATGGGGGAGTTTTTTTTTTTAACTGCAAATGGAGCTGCACCTTTTGGATGGAGCTCCGCTTTAACTGCCACTTGTCACTAATGCATCAGTGACTTAATTTTGCATACTAAAATACCATTGGTAATCAACCACTTGCCGACCCACTGCAGTACATATACTGTGACAGGGTGGCAGCTACGGGTACCACGATGTACCCCCATATGTTGCTTCCTGTTTCAGGGTTTCGGGCGCGTACCCCCACCTGCCTACTCCCCTGTGATTTTAGTCTATCAGTAGATCCCAGCCAATGATTTATGGCTGGGACCTACTGACTGGCTGTGTCAAATCACAGCCCAGAGCCCTGTGTTGACAATCAATACAGAGCTCTGTACAGAGGGAACAATCACCATTTTTTTACTTTCCCTGCAAAGCGTAATTTGTCATCTTTGCCCTGGGCACAAGATGACCTTGTCCTGGCACTGCCCAACATGTAAACCCTTAAAATTGCATGTACCCATGAAATGACAACAACCTTTGCTGTCCTAAATCTTCCAAAGGCAACATTTTAAAAAGTCCCAGAAGGCCATCAGTTTAGAGTCAATAGTGAATAATGAACCCAGAATTATTGCTCCCACTCTGACCTATGCAGCAAAATGTAAAATGTGTAACACAAGTGATGTTTTCACATTACTCACCACTAACATGTGCATGGGGTATGGCAAGCTCAAAAATTTTGCTGCGGTTTTTAAATTCTTTTAAGCTCCATTAGCTTTTGACAGCAGAAAAAAGATCAGTTTTCTATTCTCCCTCTCCTCAGGACACCTGCCATGCAGGTCCCAGGCGTGCAGACAGGACAGTACTAGAGCCTGGAATGCCTGACAGATGGGGGTTGCAAGTGAAAGTGATCAGGTTGGTGTAGAGCCACCTGGTTGCTTTCATCTGAAAACCAAGTTGACTTGTGAGATAGACACACATTCCCGACTACTGTAGCAGCTGGGAGTGTATGTAAAGCCACCTGCTGCCACCAACATATGCCATTAATTAGAAGCAGTAAAAGGATAATAAACACATTTAATGATGTATTCATTGCAGTGGCGGCTGGTGAAGTTTTAGGATGGGGGGCGCCAGACCCCGCTCTTCTTTTTACCCGTCCCACTTGATGAAAATGGGCATGGTTTCAACTAAATAGTGGGCGTGACTTAAGGGGGTGTGGCTCTAAGGGGGTGTGGTTAGTGTCTGAGATGATGGAGATGGAGAGGGAGGGAGAGAGTGAGAGAGAGATCAGGCCCAGATCCTACACAACAATAGAAATATGTGTATTCCAGAAAGTTTAACAATCAACAGATAAAGATACTCCAAGCACCTGGTGTTAGGGCTTCAATCATCCCGGCACCATGGTTGTTATGGTGTCAGGATGATTAAAGCGCATTATTTCTATTATTACATTGTAATATAAAATTAAATCAACTCACCATAATGCAGAATCAGTGGAAGCCCTGAGCATGTCACCTGCCACGTCGCCTGCCACCAGATGCCATCAGGTGCCCCAGTAGAGTCTGTCCTTACATCATGTGCCCCCAGTGGAGTCCGTCCTTAGATCAGGTGCCCCCAGAGGAGTCCGTCCTTACATAAGGTGCCCCCAGCAGAGTCCGCCTTACATCCGGTGCCCCCAGCGCAGTCCATCCTTACATCAGGTGCCCCCAGCGGAGTGCGTTCTTACATCAGGTGCCCCCAGCGGAGTCCGTCCTTACATCAGGTGTCCCCAGCTGAGTCCCTCCTTACATCAGGTGCCCCCAGCAGAATCCCTCCTTACATCAGGTGCCCCCAGCAGAGTCCCTCCTTACATCAGGTGCCCCCAGCATAGTCCCTCCTTACATCAGGTGCCCCCAGCAGAGTCCCCCTCCTCAAATCTGTGTCCCCATCAGCGGAGCCCCTCCTCACATCTGTGTCCCCATCAGCGGAGCCCCTCCTCACATCTGTGTCCCCAACAGCGGAGCCCCTCCTCACGTCAGATGCAGTGTCTCCATCAGCAGCTGAGTCCTCCTGACATCGGATGCAGTGTTCCCATCAGCAGCTGAGTCCTCCTCACATCAGATGCAGTGTCCCCATAAGCATCTGAGTCCTCCTCACATGTGTCTCCTATGTTAGATCGCCTTCAGTGGCAGCTAGTTCCTTGCTTTTTCTGTGTGTTCAGTGGAGAGGGGAGGGGCCTCCCCTCTCCACAGAACACAAGGGGATTAGTCCTCACAGCGGCGCCGGCGGACATCTTTTTGTGGCCTCTTGGAAGTGATGTCTGGTCTCACAGACTCACACTGAGAACAAAGCATCCGGCCGTAGTGATAAACTACAAGCGCCGGGTGGATGCTGATCGGCGCTATGGAATGTGCCGCATAGAAGCTCCAAATCCTGCAAATTAAGTGCCTCGTCTGCAATCTCGTGATTGCATAGACGTGGCGCTTCCCATAGAGCACTGTGTCCAGCGTCCAGTGCCTGGGCGCCCCCTATGGACGGGCCGCCACTGATTCATTGCATTTATTTGTTATGTACAGAATAAAAACTGCCTATTCTCTCAAATAATTTAATAAATAAGGCTACCTTCATTTTTTATGTCTATTAAAAGGTTCTCTGTTTGCTTTACAGGCTGTCTTAAGATATAATATCCCTCCACCTAAAGCAGAAGCTGTATTTTCACTTACTGTGGAGGCTAGTTCAAAAATGGAATGTCACGAAGAACCAGTGAAGACTTTTGAAATTGGAATACGTGTTGCGTAAGTCTTCTATAACTTGTCAACTACCCTGATATGTCCTCCTATTCATGCAAGTGGTATGACAAATCACAGTTTACTTTTAAAGTAGATCTTAAAGTACAACTTTTTAAATTTTTACATGTGGGTTATAACCCCTGTCAGTGTCCCACTGGCGAGATTTCCATTCACTTCCTGTTCCATAACATTTTTGGATGTGACAGACTTTCACATCACATAGCTGCTATATAATCTTAAATATAAGGAGGGAAAACAAAAATATTGAGGCATTGGCTGAATAACAACTTGCCGCAAAATCACATACCTGTACGTCATTCTGCTTCAAGTGGTTGTACCGGGGGGTGATGCCTGCAGTTGCAGTCATCACCCCAATATAGTTTTTTAGAGCTGACGGTCGGCTAAACAGCCTAACAATTGTTATCACAAGCAGCGGGAGGGGACGTTCCACCATTCTCCCACCGCTCCACCCGGCTCTCCCGTCTCACCGGGAGGCCCAAGTGACCAGCCGGAACACCTGCCGGCTGGCCAGAGACCCAAACAAAACCAGAAAAGGCCCTGGTCTTGAAGTGGTTAAACCATTACACGGGAAGGGAAGAGAAGAGATTCGGAGGGTATAGGGAACAAAGTAGGCAGAGGATTCTGTCTATTGGGGTCCAGTGTTTCTCTTTGAATCATCTAGATAGGTGAGAGCATTTGATTTCTGTGGGCAGGAACTGGTTGATTTAGGGGTCCCAAATGTTATTCGGAATTTCCTCCAGCAAAATATTTTCTCGGCTCGTCGTAGTGTTGTACGTCACCGCGTTCTTGATGGTCGAAAGTTCAGAGAACTTTTGTGTGACCGTGTGTATGCAAGCCAAGGTTGAGCGGAATTCCGTCGGAAAAACCATCCAAGGTTTTTCCAATGAAAAATCTGATTGTGTGTACGCGGCTGTAACGGCACCCCAAATACGAAAGGGGGTAACGCCGTTTAGATCCCTTCCCTCTCCTGGACACAAATTCACTGCCGATCCTCCACAGCTAGACGACCACTTCCCATAGGAATTAATCCTTCTGGAAGAACGAGACGCACTCTATCTTCCTAGGATTGAATGCCTTTATTGAGAAAAAACATTGTAACTTTTATACCCATCCAATACTGCATTAACCTAAAATGAACAATGGTCCAGCTCCACCCACAACATAACAAACCCAATACAAATTTACAATGAAGGGGTTTTGTAGCCGGTCTGTCTGTTGAGTACAATACACACAAGTATGCAGGTGATTCATCAACATCTCTTTGCTATTCTCAAAAATACGGAGAGGACTATGATGAGACGTTTGCACCAGTAGTCAAGCACACTACAATACGGACTTTGCTGACAGTAGCCGTCACAAGGAAAATGCAAGTGAAACATTTTGATGTGAAAACCGCATTTCTACATGGCGATTTAACAGAAGAAATTTACATGGAACAACCGCCAGGATTCAAAGATGAACAAAGGTCAGACCTAGTGTGCAAACTTCACAGGAGTATATATGCATGTATTTTGCTTCCATCTGCAAGATAAATAGTTTCTTTGTTGCTCAGATCAAGTTCTGTGAAGAAACTTCTATCACTCGTCATGTGACTGGTTGCCCCCGAATCGATGCACCAGCCTTGGCATTTATTGTTGCCTGTCGCTTTAAATGTGGCATTCCAGTTACCTTCCCTTGGATCATTGATTGTGGTTTTGACCTTTTGTTTAGTATAAGAGGGACGCTGTCTCATTTTCTCTGCTTTCCATATAGTACAGTCTTTCTTTATGTGTCCCTGTTTGTGGCATCTGAAACACACTCTGGTCTCTTTCCTGTGTAATCTTGCGTCTGTAGCTTTAAGAGCGGTACTGGTGTCGGTTTCTGTGGAGTCATGCACTAATTCCTTTCTTCTCTGATACTCATCTATGAGCCTGGTTTTTACAAATGCTAGCGTCAGATCTGTCTCAGGTCGTGTCTCCAGTGCATTGATTAGTGCAGTATATGTATCGGGCAAACTGCATAACAACATGGCTGCAATGTGACTGTCTGTCTTATATTCTCCCCGATCGATCTGAGTTGCGCAATCACTTCCAGCACTGCATGTCCTGTTCTCTGCCAAGTCTCATTTTGTAAAGTTTCCACAGCAGAAAGAGCTTGCTGTTTAAACTGGATCTTTCATGCAGTCTTTTCAGTACATCCCACATGCCTTTCACTGTGTCCTCATTGCGTATATGAATGAGCTGATCATCCTCCACTAGTAGGCTTATGGTGGCCCGTGCCTGTCTGTTTTCCTTTTCCCAGTCCTGATTATTATCCTGTGGCCTCTCTGTAGTGGTAACCTCCCACAAGTCATCTTTGGATAATAGCATTTCCACTTTAAACTTCCATAGCTGATAATTGTCATTGTTCAGCTTGGCCACTGAGAGTTTAAGCTCTGAGTTTCCGGCCATTTTATCCCTCCTTTATATATAAGCAGTCTTACTTGTCTATAGGAGATGTCGCTGGAAAGCTTCCTTATGTCGATCTCCGCATCAGCCACACTGTCTTCCATTCGAGGCTTTGTTCTGCCTGGGCCGCACCTGGTCATAAGTCTTTATCCGGATACTGGGCCCATAACCTGTTGCAAAATACGATTGATAGGTGCAGCGGAGTCAGTTCAGATCAGACATTGTGTAGTAACAGGAACTGGCTTCTTTATTGGAACATAACCACACTAGCAAAGATGTCACTTCACATTGTAAGAAGAATCACAGACAGGAAAAAGAAACCAACTAGTACATCACAGTATACAGGAAATACAACACATCATAGAGAAATACATAGCATAGCATATCACTGAGCATTAGCGACATCTTGTGTCCTTTTTCTAAACTGCAGTCAAATACAGTAAGCTAAGCTGAAAGTTTGTTGTATCTCCAACATTTACTTCTTACAGGTACACAGGTTCCCGGCAGGTATCCAACATGGCTGTTATAGAGGTGAAGATGCTATCTGGTTTCATCCCAGTGAAGAGCACAATAAGGCAGGTGAGTTCTGGTCCTGAGAGATAATTTGTTATTGTCTATGTTATGCTGCCAGCATTGTACCTGCTGACATAACAGGATTTCTAAAGCTCAGATTCATACTTACTACATTTTGTTATCTCTTGTGCTTCAGCATATGTTGTACATTGGAATAGTATGGCTCCTAATAGGCTGATCTGGTTTAATAGATTACATGAATTGTGGCCCTATGAAACTACTTATGAAAAATAGTACCATGCAGGCACATTTAGATTATCCAATATCTGAGTTGACATAAATACCTTCTTTTAGATTTCAGGAGTGTTTTGGTCTATTTTGTTACTTGGGTTGGCCTTTCAGTATCTCTCCTAACATACAGGCTGCAGCTCTTTCTGCTTGTATTGGCACTTGTATATATTCTACATTCCTAAGGTGTGTCCTCAGTACGCATTGGGGGTGAGGAAGGTAGAGAAATCACTTGGTGAGATGGCAGCCCTGCTACACGTTGATCTAATATAGACATGTGCAATTCGTTTAGTTCTGAATTAGTTTTTTAACAAATTTTTACAAATTAGGAAATATCAGAATTAACGAAAACCCGTTTAACAAATTTTCCCGAATATTCAAAAATTCGTAAGTTCGAAAATTAGTATATTCAAAATTTGAACATCCGAAAACCTGAAAATTCTAAAATTTGAAATAATAACTAATAATAAATTAACTATTACTAACTATTAAATTATAGGTATTGGAATTTCCTTTTAAATTTGGCTGTTATTGAACATATCGAATACGAATTTATACGAAGTTACGAATTATCCGAAATAACAAATTCCGCATCTAAACGAATGGAACGTAACAAATTAATAATAATAAATAACTATAATCATAATAAAAACGTTTTATTATTTTTATTATTTATTATTAATTTGTTCTGTTACATTTGTTTAGATGCAGCATTAGTTTTTTAGGATAATTTGTAACTTTGGATAAATTTGTATTCATTACGTTCACTAAAAGGCCAAATTTGAAAGGAAATTCCAATACCTATAATTTAATAGTTAATTATTTTGAATTTAACTAACTAACTAACTAATAATAACTAACTAATAATAACCCGCTATTAGATTATAGGTATTGGAATTTCCCTTCAAATTGGCTGTTAGTGAACGTAATGAATACGAATTTATCCAAAGTTACAAATTATCCGAAATAACGAATGCAGCATCTTAACGAATGGAACGTAACTAAATAATAATAATAATAATAATAATTGTGACGGATCTCAGATACCCCAGGTGGGCACATCCACCAGACCTGTGTCTCCTGTCCTCCAAACGCACCCGCAGCCTGCAGATTCGCCATAACCAGCCCTTAACCGCTCAATCACGAGACAATCCACACAGGTGTTGAGGGTTAAACATGCAGAGCATCAACAGTTTATTCAATCCAAAACATACACTTTTACACACAGTTAGGGGCACTCCCCTTAGCCTTGCCATAGAGGGGGGGGTAGGGGACAAGGAAGAACCAATGGGAACTGAACATTGAAACAGAGACTACAGTTAAACATAAAGGGATTATTGTAAGCAGGCAGCCCTTCAATACACATCCCCTGCGGAGAGATGTCTGCAGTCCAGACCATTGTCTATGTGCCATGAACCAACACAATTAAGCACAGCAACAAGAGGGGGGGATGGGGAAGAAGGGATGTAGCATTACATTACATTATCTCAATGCCAGCTTGTCCAGACGTCTCTCAGTCTCTTTTGGCCCATAGTCTGTGGGTAGGAGGCCCGCCCTCAGTCCCTTCCAAAGCACACAGTGACAGTGGGTTCTGTCACATTTCTCCCCTTTTAAAAACAGACTAACCAGGTTCCTGACCCCAAACTGGTCTGGACCTGCGTTAGTCACAAACTTCCACCCCAGGCAACCAGGAAAAGTACGTCTCTGGCGCTGGGGAGCAAAATCGCACATACGGTCTCCCGTGAATAAAAACAGCCGCTGCAGAGTGGGAACAGCTGTCCGCACTCCCGTGATCCGGGGCTGGGTTGCAGGTATTGGGGGTAGCTGAATAATCCTCTGCCCCTATGCCAGCGCTTCAGCTTGTAGGGAACGTAGGCTGGCAGTGCTATGCAGTTGGGGAAGAAAAGGTACTTGCTTTTCTCCTGGAGTAGTTACCAGCCGCTGAGGAGGTATCTTGCAGGGACTATCTCCCGGACTCTCCATCTCTTTTTCTGATGCTGGGCAGAGGCCAACAGCGCTCTGCTCCGTAGCCAGCGATTCTGCTAGGGGGACATATACAACGGTAGAGTTCAGCCGCTGGAGAGGGGGAAGGGTTTTCTCCCCTCCTGGTTCTGTGACCAGCTGCTGAGGCGACTTCTGACAGGGGCTGTCTCCCAAACCCTCCAAAGACATACTGAGGGCTGGGCAGGGGCCCGTGGCACTCTGCCATGCAGCCAGCGCTTCAGCTGGGGGGATAAACACTGGGGTAGTGTCCAAGTGCTGGGCAACCAGCTCACTGAGGTCATCCCTCGGACTCCCTGGATCCAACTCTGAGGGTGGGCAGAGGCCAGCGGCACTCTGCCCCGTAGCCAGCGCTTCTGCTGGGGGGATGAACACTGGGGTAGTGTCCAAGTGCTGGGGAAACAGCTCACTGAGGTCATCCCTCGGACTCCCTGGATCCAACTCTGAGGGTGGTCAGAGGCCAGCGGCACTCTGCCCTGCAGCCAGTGCTTCTGCTGGGGGATGAACATTGGGATACTGTCAAATTGCTGGAGAGGGAGAATTGCTTCCTTCACTCCCGTTGGGGATATCTGCTGTTGGGGAAATGGCTCACGAAGATCATCTCTCAGACTCTCCGGGACCAACTCTTTTTCTGATGCTGGGCAGAGGCCAGCGGCACTCTGCCCTGTAGCCAGCGCTTCTGCTGGGGCACCGGATTCGATACTCTGGACTTGCTGCTGATCACCATTTACCAGCCTTCCAGCGCCCGTCTCAACTTCCCCTTCTGAGACCTTTATGCTTTTATCTTGTCTCACTGCCTGGGAAACCTCTGGTGCATTCTGGCATTCTAGCACTCGCAGTGCCCTCTGTATCATCGCCGCTTCTTCCATTGCGGTTAGGACGGGAAAACGTAGGGGCACTCCTGGCCCCATTTGCTCTGCATCTTCGCGACTGTCCGCTATTTCTCCAGGACAGTCCCAGGCAACGGGAGCCATGCCAGGCCACTGATCACCGTCAAACAGCCGCTTGTAGGCAATCTCGAGCTTCCATTCCTGCTCAACCAGGAACTCCAATTCCTCCAGGCCACACGCCTCTTCGGGAAGGTCCAGCACCTCATCTCGGAAGTCCAGGATGTCTTCCAGCGGCCACTCTTCGTCGCTCCCAAAGTCTGGGTCTCCGTACATTTTTTGATGGAGCAGCCCCACGCTGCCGTAGCCAACGCCTTCTGTCGGGCTGCCATCTGCTGTACTTGGTCACAGTTGAGCCGTGAACCACCGGAGGGCTCTGTAGCTGGCGTCCAGCCTCATCTCCTCCTGGACCAATCTTCCGAGCTCCATCTTACACTCATCTCGCGGTCGTTCCCTCAGGAACACCTCTCGCGCACGGTACTGCGTCCAGTACATCTCTGTGGAGGAGGGAAGGATCTTCCCCTGATGGTGCCACTCGTGGCTTAGTGTCTCATGCCAGAGTTGCCGGCGGATCACATCCTCCCAGCCGAACATGGTTTGCTCTGTCGCTGGTCCCCGATGTTGCTTCCGCATGCCTTGCAGCCTCCTCCCGAACTCCGCTCTCATGCTGGCCGGTCCCCGTATCGCTCCTCGGCGGCTGCCCGGATCTTGAATCCTGGTGGTGGTTTGGATGTCCCGGACTGCAGGAGACATCCCACCGCTGCCAACACTGTGACGGATCTCAGATACCCCAGGTGGGCACATCCAACAGACCTGTGTCTCCTGTCCTCCAAACGCACCCGCAGCCTGCAGATTCACCATAACCAGCCCTTAACCGCTCAATCACGAGACAATCCACACAGGTATTGAGGGTTAAACATGCAGAGCATCAACAGTTTATTAAATCCAAAACATACACTTTTACACACAGTTAGGGGCACTCCCCTTAGCCTTGTCATAGAGGGGGGGTAGGGGACAAGGAAGAACCAATGGGAACTGAACATTGAAACAGAGACTACAGTTAAACATAAAGGGATTATGGTAAGCAGGCAGCCCTTCAATACACATCCCCTGCGGAGAGATGTCTGCAGTCCAGACCATTGTCTATGTGCCATGAACCAACACAATTAAGCACAGCAACAAGAGAGGGGGGGGGGGGGGGGTGGGGAAGAAGGGATGTAGCATTACATTACATTATCTCAATGCCAGCTTGTCCAGACGTCTCTCAGTCTCTTTTGGCCCATAGTCTGTGGGTAGGAGGCCCGCCCTCAGTCCCTTCCAAAGCACACAGTGACAGTGGGTTCTGTCACAATAATAAAGACTTTTTATTATTATTTATTTTTTATTAATTCGTTCCGATCCATTCATTTAGATGCCGCTTTCGTTATTTCGGATTATTTGTAACTTTGGATAAATTAGTATTCGTTACGTTCACTAACAGCAAAATTTTAAAGGAAATTCCAATACCTATAATTTAATCGTTTGTTTTTATTTGTTAAATAAACAAAAACTAAAACTCGCGCTTATGGAGACATACAAAAATAAATGACAAGTAAAAATAAATTATTATATGCGCAGCTGCTACAGCATAAGGCACTAACACCTTGAGAGATAAAAAATTATAAAATGCAGCGCTAGCGAATATAAATGTGCTCAATACAAACGTATGTGTGAATGTCAACCATCTAAACCTTTCGGGATGATGATACACACTATAAGTGTAAAGATTATACACCAATGATTGGTGTCACCAGAAATGCAGTAGGTGTAATATTAAATGTTACCACTAAAAGTGATCAACTAAGTAAAACCAGAAAATATACTGTGCAAAACATTAAATGAACTGAACAACCAAGCAAATAGCTCTAGGAGTAATTCACAGTACTACAGATGGTTTTCAACATCAAAGGAATAATGTCCCATATGCAACAGTAGTTGTAATATAGAAGGAAGCAAAAAATAATGATTTAAAATAAAATAAAATACAACAAAGTCACCCAACATCCGACATCTAGGACCGATAATGTTCGGTGAAATTCAACAGTTGGCTCAATAACAGCAGAGATCAGAGG
Source organism: Rana muscosa (assembly GCA_029206835.1). Taxonomy (NCBI): domain Eukaryota; kingdom Metazoa; phylum Chordata; class Amphibia; order Anura; family Ranidae; genus Rana; species Rana muscosa. Next base: position 292,322,176 of record CM055123.1, on the reverse strand, counting down.
ACCATGTGGGGAATAAAAAGAAAAAGCAACTTGTGAAGTACTGCTTAGGAACAGATTAACAATACGCTGTTATTGGGAAAACTCACAAGCCTTCAATGATAACCGAGCGCCAGTGTGTTCCGGGTTCACAACGGCGTGCGTTCCACAAGAACCGGAAGCAGCGTCACTGGTTCTTAGTGTTGACCGGAAATTCGTTGATGTTGGGTGACTTTTGTTTTATTTTATTTTATTTTAAATCATTTTTTTTCCTTCCTTCTATATTACAACCACTGTTGCATATGGGACATTATTCCTTTGATGTTGAAAACCATCTGTGGTACTGTGAATTACTCCTAGAGCTATTTGCCTGGTTGTTCAGTTCATTTAATGTTTTGCACAGTATATTTTCTGGTTTTACTTAGTTGATCACTTTTAGTGGTAACATTTAGTATTACACCTACTGCATTTCTGGTGACACCAATCATTGGTGCATAATCTTTTCACTAATAGTGTGTACCATCATCCCGAAAGGTTTAGATGGTTGACATTCACACATACGTTTGTATTGCGCACATTTATATTCGCTAGCGCTGCATTTTATAATTTTTTTTATTAGTTAGTTCGTTATTCTTTCGAGTTTTCAGATTTTCTTTCTTATTTTCGGATTTTCTAATTTTCTAATTTCTGAATTTTTTAATTTACGAATTGCTATCATAACGAATGACCCGAAAAACGAAAAAAATAAATAAAAAAACGAATGAAACGAACATGAACAAATTTTTCGGCCGTGCACATGTCTATTAATACTCATAGACATAAGATAGTGCCCACCAGATGTGTACACAATATTTCACAGTTCTTCCAAATAGTAATGGGTTTCTCTGCACATAAGGCTCACCAAAGGGATTGTATCTGGCATATCGTGTATGACTCTTTAAAAAAATGACATGTGAAAAAGGAATCTGCCCAAGGCTGGTAATACATATTACAACCTAATTGTACAATCTCTGTATAGTGTTATTTTATAGACATGTGCATTCGTTTTCATCCGAATGCATTTTCGTCTGAATTTCAGGTATTTTCGTTATCGTTTTAACAAACGAAAACGAAAGAGCAGAATCCGAAAACCGAAAGATCCGACATAAGCAAATGCTTTATTTTCGTTTTCATTGCAACAACAGTTCGATATAGATAGGAGATTCGACATGACGCTGTCAATAGCGATCTGTGTCCATTGAACCTGTGGTCGAATGTGCCTAACCTTAACTCTATTAGTCCGAGATTATTCTACATAGAGAGAAAAGATTCGACATTATAGAGAGAAAAGATTTGACATAGAGAGAAAAGATCGCTGCTGGAAGTGGGTGGGGGAAGTAAAATAAAAATAATGATGATGATGAATGTTATTGGCTGATTATAACCAAAGAGGAGGAGCAGAAAAATAGCTAGAACTAACTTGACAATTCGACATGAACGACGAAGATTCAACAAAGCATCAAAAAACATACAAACGTTGAATCTGTCATTCAAGGCTTATGGTGTCTGTCGAAAGTTCTAAGAAGATTTGACGGAGCAGCGAAACTTTACTACGCTGCAATCGTACATTTCTGGTCAAATACTCCGCCCATAGGCTATAGAAGAATTGTAATGTTGGTTGACTAGTAATAATAATTAATAAATATAATTAATACTAGTCATACAACATTAGAATTCTACTATAGCTTTATAGCTTGTTGGCGGAGCATTCGACCGGGAATGTACGATTGCTGCGTCGTACAGTTTCGCTGCTCCGTCAAACCTTCTTTGAACATTCGACAGACACCATAAGCTTTTAATGACAGATTCGACCTCAATTAATTCAGATTTTCGGACGAATGCAATTTCTAACGAAAACCGAAATAAATAAAAACAAATTTCGGTAGTAACTAAATACATTTATTTTTGGGACGAAAACGAAATTCTGAAACAAAATATTTCAGTGTGCACATGTCTAATATTTTACTGTTACCAAATCTGATTGTACAATCTCTTTTACATGTACAAAACTATGTAACATGGGGACCTACCTAAACAACTCATTCAATGGGGTTGATTTACTAAAGGGAAATCTACTTTGCACTTGAAAGTGCACTGAAAGTGCACATGGAAGTGCAGATGCTGGAGACCCGAGGGGGACATGCAAGGAAAATAAAAAACAGCATTTTAGCTTGCACATGATTGGATGATAAAATCAGCAGAGCTTCCCCTCATTTCAGAGCTTCCCCTCAAATTTACAGCGATCTACAGCGACTGCACTTCAATGTGCACTTTCAAGTGCAAAGTGGATTTTCCTTTAGTAAAACAACCCCAATGTGTATCAAAATGGCCCTTACAGTATATAGTTACCGGTATATCTCAGTCTAATGCAGATTGTACAATAAGAAAGTTTAGTGCATAGTCAGCTTTAGAGTGTTGTGCTTCAGACAAGATTCCCGCCATGCCTCATAAACGTTTCTTGGCATATCTGATTCATTACATGTGGCTTTCGCCATATACAACTTGGCATACTTTTTACACTAAGGAGATAATTGAATATATTATACTGCTTTCATTATACAGCTGGAGAAAGACAAAGTGATAAAGAGAAGTGATATCCAGGTGGACAAGGTGGTCTTGTACTTTGACCAGGTAAGATGTAAATCTTGTTACATGTACTTTTCATGTCACTGTTGTGACAGCATATTAATGGGCTGTACTGGTCATGTGAAAATCGGGCCAGCCAACCTAACATGGGCTCTATCATGGGGATCTGACTGTAAAAGGTTTTCCCCCCATATCATCTCTTATTTGAAAGATGACACGGGGCTCAGCTCACTCAGACGTGTCAGTTATTTAAATTTTATTCATGATTGTATTCCATGGCCATTTTTTTTCCCTAAAAAAAATGGGCTTGATGGGCTTTGGGCTTGTGTGGTTGGCATGATTTTGACATCGGTTTGAGACACTTCTGAGATCATTCAGAATGCCTTGAATGCACTTGATCCCCTTCTGATCGGCATTTGGCAGGTTGGCTCCCCTTGCACATGCTGGGTTGGTGATAGTACGAGGGGGCGGGGCCACCTGGTGATGTCACTGGGTGGCACCGTCCCTTTGTTTATTTAGCGTCGGGAGGCGGCGGAGCTGTCAGAAGGTGGGAGCCTTCGTTGGGAGTGGAGCTTTTTTTTTCTTCTTTTTTTTGAGCGGGAGTGATGGGCATCGTGCTTGACAGTGAACTTACATCAGGGGACATTTTTTTAAAATTATTGTCAAAAACGGCCTTTTGTGTTTTTTTTTTACTGTACACATTTTTGGGGTGAATGATTAGGGGTACTATGTAACCCCTACTCATTCACATAGGGGGGTTGGATCTAGGGGCCCTTCTTAAAGGGGGCTTCCAGAATTCTGATAAGCCCCCCGCCAGGTGGTGGGGAAGAGGCCCCCCTGCCCCAAAGCACCTCCCTCAGTCCAGTGCGGTTTTTTTTTCTGCATCAAAAACGCATGGGAAGTAGGTTATATGCTTTTCAATGGCATAGTTCACACCAGTGCTTGCAGTTCCAGTTCCAGAAAAAAAAGTAGAACATGCTGTATTCTTCCTGCACTGGACTGTATTGGAACGCTGTAAAACATGCTGGAACGCACAGGAACGCATCAAAAAATGCACCGGAATGCACATAAACGCATCAAAATGCACTGGAACACACATGTTCTTATTTAAGGTTTAAAAAGAGGGGGAAAATGCACTGGACTGCATCAGAAACACACCCAAAATGCATCAAAAACACATCAAAAACATACATGCAGAAAAGCATCTGGAACGCATCCGGACTGCGTTTCTATGGTGTGAACTGGCCCTCAAACACATCAAAAATGCACTGGAACACACATGTCCTTATTTAAATGTAGCACACAGACCCTTTTTCTTCTGCTTACCTCCACTTGCAGAGTAGGGCACACCATTCCACATGCCCGTATCCTCCTGGTATAGGAGGTTGAGCGGTGTTCATACTATTGTTGGGTCCTGCAGCGAGTTACCTCCCTCCATTGGTTCTCGACCCTAGAGTATAGGGAAAAGTCTATTCTCTTTCCTAAAAGAAGGCCAATGTCCAGACTTTTTAAACTCCAACAAACAAGTTTATTTTTCTTAGATAGAGTTGGGTAAGGAGGTTCAGGCACGTGGCACCCCTTTACCCTATTCTCCACTCAAGCCTGAGTGGGTATTGCTCACCCGGATAGATCCCTCTCACAGTTCTAGCAGCCAGAGTGGAGCACGAACAGTTACTTTAGATTTTTGTCCCCTTCAAAGACAAGTTCAGGAGATTCTCTGCCACAGAATCCTTTAGTTCCCGAATCTAGAACTTCTCTAGCGCCCACAACTTTTAGAAACCATAAGTGCCAGTGGGGCACATCACAGGAGCTATTGTGCAACTCACGGAATCCTTCCCTCTGATAGACAACCAGGCCTCTCCTGAGGCAGTGACTTCCTTCACCGATCCTCCGGACAGGTCCTCCCCTGGTTTCCTCTCTTTCAGAGCGGGCCACCCTCCCTCGGGTACCCTGGGACTCCGATGGTTTGGTTGTAGGTTGAAGGTACTGGGCCTACCTGGAACACTATAGCCTCAGGCTGAAGGTGCCCAAGACTTCTCAACCAATTCACACACCCCTGGCCAGCAGGGCCTAAGGGCGTGACTCTCGCCACCAGGGGTCCCCCTTGGAATCCCCCGGCCAATCTCCTCGTCTAATGGCGTCTGCCCCTTATGTACCCTCTCCCGGCATGCACAGCAGGTAGACCACACCCACTGTATGGCTGCCGAGAAAGGACACCCAATCATGCCACAATGCCACCTGTGGTTCGACCCAAGACCTGGGGCAACAGCGCCACCCGCAGGTCAAGGGGAACTATACACCCAGGCAACACCACAGCAGAGTAAAGTCCAATCTAGAGAATCAGAACCTGAGCCAAACTATAGCCCAGGCTACCCTTAAATTTAAAGGCAAAGCGACCCCAATTTTGGGGATCCGCTACATTAAGTTAAGAACAATGGGGGAAAAATGCACTGGACTGCATCAAAAACGCACCAAACATGCATCAAAAATGCAAAAGCAGAAAAGCATCTGGAACGCGTCCGGACAGCATTTCTATGGTGTGAACTGGCCCTAAGAGCCGGTTCACACCATAGAAACGCAGTCCGGATGCTTTCCAGATGCTTTTCTCCATGCACTTTTTTGTATAGATATAATAAATTATAAATACCTTTGTTCCCCCTTTTTTTTATAAATAATCACATTCCCTCTGTTCTCAGCTGCATAAGAGCTGGGGGGAGGAGAAGCCTTTAGTAAATAAACCCCATAGGATAATATAGAGGGGAGTTCAGGGGCAGAAAAAAAAAGCCATAACCCAGAAAACCTTGAGGAGCAGCAGTGTGCATGAGGCCTGAATGTCCTTACTAGACTTATTAGTAACACTACTACAGCTTCTATCACTAGTTTGAACTTTGCATTTATGCATTCTATAATTGTCCTTCCTTTTCTAGTTGGACTCCCAGGACAAACACCTATCCTTCATAGTGGAACAGGACATTGAGGTCAAAGACCTGAAACCGGCTACAATAGAAGTGTACGACTACTATGAAATAGGTAACGCCCTTTACATGTTATGTGCAGGATACAATGTTACATCTCATTTTCTCTCTAAAAAAAAACATTTAAATAAAGTATATTTAAACCCTATAGGCTCATTAACACTTGCAGCTGGGGGCTGTAAAAACAGGAGGTTGGGCCATTGTTTTACCATGCTCCAACCACCTACCTCATATTTTGCACAACTAGCAGTTTATCAGTGTCATTTTTCTGTATCTTTAGACTTATTAGGCTTATGTGTGAATGGCAAATCACGAGACTCGCATTTGACATGCCATTCATTTAAATGACACCTCAAATCGCGGCGGGGGTCTGCCGTGATCGTAGCATGATAAATCGCTCTGCAATCGTGGCAACACGCCTCGTGGAAAGCATGTCGCCCAAAAGTAGCTCCTGAACTTTTTTTGGGTGATGCGCGTTGCCGCGGTTGCAAAGCGATTTATCGCGCAACAATCACGGCAGGCCCACGCCGTGATTTGAGGTGTCATTCAAATGAATGGCATGTCAAATGCAAGTTCCACAATTTTCTATTCACACATCAGCGTTTTCAAATCACGGGCAGATTTGCGGCAAATCTGCCCCGCAATTCAAAACGTTGAAGTGTGAAGGCAGCCTTAGACCCAGGGGCGCCGCCCTCCCTATCCATGAATTCCTATGGCGGGGGTGTTTTTTGAAGCACCTGATTAGAGCCAGAGGCTCTAATAGGCTTCAAAATAGGGTGGGCTCGGGGTACAGAGCATTGCGTCTGGAGCTTACCCAGGTGTGTTGCAACAGCAAATGAATACTCGCTTTTGCAACATTGATCCTCCTCCTGGCCTCCTGATACCCGTCACCCGATTGGCTGAAAGAACAGGCTATCCTATTGGATGCCTAGGAGGAGGGGAGGAGAAGACACCAGAGCCACTGCCCGCCGCTGCCCGCCGCTGCCCGATGCCCACAGCCTGATGTCCGCTGATGCCCCGATCCCCACTGCTGCATAATGTGCTCACCGATGCCCGATCCCCGCTGCTGCCCGATGTGCCCGCCGCCTAGATGGGGTACAATAAGTGCCGGTGGACCGACAGACAGTGAGGGGGGCCGCAGTGGGGAATTGTTTGCCCCCCCCAACAAAAAAACACCAGCCGCCACTGCTTAGACCTCGTTAATGTACATACATACTGTATGTTGCCCATGTCCTGTTTGTTGCCCTGTGGCCGTTGTACCGAAGGTGCATAACTTTTAATAAAGTGGGAACTTCATCCAAAATGTTTTGTTCTACTCTTGGATTGAGATGGAAAGGATTATAACCTCTGTCAGGGTTTTACTGATGTCTGTTTCAGAGACTCAAGAAGGAAGAGGAAATCTCTCCAAATTGAAGGCTGATTTTGACAGTTGTCATTGGAACAGGTGTCCCTTTCGCTCTTTCTGCAGTGACAACTCTAAAACGTTACATTTCCCCCCAAAAAATTGAGAAAAAAAACTCCTCAGTGGGGTCACAGACAGGAACAATATTCTGATAGGGATTGTAATCCCTCTTGATCCAAAAATAGAAAAAATGGCCGGATGGATTTGAATGGATTTGAATTGGAATTTGAATGGATTTGAATTGGAATTTTTGCTTATGGAGTATGATAGTATTTTAAATTACAGTTTGTACTCTTGCAGGTTTCATAACAAATGCAAAGAGCTTGTTGGGTCCTAAAACAAACTATGACAATTACTTTTTTTTGTTCACATAATTTATAAAAAAAAATTAAAACGCCTAAAATGTGCCTCTGTAATAACAGGAAAAAAGTAAATGTGTTAATTTTTCTTCCTGTTCTCACATGGCTATCAACAATACAAGATAAGAACTCGTGAGATTATCATGTGGCACTCTATTGTTTGATTTCATGTAGAGCTGAAACCAGCTCATCAAGTTCTTCTACCATACCGTATTTGAGGGAAGAAAGATCGGAGTCCAGCATCTTGCATTTATTGTTTCTGAATTTATTAAATTAGACTGATTATTCTTCTGTGGTGCTTCTATTCTTTAAGTGAACCTGTTAAGCTGTCATCAGATATGAAGAGCAGGTAGAAGTTGCATGCAATAGTAGCTGAGCACCCTGAAGAGCACCGTAGGATCCCCAAAACTGAGAGTGTGCCATTGGCTTTTTATCTATTTCCTGCAGTTGAGAGCTGCCCTTTCTCGCTTTCCAGTAGTCATAGCAATGACGGGCGACCTCACCAACAATGAGATGTACAGTGTCTTGAAAAAGTATTCATACCCCTTGAAATGTTCCACATTTTGTCACGTTACAACCAAAAATATAAATGTATTTTTATTGGGATTTTATGTGATTAACCAACACAAAGTGGCACATAATTGTGAAGTTGAAGGAAAAAGATAAATGATTTTGAAAGTTTTTTACATATAAATATGAAAAGTGTCTGTAGGTGGGATGAGCAATAGTGTTGGGCGAATGGTTGAGCCTGAGCATGAGTTCAGCACAGTGCAATCTATGCCCTGATTTAGTAAAGTTTTGCCCAATCAGGGCGCAGTAAAAGCTGGTTGTTAAGGAGCGGGAAGCTGGTCGTGGCATCCTTAACAACTGATGTGTCATCAGCTGTCAATGGGCTTTCCCGCTGACAGCTGAATAAAAAAAAAAAAAAAAACACATTGCCGGTAAAAAAATTGTAGAAAAAATCACGAGAATGCATTCTGGGAGGTCAGGAAAGTGGGTGACGAGCAAGCGCCCCCTCCTGAACCATACCAGACCACATGCCCTAAACATGGGGGGGTGCTTTGGGGCAGGGGGCTCTGACCCCCCCACCCTGAAGTCCCTTGTCCCCATGTTGATGGGGACAAGGGTCTCTTCCTCACAACCCTGGGCTGCGGTTGTGGGGGTGTGTGGGCAGGGGGCTTATCGAAATCTGAAAGCCCCCTTTAATAAATCTGGGCCCACAGATCCTCCTATGTTAACGAGTATGGGGTACATAGTACCCCTACCCATTCACCAAAAAAGTGTCAAAATAATTTAAACAGTACACAGGGTCTGGTATGGACTGGGGGGAGGGGACCCCACGCCGTTTTAAAAAAAAAAAAGCTGGGTGTCAGCAATTGCAACCACGAGTCAATTTATATGTGATTTGACTTCTTGTTTTTTATTCTTTAGAAATAAAATGTTTTCTGCAGCATGTTCTATAAATGCTACAGATGCACCACTTTACAAGCAGACTAAGGGGACCCCCCCACCCCACCAGGCACCAGGAATTTTTCATTTTTATTGTTTCACTGCTATCGTTTTTACATTTTTACATTGATACATGTCCCCCAGGGCAGTACCCCGACCCCCTTTTATGGCCAATTACTTGCATATAAACCTTCAAAATGGGCATTTGATTTCTCATGTTCAGCTCCCATAGACTTCAATGGAGTTTGCAGTTCTGGGCAGAACTTTTCCCCTGTTCGGGAGTTCTGCTGTGAACCGAACAGGGGGGTATTCGACCCATCTCTAATGAGCAACAAAGGAAGTGCTAAAACCCCGAAATCCCATAAGGATAGACAGGATGAGATCAATACATCTGTGCCCAGACTCACGTAGTACTGAACGTCCAAAATCCAATGAAAAGAGTAAAAATCCAGGACAGGGATATCTTGGCTTTAAAAGTTGATCTCTTTATTTAATCCATCCAACCACCATAAAAAGGAATCAATTCCTAAAAATTGATGCGTTTTAGATTCCTAAAACCTTTAGGAATTGATTCATTTTTATGGTTTGATGGATTAAATAAAGATATCAGTTTTTAATTTTGAGTTTTCCTGGTGCTGGATTTTTACTCTCTTCATAGGTGGGATGAGGGCATGGGCTATGAGAGCTGTTTGAAATTTTCATAGCAGAGCATTCTATGCATCAGGTCTCCTGGAGTACTTTGTAATGTTTATAAATATCTATTTATAAAGGCACCTTTGTGTGCCTGTTTTTCATGTTTGTCACAGTCAAAGTAGAACTTTATTTAGAAAGGAGAAATAGATTGATGGCAGACAGGCTTTTCATTGCTGAAGAGACATTCTTTGGTCTATTTATCAATGTTTTCACCCAAGACTCACACAACCTTCAACCAAGACTCACCCATGGGTAAGTCTTGGGTGAAGGTTGTATGAACATGGGTAAAACATTGATAAATAGAAATACTGTATGATCCTTCTGCAATATAAGCTTCCTACCTGCCTGTTTGCAAACCTCTGTAGAATATACACTGTGCTGTACATGGCGGGTGAAGATGTTGGCACTAAGGAGGGAGTTTCTGGGCGCTGTATTGTTGAAAGAAAAATTAGTATAGCAGCTTTTAGTTCTGCTTTAACCCCTTCCTTACTGGGCACATATACCCCCTTCCTGCCCAGGCAAAATTTCAGCTTTCAGCACTGTCACGCTTTGAATGACAATTGCGCGGTCGTGCGACGTGGCTCCCAAACAAAATTGACGTCCTTTTTTTCGCACAAATAGAGCTTTCTTTTGGTGGTATTTGATCACCTCGGCGGTTTTTATTTTTTGCGCTATAAACAAAAATAGAGCGACAATTTTGAAAAAAAAGCAATATTTCTTACACTTTGCTATAATAAATATCCCAATTTTTTATTTTTTTTTTATATTTTTTTCCTCAGTTTAGGCCGATACGTATTCTTCTACATATTTTTGGTAAAAAAAAATCGCAATCAGCGTTTATTGATTGGTTTGCGCAAAAGTTATAGCGTTTACAAAATAGGGGGTAGTTTTATGGCATTTTTATAATTTTTTTTTTTTTATTAGTAATGGCGGCGATCAGTGATTTTTTTTGTGACTGCGATGGTGGTGATGGCCTCCCGGCATTTGACAACCACCTTGCGGCCGTATATTCTCGTACGGCGGGCGCGAGGTGGTTAAGAAAGTTACATTTCAATATAGTACAATGCTCAATTCACAAAGCTATAAGGGCACTTTCACACTGGGGCGTTAGCGGTAAAGCTCCGCTAGTTTTAGCCCCAAAGGATTTCCCATGCATTCCAATTGGCAGGGGCAGTTTAGGAGTGCTGTATACAGCGCTCCCAAACCGCCCCAAAGATGCTGCTTGCAGGACTTTTTGTACCGTCCCGCGAGCGCACCGCCCCAGTGTGAAAGCACACTGGGGTGGCATGGGAGCTGTTTTTCGGTTGCTTTACAGGTGCAATTTTTAGCGCTAAAACCCCTGAAAAAACGCCTTCAGTGTGAAAGAGGTCTAACACAAGAATACTAAACTTAATTTTCAATTAAATCTATTGGCTCTCAGATAAAAAATAACTGTCACTTATTTGAAAATAGGGTTCATGCTTTATCCTAGTTCAGGTTTTATGCTTCTGTGTTTCCCCGAAAATAAGCCCTGCTCCTAATATAAGACCTAGCGTGATTATTAGGGAGGGCTGCAATATAAGCCCTACACTGAAAATTAGCCATGTAAAGTTAATAAAAAAAACTGTAATCCGTGTTGTAAAACAATTATACTGGTACTGTATAAGGTGCAGTGTGTCTCCCCTTGTAACTGTATTAAAAAATACCATATTTACGGTGGCCTTCTTCTCTCCTCACAGCTGACGTCTGTGGCCGCTCCCTCTTTAGTGCACGGAGCGGGCTGACGTCAGCGAGGATCTCGGGTCTTCCCTCTTCTCTTCTTCTCCCGGTTGAAGTCTGCAGGCCCTTCCCTCTTCAGTGCTCGGAGCGGGCTGACATCAGTGGGGATCTCGGATCTTCCCTCTTCTCTTCTCCTCCCAGATGATGTCTTTAGCCCCTCCCTCTTCAGGGCACAGAGGCGGGCTGACGTCAGCAGGGATCTTGGGTCTTCGCTCTTCTCCTCCCGGCTGACTTCTGCAGTCCCTCCCTCTTCAGTGAATGGAATGGGCTGACGTCAGTGGGGATCTCGGGTCTTTTCTCTTCTCTTCTCCAACTGGCTGACGTCTGCAGGCCCCTCCCTCTTCAGTTCTCGGAGTGGGCTGACATCAGTGGGGATCTCAGATCTTCCCTGTTCTCTTCTACACCCGGCTGACGTCAGCAGGGATCTCAGAATAGAGAAGAAAAGCAGATCACCTGAGCGCCCAGGGGAGCTGTATAAGGGTATTCTCCATAAAACAGTTACAAAGGGAGACACTCTGCACTTTATACCAGTATAATATATTTTTTAAACGGATTACATCATTTTAAAAGGACTTTAACCAAGATGTATTTTTTTTTTTAAATGATGTCAAAATACTAACTCCTGACCTGACTGGGGAGGAGAGAAAATTAAAAAAAATATTTTATTATTTTATTCCAGGACTTTTAGAACATACCATAGAGAGGGGTAAATGACACAGCACTGTGCTGTCTATCGTGCTTTAAAGTTACAGGAATTACAATTTTTAGGGTTCCAACCACTTTAACCACTTGCCGTCCAGCGCGCGACGATATACGTCGGCACAGTGGCACGGCTGCACAAATGGACGTAAAGGTACGTCCCCTTTAAATCGCGCCATTGTGGGCTCGCGCGCGCCCCGCCGCGTAATCTGTGACCATGCCCCCGGGACCCGCGGACTCGATGTCCACCGGTGTCCTGCGATCGTGTCACAGATGTAAACAAAGCATTTCCCTGTTCTGCCTAGTGACAGGACAGAGATCTACTGCTCCCTGTGATCGGGAGCAGTGATCACTGTCGTGTCACTTGTAGTCCACCCCCCCCCACAGTTAGAATCACTCTCTAGGACACGCTTAACCCCTTCATCGCCCCCTAGTGTTTAACCCCTTCCCTGCCAGTGTCATTTACACAGTAATCAGAGCATTTTTATAGCACTGATCGCTGTATAAATGACAATGGTCCCAAAATAGCGTCAAAAGTGTCTGATGTGTCCGCCATAATGTCGCAGTCCCGATAAAAATCGCAGATCGCCGCCATTACTAATGAAAAAAAAATTATAATAAAAATGCCATAAAACTATCCCCTATTTTGTAGACGCTATAACTTTTGCGCAAAGCAATCAATATACGCTTATTGCGATTTTTTTTACCAAAAATATGTAGAAGAATACGTATCAGCCTAAACTGAGAAAATTTTATTTATTTTTTATATATTTTTGGGGGATATTTATTATAGCAAAAAGTAAAAAAATATTGCTTTTTTTTTCAAAATTGTCACTCTTTTTTTGTTTATAGTGCAAAAAATAAAAACCGCAGAGATGATCAAATACCACCAAAAGAAAGCTCTATTTGTGGGAAAAAAAGGACGTCAATTTTGTTTTGGTGCAATGTTGCACGACCGCGCAATTGTCAGTTAAAACGACGCAGTGCCATATTGCAAAAAATGGCCTGGTCATTGGGCAACCAAATCTTCCAGGGCTGAAGTGGTTAAGATCGTCATTGTACATACTGTAAAAAAAATAAGACATCCCCTCAAAATAAGCCCTAGTGTGTTTTTTGGAGCCAAAATTAATATAAAACCCAGTCTTATTTTCCAGAAACACCGTAGTATGTTAACTTTGTAAATTGATCCCGATGTGTGAAAGTACAAGTATACAAGTACGCCCAATCTTAAATTTCTGTCCTTTTCAAAAGTCCAACAAATCTGATATGCTATTCTGGTAATGAATAACAAATTACTGATTTGGAGCCAAATAAGCCAACCTAAAATTAAAAATACTGTTGTATCTTGCAGATGACCGTGCGGCTGCAGACTATAATCATCCCTGTAGTACTGGTAAGATGTTTTCTGGAATTTTATCATTTATGTCTTTTTTTGTTTTGTTTTTTAATCAGGATCAGGTTATGCTGAGGCTATTTTCAGTTTGTAATGAATTTCTGTAGATTTTTACTTAAGAATATATATGGAAAATGTAGAGTCAAATTTGGGCCATAACATGAGTCATATTTCTGGCTTTATTATGAAAAATAAAGTAGCATTGATTGCTATGAGCAGCTGTTCAATTTTTACTTCAGCTTTCCTATCAGAAATAACACCAGTGGATAAAAGTGTTGAGTTGTACAAGATACGGCATTCCTTATTTCGGTTAATTTGTAACTTCGGATAAATTTGTATTCCTTACGTTCTCTAACAGCCAAATTTGAAAGTAAATTCCAATACCTATAATTTAATAGTTAGTAATAGTTAAGTTATTAGTTAGTTAGTATTTCAGATTTTCGAATTTTTGGGTTTTCGCATTTTTGGGATTTTCATTCTTATTTTTTGAATTTTCGAATTTTCGAGTTTCTGAACTTCCGGAATTTCGATTTTCAAATTTTGAATTTCCGAATATATTTGAATATCTGAATATCAGAATTTACGAATATTCTGAATATCTGAATTTACGAATATTTTGAATATCTGAAAAATTTGTTGAACGGGTTTTCGTTAATTTGGACATTTTCGAATTAACTAATTTGTCGAAATTTGTTAAACGAATTTGGATCGAAACAAATTGCACATGTCTAGTCACCCACACATCCAGCTGTTATTGTAAGTCAGTACAATTAAAGATTAAAGATTCACACAGAACAAAAGAAATGTGTCAGAAATTGCAAATTTATTCAGGAACACGCCGCAACATCTACAGACCGTGTGACCTGGTTCTGTTTAAAGCACAGGAACACTTAGGTAGCAGTAACCAGCTATATACATGATGTCAAACATTCTTTTCCATCACTAGTAATTTTCTCATTCTGACATTACTTTGATTGTTAGGTAAAAATGTTGGCAATTCAAGATAGAGGAATGAAGACTCGGAAGCAGTACCTGCAGTCCGACATTTACAGGAACAAATATCTCAACTGTGTCACTTAATCTGCAGACAATAAGATTTTCACTATCGTACCTTCCATCAGACCAACTCCTTTTACATGCCAGTAAATAATCATTGTCCATGGTCATCTTTCTGTATTCTCTACCATAGGGATATGTGAAATAAAAATATGTACAATGTGTGTGCCTTTTTATGACTTTATATTCAGTCATTCTGTTAAAGAGTAAATCCACTAAAGATTGATAACTGAATGCTGACTCTTGTTCCGGGGATAACCGTCCAAGAGGACATTTGCCTCATTTTGGAGAGATCTTCTACTTTCTACTCTACTCCAGGTCATAAAATCTTTTTTTTTTTATCATCTCAACTCTTGGTATATGACCCCAAGTGTCACTTCTAATGAGCTTAAAGCAAACCTTCAATCATTTCTTCATCTTTCCATCTATTAAATCTTCTGCCCTTGTTGTTTTAACTTTGGATAGTAAAACTTTTTTTTCTACCAGTAAATACCTTATACAGGACTAGGGATGAGCTTCGTGTTCGAGTCGAACATACGTTCGACTCGAACATCGGCTGTTCGATCGTTCGACGAAGATCGAACGATTTGGGCCGTTCGCGCCAAATTCGAGTGACGCGAACGGCCCACAATGCACTACGCCATCGCAGTGTCATCCAGGCGCTGTGATTGGCCAAGCATGCACTGTGACCCCGCATGCTTGACCAATCACAGCGCCGGCAGCGAGGAGAGCAATGATTGGCCACAGGCAGGATGCCTGTGGCCAATTATTCTTGAGGGGGTTTAGTACACGCCCCACACTATAAAAGGCCGCCAGCGCGGCGGCCTTGTGTAGTGTGTTCCGGAGCAGGGAAAGAGAAGCATAGGCAGGGACAGTGTCATTTTTTTTCCTTTACTAATCCTGGATTCCTTGTGTTTAGGGACAAATAAGGATAGGTAGGGAGAGTGTCAGTGTGTTATTCTGTGCTAAACCTTGTTTGTAGGGACAGAGAGGTACAGTGAGGGAAAGTGTCAGTGTGCTATTCTGTTCTAAACCAATCTTGCTGAACCATATTTGAAATCCTTGAGTTTAGGGACAGAGAGGTACAGTGAGGGAAAGTGTCAGCGTGCTATTCTGTGCTAAATCTTGTTTGTAGGGACAGAGTAGGACAGTGAGTGAAACTGACAGTGTGCTATTCTGTTCTAAACCAATCTTGCTGAACCATATTTGAAATCCTTGAGTTTAGGGACAGAGAAGGACACTCGTGGAAACTCTCAGTGTGCTATTCTGTGCTAAATCTAGTTTGTAGGGACAGAGTAGGACAGTGAGTGAAACTGACAGTGTGCTATTCTGTTCTAAACCAATCTTGCTGAACCATATTTGAAATCCTTGAGTTTAGGGACAGAGAGGTACAGTGAGGGAAAGTGTCAGTGTGCTATTCTGTTCTAAACCAATCTTGCTGAACCATATTTGAAATCCTTGAGTTTAGGGACAGAGAAGGACACTCGTGGAAACTCTCAGTGTGCTATTCTGTGCTAAATCTAGTTTGTAGGGACAGAGTAGGACAGTGAGTGAAACTGACAGTGTGCTATTCTGTTCTAAACCAATCTTGCTGAACCATATTTGAAATCCTTGAGTTTAGGGACAGAGAAGGACACTCGTGGAAACTATCAGTGTGCTATTCTGTGCTAAATCTTGTTTGTAGGGACAGAGTAGGACAGTGAGTGAAACTGACAGTGTGCTATTCTGTTCTAAACCAATCTTGCTGAACCATATTTGAAATCCTTGAGTTTAGGGACAGAGAGGTACAGTGAGGGAAAGTGTCAGTGTGCTATTCTGTTCTAAACCAATCTTGCTGAACCATATTTGAAATCCTTGAGTTTAGGGACAGAGAAGGACACTCGTGGAAACTATCAGTGTGCTATTCTGTGCTAAATCTTGTTTGTAGGGACAGAGTAGGACAGTGAGTGAAACTGACAGTGTGCTATTCTGTGCTAAACCAATCTTCCTGAAGCATATTGCAAATCCTTGTGTTTAGGGACAGAGAAGGATAGGCAGGGGACAGTGTCAGTGTCATTGTTGCTAAGCCTCCTGCACATTATACACCTGAAGGTAGCCCTTATTGCTGTTTTTCCCATCTCCCTGCAGGCCATCCATTAAAATGTCTGGAAGGCAAACAAGGAGAGGCAGACAGTCAGGACTCGGCAAAAAAAGAGGGCAAGCAGGCTCTGTGTCTGGGGGCAACAGTGCTGGTCGTGGACGCGGTGCATTGTCATCAGCACATGGCCATGGGACACGCTTGTCCTTCTTTTCGGCAGCTGGACATGTTGAGCCACATCATGCCGAAGACTTGGTAGAGTGGATGACCAAGCCCACCTCATCCTCCTCATCCTCTCTCACCCAGGCTCAGGGTACTGGCAAAGCAGCTGCCAAAGCGTCCTCTTCTCTGGTATCATTATCTTCATTAGTCAATCCTTCCCTAGACCCACCATGTCCTCCTCCTGAGGAGTCCCCCGAACTGTTTGAGCACAGTGTTGGGTACATGCTCCAGGAGGATGCCCAGCGTTTCGAAGGATCTGATGATGATACCCAGATAGAGGAAGGCAGTAGCGTGAGAGCAGAGAGAGGGGATGCTCAAGAAGGACACCAATCTGGCAGTCATGCTCCAGCAGCTGCAGCATACTGCCAGATTGGCTCCAGTGATGAGGAGGGAGGGGATGATGAGGTCACTGACTCCACGTGGGTGCCTAATAGGAGAGAGGAGGAGGAGGAGGATGAGGAGGAGGCACATCTCCAACGAGGCAGGATGCCCTTGGGTGGCCAGCGTATGGGCAGCACACCGACGGAATCACACCGCAGAGCTCCGCCTGTGCAGGGCGCTGCCTCTGCCCGTCATTCAAAAAGTTCTTTGGTGTGGGCCTTTTTTGAGGCGAGTGCATCAGATCGCACAGCTGCTGTTTGCAACATATGTCTCAAGCGTATATCGCGTAGCCAAAACATCAGCCGCTTGGGCACCACATGCTTGATCAGACATATGTTGACCTGCCATGCAGCTCGTTGGCAAGCCTACCTTAAAGACCCACACCAAAGAACAAAGCTGACCTCTTCTTGCACCGCATCAGCTGGGATCTCCAACCCCACTATACCTTCAGTCCTCTCTGAAACCTGCTCTGAGAGGAATGAAGGTGTAGAATTAGGTGTGTCACAGCCAAGTACTTGCGGGCACTCTGCTAGCAGTACACCGACGTCCGATTCTAGCAGGCAAATTTCCCTGCCCCAGCTGCTGGACCGTCGAAAGAAGTTCACTCCCAGCCATCCACATGCCCAGCGGTTGAATGCTAGCTTGGCTAAATTGCTAGCATTTCAACTGCTGCCTTTTCAGTTGGTAGACTCGGCCCCCTTCCGTGAGTTTGTGCAATGTGCGGTTCCTCAGTGGCAGGTTCCCAAACGCCACTTTTTCTCACGGAAGGCGATTCCGGCTCTCTACAGGCATGTGGAAGGCAATGTCTTGGCCTCGCTGGACAGGGCGGTCAGCGGTAAGGTGCATATTACCGCTGACTCATGGTCCAGCAGGCATGGACAGGGACGTTACCTTTCTTTCACGGCCCATTGGGTCACTCTTTTGGCAGCTGGGAAGGATGCAGGACAAGGTGCAGTAGTGTTGGAGGTTGTTCCACCGCCACGCCTCCAAAATGCTACTACTGGTTGTGACACACCTCTCTCCTCCACCCCCTCCTCTTCTTCTTCCTCCATGGCCTCTTCCTGTGGTTTGTCCTCGGAACCAGCGGTGCTCCGTAGGCGTTCAAGGGGCTACGCAAGTACGCAGGCAAAAAGATGCCATGCCGTGCTTGCGCTGGTGTGTTTGGGGGACAGGAGCCACACTGGGGCAGAGGTCCTGTCTGCTCTGCAGGGGCAGGCCGAGAGGTGGTTGACACCACGCCAGCTTAAGCCAGGAATGGTGGTTTGCGACAATGGCACCAACCTCCTCTCCGCCCTCCGACAGGGACAACCGACCCATGTGCCCTGTGTGGCTCACGTCCTTAACCTGGTGGTGCAGCGGTTCTTGGGCAGGTACCCGGGCTTACAGGATGTCCTGAGGCAGGCCAGGAAAGTCTGTGTTCATTTCCGCAGATCTTATAATGCCAGTGCTCGCCTGGCTGAGCTGCAAAAGGAGTTAAACCTGCCCAAGAACCGCCTTATATGTGACATGCCCACCAGGTGGAACTCAACGTTGGCCATGCTGCAGCGGCTGCACACGCAGCAGAGGGCCATCAATGAGTACCTGTGCGACTACGGCACCAGGACAGGGTCAGGGGAGCTCGGGTTTTTTTCACCACGCCAGTGGGGCATGATCAGGGATGCATGCACTGTCCTGGCACCATTTGAGGAGGCCACAAGGATAGTGAGCAGTGACAGTGCATGCATCAGTGACACTGTACCTCTTGTCCACCTGTTGGAGCACACGCTGCGTGGAATAATGGACAGGGCACTTGAGGCAGAACAGAGGCAGGAAGAGGAGGACTTCCTTGCCTCTCAAGGCCCCCTTTACCCTGACAGTGTTCCTTCTGTCCCACCCATCGCACAGGAAGAGGAGGAGGAGGAGGATTGTGTCAGCATGGAGGTGGAGGCTGGCACTCAGCATCATCAGCAGCAGTCTTTTAGGGATGATTTACAGTCCCAAGAAACCAGTGGACTTGTACGTGGCTGGGAGGAGGTGGCTGCGGATCATGTCGTCCTTAGTGACCCAGAGGACTCCGGACTGAATGCCTCAGCTAACCTACGCTGCATGGCCTCCCTGATCCTGCAAAGTCTGCGGAAGGATCCTCGTATTCTTCGGATCAAGGAGAGGGACCATTACTGGCTGGCCACTCTCCTTGATCCACGGTACAAGGGTAAGGTTGCGGACCTTATGTTACCGTTGCAGAGGGAGCAGAGGATGAGACAACTCCGGGAGGCCTTGCAGAAAGGTCTGTGCAACGCGTTCCCAGAGACTGGGAGGTTACAAACTCCTGGTCCTGGACAACGAGTTGCTGAGGCTTCGGGCAGTCAAAGAAGGAGCGGTGGGGAAGGTGGCCGTCTGACCGATGCGTTCAGACAATTCTTTAGTCCGCAGCCCCAAAGTATGATCGTTTCCAGCAACCATCGCCAGCGTCTGATATACATGGTGCAGGAATACCTAGGGGCAAGGTCAGACTTGGACACCTTCCCCACCGAAAATCCTCTGGCTTACTGGGTCTTGAGGATGGATCACTGGCCAGAGCTTGCACAGTATGCAATTGAGCTACTGGCCTGTCCTGCATCCAGCGTTCTTTCAGAACGCACATTCAGTGCTGCTGGAGGATTTGTCACGGATCACAGGGTGTGCCTGTCCACCGACTCGGTTGATTGACTGACTTTCATCAAGATGAACCAGTCTTGGATCACCACCAGCTACCACACACCTGATGCTGATATAACAGACTAATTGATTTTAAAATGTCACATCCCTTCAAGACTGATGCTGATGCTGAGTTCCTGTGCTGTTATGTTGACTAGCTATCCTCCTCCTCCTCCTCAATGATCCGATTAATGATGATAGCTTGGAAGATCATTTTGGTTTATGGGTGCCGCCACCAGTGGCTAAGGCCCAATTTTTCAGCCCCTGTTTAACAGGGGCGTGTAATTACAATTTTTGATGCAATACTTTGCAACAGGCCTCATTGCTGTGCTCCAAGTACAGTATCTGTGAGGGGTTGCAGTGTTGTGCCACCAGTGCCTAAGGCCCAATTTGTCAGCCCCTGTTCAACAGGGGCATGCAATTATAATTATTGATCTAATAATTCACAGCAGGGCCCATTGCTGCGCCCACCAAGAGTAACTGTCAGGCCTTACAGTGTTGTGTCAACACCACCACCACCACCACCACCACCAAAGGCCCAATTTTTCAGCCCCTGTTCAACAGGGGCATGCAATTATAATTATTGATCTAATAATTCACAGCAGGGCCCATTGCTGCGCCCACCAAGAGTAACTGTCAGGCCTTACAGTGTTGTGTCAACACCACCACCACCACCACCACCACCACCACCAAAGGCCCAATTTTTCAGCCCCTGTTCAACAGGGGCATGCAATTACAATTCTTGATCTAATAATTCACAGCAGGGCCCATTGCTGCACCCACCAAGAGTAACTGTCAGGGCTTACAGTGTTGTGGCACCAGCACCACCATCAAAGGCCCAATTTTTACTACCACTGTTCAACAATTATATGTTATTACAATTCCTGATATAATAGTTGACAGCAGGGCGTTCCAGCACCCACCAAGAGTAACTGTGCCAACACCAACACCTAAGGGGCCAATTTCTGCAGAGTATATACAGCAGGTCCCTACTTTCAAACATCCAACTTACAAACGACTACTACTTGCAAACGGAAGAAGACAACAGGAAGTGAGAGGAAATCTACCCCTTGGAAGGAAAATTCTCTCCTGTAAGAATTAATATGGGAGAAAGGTGTCTCCTCTCTACTGATGCTTTATCACCAATCCTTGTTTCAATAAAAACACCACATTTCAAAATCAGTTGTCATTGGGACGCAAAGTGAGGTGAAATGTTCTGAACAGGGGCACAGACAGCAAAACAAATGTTACAGGGGTGATAACCCTTCCCTATGTTTTCCAAAAAGCTTAAAAATAGGTATTTGGGCTGGAGCTACACTTAAACAATGTACCTGTTCAAAATTACAAACACATTCTACATAAGAACAAACCTACAGTCCCTGTCTTGTATGCACCGCCTGTATATGGCTGTTCAGAGTATATAGGGCCTTTTTTATTTTGTGTGCGGGGTTCCCCTTAATATCCATACAAGACCCAAAGGGCCTGGTAATGGGCTGGGGTGGGGGGGGGGTGATGGGGTAGCTATGCCATTTTTCTTAAAGATTTTCATCCATATTACTGGGACCAGACATTACATTAAAGCCGCAAGCAGTTTTAAATGGCTTTTTTTTCCTTTAGAAATGTAATTTTGTGCAGGGACAGTTCTAAACACGGGAAACACGTGGCACTTCACAGGCATACTTTAGACACCCCCCAGGTACAATATTTAAAGGAATATTTGACTTTTTTTTTTCACTTTATGCATCATTAAAATGACTGCTCCCGGAAAACGTCCGTTTTTAAAACGTCTTTTTGCATTGATACATGTCCCCTGGTGCAGAACCCGGGTTCCCAAACTCTGTTTAGGACAATAACATGGATATAGTCGTTATAATTAGCACTTTAGAATCCGAACGTTCGCATCCATTGTATTTAATAGGGTTCTAATGTTCGTGTGAACTTTCGGTCCGTTCGCGGGTTCTGGTGCGAACCGAACCCGGGGGTGTTCGGCTCATCACTATACAGGACACTTCATGTTTCTTGTCTGGTCATTGGCCTAGTGAAAAATATAGATTTAACCACTTCAGCCCCAGAAGAATTTACCCCCTTCCTGACCAGAGCACTTTTTGCGATTTGGCACTGCGTCGTCACTTTAACTGACAATTGCGCGGTCGTGCGACGTTGTACCCAAACAAAATTGACGTCCTTTTTTCCCCACAAATAGAGATTTCTTTTGGTGGTATTTGATCACCTCTGCGGCTTTTTTTTACGCTATAAACAAAAAAAGAGCGACAATTTTGAAAAAAAACACAATATCTTTTACTTTTTGCTATAATAAATATTCCACATTTTTAAAAAAAAAACTTTTTTTTTTACTCAGTGTAGGGCGATATGTATTCTTATACATGTTTTTCGCTAAAAAAAGAATCGCAATAAGCGTATATTGATTGGTATGTGCAAAAGTTATAGCGTCTACAAAATAGGGGATCGTTTTGGCATTTTTATTATAACTTTTTTTTTTTACTAGTAATGGCGGCGAGCTGCGATTTTTATTGGGACTGCGACATTATGAAGGGCACATCAGACACTTCTGACACTATTTTGCAACCATTGTCATTTTTACAGCGATCAGTGCTATAAAAATGCATGGCAGGGAAGGGGTAAACACTAGGGGGCAAGGAAGGGGTTAAGTGTGTCCTAGGGAGTGAATTTAACTGTGGGGGGGGGCTGGGCTACAGGTAACATGACAGTGATCACTGCTCCCGATGACAGGGAGCAGTAGATCACTGTCCTGTCACTAGGCAGAACAGGGAAATGCCTTGTTTACATAGGCATCTCCCTGTTCTGCCTCTCCGTGAGACAATCGCGGGCACTCGGTGGACAGCGAGTCCGCGGGACCCGCGGGCACGCACACAGAGCGTGCGCGCCACCGGCAGCGTGTGCGTGCCCGCACGGCGGCAAATTCAAAGCAACATACAGGTACGCTGCTTTGCGCAGCCATGCCATTCTGCCGACGTATATGTACAGGCGGCGGTCGGCAAGTGGTTAAATGCACAGTCCCATGATAGGATCGGCAATATAAACTTATAGGTGAAAACACAATAGTTCAGTGCAAAAATGTGGTGGTGACTTGAAAAGTGAAGCAGGGATCCAGAACAGTGCTCCAGAATCATCCACCGCACCCCTAGGAAATGGACACTCACCGCAGAGTATGTACAGGTCTTCACCAACTCAGCAGTCCGTTCACCACACTCCCAGTGTCAATGTTCTGTATGTTGCTATTGGATACAGGAAACACTCCTTCATAACTCCATGATTGTTCTCCTCCTGTGGCCCCCTCTACTTCTCTCTTTGTGACTCCAGGCTAGGTCTGTTCATTAGACCTCTGTACTGTATCTTTTCTAACCTTCTCAGTCCCCTCGTTGTAAGCCCTGTTTTTGTTACATGCACCTCTTCCGAGACATCTGACCAGATTAACAATAAAGATACTTTACTGAGTTAGTTGCAAGAAACAAGTAAACAGTTCTCAAAGACTTCTTTCACACACTTTCCTGTACAAAGCTCTCTAAGTGCCCCAAAGTAAAGCCCCATGAGGCAGTCACACCTTAGACAGGTGACTAAGTCCTTCTTGAGGCAATAGCCCATAATAGGCAGTAAATCCACAATAGGTAGCAATGATCGAAAACAGGGTCCAGCTTAAGGCACCACAAGTCCATATAAATCCATCTAGATCCACAGGCTCCAGACCCTATGGAACTCCGTCTGCCCCCCCCCCCCCCAGGGGTGGCTCAGACTAAAAGCATAACAGCTACATTTTGGCAATATTTCCCCAGGCCGACCATCTGGGGAAAGCTCACATTTTATATGGTATGACCTGCAGGGGGGCAGTTACCTTCCTGAAAAGAGTGGTAAAAAAAAAAGCCTCGCCAGCAGCATTAACCCTTTCTTCTCAGGAACCACAAGCTCAGCAGGTCAACCTAGGGACACTACTACTACTAGATTACTACATTGTAACAATTTGCAACATAGTTGACCTAGTTAAAGTGGACCTTCAGGCATTTTTTCAACTTTCCATCTACTAAATCTTCTTCCCTTGTTGTTTTAACTTTGGATAGTATTTTTTTTTCTCTGCCAGTAATTACCCTATGCAGCCCACTTCCTGTTTCTTGTCTGATCATTAGCCTAGGCTTATGACATCATGCACAGCTCTCTCTCTCACTCTCGTGAGAGTTTGCCAGGAAGGGAGGGGGATGAGTCATAAGAGGGCCAATGAAAGCTGCAGGGCTGCAGAGCTGGAGGTGTGCCTCTGTGTGTCTGTGTAAATCCAGGAAGTGAACAGGCAGCAGCTTCAGCTGCCCACAGTTAAAATGGCTGCAGCCAGACTCAGTGGAGGGTGATTTATGCAGCATATTTGGCAAGTACAGAATCACAGTATATATACAATAATATGCAAAGTGGTTGGAGGGAAGCTTCAGAATGGCAAAGATGTTTTTATCACAAATTATGTGAGCAGACTGCAGTTCCTCTTTAACCTCAGCGCAAGAAAACACGTTAGAACCCTCTTGAAACACCTGCCTACAAGTTGGTGATGTTTTAGTAGCTCAGAATAGAACAACCCCCACCAGACATTTCCTTTAGCTGTGAATAAGGCCTCATACACACTGCTGCTCCTAAATTCACATTTAGAAGCTTTTTTTGTCAAAGCCCCTGAGCTCAACTCAATAAAAGCCTATGTGCCCATGCACACATGGGCTTTTACCAGAGTTTAGGAGCAGTGGAGTTTAGAGGCAGTCAAAGCACCTCTCCTAAATTTCCATCACCTAAGTACATGCTCAAACACCAAAAAAAGAGAGCAGCCATTTCCTCTTAACAAAACAAAATTTCCCATATATTATATTTGTAGCACCATGATAGTAGGCAGGGTTGCTAACAAATTTAGCTTGCTAGGTGGTAACTAGCCTGGCTAATTCACTGGTTCTTTCCCTAACTCTGGATTTGATGCACCTCTCTTCTGTCACTAGGTGGTATTGTTGCCTGTGGCATTGGAATGACAGGCGGCATAGTGAATTCGGACTAGGAGTGGATAGGTTGTTTCAGTAGCTTTGATATTTGTAAAGCTCATTTAAAAATCTCTGTGCAGGGATCCATACAGGCTAAGCTGAAATACTTGATATGCTTTGATGTGATCTGATGCAAACTACTTAAAACTACTTAAAGCAGGGGTAGGCAACCCCAGGCGGAGCAGGGGAGGAGAAAGCCGGGGAAGAGCAGGGGAGGTAAGAGTCAGGAGGAGCAGGGAAGGTAAGAGGAGCAGGGGAGGAGAGAGCCAGGTGGAGTAGGGGAGGAGAGAGCCAGGCGGAGTAGGGGAGGAGAGAGCCGGGAGGAGCAGAGGAAGTAAGAGTCGAGAGGAGCAGAGGAGGAGAGAGCCAGGCAGAGTAGGAGAGGATAGAGTCGGGAGGAGCAGGGGAGGTAAGAGTTTGGAGGAGCAGGGGAGGAGAGAGCTGGGCGGAGCAGGGTTGGAGAGAGCCGGGCGGAGCAGACTTGCTCTCGCACTGAGCTACTTCTCTCACGGAGCAGCAGGTGTGGGCTCACTGGGGCTGCTGTTGCTGCTGGAGTTTCTTTAGCACTGTGTAACATAAAGAAAAAACTGTGAGGTGGCCGCAGCAGCCCTACTGAGCCCACAACTGCTGCTTCAGTGAGAGGAGTAGCTCAGTATGAGAGTCTCCCCTACTCCTTACTCTGAGCTGGGTGTCTTCTGTTCTTGCAGTTTCCTGTTCCCAGTACCCTGGGGGGTGGGAGGGAGGGCATGAGTGGGTTTTCTGTACTGATGCACCTGAAGGGCGGGTGTCTGTACTGGGTGGGGGAGGGCTGTGCTGGGGGGGGGATTTCTGTGTTGTAAAGCTGGTTGGTCTGTGCTGGACAGAGAGTAGGTTGGGAGGGAAGATAGGAAGGTGTTAGGGGAGAACACTATCATGAGGATTATGGGTGGGGAGTGAATTGCATTGAGCAGAGGGGCCATTTTGGTGGCACTTTGTAAAGTGATCTGTGCGTTAGGGCTTGTTCACACTAGTGGTTGGGAGGCAGTAAAACCCCTTGGCTAAGCTGCAGTTTTACCACCTCCCAACCACTCCCCCTTTAGCTGCAGAGGCTACGCTTTCCCCGACTTGTTCATTCCCCGACTTAGTTGGGGTAGGCGGTACACTTTGGTGGGGGTTGGCCATGCCCAGTGACCTTTGACCTCTGGGGACCCGCCCTCTGACCTTTGACCTCTGGGGGAGGTCCCTGTTCAAGAGCCTGGGTCCTAGCCTTGTTCTTAAAGGGAAAACCCTAACCCTAACCCTCTAACCCTAACCCTAACCCTAAACCCTAACCCTAACCCTAAACAACATGGAGGAGATTAAAGATCTTCGGGTGGGGCTCATTTATTTATAGAAAATTTTATTTACTAGCAAGCCCCCAATAATAAGTAAAGACCTATAGGTCCTTCAGTGGCCACGAACCAAAGCATTGTGACCACAGTGTGTGTACACTCCCAACCGCTGCCTCTGCAGCTAAAGGGGGAGTGGTTGGGAGGTGGTAAAACTGCAGCTTAGCCAAGGGGTTTTACTGCCTCCCAACCACTAGTGTGAACAAGCCCTAACGCACAGATCACTTTACAAAGTGCCACCAAAATGGCCCCTCTGCTCAATGCAATTCACTCCCCACCCATATTCCTCATGATAGTGTTCTCCCCTAACACCTTCCTATCTTCCCTCCCAACCTACTCTCTGTCCAGCACAGACCAACCAGCTTTACAACACAGAAACCCCCCCCCCCCCCAGCACAGCCCTCCCCCACCCAGTACAGACACCCGCCCTTCAGGTGCATCAGTACAGAAAACCCCCTCATGCCCTCCCTCCCACCCCCCAGGGTACTGGGAACAGGAAACTGCAAGAACAGAAGACACCCAGCTCAGAGTAAGGAGTAGGGGAGACTCTCATACTGAGCTACTCCTCTCACTGAAGCAGCAGTTGTGGGCTCAGTAGGGCTGCTGCGGCCACCTCACAGTTTTTTCTTTATGTTACACAGTGCTAAAGAAACTCCAGCAGCAACAGCAGCCCCAGTGAGCCCACACCTGCTGCTCCGTGAGAGAAGTAGCTCAGTGCGAGAGCAAGTCTTCTCCCCTGCTCCGCCCGCCCAGCTCTCCTTCCCTGCTCCGCCCGGCTCTCTCCAACCCTGCTCTGCCTGACTCTCTCCTCCCCTGCTCCGCCCAGCTCTCTCCTCCCCTGCTCCTCCAAACTCTTACCTCCCCTGCTCCTCCCGACTCTATCCTCTCCTACTCTGCCTGGCTCTCTCCTCCTCTGCTCCTCTCGACTCTTACTTCCTCTGCTCCTCCCGGCTCTCTCCTCCCCTACTCTGCCTGGCTCTCTCCTCTCCTACTCCACCTGGCTCTCTCCTCCCCTGCTCCTCTTACCTTCCCTGCTCCTCCTGACTCTTACCTCCCCTGCTCTTCCCCGGCTTTCTCCTCCCCTGCTCCGCCTGGCTCTCTCCTCCCCTGCTCCGCCTGGCTCTCCCCCCCCCTGCTCTGCCTGGCTCTTATCTCCCCTGCTCCTCCTGACTCTTACCTCCCCTGTTCTGCCTGGCTCTCTCCTGCCCTGCATGGCTCTCCTCCCTTGCTCCTCCGGGCTCTCTCCTCCCCTGGTCCGCCTGGCTCTCTCCTCCACTAGCTATATATCTAGCTTGTGCCCAAGAAAATAAAAATGGTGTTCTCCTATCCATCCAAAATTCTCTTGCTTTCCATCTAAAGGAATCAATCTTGGACCCGGAAGGCAGGATCATCATTATCACCTGTGAAATCAATGCACAGCCATATACGTTAGTGGCATTATATGCACCGAACTCCCACCAACTTAGGTTTCTACGAACACTACTTAAACGCATTGCCTGTGAAATACGGCAACTTTTATATGTGGGGACTTTAACTTAACAAAAGACCCACACCTAGAAAACAGCTCTCAGGTGACAGGTTGAGGCACCTCATTATATCAACAGTTTCACTCAGAAGAACTGTACGATGTCTGGAGATGCCAGCATGCGAGCGAAAAAGAGATTACACTTACTTCTCTCCCAGACATCGTACATACTCCCGTATTGACATGTTTGTGTATGATAAATGGTTATTACAAAAGATATCCTCATCCAGGATACATGATATAACCTGGTCTGACCATGCTGCAATCTCAATTACTATAGCAGAGAAGCATGCCTCCCCCTCTGTTCCCATCTGGTGCTGTAACACTCGCTTATTATAAGAGCCTGCCAACTCTACAATTCTCACTCAACATCTTAAAGACTTCTTTCATACTAATGCAACTTCCGTTGACAACAACCTTACACCCTATGGAAAGCTCATAACGCATACATGAGAGGTATTTTGATTCAGCAAGGTGCTAGGGCGAAAAAACATTACAACCTTAAACTCAATTCCCTTCTGTCTGAAATACATAGATTAGAATCCCAGAACAAATGCCACACCAATCCAAACACATACATATCTCTTTGCAAACTACGGGAATGAATTAGGAAACCTGTTAACCCAGCAGTATGACAAAATTCTCTGCCGTCTAAAGGCAAATTCCTATGCAAACACGACTAGAGCACCGGCTAACAGGATAAAAATCCAGAATTACACATCTAATTCACCCTCCCCCCTACACCACAAAATTACGAACCCCCAAGATATAGCCAACTGATTTACTGATTACTATGGGGATTTATACAACCTGAGGGATGATCCAAACACCCCCCAACCTACGGTAGAGGACATCAAAGATTTCCTATTGAAATTGAACCTCCCTACTTTCTAGTTAAGCTGAATGCCCCTTTCACAACCAAAGAAATTGAACATATCATAGCATCCCTCCCCAATCGGAAATCTCCAGGCACGGACAGTTTCTCCAATGAATATTTCAAAACTTTTAACAATATTTTATCCCCTCACTTACTACAAGTCTACACAAAAGCCCTCAGCTCCTACTTCCCCAATGAGATGCTAACTGCTTATGTCATCACCTTACCTAAACCAGGGAAATATCCTACCACACCGGCCAATTTTCGGCCAATATCACTTCTAAATACAGACATCAATGTATACGCAAAAAAAACAGGCCAAATGCCTTACGGATATCATTCCATCTTTAGTTAAAAGTGACAAGATGGGATTCATAAGGGGCAGACAAACTTCTAATGCAACAAGAAGAGTCCTCAATATTGTACACTATGCAGAACAAACTCGAACACCTTCTCTGCTGCTCTCCATTGATGCAGATAAGGCATTCAAGAGTGTACATTGGCAATATATGCCGTCAGCATCAGTATTATGTACATTTGAATTTCAAGGTAATATACTATCGGCAATTCTAGCCTAATACTCACAACCGTCAGCGTATGTCTACACCCCTGGCTTCCTCTCCAAACCATTCAACATCTCCAATGGAACTCAACAGGATTGTCCACTTTCGCCGACCATCTTCAATCTAATGATTGAACCCCTAGCAGAAACAATTCAGACACATCCTTTAATATCGGGCATGAGATTCCACACCCCACCATGTAATAAATCTCTTTGCAGATGATGTGATCTTAATTATGACAGACCAACTCCCACATGCCCACCAAATATTGTCTCAATTTAGTACCACATCATACTACAAGGTCAATTACACAAAATCTCTAATTCTAGATCTTGGCCTAAGCATAGTAACCAAAAGAGACCTACAACAAAAATGTCCCTTTAAGTGGAGCTCACAGGGAATCCCATACCTGGGTATTACCTTGACACACTCTATATCCTCCTAGCTGTGGCCAACCTAAACCCACTCGTAGTCAAAGTAAAGGAACAGCTACGACACATCTCTCAGCATGAACTATCGTGGGTAGGTAGACTGTCAGCCTTCAAGATGACAATACTCCCCCAAATTCTCTACATATTTCGGATCCTGAGAGTTTGTCACTTCTTGTATGTTATTATCATATAAGAATTGATTTCAGTTAGCCATTTGAACATTTAATATGGAGCCTTATTCTAAGCTATAAGATTAGTTCCATTGAGTCATGGTGACTACCCATTCATTTTGATTGTAATTTCTTCTTAATAAATAACAGTTTAAATTAAATGTAATATATCAATATCACTGTCACACCGTGTTGGCAAATTGAGGGGAGATAGAGAGTGGGATGTTGCCTTCTGCCTACCAGTGGCTGTTTAAAGGTTTACCACTCATCTTGAGATCTACCCGTTTATTTTTCGACACTATTTTTCAACACTCTTGATCACCTGTTAGAGAGGTGTTAGTTTCAACGTTATAGATTTTTATATATAGTGTCATAATGATATGAATTTTAGACATGTTTGATATACATGGAAATAAATCTTTTTTATGTATATATATATATACCACTCTTATCCAGAAAAAGGCTGTCACTGAGGTGGGATAGGGATGGTAATGTTCCAGCCATTCGATTTCCATAAATATCTTTTATAAGAAGCGCAGGTCATTTTTAAGTTATTTTATATGATATGATATGACCGTCGGGTTTATTAAAATGTACACTCACAGAAAGACCATATGGTATCAACCACTGCAGAGTATTTGAGGAGTACAATATGCGGCCATTTGAAGGGTTATTAACTTATATTTGTGAAATACGAGTCTAAGGATTCCCTATGACTGCTCATAACTGATGTAACAGTTGGTGTATTGCGGCTGCGGGGACACGAGAAGTGCGCAGGCGCGATATAGAGAACTTTGGTGTCCATTAACAGAGGAGTATAAAAGGACAGATTGTCGGACCGTACAGCCAATCCCATGATTAAGTCCGTGTGACGAAACATGTCGGGGGGTGGCTGTACGGCAATCATCATCATTGACGTGTGACGTCAAACCAGGAAGTGGGGACTCGACACTGTGTTCCTAGACCGAGGAGTGGGTGAGAGTATCTGAATATCTATACGCCTGCATACCTCGGGTCCGCCGTGACCGCAGTTCACCGCTGTGCGACAGACTTGAAGACTTGCTGTGATTTTAAAGTTTTGCTGGCTTTGAATTTCTTGAAATGTGAGTGTAAAGGTTGAAGGTTTTTTTAGAGTGTTTTAATAAACTGGTTTATACTTTATCACACTATTGGAGCACCTTTATTATTTACATGTGGAGATATCCCTCACATACACGGTTGGATATTGGAGAGTCGTTTAACCCTTGGTGTGTAGGGATGAGCTTCGAGTTCGAGTCAAACTCATGTTCGACTCGAACATTGCCTGTTCGCCCGTTCGCCGAACAGCGAACAAATTGGGGTATTTGCGGCAAATTCGAAAAATCTATGGGAGAAATCTAAAGTGCCAATTATAAAGGCTTATATGCAAGTTATTGTCCTAAAAAGTGTTTGGGGACCTGGGTCCTGCCCCAGGGGACATGTATCAATGCAAAAAGAAGTTTTAAAAAAGGCAGTTTTTTCGGGAGCAGTGATTTTAATAATGCTTAAAATGAAAAAATAAAAGTGAAATATTCCTTTAAATTTCGTACCTGGGGTGTGTGTATGATATGCATGTAAAGTGGCTCATGTTTCCCGTGCTTAGAACTGTCCCTGCAAAAAATTTCATTTTTGAAAGAAAAAAAGTCATTTAAAACTCACTCGCGGCTAATAATGAATTGTCGGCTCCCGGCAATACATACAAAAGTCATTGATAAAAAATAAAAAAAAAAGCGTGGGGGTTCCCCAGAATTCAATTACCAGGCCCTTCAGGTCTGGAATGGATATTAAGGGGAACCCCGCCGCAAATTAAAAAAAAAATTGACGTGGGGTCCCCCCAAATATCCATTCCAGGCCCTTCAGATCTGGCATGGATTTTGAGGGGAACTCCACCCCAAATTTTTAAAAAAATGGCGTGGAGTCCCCCTAAAAATCCATACCAGACCACTTATCCGAGCACACAACCTGGCCGGCCGCAGGGGAAAAGGGGGGGACGAGAGAGCGGCCCCCCCTCCTTCCTGAACCGTACCAGGCCACATGCCCTCAACATGGGGAGGATGTCCCCATGTTGATGGGGACAAGGGCCTCATCCCCACAACCCTTGCCCGGTGGTTGTGGGGGTCTGCGGGCGGGGGGCTTATCGGAATCTGGAAGACCCCTTTAACAAAGGGGACCCCCAGATCCTGGCCCCCCCTATGTGAATTGGTAAGGGGTACATTGTACCCCTACCATTTCACGAAGAAAGCGTAAAAAAATGTTTAAAAAAACACACAAACACCTTGAAAAAGTCCTTTATTAAAAAAAAAAACATTCCAGCGGTGAAATCCAGTGTCCCGCGGCGATCCCGATGTCCAGCGCTGTCCTTCATTGGTTGTGCCTGAGCGGACCTGATGGGGAACTCCCTCTCAGTGTTTTAAATGTATAGACCCGCCCCTTCTAAAGTTCCCCATCAGGTCCACTCAGCGGACCAGATGCGGAACATGAGAAGGGGCGGGTCTATACATGTATTACCAAAGTGAGAGCAGTTCCCCATCAGGTCCGCCCCCTCGGTATGTCGGACCCGCCTACGTCATTGGCTTGAGCGGGGAACTTCCTTCACTATGTAAATTTAAATTACACAGTGAAGGAAGTTCCCCGCTCAGGCCAATGACGTAGGCGGGGTCCGACATACCGAGGGGGCGGACCTGATGGGGAACTTCCTTCACTGTGTAGACTCTATACATGTATTACGCAGTGAAGGAAGTTCTCCATCAGGTCCGCCCCCTCGGTATGTCAGACCCCGCCTACGTCATTGGCCTGAGCAGGGAAACTTCCTTCACTATGTAAATTTAAATTACACAGTGAAGGAAGTTCCCTGCTCAAGCCAATGACGTAGGCGGGTCCGACATACCGAGGGGGCGGACCTGATGGGGAACTGCTCTCACTTTGGTAATACATGTATAGACCTGCCCCTTCTCATGTTCCGCATCTGGTCCGCTGAGCGGACCTGATGGGGAACTTTAGAAGGGGCAGGTCTATACATTTAAAACACTGAGAGGGAGTTCCCCATCAGGTCCGCTCAGGCACAACCAATGAAGGACAGCGCTGGACATCGGGATCGCCGCGGGACACTGGATTTCACCGCTGGAATGTTTTTTTTTTTTTTTTTTTTTTTTTTTTTTTAATAAAAGACTTTTTCAAGGTGTTTGTGTGTTGTTTTTTTTTTTTGTCATTTAAGTTTTTTATTTTTCATCAGAAAACAATCATTACAGAATCATAAATATTAAAGATGATTACAATTGACTTCAACAAAAATCTCAGGTATTATTACCATAGAAACTTAGACAAATTATTATCGTAAAAACCAATACTGACAATGTTTAAACAAAAAGTAATAATATCTATCCTCATCTTGGTCAAGTATATAATCAAGTAATCTTATAAACTGATAATAACTTATATTAAGAAAATCTAGTTCCCACAAAAATAAACCGAAAATATGAAGGGCTCCTACTCCCCTCCCCAGCCACCCCTAATGAGAACACACTGTGACTGGGAAGGAGAGAACGTCCCCTGCCCGGCCTTCCTGTTACCACCAACAATCGTCGGTAGAGACAACTGGAGAGATATAATAGAAAAAATTTCATTTGTACATGCAAAAAAAAACACAATACTCGACCTAAGTATGAAAATTAAGAGTTGTTCTCAGACTTGTTAGAGCTAAGTTCAACAGTTCAAGCCTCAAACAATAAAAAATGGAATCTGAGCCTGAAACTATTATATTTTATCTGATGTAATAAAACAATAAACATACTATGAAATAATAAAAGCCAGAACCGAGAGAATAAAGTATAGGATAAAAATAAAGAAGAGAAAGAAAAAGAGGAGAGAGAAAGAGAAAAAAAAAATTCTCAAAGATATGAAGTGAAAAGATTATAGAATGCCTACAAACCAAATATACATTCTAAAGATCAGTGATTGGTGTTGATGACCAAGTTATGTGACAAAGAGATTCCCATAAATCGCGCCCAAGGTTCCCATATGGCTTCAAAATTTGAGGTCTCGTCTAACAAGAAGCTAACAAGTTTTTCTTGTTCCATAATCCAGGAAACTTTTCGTTTCATGGATAATATAGATACCGAAGGTTTCTTCCATGCCCTTGCAATAGTTAGTTTTGCTCCCGTTAAAATAAACAAAATTAGTTTACGAGTGGGCTTTAGGAATATGAGGTAAATGTCCATTGAGTAAAGCAATTGTGGGAGATTGATGTATCGGGCAACCTGTAATATTGCGTAAAATGTGAAATACCTTATTCCAAAATCCACGAATTCTTGGGCACTCCCACCATATGTGGATCATAGTACCCAGTCCCTGACATCACCTATAACAAAGAGGTGAAACAGAGGGGTACATAACAGTCAATCTCGTGGGAACTAGATACCATCTTGTAAAAAGTTTTATATTGGCCTCTATGAGCGAAGTATTGCAGAGGCCTGAAGTCGAGCGAGAGTAGCTTGCATGCCAGTCTACAATATTTCTATCAATTAGGAGTTCCTTCTCCCAGGCCAACATGTATGGTAGTTTCACTAAATTGGATGCCAGTGACTTGTAGATCACAGAGATCCCCCCCTTTCGCTCCACTGTCCGTCCACACCAATTTTCATAATCTGTAAAGTCTCGGGATGAATATCCAGTTTTACACCTAGAATGAATTAAATTAGCGATTTGATGAAATCTCGGTTTTTCTGATAAAGGGAGATCTAAATTGTTCATAAAATATTCAATAGGTAAAGGGCCTATAGAGGAAAAAAATTCACCAATGCGGTACAACCCCTTGTCGTACCACCATTTAAAGGTTTGAAGGTCCAAACCTTGATGAAAAAAGGGGTTTTTGAACACCGGGGTCAAAGGTTGAGCTTTAGAGACCAGCGAGGGAAGTTTCCGAAGTGAATCCCATAAAGATAAGGATTGTGAGAGTGATGGTGATAAGATGGGAGGTCTATTTCTGGGAGGGCACCACAACAGGTGTATTAGTGATGAGGATGGAACAGCTTGATTTTCAATTGATATCCAATCAGGAAGTTCTGTGTTAAAATATAAAGCAGATAGTTGTGCCAATCGTGCTGCTTGGTAGTACCATAAGAGATTCGGAAGACCTAACCCACCCTCTTTGGGAAGGTTGAATAAGCATCTGTTTGAGAGTCGTGGACCTTTATTGTTCCAAATGAATTTAGTGAGCTTACTTTGAAAAGATTTCAAATGATTTCTTTTGATTGGAATAGGAAGTGAACAAAATAAATATAAAAGCCTGGGCAAAAGGGTCATCTTGACTGAGTTAATCCTGCCAATCCAAGAAATACTGTGCGACTCCCAGTCTTTGAGATCGAGTTCGAGTTTCTTGTACATAGGAGGGTAGTTAGCTTGGTATAGATTTTCAAATTTAGATGTAACATTAATTCCTAAGTACTTAATGAATGAGCTGCTCCACTTGAATTGGTAAGTTATCTGTAAATCAGACACTATAGAATCTGGGAGAGACACGTTAAGAGCTTGAGATTTAGACATATTAATTCTGAGACCTGAAAGAGTCGAAAACTTATTAAGCAATGAGCAAACCTCCGGTAAAGAAGACCGTGGAGAAGTGACAAAAAGTAAAAGGTCATCTGCGAATAAGGCACATTTATGGGTATCTTGACCACATTGCACCCCCCTGATATTCGGATTACTACGAATGGCAATGGCTAAAGATTCGATCATAATAGCGAATATCAGGGGGGATAGGGGGCAACCCTGACGTGTACCTCTTCCAATCTGAATAGGGTCGGAAAAAATTCCTTGCAATCTGATTCTGGCCTTAGGATTAGAATAAAGGGCTTCTAAAATTCCTAACATATTCTGTCCAAATCCCCAGCGTTTAAGTACAGCGAATAGATATGTCCACGACACCGAATCGAATGCCTTCTGGAGGTCCAGTGACAGTAACATACCCTCCTGTTTATGACCTCCCTCCCAATTAGATTGTAGGATTGATACTAGGTCAACCGCTCTTCGCACCTGATCAGGACCTTGCCTACCGGGTATAAAACCGACCTGGTCTTTGTGAATATAAGATCCTATAAAAGAAGCAAGTCTGTTCGCTAATATCTTGGTTAATATTTTAAGATCATTATTGATTAAGGAGATTGGTCTGTAGTTTTCTATTTGACTAGTATCTTTATCCGGTTTTGGGATCACAGAAATATAAGCCATATTTAGTTGATTATCTATCGGGGAACCTTTAGACATAAAATTAAAAAGTCTAGTTAGGTAAGGAGTTAGGATCTCTGAAAATGTTTTGTAATATGGTGTGGAAAAACCATCAGGTCCAGGAGCTGTTCCCCCCTTTAAAGCTTTTATGACATCTGAAACCTCTTCATTTGAAATAGGAGCATCCAATTCCTCTTTATGAGTTTCTGTTAATTTCGGAATATGTAATTTATCCAAGAATTCCTCTAACTTGGTAGAGACAGAGAGATTTTCAGCCATATATAACTTAGAATAAAAATCCTGGAATGCCTTAATAATATGTTGAGAATTCATGGTAAAAGAGCCATCTGCCTGTTTAATCTTTGGGAGAGCTTGTGAACGGAATCTGGGTGAAAGTTTACGTGCCAACATAGGACCCAACTTGTCTCTCATCTGGTAAAATTTTGCCCCAGACCATTTAATGGATTTTTCAGCCTTCGCTGTTAGAGCCAAGTTAAGAGATACTCGTGCTGCATCCAGTGTGGATATAGATACACTAGAAGGACTTCTCTTATGTTTTTTGCACAACTCAGCGAACTCTTTCTCCAATCTCTCAATCTCGACCACCCTCTCTCTCTTCTTTCTGGCCGCTATTTGGATCAACTTGCCTCTAATAGTAACCTTATGAGCTGCCCATAAAGTTTCTGGAGAGACCTCCCCTCCATCATTAAAGTAAAAATAATCCTTCAAAGCTCCCTGAATTTCCGCCACTACTGCGGGATCCTTCAATAAAGACTGATTGAGAGTCCAATGTGAGGTCTGTGTACTAGGGATATCCCTTCTAATAGCCAATAGAATCATCGAATGGTCTGACCAAGCAGCTTCCACTATAGAAGAAGAAAGAGCTAGTGGAATATGGTGAGTAGAGATCCAAATGTGGTCAATACGGGAATAGGACTGGTGCGGATTAGAGTAGTGTGTAAAATCTCGTTTTTTTGGATGGAGTTCCCTCCATATATCCGTCAATCTAGATTGAAAGATTAATCGAGCAATTTGAACACTTGTTTTATTGGGCCTAACAACTTGTGATCTTAAGGGTTTGGATTTGTCCAGACTAGAATCAAAAGCTGTGTTAGAGTCCCCCCCCATAACTATGATCCCCTCCATAGACGGTCCAAGTGACTGGAACAATTGTTTAAAAAACAGTTTTTGTCCTCTGTTAGGGACGTAGTAAGATATAAAGGTATATAGCTTGTTATCGATAGTTCCCTTGACCAATAGGAACCTTCCCTCCTGGTCTCTGAGTTCCAACTCAAGATTGAATTTGCAATTCTTAGAAAACAATATTGCCACTCCCTTGGTCTTATCTTCAGCCTTAGACAAGTAAAAAACTGGAAAATGGGCATGAAGAAACAATGGGGTGTACCGCTGAGGGAAATGGGTCTCTTGTAAGAGTACTACATCAATATGACGGGATCTATAGGCTTGGAGGGCTTTCCTTCTTTTGGCTGGGGAATTTAATCCCTGGGTGTTGTGAGACACAACACGAAGGGGTAAAGAGTTAGTGTTAGTGCCGGCCATGGAGCAAAAGGGGGAGAACTCCAAATAACCCACAGCCACCTACCTTCCTCCAGGAAGAACCAAGGGCATATAATGAAAGGTCTTTCACTATGTTAGGGGAGGATATACATAGCATCACTTCACAGGTAAATCTCAATGACATGTAGGCTGAAAAAGAAAAAAAAGTTAGAATGAAAGAAGAAGAGTAAAAAAAATATTCAAATAAAAATAATATCAGTTGTAAAACGCAGTGTAACGAAAGGCCTATAGGCGGCCCAGAATGGGAGGAGGGGTATGGCTCCCTCCCCTCATTCAGAAAAAAATAAGTAGTATAGCCCAGATGTAGGGCTATATACCTACCCCTCAGCATGGTTTACAACCAAACTGAGCGGTAGGTGGAGGCACAATGCAGCAGCACCAGCCAGTGACAGCACTCAAACTAACGATGTAATATTAAATGAACGGAACCAAACATCCCTGGATTTCCAATATAGTAGCAATTAAGAATAGTTTAACTATTAGATTTTTTCTAAACAAGAGAGAAGAAGAAAAAAAAAAACCCATTATCTATTGAAAATTTAGCAACAGAACTATGTGTGGGAAAAAAAAAAAAAAAACCCCATTATCTATTGAAAATTTAGCAACAGAACTATGTGTGGGGGGAAAAAAAAAAACCCATTATCTATTGAAAATTTAGCAACAAAACTATGTGTGGGAAAAAATAAAAATAAAAAAATAAATAAATAAATAAAAAAAACCCCCATTATCTATTGAAAATTTAGCAACAGAACTATGTGTGGAAAAAATAAATAAAAAAAATGCTGTGACTGGTGGCTCCGGCACGCATATGCGGGAGTGACGTTACGCAGCTCCGGCCAGTCACAGAGCCGGAGTTTGGGGCCCCCGGAAGGAAGAAGGGCGAAGATGGAAGCAGCCATTATCGGGGACAGCGCGGGCTTCGTTTGCAGGTAAGTGCCACATAATGGGCTCTTATGCATCGCTTGCTTTTTTCTTTGCAGGGAACAAAAGAGGAAGTAAAACCCATCAGGGTTTGCTTCCTTTTTAATGTGCCTTACACCCACCCTAGGTATTACCTATGACATCTTAATATACATTTTGCTTAGAGATTGTACAGCAAATGGGCTACACATAGAGTATAATGGAGAACAGCACAACAACTTATTTAAAATTAATTTACAATGCATGATAAGATAATGCAGATGCTGATTTGAAAAAGTGTCCTTAGTATTTGTCCCACCAAGATCGCAAGGGTTCATTATAAAGGTTTAGGTGAAGTAAATGTTGGAGTGTATCATATTGCATTGCTGGGGTATTTTCACTTTCTAATTGCTTAAGAACTGTAAGGGCCAAGAGGAGTGGGCGGGGACTCCTGTGATGGAGGCTTAGGACCGGAGCTCTGCTCAGCACCAGCTAAACAGCGCTAATAGCGGCGGAAAAAGAAGCCACATTGCGGTTAAAAACTACAGGGAAAGGCAGCGAATAGTGCCAGGCACCTACCTATGCCAGGTAAGGCATATAAAAAAGCGCAGAAACAGAACTACAAGCTCTCTGAAAAACGGGAGGAATCCAAAATGGCTGCCGCACCTCAGAATAAGATACAGACTGCTAATGATGTCTCCTCAACTAGCAGGCAAGTTATTCAGCCTGCAACTCTCCCATTTAGCTCACAGTCATTGAGCTTAGACTCCTCTGCTACCTTACAACCTTCTGAGCTTAAATTAAACCTAAAGGAGAACTATGTGGGATCTGAGGGTCATCCACCTCATGAAGTGAATTTACCTCACATAGGCTCTCTCAATACACATCCTGAACAGGCTCCTGATATGTCTTTTAATATGACTGAACTTTTTAACAGGATTTCTGATATGCTGGACAAAAGGTTAGCTTTAAATGCTGACAGGATCACAGGAGAAATTAAAGCAGACTTTCAGAACCTGGGAAGCAGAATAGAGCATATTGAACATAAGTTGGATTTTACTATAACTAAGACAAACCAAAATTCTGAGCACTTGCAGTTCTTGCAGGATCAGCTTGATACCGCTCAAGCCAGAATAGACGACCTCGAGAATCGTTCAAGAAGGGAAAACTTTCGCATTAGAGGACTGCCTGAATCAATCACTGATGTTCATACAACTGTGAAAGATTTTATTAAAAATTTACTCCCTTCGATTCCAGCTAATAAACTGGAATTGGATAGAGCGCATAGATCCTTGGGACCCCTCAGGAAAGATGGCTCTCCACGGGACATTATAGTAAAACCCCACTTTTTTTCTGTCAAGGAAGAAGTGATGAAAATATCCCGCCAACAAGATCAGATACAGTTCCAAGGTGCTTCTATTCAAATCTTTTCTGACATATCCCCATACACCATCCAAAAGAGGAGATCTTTGAAACCCCTCCTTGCAGCCCTGACCAAAAAGGATATTAAATACCGGTGGGCATTCCCTTTTGCCCTGAAATTTACGTACAATGGGAACCAACATGTTTTTCACAATTTCCCAGAAGGAGAACGCCTGTTACTTGACTTGAGACTCATTACGCTGGATTCAAATATGGATACCTCTCCCTCTATGCAGGGGTCATCTAAACGCCAATCGCCTCCGAGCCCGACTGCGCCACTTTGGGAGATGTCCAAAATTAAGAGAGTAAAGGATAACATCCCCCCATGAAGAGGATTTACATGACTTTACTGTATTTCATCTTTTTCTTCCCCCCTGTAGGTTCCTTGGGAGGAAACACAATTCATTACATTGACTCTTGGATTTCCTGTGCAACTCTTTTTGACACATAGTTCTGTTGCTAAACTGTCAATAGACAATGGGGGTTAATTTTTTTATTTTATTTTATTAATTTTTTATTTTTTTCCACACATAGTTCTGTTGCTAAATTTTCAATAGATAATGTTTTTTTTATTTATTTATTTATTTATTTTTTTATTATTTTTTTTTCCCACACATAGTTTTGTTGCTAAATTTTCAATAGATAATGTTTTTTTTTTTTTTTTTCCCCACACATAGTTCTGTTGCTAAATTTTCAATAGATAATGGGTTTTTTTTTTTTTTTTTCCCACACATAGTTCTGTTGCCAAATTTTCAATAGATAATGTTTTTTTTTTTACCCCTTACCAATTCACATAGGGGGGGGCTGGGATCTGGGGGTCCCCTTTGTTAAAGGGGTCTTCCAGATTCCAATAAGCCCCCCGCATGCAGACCCCCACAACCACCGGACAAGGGCTGTGGGGATGAGGCCCTTGTCCCCATCAACATGGGGACATCCTCCCCATGTTGAGGGCATGTGGCCTGGTACGGTTCAGGAGGGAGGGGGGCCGCTCTCTCGTCCCCCCCTTTTCCCCTGCGGCCGGCCAGGTTGCGTGCTCGGATAAGGGGTCTGGTATGGATTTTTAGGGGGACTCCACGCCATTTTTTTTTAAATTTGGGGTGGAGTTCCCCTTAAAATCCATGCCAGATCTGAAGGGCCTGGAATGGATATTTGGGGGAACCCCACGTCAATTTTTTTTAAAATTGGCGGAGAGGTTCCCCTTAATATCCATTCCAGACCTGAAGGGCCTGGTAATTGAATTCTGGGGAACCCCCACGCTTTTTTTTTTTTTTTTATCAATGACTTTTCTATGTATTGCTGGGAGCCGACAATTCATTAATAGCCGCGAGTGAGTTTTAAATGACTTTTTTTCTTTCAAAAATGACATTTTTTGCAGGGACAGTTCTAAGCACAGGAAACATGCGCCACTTCACATGCATATCATACACACCCCCCAGGTATGAAATTTAAAGGAATATTTCACTTTTATTTTTTCATTTTAGGCATTATTAAAATCACTGCTCCCGAAAAAACGGCAGTTTTTAAAACTTTTTTTTGCATTGATACATGTCCCCTGGGGCAGGACCCCGGTCCCCAAACACTTTTTAGGACAATAACTTGCATATTAGCCTTTATAATTAGCACTTTAGATTTCGAACATTCGAGTCCATTGTATTTAATAGGGTTCTAAAGTTCACACGAACATTTTGTCTGTTCGCAGGTTCTGGTGCGAACCGAACAGGGGGGTGTTCGGCTCATCCCTGTCAGTGTGTTTTAAAAGCCTCTTAGCCTGACACGAGAGAGTTTAGGCATTGGAATCTGGTGAGTGCATTTCCTGAAGGGAGTGGAATCACTAGCACCGTGGTGTGGTGGAAGCTTTACGAAGACCATACACAGAAGAAATTCACTGGATTTTTTTGATTTAGATTTTTTTGGACTTTATCATTATATTCACAATATCGTGATTTTGTTTCACTTGTCACAGGGTGATATATACATATAGTTCATTTTATTGTTATTTTCTACTTGATAAGCATACACGCTTATCAACTACACAGCGCCACTATTTTGTCTATTTATCACTGGTTCACTGATAAGGGTCAAGATACTGTTTACATACACATTTTTAAAGTGGCATCTCATTTCTATGTTAGGATCTTTGTTCCTGGGTGCAGTGGTGGTATTTAAAGTATGGGCGTTTTTTTCTTTAGTACCTATAGATTTTGTGTCATATTTCGGATCCTACCCATCCACATACCAAATCAATACCTTCAAATATTGTCGAGTCTCCTTAGAACTTTTCTATGGGACAACAAGAGATCAAGATGCCAGCAATCTAACTTGATTAAACACAGATCAGTTGGTGGAGCAGGAGTGGTAGACATTTGCGTCTACTTCTGGGCGGTCCATATGGATCAACTTAAGTTTTGGTTCAGAGAAAAGGACATTCCACTTTGGACTGAAATATAAACAGCACTGGACCCTACCTCCAACCCAAGAACCATTCTAGAATGTGATTTATGGAAACCCTGGGATGTCTCACTACTGACTGCGCCCACTCAAGCATCCATCCTAGCTTGGAGACACCTGCACCAACAACCGGACACACAGACAGACACGCAAATAACTGACCACCCCTTACACATCCTAGAAGCTCTGAGTCCCACAATACCTATCAGCTCCCTCTCACAATATGGCATACAATCTATTAAATACTTCATGCAAGGTCCTAAACCCAAAACGGTGGAAACAATTATAAAAGGACACAACCTCCCAAGAGAGCATCACTTCACATGTGCTCGCATTGTTCACTCCCTGACCAAAACTTCTATCCCTAAATTTAGCATACATCCCACGATATGGAATTCTACACCTCACAAAAAACAATAAATAGAGGAATTTCCATTTTTTACAATATCCTCCAAAACAAACATACTTTTCAAAAAACCACAACAATGACCAAATGGGAAAAAGACCTCTGTTCCACAATCTCTCCCCTACAATGGCAAAGAGCCTTTCAGGCAATTCACCAAGCATCACTTTGTACTATGCACTGGGAAATGGCACTTAAAATCACACACCGATAGTACTACACACAATACCTGTTAGCTAAATTCTGAAATTCATCATCACCCAAGTGTTGGCAGAGCTGCGACCAAATAGGGCACCTGCTACACATCCTATGGGACTGCCTCCGCTTAACGAGCTTTTGGAAACAAGTTTTCAAACTTATATTCTCAGTAACAGGCATAATATCACCCCCCAATCCAAAATGGGCACTTCTCAATATCGGAATAGATTTTTA
Source organism: Rana muscosa (assembly GCA_029206835.1). Taxonomy (NCBI): domain Eukaryota; kingdom Metazoa; phylum Chordata; class Amphibia; order Anura; family Ranidae; genus Rana; species Rana muscosa. The sequence goes on along the minus strand of CM055123.1, from coordinate 292,279,040 downwards.
GCCAAGCTCGGATAGAATTGTGGTCACACACATCCTGCTTGCATTCTCAGAAAATGGAAATCTGATATCTCTGCCAACCTATCTGAAGTGACTTCCTTAGTACAACAAAATTATACTTATGAACTAGCCATCATCTCCCTCACTAGTGCAAAATTGAATAGACAATGGGAAATACGGACGAGTAGGAATATGAGCTTACCGTCCCATAGCTAGGCCAACAAACCCGACATGGAACCATATTTCAATATAAGATCTTTCTGCTATTAAACCATGGTCATTTGTAAGTTTACAGTGTTATTATACTAACACCCAACAGTGGCACTAATACTTTACAAGCTGTACTAATTTCTAATAAATTGTTCCACCACCGATAAGCTTGTACCACTACCTATTTTGCCTTGTACACACGATCGGATTTTCCAATGAAAAAAGTCAGATGGACTCGTTTCATCGGAAATTCCGATCGTGTGTGGGCCCCATCGGAGTAAAAAAATAGAACATGTTTTAAATGGAAAAAAATGCACGCATGCTCAGAATCAAGTCGATGCATGCTCGGAAGCATTGAACTTAATTTTTCTGGGCTCGTCGTAGTGTTTTACGTCAACGCGCTTTGGATGGTTGGAATTTTGTCTGACAGTGTGTATGCAAGACTGATGGAAGTCAGCTTCATCGGAATTCCGATGAAAAATTCCATCAGATTTTATTCCATCGGAAATCCGATCGTGTGTACAGGGCATTAGACTTCATGAATGCCTAAATGTTTATACTCCCTGTGTACCATATCTGTATATCCTTTTATACTTTTGTAATTAATTGCATACGAGTTTGTATACATTTTTTTTCTATCTGTTTAACCTTTTCTAATATACCAATAAAAAAACAATTGATTAAAAAAAAAAGATAAAAAACCTTCTGACTTTAAATTAGGTTGACAAAAATGTACAAGAGAGCACTAACGCAAAGTTGTTATGTAATATTGGACCAAATCTGTATTTTACATTACAATTTGCAATGTAGAATGACAATACATTTCTTGAATCTTGAAAAAATAATATTATTCAAAGCACTCTAATATATTCTGGTTGATGGACTAAGGTTGGCTTTGCACCTATCCATTTCAATGCGTTAACATGTGGTCGGTCAAGGCAATCTATTCATTTGATTGGGCTGCCAACGCACAGGAGTGGACAGAAAAATATAAGTGAATGTTTTTTTCCCATGCAGGGCACCACAAAACACAGCCAAACAACAATCCAAACTCCTCATCTTAATTTTTAGTATGTGCATTTCCAGGTTAGGTTGTAGATAGTGCATTTCCAGGTCATCTGTAGATTGGCATAATTTCATAGCTCTGGCACCCACTGACAAGCCAGGATTATCTATACCTAAAAATTGGGTTAAGGGCTCAACTGGGTTAAAGTGGGTGTAAATCTGATTTATGAAATTAGACCTAGGCACAAACTGTATATAAAAACAACAATAACTGACACTGAAAATAACAGTGAAAAATAGATATATACTGTAATTCCCGTGAAGAAAGTTATTTCGTAAGAAATAATTTGCAGCTGCTGTTTCAACAAGTGCTATAACTTGAACTATGAAAAATAAAAATTAAAATACAGCACTAGCAATAGTGGAAACTTGCCAAAAAGACAATGAAACAAAAAACAAGTACTAGGTGTAACACATATATTGGCCTCAGCCAATAGGTAAAATGAAAGTCCAAACCAAATAATGGTAAATGGTGAATGATTTGGGCAGCACATTTTCAAATGAGTACAAACAACAACCAAACAAGCTTATTCCCCTCTGAAGCTCCACTCACCATTAGATGCTAGTCCTCCGCTTCTCAGACGGGAATAATGGAGTAAGAACGGTCAAAGCAGGCTGGATGACTTACTGGGTGCTCAAAGATGAAACAAATGCGTGGGAGAAAAAAGAATGCTGGACAAGTCTAAAAACGTTGACTAGGCGCTAGTAGCAATGGATGGCATAGGCAGGCATTCAGTACAAAAGGATGTCCTTTGATGACACCCTGTAGGAGGGGCAAAACGCGTCGACACACTTCCGGTTTACGGCAAAACCACTAACGTATTTCCTGTCTCCGTGGAGCGCACGCTGTTTGAGCGGCGCTCGTGGAAGCTTTTGTACTGAATGCCTGCCTATGCCATCCATTGATACTAGCGCCTAGTCAACGTTTTTAGTATTGTCCAGCATTCTTTTTTCTCCCACGCATTTGTAGGAATAGGAATAGAATAGGAATAAAAGTAACCCATTTTTTTAAAAAAAACAGTATAAAAATAAATAAAATCAAGTAAAATAAATAAGAAAACCCAAATTATTTTTTTTAAAGCGCCCCGTCCCGATGAGCTCGCGCGCAGAAGCGAACAAATACGTGAATAGCGCCCGCATATAAAAACGGTGTTCAAACCACACAAGTGAGGTATCGCCGCAGTTAGAGCAAGAGCAATAATTCTAGCCCTAGACCTCCTCTGTAACTCAAAAGATGCAACCTATAGAATTTTTTAAACGTCGCCTATGGAGATTTTTAAGGGTAAAAGTTTGACGCCATTCCACGAGCGGGTGAAATTTTGAAGCGTGACATGTTGGGTATCAATTTACTCAGGGTATTGGTGGGAATCTACGTTGGATCTCCGTCTACCGGCAATGCGTGTCGCTCATCGTGAAAGGAACATTTATCCTTTCCCGATGACGAGACAGCTCGGCGCTGGCTCTCGCGACGGAGCTCATAGGGTGTCAATCTCGCCGCTAGAAGTAGCGAGATTGACACAATATCGGCGGCACCTACTGTAAAAAAAAAAAAAAAGCAGCAGCGGGTATACAACCGCTTTAAGGACCTTGCCTGTTTTTCAGACTCTGTGTTTACAAGATTAAAACAGGTTTGTTTGCTAGAAAATTACTTAGAACCCCCAAATATTATATATTGTTTTTTTTCTAACAACCCTAGAGAATAAAATGGCGGTCATTGCAATAATTTTTGTCACACCGTATTTGCGCAGCGGTTTTACAAGTGCACTTTTTTGGGGAAAAAAATTACTTTTTTTAATAAAAAAATAAGAGAACAGTAAAGTTAGCCCATTTTTTTTTATATTGTGAAAGATAATGTTACCCTGAGTATATAGGCTTCTCATGACGTCACAGTCACATGCCCCTGGTGGCCAGGGAGCATGTGACTGTGACGTCATGGGAACATGTGACTGTGACGTCATGAGAAGCCTATATAAATTGCTGAGGACCGAAGATTTAGCATTACTGCGAGAGGAAGCGACGAGTCAACATCGAGGAGGAGAAGAGGGAAGAAAACGCCGACGGCGACGACGGGAAGACCGGCCCCTCCACTAGCAAAAGAGCTGGAAGAAGATAGTGGAGGCCCGGCAGAAGAAAGAAAGAACCGGAGAGGAGAAGAGGGAAGAAGGCGACGGAGAAGACTGGGCCTCCACTAGGAAAAGAGCTGGAAGAAGATAGCGGTGGCCCGGCAGAAGAAAGAACCGGAGAGCGCGGCGATGACACCGGAGACTCCCGAAGTCGGAAGAAGACCCCCGGAGCTGTGCAATAAAATACTTTAAAAAGCTGTGTGTGTTTTTTTTATTGCCATTTTTTTCCATCAGGTGAATGGGTAGGGATATGATGTACCCCATACTCATTCACATAGGGTGGGGGGGGCTGGGATCTGGGGGCCCCCTTATTAAAGGGGGCTCCCGGATTCCGATAAGCCCCCCGCCCGCAGACCCCGACAACCAACGGCCAGGGTTGTCGGGAAGAGGCCCTGTCCTCATCAACATGGGGGCAGGGTGCTTTGGGGTTGGGAGGCCGCAGGTCGCCCCCCTGCCCCAGAGCACCAAACCCCCCATGTTGAGGGCATGCGGCCTGGTACGGTTCAGGAGGGGGGGCGCTCTCTTGTCTCCCCCTCTTCCCCTGCAGCCTGCCAGGTTGCGTGCTCAGATAAGGGTCTGGTTTGGATTTGAGGGGGACCCCCACGCCGTTTTTTCGGCGTAAGAATTGCCCTTCAAATCCAGACCAGACCCAAGGGCCTAGTATGCTCCTGGAGGGGGAACCCATGCCGTTTTTTTCTTTAAAAATTGGCGTGGAGTTCCCGCTCAGGGTTCATACCAAACACAGTGCCTGGTATTGGCGGGAATCCACGTTGGATCCCCGTTCAATACAGTGCCGCGTCTCCTCGCCATTGCAGCGAGCGCGAGATGTGCCGCCACCCTGTCGCCGAGATGTCGGCACCCCTGTCGCAGAGAATCTCCGCGATAGGATCGCGATGAATATACAATGTCGGCGGCACCTACTGTACATACCTGAAAGGCAAAAGGCATAATGAGCTAGTATGCACCGCATACTGGCTCATTATGAAATACTTACCTTTCGAACACGGCATCGGTAACTTACCTGGTCCACGCCGAGTGAGATGACATCTTGCCTCGGCGTGTCTTTTGGGTATCGCTGCTCCAGCAATGTGAGTGTCTCGAGCGGCGATGTCGTCACTCCCGCGCGCTGGCAAGGTCCGGCGGCTGCCGGGCTTCAGCTGAGAATCCCCGCTGCACATGCGCCACTGCAGTCAGCGGCTCATTGCGAGGGGAATATCTCCTAAACCGTACAGGTTTAGGAGATATTCTTTTTACCTACAGGTAAGCCTTATTATAGGCTTACCTGTAGGTAAAAGTTCAAATACAGAGTATACAACCGCTTTAACCACTTGAGACCCGTGCTGTAGACGAAAGATGTCTGCAGCGCGGCTCTCAAGTGTCGGGTGGACGTCCATGGACGTCCTGCTATGTTTACATCTCCCGCGCGCCGCCGAGGGCGCGCGGCGGGGAACAGCTGTGCCCGCGGTATCACGTGATGCTGATGCGCATGCCCGGCGGCCGCGATGTCCGCCAGGTACACGCGATCGGCTGTTACAGAGGCAGGACGTAGATCTCTGTGTGTAAACACAGAGATCCACGTCCTGTCAGGGAGAGAGGAGACCGATGCTGTGTCCCTTGTACATAGGGACACAGATTGGTCACCTCCCCCAGTCAGTCCCCTCCCCCACACAGAAAGAATCACTAATAGGGAACATATTTAACCCCTTGATCGCCCCTAGTGTTAACCCCTTCCCTGCCAGTCACATTTATACAGTAATTAGTGCATATTTATAGCACTGTTCCCTGTATAAATGTGAATGGTCCCAAAATAGTGTCAAAAGTGTCCGATATGTCCGCCTGACAAATTCGCAGATCGCCACCATTACTAGTAAAAAAAACAGAATATAATAAAAATGTCATAATTCTATCCCCTCTTTTGTAGGCGCTATAACTTTTTGCGCAAACCAATCACTATACGCTTATTGCAATTTTTTTTACCAAAAATATATAGGAGAAAACTTATCGGCGTAAACTGAAAAAAAAAATAGTTTTTTTTAAAAAAAATTGGGATATTATTATAACAAAAAGTAAAAAAATATTGTGTTTTTTTTCAAATTTTTCTGTCTTTTTTTGTTTATAGCGCAAAAAATAAAAACCGCAGAGGTGATCAAATACCACCAAAAGAAAGCTCTATTTGTGGGAAAAAAATGATAAAAATATCATTTGGGAACAGCGTTGTATGACCGCGCAATTGTCATTCAAAGTGCGTCAGCGCTGAAAGCTAAAAATTTGGTCTGTGTACGAAGGGGGTTTAAGTGCCCAGTAATCAAGTGGTTAATTCAAAACAAAAATAAAATGTTTAAAAAAAAATAAAAAATTAATGTTTGGCTTTAGATACAAATGTTTCTGTGCACAGCACAAAAAAAAAAATCAGTTTGCAAAAAACTATTATGCAACAATTTGTCATTTGGCAAAAACAGTGTACAGTTGACCTCTGAAATTCACGATTGTTACGTTCCTAGTGCACCCGAGAATTATAAAAAAATGCAAATTTTGTTTGTGGTGAAAAAAAATGCCTATAAATGTCTATTTCTATAGTTTAAACCCTAAATATGCCCCCCAAAATTAGTAAATGATATTGTTCTTAATAATTTAACGTTAAAATGCATGAAAAATGATATATTGCCATGAGAAAAGCCATAAAAAAATGCAGAGGATATTTGCGGTTTCTGCGAAATTTGCGGGGTTTCCACCAACAATTATTAGTTTTATTCTAAGGAAAAATCCGCGAACCACTGAAGCCGTGAACCACGACTGTATTTTATACTAAAATCTGAAACGCTTGACCATCCCTGTAGGCTTACAGAGGTCTTCAGAAGTGTGGGTAGATGTTTGCCTGTTACAAACACAATATCTAAAGTAATTATTTGCAAATCCTCCTAATCCTGCAACTCATCTGCTGACCAGTTATTGCCTAAAGCATGTTTGTTGTTTCGAGGTCAGTGGCCTTGCTGTGAAGCCCATGTCCTGCAGCGTAGGAGGGGGGTGTGTGGAGGCAGCAAAATAATACAAAGGCAGCTGCATTGTTTTCAGGCAGTCTAACAAAGTCCTGCAGCCCTGCACAATGGTGTCCTGGGTGTTGTGTGCGGGTCTAGTCCTTCTTCACATCTCCTGCTCTGTGGAAGCCAAACTGTAAGTAACTTAAATTTCATTTAGTAAATGTGTGATTGCCGAGTTGAACATTCCTTAGTGATGCTTAGGTTATCTGTTGTTGAGCTCTTAAAGCTGTTATACATTTTGAAATACACAATATTACCAAAAGTATTGGGACGCCTGCCTTTACATGCACCCAGGTGTTTTTGGCTTCACTTAAGCCCCGTACACACGGTCGGACTTTTGGCCAACAAACTTCATTTTGAGCAAGTTGGACCAACAATCCGACCGTGTGTACGCTCCGTCGGACAAACTTTTTCTGCTTTTTTCTTGTTTTCATCGGACAAAAGTTGGGTCTGCAAACGGACAAACTTTTGCCCAACAAAAGTCCGATGGAGCAAAGTCCGACCGTGCGTACAGAAAACCATCGGACAAATAATGTTAAAATCAACCAACAATAGCAGAAGTTGACCAAAGGGTGGCGGTAAAGAGCAGAAAAGAGCAGAAAAACCACGTGATGTTGGAAAAAGTTTTGAGAAAGTTTGCAGAAAAGTCCTGTGGTGTGTATGCTATGGGTGTGCCCGGCCAACTCCGTTCGGACAAAAAATTACGGAAAAGTCCGATGGAAGAGCGACCGTGTGTATGGGGCTTAAGTCTACGTTTCCACTAGTGTGACTCGTCCTGCGACTTTGGACACATAAATTTGCATGACAAGTCACAACCCACTGGTTTCAACGGCACCCGTTCCAATCTGTGCGACTTTGAAATTCAGCGACTTTGAATAAGGTGCCTGCACTACTTTGATGCAACTTTTGATCCAGAGAGTGTAAAGTTGGATCAAAGCTGCACTCAAAGTCGCACAACTTTGCGGTCACAATAGTGGAAATGTAGACTAATGCCGCGTACACACGACCGTTTTTAATGTCATTTAAAAAAAAAGAAATTTTTCTCGACGTGATTCTTCTCAAGCCTGCCTTGCCTACACACTATTGTAAAAAAAAATGCTCGAGCAAAGCGCGGTGACGTACGAAATGTACGAAGGCACTATAAAGGGGAAGTTCCATTCGGATGGCGCCACCCTTTGGGCTGCTTTTGCTGATCCTCGTGTTAGTAAAGTTTGGTGAGAGACGATTCGCGCTTTTCAGCCTCGTGCTCTTCAGTCTGTTACAGCGTGACGAATGTGCTATCTCCATTACGAACCCTAGTTTTACCAGAACAAGCGCTCCCGACTCATCACTTGCTTCTGAGCATGCACGTTTTTTTTCACGTCGTTAAAGCCTACACACGGCCATTTTTCATGACGAGAAAAACAACGAGAAAAATTAGAGCATGTTCCAAATTTTTAATGGCCATTTTTCACATTGTGAAAAATGCTCTGGAGCCCACACACGATCGTTTTTAATGACCAAATGAAAAAATTGCATTTTTCTCGTCATGAAAAACGGTCGTGTGTACGCGGCATAATAGTCATTCAGTGTTCCACAATGTGCGTGTGTTGCATGCTACTATAATATCAATCGGGGTGCCATGCATACTGAATGGCTCTGCACCACAGTGTGCATTGTGGTAAAATGCGATATGCTGCTCATTTTAATGGATGTCACCCCATGACAGAGACGTGAACAGGCCCTTAAACTCTAATTTAGATACAGACTCTTTAGTAATCAGTGAGTACTCGCAGACCCCTTTCACACTGGGGCGGTTTTCAGGCACTTTAGCGCTGGAAATAGCCTCTGCTAAGCGCCTCAAATACCGCCTCCCATTCATTCAAGTGTGACTTTTCACACCAAGGCGGTGCGCTTGCGGAACGTTCCGAAAAGTCCTGCAAAGAGCATCTTTGGGGCGGTTTGGGAACGCTGTATTTAGCACTCACAAAATGCCATGCCCATTGGAATGAATAGGCAGTACTTCCGAAGCGCTTCGGAAGCACTGCGAAACGGAAGCTTTTAACCTCTTTTTTGCTGTTAAAAGCTAGTGTCCGAAAAGGGCCGCTTAACCACTTCTGGACCAGTCGCCACAGTTATACTGCGGCAGGCTGGCTCCCCTGCGCGAGCCGTCGTAGCTGTATGTCGGCTCTTAAAGACGCCTCCGGCAGTTCGCGCGCGTGCCTGAAGCGTGTCCCCGGAGCCGATGCGAGTGCCTAGAGGTCGCGATGACTGCCGGGCACCCACGATCGCTCGTTACAGAATGAGAATGGGGATGTGTGTGCAAACACACAAATCCCGGTTCTCTCAGGGGCGAGGAGACTGATCGTTTGTTCATACAATGTATAAACACCGATCAGTCCCATCCCCTCCACAGTTAGAACACACATTGGGGAACACAGTTAACCCCTTCCCTGCCAGTGAAATTTTTACAGTAATCAGTGCATTTTTATTGCACTGATCGCTGTATAAATGTCACTGGTCCCAAAAATGTGTCAAAAGTGTCCGATGTGTCGCAGATCGCCGCCATTACTAGTAAAAAAATAAATAATAATAAAAATGCCATAAAACTATCACCTATTTTGAAGACGCTATAACTTTTGCACAAACCAATAAATATACGCTTATTGCGTTTTTTTTTATTTTTTTACCAAAAATATGTAGAAGAATACATATCGGCCTAAACTTAGGAATTCTTTTTTAAATACGGATATTTATTATAGCAAAAGGTATTGTGTTTTTTTTTTTAAATTGTCGCTCCTTCTTTTGTTTATAGCGCAAAAAATAAAAACCGCAGAGGTGATCAAATACCACCAAAAGAAAGCTCTATTTGTGGGGAAAAAAGGATGTAAATTTTGTTTGGGTACAACGTCGCACGACCGCACAATTGTCAGTTAAAGCCATGCAGTGCCGTATCGAAAAAAAAATGGCATGGTCATTGAGCAGCCAAATCTTCCGGGGCTGAAGTGGTTAAACAGCGCTAAAGCGCGACTAAAATGAGCGGCGCTTAAGCGCTAACGTGGCCCCAGTGTAAAAGGGTCTTATACACAAGGGATCAAGCTTTATTCTAGTTAACAACCACTCTTCTAGATACAAGCAAAACAACCTAAAACAGTCAAAACGTATCACAAATACACTGTGTCACCAAAAGTATTGGGACACCTGCCTCCACACACACACACACGTGAACTTTAATGGCATCCCAGTCTTAGTCCGTAGGGTTCAATATTGAGTTGGCCTACCCTTTGCAGCTATAACAGCTTCAACTCTTCTAGGAAGGCTGTCCACAAGGTTTAGGAGTGTGTCTATGGGAATGTTTGACCATTCTTCCAGAAGCACTTTGGTGAGGTCAGGCACTGATGTTGGATTAGAAGACCTGTCTCGCAGTCTCCGCTCTAATTCATCCCAAAGGTGTTACTAGTTAAGTTTTTTTGTTGACAACATGGGGGAGGGGGGTTGGTATCTGGGAACCCCCTTATTGTTAACCACTTCCCTACCCAGCCATAGACAAATGACGTCCACAGATGGGATCTCCCATCCTGGGTGGACGTCATATGACGTCCTCGGCTTTGTAGGGGGATATCTGAATGATGCCTGCAGCTAGAGGCATCATTCAGATATCCTTTTAAAGTGCCGGCGATTCTGTGCACCATAAGAACGATCATAGCGGCGGTTCCGCCGCTTGATCGTTCTTATAGGCGGCAGGAGGGGACACCCCCCCTCCCGCTGCCATCCGGTGCTTCTCCGGGCTCCCCCGTGCGATCGGGGACCCGGAGCGAATCTTCTGGCATTGTTGGTGGAGTCACGTGATGAGCATAGAGATGACTGGTGACCAGATGGTCACCAGTCATCTCTATGATCGTCGGAGGCCCGGGCGCGATGTGATGACGTCACGCCCGGGTCCTCAAATGTAAACAAAGCCGCCATTGCGGCTGTAAGTATGAGATCAGTGAAACATTTTTCACTGATCTCATGCTTTCCAGCTTGGAGGAGAGATGTGGGGGTCTTATTGACCCCGCATCTCTCAATAAAGAGAACCTGTCACACACATTCCTATTACAAGGGATGTTTACATTCCTTGTAATAGGAATAAAAGTGATCAAAAACAAAAAAAAAAGTAAAATCATTGTAAAAAAATAAATAAATAAGTAAAATAAATAAATAAATAATAATAAAAAAAAATATTAAAACGCCCCTGTCCCCGGTAGCTCGCGATCAGAAGCAAATGCACACGTAAGTCGCCCACATATGTAAACGCCGTTCAAACCACGCATGTGAGGTATCGCCCCGTGCGTTAGAGTGCGTGCAACAATTCCAACACTAGACCTCCTCTGTAATTCTAACCTGGTAACCTGTAAAAAAAATTAAAGCGTCGCCTATGGAGATTTTTAAGTACCGAAGTTTGGCGCCATTCCATGAGTGTGCGCAATTTTAAAGCGTGACATGTTAGGTATCTATTTACTCGGCGTAACATTATCTTTCATATGTTCCCAAAAAATTGGGCTAACTTTACTGTTTTGTTATTTTTTAATTCATGAAACCATTTTTTTTTTTAAAAAAGGCGTTTGAAAAATGATTGCGCAAATATTGTGCAAGAAAAAAATGTTGAAATGACCGTCATTTTATTCCCTAGGGTGTCTGCTAAAAGAACATATATAATGTTTGGGGGTTCTGAGTAATTTTCTAGCAAAAGAATGATGATTTGTACATGTAGGAGAGAAGTGCCAAAATAGGCCCGGTATTGAATAGGTACAAAAAGCCCTGTATTGAAGTGGTTAAAGAGGACTTCCATAGTTCGATAAGACTCTCCCCATAGACCCCCAGAACCACAAGGCCAGGGTTGTGGGAAAGAGGCATTCATCCTTATCAAGGCCCTTGTCCTTGTGACCTTCTCCCTGGCAAGGTGGCTCCTCATGCTGAGGGCATGTGGCTTGGTATGATTCAAGAGGGAGGAGGCACACACTCCTCCCCCATTTCTGGCTAGCTATTCTGCATGGATAAGGGTCTGGTATAGATTTTTCTGGGGGAAATCACCCACTTTTTTTTCCTGATTTTTTTGCATGTGGTTCCTCCTTAAAGCCATACTATACATGAGGGGTCCATTCTAAAACCTTGACTGGGGTGAAAAAGTTATTTTTATCAACATGGTGATGTGTTGTGAACAAATTGTTTATAATTCTCTGGATATGAGATTATTGTTTCGTTAACACTACCTCAGTTGAGTATGTCTTTATGTAAATTTTATAAACATTTGAAAAAAAAAACCTTGGGGGAATCTCAGGCCATTCTATTTGTTTTGTTTTTTTTCTTTGTTTGGTGTCCTCCTTAAAGCGGAGGTGCAGCGGAAAAAAAAATATTAAAAGCCAGCAGCTACAAATACTGCAGCTGCTGACTTTTAATATTTGGACACTTACCTGTCCTGGAGTCCAGCGACATCCACAGCAGAGGACGAGCAATCGCTCGTCACTCTGCTGCCCCCACCGCCATCCTCGGTGAGGGAACCAGGAAGTAAAGCCTTGCGGCTTCACTGCCCGGTTCCCTATGGCGCATGCGCGAGTCGCGCTGCGCCGTTCTGAATGGTCCCCTGTGTTCTGGGAGCCGAGTTTCTCCCGAGAACAGAACAATGGGTATTCTGCGGGAAGTGATGCGCTTCCCGCAGATTTCCCGCAGAGAGGACTCCCGGAAGTGGGTGAAAATACCTGTCTTAGACAGGTATCTGCACCCCCCTGAAAGGTGTCAATTGTGACACCAGAGGAGGGGGGGGGGTTCGAATCAGCGGAAGTTCCACTTTAGGGTGGAGCTCCACTTTAACATTAATTTAAGGCATGCAAAGACAAATCAGCCAGATTTTTTGGCCAAAAAGTTAATTGAACAAACTGAAGTTAGAAGCTGATTGGTTACCATGCACAGCTGCACCAGATTCTGAGTGCTCCAGTTTTAGTAAATCACCCCTATTGTTTTCTTGTGTCCGTCCAGGTACAGTATATAACCCCTATCTGTAGGTACTAGGTATCTGTGTTTTTGTAAAGATCTAATGTTGAAATATTTCCATGGGCTGTACTTATTTTTTTTTGCACAACTGCATACATAGAAGTTTCGGCTTGAGTTACAGTTCAAGGTATACAACCCAGAAAGGTACTCAATTATCCAAATGCCCCCCCACCCCCTATTTTGGGGGTAAAGATGGAGTAACCACTGAAAATTGGGGGATAATAAAGCCCTTTACCCTGGATTATCAAGTTAATGATTATAATCTGTTACTAATTACTCAGCAGTGTCAATATTTGCTGTAGTGTGATGCCACACGAGAACGTTCCTGACAGTTGTTTCCTTATTGTGCCTCGAAGAATAACACAAGAACCAAAATGTAATATATTGCAGCTTACCAGTCCTTAGATGTGGTGGTTGAATTCGTTTTTATTCGTCAGTCTAAAGCCTTGTAAACACGATCCAAATGTTGGCCAACCGAACGTCAGATTTTTGTCTTCAGGGCATGTGCCTAGATCTTGTCTTGCATACTAACGGTACACAATTGTCGGCCAACAAACATGGGTTGCAGCACTTGGAACATGAACTGCTTTGGGTTACATCACTCTGACCACCATGCCCACTCTTCTCACTTCTAGCCACCCCTGCTGCCATATGTTAGGTTCAGGTGATGTCAGATGTTCTCTAGTCTTGGTATAGGTGAGGTGCAGGGATGAGCCGAACACCCCCCTGTTCGGTTCGCACCAGAACCTGCGAACAGACAAAATGTTCGTGTGAACTTTAGAACCCTATTAAATACAATGGACTTGAATGTTCGAAATCTAAAGTGTTAATTATAAAGGCTAATATGCAAGTTATTGTCCTAAAAAGTGTTTGGGGACCGGGGTCCTGCCCCAGGGGACATGTATCAATGCAAAAAAAGTTTTAAAAACGGCCGTTTTTTCGGGAGAAGTGATTTTAATAATGCTTAAAATGAAAAAATAAAAGTGAAATATTCCTTTAAATTTCGTACCTGGGGGGTGTGTATGATATGCATGTAAAGTGGTGCATGTTTCCCGTGCTTAGAACTGTCCCTGCAAAAAATTTCATTTTTGAAAGAAAAAAAGTCATTTAAAACTGACTCGCGGCTATTAATGAATTGTCGGCTCCCGGCAATACATTCAAAAGTCATTGATAAAAAAAAAAAAAAAAGTGTGGGGGTTCCCCAGAATTCAATTACCAGGCCCTTCAGGTTTGGAATGGATATTAAGGGAAACCCCGCCGCAAATTTAAAAAAAATTGACGTGGGGTTCCCCCAAATATCCATTCCAGGCCCTTCAGATCTGGCATGGATTTTAAGAGGGACTCCACCCCAAATTTAAAAAAAATGGCGTGGAGTCCCCCTAAAAATCCATACCAGACCCCTTATCCGAGCACGCAACCTGGCCGGCCGCAGGGGAAAAGGGGGGGGACGAGAGAGCGGCCCCCCTCCCTCCTGAACCGTACCAGGCCACATGCCCTCAACATGGGGAGGATGTCCCCATGTTGATGGGGACAAGGGCCTCATCCCCACAACCCTTGCCCGGTGGTTGTGGGGGTCTGCAGGCGGGGGGCTTATCAGAATCTGGAAGACCCCTTTAACAAAGGGGACCCCCAGATTCCGGCCCCCCCCCTATGTGAATTGGTAAGGGGTACATTGTACCCCTACCATTTCACGAAGAAAGCGTAAAAAAATGTTTAAAAAAACACACAAACACCTTGAAAAAGTCCTTTATTTAAAAACAAAAAACAAAAAAAACATTCCAGCGGAGAAATCCAGTGTCCCGTGGCGATCCCGATGTCCAGCGCTGTCCTTCATTGGTTGTGCCTGAGCGGACCTGATGGGGAACTTCCTCTCAGTGTTTTAAATGTATAGACCCGCCCCTTCTAAAGTTCCCCATCAGGTCCGCTCAGCGGACCAGATGCGGAACATGAGAAGGGGCGGGTCTATACATGTATTACCAAAGTGAGAGCAGTTCCCCATCAGGTCCGCCCCCTCGGTATGTCGGACCCACCTACTCATTGGCTTGAGCGGGGAACTTCCTTCACTATGTAAATTTAAATTACACAGTGAAGGAAGTTCCCCGCTCAAGCCACCTTTTGCCCTGCCTATCTATACCCCACCTTTTTAATGAAGCTCCCATCAATTGCAACCCACCAGCACCCATTAAATGCAGCCTACCAGCGCCCATCAAATGCAGCCTCACCAACACCCATTAAGTGCAGCCTCACCAGCGCCCATCAAATGCAGCCTCACCAGCGCCCATCAAATGCAGCCTCACCAGCTCCCATCAAATGCAGCCTCACCAGCGCCCATCAATGAATGTTTGCTTGCTTCCATTCATTTGATAGTCGGGACACAGACACAGTCCTCTGCCGCAGCTGCGCCTTTGACACTATGTGCAAACGGAGCAACGGCTGCCTGCTGATGCTGAAACTTAGTTGCTTGCTGCAGAGAGAAGAAAGTAGGAACACCATTAGCCGGGCGCCCTAGGCAGCAGTGCACCCTAGGCAGCTGCCTAGTTTGCCTAGTGGTAGCACCGGCCCTGGGCAGACTCTTGGAAGACTTGCTGCCACCTACCTTTGAACAGGTCAAAGCAATCCAAGAACAGCAGTATGTGAGCTGAGAACTACTAATAAACCCTGACTTTAGTTCAGCAAAGTCCCCATGCGTAGTTCCAAGCCGACCATTTCTGGAAGCCCACCATGTTCTGCCATTACCCTCAAACATCTCCTTACTTACAACATCACACCACTGACAGCACCAACTGGAAAGAAGGTGCCACAGAGCCATGTACTGTTTGGCTGTCAGAAATGAACAACTATGAATGCTGTGATATTTAGAAGATTGTGGGGTGACCCAGGAAAACTGTGGGCATCTTAACATTAGGGGCTCCATCACTCCAGGTGTTTTTCAGGCAGTTCTGATCTCTGCCCAGCAACCTGTGAATGCTAGGTCTAAAATGGTGTACCAAGTAGTGTGGCATGGTGATACAACAGGGCTGTTTCATTCTGTGTTCAGATTATTGTTATTTGTTGGATTGTGGCTGTTCTCTTCAGGCCTACCCACTGCTCAGAATGCTGCCCATAGAACGAGCTTTGTTGGATGTTTTCCTGCATCCAACAAAAGGTACACAAAGCCTAGGTACCATGTTTCTCTAACTACCTTGTCACTGCTGACCATTTACCTTTTGCTTTGCTGGACCAGCAAGATGTCACCCCCTTGATAGAGAGTGAGATTCGGCAATACTTCAGGCCAGTGAGTCAGACACTTAATTATACAGAACTCCCAACATTTTTTTATTAAAGGCAAAGTCAACCTTTTAGAAAAAATTTGCTAAATACCGCGCTGTCCAAAGAAGGGGGGAAGCTGCCAGCACCGCAAATGACAATTGCAAAAAGTAAATATGGGAAAGTGATGGTGCAGCGCTAGTGACAATTTGAAATTTAAATGGGTGATCTAAAGTGCATAGATAACCTGATACACATCTAAATATATCAAAGTTAGAATAATTGTGAAGTTATCAAACTAACAGTATACAGAAGACAGCTCATCCAGGACCACCATCCCACTTCCCAATTGGAATGCTTGAATTGACCCCTTTGGGCTTTGCCATGGGTAATGTATAAACTCACCTAACTCTGCTTTCTGTTTCAAGCATGACATCATTATTTTTTTTGACCTTATTGACCTATTCATTTATCCCCCCCCCTTTTTTTTTTAGCTAAATTGTACGCACCCCACTCCTGATGACTGGCTTTAAACGCCAAGAAACCCATTGAGTCCATGCTCAGGGATGCCAAGCTTAAGCCTGCCCAACTACGTATTTTATTAAATATTCTGGATTTATACATTTGGATAATCATGTTCACTGCACCTGTATGTCCATGTACTGTGATTGCTTTTATTAATCATATCCTCGACTATGAACAATTAAATATGCTAATGTGATAATCACTACCTGTATTATGCCTCTGACTGCATGATCTCTGTATTATTTATTTTGATACAATACATTTTGAAATTCATATATATGCCTTGATTTTCATTTTTTTGGGGGTTGATTATTTAGCAATATCCCATGGTTACAGTGATTTCCCTTATGAGATTGTGACAGCATATTTATTTTGGATATCCTAGACCAACTTTCTACACCCATCCATGCCTCATTTAAAGTCCCACAGCCCTCTCTTTCTTTTTCTCATTGTACCAGGGATGGAGGCATGGGTAAGGTCATTATGGGTTCCAACAGGTCACTTACACTCTTTTTTAGTATACAGTACATGTGCAGTATTGAAATAATGATATCAGGTGATTAAACCAATGTATGCCATACATATACAATGCAGTGATGTCAGGTGATTAAACCAATGTATAACATACACATAAAATACAGTGAACAACTTATTATAAACTCAAAAGCAATAATAGAAAAAATGAATAAAGAAAAAGTCCACTGAGTGAGAAAGAGTGTTTGATGAAATGAAAATGTCCACAATATACCGTATATACTTGAGTTTAAGCCGACCTAAATATAAGCCGAGGCACCTAATTTTACATAATTTTACCATAAAAAAATGGGAAAACGTATTGACTCGAGTATAAGCCTAGGGTGTCCATCTGCATGCCTCACTGTGCCCATGCCTCACTGTGCCTCACTTTGCCTCACTGTGTCCATGCCTCACTGTGCCCATGACTAGATTGACGTTTAACATGGGAGTCTATGGAAGGGGTGCCTGGCTTTGAAAGATCGGTGCTCCCCAGCCATAGATCTTCCAGACAACCAACTTTTCAAACTTGTAGAGAAGAAATTGGGCTGCATGTGTGCCAAGTTTTGGGTCCAGGGGACCTACGGCCGGCCGGTACCGGGTCCCCAAAATCACCAAAGAAATTACAGTTTAACATGGAAGTCTATGGAAGGGGTGCCTGGCTTTGAAAAATCGGTGCTCCCTGGCCGGTACCGGGTCCCCAAAATCCGGGAGATCAGCCGCAAAAAGGTGACTCGAGTATAAGCCGAGGGGGGCATTTTCAGCACAAAAAAATGTGCTGAAAAACTCGGCTTATACTCGAGTATATACAGTATAAATGTATCTTGACGCCCCAAATGGTAATTTTCAAGCTACCGCTGAACGTGCATGAAAAGGGGAGATGAAGCACCGCCACCAATAACACAGAGGCTTACCGGAAAGTGTGGATTCAGTAGGACATATGCCCTATGAATCAAACAGACTTGTCGGTGATTCTTCACCAAAGATAGTAGGGCCCGGATGGATATAGGCGTTGATATAATTGGATAAAATAATCTTCTCACAAGGACCACCGGTCAACAAGAAAGGAAGCTCCAAGATATATAAAACGTCATGTGGATTCAAACATATAGGGCCAAAAAGGAATAAAAAATGCACATTGCGTGAATCCGCATAACACAAAATGTATTAAAAATGAAAGATTTACACTCACATTTTAGAGGAGGTAAAACAAGCGCTTGTTAATTAATAAAATGACTCAATGGGAACAGCAGGCTCGACCCTTTTTGACTATGTTTCATGTAAAACCCCTATTTAGGGTGTGACATGAAACATGGTCACATTCTCCAGCCCCCCTCCCTCAAACCACCCCTACCCACTTACCTGAATTACAGTATGCTTCTTCCCGCATCGTTCTGTTATTTTTTGAATTCAGCATGACTGTGCGTGGCTCCTCCCACATAGCCACATTGTCTGTCTGCGTCCACAATCAGTGGTTGCCCATAACTGTGGTTGTGCATTAAGATGGTTCTTCAAGACACTGCATTCTGGATCAAGAAATGCCACACATTACACTAATATACGGGCAAAAGACATGTTTTCCCATGCTTTGCCACAAATAAAATGTCTGAGTTGGCCTGAAGAGTAATAAAAACATAGATGGATTATAATCTGATTTTCATTCAAAATAAGGAAATTGCCCATACAACCAGATGATCACTCACATGATGACTATACGAAAGATACCATACCTAAGGGGGTTTCTACAACGCTGTATCCTGGCCTAGGCCAACAAGGCCCAGGCCTAGGGCAGCACTTTGCAGGGGGGGGCAGCACTTTTCCGGGGGGCAGCACGGAAAGAGAGCCCGCCGGCTTGCGCTACACTGTTAGTGTAACGCAAGCCGCTTCTAATTTTGACTGTCCTATCCTCCTGGACCACAAACCTTCACTTCCTGCCCCATAGCCAAACCATTCACACACTAGTTTGCAGCATGTGTGTGGTCCTACCCAGTAGTGTATTTTGCTTTTGTTCTGCCCTTTAGTAAATCAATTTCTCTAACTACAGGGTTAACACAAAGGGGCTTCCAAAAATAGAGCATACGAAGGGGTAGGGGGCTCGCAAGTGGAAATCTATGCAAATTAAGGGAATCCATTGCCCCCTCAGGCCCTAAGAATTAGTGTCCCCACTCGGAAATTTCAGGGCGGGTCTTAAACAGAAAAGGGTGTGGCCTTTACAGGAAGGGGTGGGTCATATTTAAATTAGGGGGTGCACGAGTTTTGTCAGGCCTAGGGCAGCACAAAACCTAAATACACTACTGGGCTTCTATCCCGTCAAACTGAATACAGGCATACCACACTTTTAAGTACACAATGGGGTTTATTTACTAAAGCTGGAAAGCGCAAAATCTGTCTCACTTCTGCATAAAAACCAATAAGCTTCCAGGTTTTATTACCAGGCTTAATTGAACAAGCCGGGCTTAGAAGCTCATTGGTTTCTATGCAGAAGTGAGACAGATTTTGCGCTTTCCAGCTTTAGTAAATAAACCCCATTGTGTACTTAAAAGTGGGGTATGCCTGTAGTTGTTTCTTGAATAATTCAAACTACTGTAGTATCTGCATGATTTCGGGAAGCTACACAAACACATTTGCAAACAGGGAATTCTATAAAGAAAAAACCTGCTCCAGAATTCTTTGTAAATCTATCCTTGTGGTTTCTAATATTCCCTCTTCTGTCCTCAGGCACTATGCGGTCATTTTCCCCTCTGCAATTCGCTCTCAGCATGCTGAAACCATATGTATACACCTGGAGGGGGCAGAGGGAGAAAGCAGAGCACAGATCTCCTTAGATCTGGATGGAAAGAACACAACCCTTGTGGAGAAGACCTTTAAGCAGGACTCCATCTTCAACTGTGTTATAATCCAGGTAACAAAAGTCCACATAATATGCTTATACACATAGTGCATCTTTACCAAAAAACAAAACACATAGATCATCTTTATAAAAGAAAAACACATACAGTGGGGAAAATCATTTTTTGATTACCTGCAGATTTTGTAAGTTTGCCCACTTAAAAAAAGAAATGAAGGGACTATTTTTATCATTGGTGTATAATAAATGATAGAGACAGAATATCAACCAAAAATCCAGAAAAAACACATAAAACAAATGCTATAAATTGAGTAAAATAAGTATTTGATCCCCAAGCAAAACATGACTTGGTACTTGGTGGCGAAACCCTTGTTGGCAAGCACAGAGGTAAGGCCAGGGCTTTTTTTCTAAGACAAGAGGTGCAGAAACTCCCCCTTTCCGAGTCACCCCTTCTCTCCACCCCTACCCACCTCCCAGTACCGCCCCTTTTAGACAATATAGGACCAAGTATCATTTTGTAGTGCTAAGTAATTTGTATGGAATTTGGTAATGATATCAAGAAAAGCAATAAATCAGATCCCCTGAAGCCAGCAAAAATAGATCCCCTTTAACAGCAATGGACCACCCACAACAAAATGTCCCCATAAGCAAAAATAGACTCCTGGCAGCATCAACAGATCTCCGCACAGCCAGCATTAATAGACTCTCTGGCTGTTATCAACAATAGACCCCTCCCCCAACAGTAGATCTCTTTCAGCAACAACTGAGCCCCCAGCAACATAAAACCCCCCCAGCAACAATAGGTCCCCCCCAGCAAGAATAGATCGCCCCAGCAACAAAAGACCACCCCTGCAAAAATAGATCCCCAGCAGTGAGCATCAATACCCTGCAGCACACCCCAGCACCCCTTGTCATTACATACAGTCAGTCCAGAAGGTGCCGGAACTGCGTTCCCCCGCATTCCCGCTGAAAAAAAGCCCTGAGTAAGGCATTTTTTGTAGTTGGTGACTAGGTTTGCACACATCTCAGGAGGGATTTTGGTCCAGTCTTCTTTACAGATCTTCTCTAAATCCGTTTCTTTGCTGTCTTTTGGCAAATTTTAAGTTTCAGCTCCCTCCATAAATTTTTTATAGGATTAAGGTCTGGAGAGTGACTAGGCCACTCCATGACCTTAAAGCGGGGTTCCACCCGTGATTTTTTTTTTATTTTTTAAAGTCAGCAGCTACAAACACTGTAGCAGGTGACTTTTAATAAGGATACTTACCTGTCCTAGGCGCCCGCAAAGTCGGCCGCCCCGAGACCGATCGTTCGATCACGGCAGATCCTCGTGCCGCCATCCTCACTAGGGGAAACAGGCAGGTGACTGCCCGTTTCCTACTGCGCATGTGTGAGTCGCACGTCGCTTTGTGAATGGGTGGCTGCTCTCTGGGTTACACACAGTTCCCAGAAGGCAGCGCGCCCCATTGACCAGGCAGTGCGCCCCAAGACACCGCGAGTAGGACGAGGAAGAAGACCAGTCACGGAGGATGAAGAGGCAGATTAGGGACTTCCGCATAGCAACCGCTATTTCTGGTAAGTAAAAACATTTTTTTTTTCATTTTTTTCTTTTTTTTGTAGATTTTTGGTAAAAAAAAAATTCAGGGTGGAACTCCACTTTAATGTGGTTCTTCTTGAGCCACTCCTTTGTTGCCATGGCGGTATGTTTAGGGTTATTGTCATGCTGAAAGACCCATCTATGAACTATCTTCAGTGTTCTGGCTGAGGGAAGAAGGATCTCATACAAGATTTCACAATACATGGCCCCGTCCATTGGCCCCTCAATGCGGCAAAGTCGGTTGGTACCTTTAGCAGAGAAACAGCCCCAAAGCATAATGTTTCCACCACCGTGCTTGACTGTAGGGATTGTGTTCTTAGAGTCATAGTAATGCCGCGTACACACGATCGGAATTTCCGACAACAAATGTTTTTTGGTCGGATATTCCGACCATGTGTAGGGTTCATCGGACATTTTTGGTGTCGGAATTTCCGACAACAAATGATTGAGAGCTGGTTCTCAATTTTTCCAACAACAAAAGTTCATGTCGGAAATTCCGACCGTGTGTATCCAATTCCGACGCACAAAAATCCTACGAATGCTCTGAATCAATTTGACACATGCTCGGAATCATTGAACTTCATTTTTCTCGGCTCGTTGTAGTGTTGTACGTCACTGAGTTCTTGGCGATCGGAATTTCCGACATTTGTGTGACCGTGTGTATGCAAGACAAGTTTGAGCGAAAATCCGTCAGAAAAAAATCCACGGTTTTGTTGTAAGAAATTCCGATCGTGTGTGCCTCCAGTGTGGGCATCAGACTGGAGGAGCGCCGCTGGGGGATCCCAGAAGAGAAGGATCGGGGGCCACTCTGTGCAAAGCCCATGCACGGAGGAGGTAAGTATACCATGTTTGTTATTTAAAAAAAACAAAAAAAAAACCTTTACAATCCCCTTTAATCACATTTGTCACTAAAATGTGATTGGCTACTGTTTCCATTTTTTAAATGATGTGGGCAGGTGTAATGGTTAATTAAATAGAGTACATAAATAAACATGCAATCAATGGTTGTCTTCTAAGATTTTTGTGGCCTGCACTATTACATGCTACATTTGACTGACAGTTTATGTATTAGTTATTAGACCATAAAGAGGTGGGAAAGATTGAGGGAGAATAGAAAAAGACGAGGAAGAAGCAATGGGAGTTTAGGAAATAGAGGGGAAGAGGGAAGAATGGTGAAGGGAAAGGTTTTAGAGCTATGGAGAATTTGGGGAAGGGATAGGATCTGAATAGAAAAGTGGTCTCCACCCATTAACCGCCTGCCAGTTGAGTGTTTCCCTTAACTTTTCTATGTTGGCTTTGCCCAAATGCATCTTCTACTCTCTACTAAACTTATCCAGGGCCGCCATCAGGAATTTTGAATACCCTTGCACAGCTTCAGGCATGGGCCCCCTGGAGCAGAGGAGAACCGGGGGGGGGGTGCTTCCGCCGCAAATTGAGAAGTGGGGGGGCTGCCACGAATTGAGGAGCGGGGGGGGCTGCCGCAAATTGAGAAGCGGGGGGTGCTGACGAACAAAAAAATAACAAAAAAAAAAGAAGGGGGTTGCCCATCCAGGGACCTGGGGACCTCCAGGCCTCTGGGCCCCTTACAGGAAATAAATAAATAAATGTTTATAAAGAAAAAAAAAAAAAAGGGGACCTCTGGGCCCCTTACAAAAAAAAAAAAAAAGAAATAACAAAATAAATATATTTAACAAAAAAGGGGGGGGTTGCCATCCGGGGCCCTGGGGACCTCCGGGCCTCTGGGGACCTCTGGGCCCCTTACAAAAATAAATAAATTATAAAACACCGCCGAGAAATTCGACATGAAAAACGAGGACCGGCTTGTTCCCCTACACACGGCCGGTTTTCATGACATTTTTTCTCTTGGTCGGCCGTGTGTAGGCTCCCTGGCAGTGTATCCCTGTGGGAAAACTGCCGCGGAAAAAAATGGCGTGAATCACGACGAGAAAAATTAGAGCATGTTCTAATTTTTCTCGTTGAGATTCTTGCCGTTTTCTCGTCGGGAAAAATGCTGGAAAGCCCACACATGGGCGTTTTTCTCGTCAAAGAGAAAAAATGAAATTTTTCCCGATGGGAAAAATGGTCGTGTGTACGCGGCATAAGGGTTCATTTACATTTGCAGTTCGGGGGGGGGGGGTAAAATCCTATAGTTAAGACATGTTTTAACCACCCCTGCCCCAACCGCACCCCCTTTAGCTGCAGTGGCCAGGGGTCTACACATGTCGCAGTATGTTGCCTCCTCCCCACCTGATTTAAACACATGACTGCCGTGAAATACACATGATTGTGACACAGTAGTACGGCAATTAGAGGTGACACTGTGCCCAGTGATCTTTGACTCTTCCCACGTTGTTCAGGTAGATCTCCACCTCTTTAAGGTTGCCTATCCCCGCCAAAGACACTTGAATTTCTTTTACACTGTAGTATGTTTTATGCTTTCTTGCTTAGGTTCCCACGCCTGAACAGATGGAAGTGGTCGGCACGTTGAGCATCTCCATAGAAAATGCAGGACAATCTATAGCGAAGAGCAGTAAAGTTCTGGTGAAGAAGTCGAGATCCAACCTTCTGATTCAGACAGACAAAGCTGTGTACAAGCCGGGACAAACTGGTAACTGTTTACTCAATGAGGGGCTCTGCTGGCAAGTTATAAATTCTTATTTGAAAAGCAATTCTAGGCAATAAGTAAAATCAACCAGAAAAAGTGCCATGCCGGAAATACTGGGAGTGACCTAATCACAAATGATATATTGATGAGGAGTGATAATTATTGTTATGATTGTTGTTGGGGAAAGAGTTTGCTAGCTGATATGGAATGCACAGCTCCTCTAATCCAAAAAATGTATTTTCCCGCAGCAACTCTGTTCATCCAGAGAGAGACATTTATTGGACTTCAGAGCAGGTGACAGAGGTACAGACAGGATAGATGGTCGGGGTACTTAGAATATTCATGCAACAATCAGAGAACCCAGTTATATTTCATGTCATAACTCAGCCAAAAGAACCTTCCCTAATACACAGCTTACTATCAATAAGCAAAGCTAGAGCGATCCTGATTGGTTGACAAAACAAGTTTGATCTTAAAGCGGAGTTCCGCTGAAAAAAAAATAAAACGAAAGTCTGCATCTACAAATACTGCAGCTGCTGACTATTAATAAATTGACACTTACCTGTCCAGGGCACCCGCGATGTCGGCACCCGAAGCCGATCTGTCTCGGTTCTCGGATGCTGCCGCCATCATCTTCAGTAAGGGAACCAGGTTCCCTACTGCGCAATGCGCGAGTCACGCTGCGCGATTCCACTGGTCCCTGCTGTCTTCTGGGACCTGTGTGTCTCCCAGAAGACAGCGGGGGGGACAGAGTAGGCGTCGGACGGGGTGTAGGTCACCGCGACGACCTATGCCCGAAAGCGGGAGCAAATACCTGTATTACACAGGTATCTGCTCCCTCCTCCCCCCTGAAAGGTGCCAAATGTAACACCGGAGGGGGGGGGGGATGATTACGGAAAGCAGAAGTTCCATTTTTGGGTGGAACTTCGCTTTAACATGAAAATACTTTGCTTGTAATTACTGGAAATAGCAATTAAAGTCACTATAGTGTTTACCAGGTAAACTAGTTACCCTTTGAAGGCCATTTCCCATGAAGACCTGAAGACCCCTCGAGTCTAATTACCACCATTGGATACTTTGTTTTTGTAATGCTTATGGCAAAATAACATTCTTTACCCTCTTAAATATTTAAGTAGGCAATCTGCATTTTATAACCCCTTGTAGACTATCGCCTTTGCAATGTCTAATTAGATAAAAAGGTTATTCCCCAAATACCAAGGTAAGGTATCTTGAATGAACATAGTTAGGAGTCCTTTTGATGTGTAAAATGGACTTGTCACTGGCCTGTGTAAAAATGTATGCATGTTTGTGTGTGTGTGTATATATATATATATATTAGTCATGTGTGATTCGTTTTGTACGAATAAAAAATTTGTACGAATTTCTGAAAATTCGTACATTCGACAGGATCCGAAATACGAATTTCTATTCTTACGAATTTTATACGAAATACGAAATTTCATTGACGAATTTCGTTTCGGGAGTGGGAGAGACGGCTCAGACTGGTACTGGTAGTCGATGGGAGATTCAGAATTGGACAAAATAAGAATGTTCATTAATATCGTTTTATTATTGTCATAACAATTACGATTATTCGTTATGATGAAGTTAAAAACCAAGGAAGTCAGCACAGCACAGGGATGATGGGAGCCCCTCATAATGAGCACAGCAGGGGCACAGCACCAGGAGGAAGTCAGCACAGCACAGGGATGGTGGGAGCCCCTCATAATGAGCACAGCACAGGGGTGGTGGGAGCCCCTCATAATGAGCACAGAAGGGGTACAGCCCCAGGAGGAAGTCAGCACAGCACAGGGATGGTGGGAGCCCCTCATAACGAATGTTTGTAATTGTTACCAAAAGTTAACGAACCAAACGAACTTTCGTATTTCGGATGAATCCAAATTGAATTTTGGACACGAATTACGAAATACGAATTAATGGGCTACAACAAACCCAGGAAGTCAGCACAGCACAGGGATGATGGGAGCCCCTCATAATGAGCACAGAAGGGGTACAGCCCCAGGAGGAAGTCAGCACAGCACAGGGATGGTGGGAGCCCCTCATAATGAGCACAGCACAGGGATGGTGGGAGACCCTCATAATGAGCACAGAAGGGGTACAGCCCCAGGAGGAAGTCAGCACAGCACAGGGATGGTGGGAGCGCCTCATAATGAGCACAGCACAGGGATGGTGGGAGCGCCTCATAATGAGTACAGCACAGGGATGGTGGGAGACCCTCATAATGAGCACAGAAGGGGTACAGCCCCAGGAGGAAGTCAGCACAGCACAGGGATGGTGGGAGCCCCTCATAATGAGCACAGCACAGGGATGGTGGGAGCCCCTCATAATGAGCACAGAAGGGGTACAGCCCCAGGAGGAAGTCAGCACAGCACAGGGATGGTGGGAGCGCCTCATAATGAGCACAGCACAGGGATGGTGGGAGCGCCTCATAATGAGTACAGCACAGGGATGGTGGGAGACCCTCATAATGAGCACAGAAGGGGTACAGCCCCAGGAGGAAGTCAGCACAGCACAGGGATGGTGGGAGCCCCTCATAATGAGCATAATGAGCATAATGAGTCGATGACTGCCATATTGAGAAAGGTATTTTTTGCTTTTTAAATTCATCATAACTTTTCGTAACAATTAAGAACATTCGTTAACGAATCTAACGAAAATTTAGAAAAAAGAGTAATGAAGCACAAAACACTGCAAAGTAGGAAGCAAAGTGCAAAGTCTGCACATATAATATGCAATAATGGCTGCACATGTAATTACAAATTATACATAGAATTGTGTTCTTTAAAGATCTAAGATACAAAATATAACTTTTTAGTCCATTAATAAAAAAAACTCTAAGATTAGAATGAAAGTATAAAAACAACATATTACATTTTGTCTTTTGCAGTAAAGTTCAGAATTCTATCTATAAATGAAGATCTTCAACCTAAAGACATTGTGGTAAGTGAGTAAAGTTTGTTTTTTTAATTCTTCCAAGTGTAGCGACCTCACCTCTCACACCCTCCTTCTCTGTCAATGTCTTTGGCTCTCGTCTAGGGGACCAGGGAGGAGAGTGTGGCGCAGCACCAACTCACATCATCCAGTGTGTAGAGGTGTGAGCTATAACCATTTACCTTCGGGCCTGATCCTTTAACTCCCAGAAAGCCAAGTTCCACACCATTGAAAGTCCAACACTTATTTATTCTTTTCGAGCAATAAATAGTACTTTAACCTCCCTAGCGGTAATCCCGAGCGTGACTCGGTGTTGTTTTTTTATGCTAGGATCGGTAACCCCGAGTCACGCTCGGGGTAGACATTGCAGAGCCCGCAGCGGAGTTTCCTTACCTTCTCCTGGCGATCCAGCGATGATGTCCTCTGCTGTGATCGCCAGCGAGATCTCCGGCGAGTGTCGGCACTTTCGACCCCATCTGACTTCCTAGTTCCGTTCCCTGCGAGCCGCAGCGGCGCAAGGGAGCGGAACTGGGCGGCAAATTCAAAAAGGTAAACACATAGTATACATACAGTATACTGTAATCTTACTGATTACAGTACTGTATGTAATAATTACACACCCCCTTTGTCCCTAGTGGTCTGTCCAGTGTCCTGCATGCACTTTTATATAATAAAAACTATTCTTTCTGCCTGGAAACTGGAGATTGTCCATAGCAACCAAAAAAGTGTCCCTTTATGTCAAAAGTGTTTTTAGACCAGCTAGAAAACAGCGATAATAAATTACAATCACTCGCAGAATTGAGCGATAGCGATTTGTGGGGAAATTCGTCATCAAACACTAAATCTAATGACAGCGACAATTCTGCAACTGAGCAAATTTCAGTGTTTTTGATTTGATTACATTATTGAATAATTTTTATTATAATTAGATTACAATTTTTTATAATTATTTATAGTTATTTATTATATTATAATTTATAACTTTGTGTTTCATATTTATCATACCCGGGATGTTTACTAGACTCTGGTTTGCTCAGGTTTAAGTAAGTAATTACTAAGGATCGCAGGCCTATAATACATAACACCAAATTTCCATGCAAAATAATTGTACCGCTTTTGGTACATAATTCCAGAAAGAATCATACCGCCAGGGAGGTTAAAGTGGTTGTAAACCCTTATAACATTTTTTTTTTTTTAAACTACCTGTAAGAGAAAGCCATAATGAGCTATTATGACTAGCATAATAGCTCATTATGCATCACTTACCTTAGATCGGGCCCCCGAAGCTGTCCTCGTCTCCCTCTTCAGCCGCAGCCATCTCTGCAGCGATTGCCAGAAGGTTACTTCCGGGTATCGCCGCTCCAGCCAATCACAGCGCCGCTCCGGCGCTGTGATTGGCCGGAGCGGTGGAGACGTCACTCTGCGCATGCGCGCGCGAGCCGTCACATTCGGCTACGCCCAGCGATTGCTGGGAAGTAGGCAAATTTGTGAATGGGTTTACCCCATGAATGCGCCGTTGTCTATGGCGCGCATGCGCCGTAGACAGCGGCGCCTGTCATTTAACTAAATGTCTCCTAAACCGTGTAGGTTTTGGAGATATTTCTTGCACCTACAGGTAAGCCTTAATCTAGGCTTACCTGTAGGTGCAAGTTGAAAAAGTGGGTTTACAACCACTTTAAGAGCAGACTGGTCAGACAACGAACAGACAAGGTGAAGAGGAAGGTCCAGGCACAAACATGAACTTTGTTACTCTCCTGTTTCGGTGTTCGCAAACAGGCTTGGCGCACGGTCGCTGCCACCGACCGTGAGGATGGTCGCTGCCACCGACCGGATGAATAGGACTTTAGGTCTCTGCCACCGACCTGGGTTTTAGTTGGGTCGCTGCCACCGACCATGAGAACATGAACTACCTTCTTGAGATGCGGCCCCTGTCAGGGGAGTCATCCATCCGGACGGTCACCAGAGGCCTCCGCCGTCACCAGCCAATGCTGCGCTGGATCTCCGGGAAGGTCACTTCTCTGGTCCCCCTCGCCCAAGATTCGGGTGTCCAAAACCGGAGGACACCCTAGGAATCCTCCATCCCTCGCGGGACCCAGTCGAAGGTACTGGGCCCCAGGCCTCCATAGAGTACCTCATCCCAGACTAAAGGTGTCTGGGGTGGAATCGCAGCTCCATCCCCGGGCCGAGGGCGCCCCGGACCACCAGCACTCACACCCAGGCTGAAGGTGCCTGGGCGTGGACCTCGAGTGGAAGATGTCTGCCGCTTTTAACCCCTCTCCCAGCATTCACAGCAGGTTCCCCGCCCCGCTGTACTACTGCTGCGAAAGGGCAAAAAAGGTACAGACTTGCAATGGTGGTTCTACCCCGGCCCATGACGACAGCGCCACCTACAGGCCGCAGGGAACTGGACACCATTGATATCCTCCACTGGCATAAATTGGTCCATGAATCCTAACAATTGCTGCATCTGAGCCAGCTATCACTCAGATGCCTCCCCTAAATGTAAACACCCGCTACACAAGAAAAAGTACTAGCTGACAGTTTAAAGTGAACCTGTATGTAGAAGAAAACTGTAAAAATAAAAGCAGCAGCAACAGGTAACTGACATCATCTGCTCACTTGCTCAGTGCCTCTTCAGTCTCTATTTTTATAAACATAGACCCAATTTCCTGCAGCACTGAGACACATTATGCTGGGAAAGATTTTGTCAAACCAAGGCAACTTGTTCTTGTAACCATAACGCTAACTGTTACAAGCTTCTATTTGTTTCCAGACATTGCTTTCTCCAATACTTTTGGGTGTTTTAATACCAAATAGGAGGCATGTTCGTTATATTGTGAGGTGTGCTTCTACTTTGAGGTGTGCGTATACTTCACTTTTTGCAAAGTCAATATTTATATAGGACATCTTGAGGCTCCCAGGGTGAAGCCAATGCACATTGAACATGATTTACCAAAACTGATGCACGAAGAATCTGGTGTAGCTGGGCATTGTAACCAATCAGCTTCCAGGTTTAAGCCCTGGTTCACACTGGTGCGATTTGACATGCCATTTGACATATCAAATCGGCTGCATATTCTGGCAATTGCCGGCAATGGCACCATCCTGCGGCGCTGCACCGATTTCAAAAAGTAGTTTCTGTTCTACTTTTTGCAATTTCGGCCTGCGATTTACATTGACTTTCTGTAATCGCGGCCGAAATGGGGACTGCCAGCGGGAGTGAAATTGTGCGAGTTCAGCTGAACTCGCACGGCTTCATTCCCGCAGCCCAGTGTGAACCTGGGCTTATTGTCAAAGAATGGTTCAAGTGGTTGTAAAGGTTTGCATTTTTTTTTTTTAAATAACAAACATGTTATACTTACCTCCACTGTGCAGCTCGTTTTGCACAGAGTGGCCCCGATCCTCCTCTTCTGGGGTCCCACGGTGGCTCTCTCGGTTCCTCCCTGTAATAGCTAATCCCCTCTGGGAAGCTCTCTCACGAGGGGGTTACCTTGAGGGCACGCTCCAGTGTCATACATTCGGCGTCCATAGCCGCCGAGTGTATGACTCTGTCCCGCCCCCTGGCGCCTGCATCACTGGATTTGATTGACAGAACCGCAAGCCAATGGTTGCGCTGCTATCAATCTATCCAATGAAGAGCCGAGAAGCCTGGGCAAAGATCAAGCGCGTTCGCGACGCGGGACATTCCAGGGCTCAGGTAAGTAAAACGGGGGGCTGGGGGGGCCGGTAAATGTCAGATGTTTTTTCACCTTAATGCATAGGATGCATTAAGGTGAAAAAACATGAACCTTTACAACCCCTTTAAACAACCTGAGGTTAGAAGCTGATTGGTTATTTCGCACAGCTGCACGAGATTCAGTGTGCAGCAGTTTTAGTAAATCTCCCCTATAGTCTCTACTGTCAACACAACTTGGATAGCGTTTGATGTTAAAGCGGAGGTTCCGCGGCAAATCTTTTTTTTTTTTTTTTGGTTACATTCAATGTATTTTTAGATCACCAATTAGTACTCACGTGTTTGGTGACTTCAAGCCTCCCGTGTCTGTTTTCGGGCAAAAGATGAACTTTTAAAACCAGCTATAGGAATTTTCCATTTTGCTTGTGGGCATTGTGAAGCCCACAAGCACTGACTTCCTGGAAGCCGTGGACGGTGTTCTGCCGAAGAAGGTCCCCCCGGCGGATAAGGACCCCCTGTACTGCGCAGTCGCGGCACGAACCTCAACGGAGTTTCCGAAAGTAGCCGAACATGTAGAGCTGTGAGTTAGCTCTACATGGCGCCTGTGCAATGACTAGGAGCCGTGTAGAGCCGACTCGCAGCTCTACATGTACAGCTATTTTCGGAAACTCCGTTGAGGTTCGTGCCGCGCCTGCGCAGTACAGGGGGTCCTTATCCGCCGGGGGAACTTTTCCGGCAGGACATGACACATCTGGGCGAACTCCCAGATTACATTGCGACTCAGAATAGAAACGCCTACTCCCGCGGGAGTGAGTACCCGGAAGCTGAAATTTACATAACACGGTATGTACAACAGAAAAAAAAAAAGATGTGGCTACTGGACATGTTAGTAGTGTAAGGAGTGTGCTCGTATATAGATGTAAATTTGGGTGACACTCCGCTTTAATAACAATAGTTCATTGTTAGGCCCCTTTCACACATGCGGACCGTATGTCCGCTTTTTCATTCATCCGTTTATGGATGAAAAAGGGACATACATTGGTCCCTATGAGATCGTGGGTGTCATCGGATGAACATCCGCTGACACCCGTTCTCCTCTGGGTCCGCAATCGCCCGATTCTGCAGACGGAGGAAAAGCCTATTTTTCAATCCGTCTGCAGAGCGAATCGGATGAACACGGACAGACGGTCTGTGTTTATCTGATCCCCCCATAGGGGAGAGCGGAGATCTGACAGGGTGGTCCCTGCACAGTGTGCGGGGACCGCCCTGTCATCCGCCGGCTCAGCGGGGATCAACGGAGCGAACCCCGCTGAGCAAGCGGAGGTTCACGGAATGGATCCTCACGGATCCGTCACGTGTGAAAGGGGCCTTAAGAGAAATTACTACAGGTACACTCTAAAGAGACCCTTTTGCCACCTGCTACTTTGAAAACAAGAGACAACCAGAGAATCTGTGTTAAGAGTAATTACAGAAACCCTCCTGGCTGCAATGATTTGACTACATTCTGCATTGATATCTTTGTTGCAATCATATGGCAAAATTGAGTTTCGGATGGAGAGCCTTCAAGGCTGACTGCATTACCTTTTTTCCAACTCCTGAATCATCAGAAAACAGCATGAAGAAAACACTCATAAGATTTGCACTAAAAGCCCCTGCATAGTAAACAATGACAGTGGGGCTTATTTTGAAGTGACTTTAATTGGAATCATATGAGAGCTTTCTCTATTCTTTTGAAACACTGTGGGGACATTAGGTATTGGGGGTGTCATGACTTACACATGCCTTTGCCCCCCTCCCTTGCCACTGCACTGATTGGCCAAGCACAGTCACATGCTCATATATACTAATATATATACATACTGTGTGTGTGTATATATATATATATATATATATATATATTTATTAGTGGGTATTTCCTTCAGCTTCCATCGCTGAATATGGAAGTGAAGTATGTGCTGGGGAGGGGGTAACAAAGCAAACCTGTTGCAATTGCACTGAATGAACAAAGCATGGAGTTGCTTTAAATTTAGTCCAACATAACTTTTAGGAAAGCCAAAGAAATGCCACTCTAGGTGAGTGACCGACTCTCACATATTGTGAACTGGAACCCAGGGTGCTGCACAGCTCGTCTGTGAGATCCAGTAAAATGCAAAAATCCGGAATATTGCTACACCCCTTGGTATCTTTATTGAAGCATTTAAATCATATCATGGGGGGGGGGCATGGTCGGCCATGGAGCAAGATGGACGTCTGACCCTCCAGCTCCGCTCAGCATCGGGACTTGAAGCAACCATCCGCTCTTCACAGCAGCTCTCATCCCCTCTTTCCTACACAGGACGAGAGCTGGTACATGTGGCACCTGGACCCCCTATCCCGGAGGTGATCCTACATCTGAACAATCACTGCCTCATGAAATTCATGTATGCCAAGGCCCATCTTCAAACACCAGCATTCCAAAAGAAATGGGCCCCATAGCTTATTCACCCTAAAGGCCCATCTCTGCCTTATTCCACCGCTATTACTGCTCTCTTTTTTGGCCTACTGATGAACTCTTGACACCCAATAGGACTTCCTATTCTTATACCCCCACGGATAACACTGTCTTATCCTTGGATAGGCAGCAAACCTTTCTCAAACACTCCAAACCAACCTATCTACAGCATACACTCTGCAATCTCTTTAATGGTCTACATATGACTGTGTTTTTCTTCTTCTTTTTTTTTCTTCCCTTCTTTTGTCTCATGTACTTTATGTACAGTATTGTACATGTTTGAATTTTGTACCACTATTCAAAAGTTACGGTTATACGAAAATATGTTTTGTCTGTATTATAAGAAAAATTCGAATAAAACTTAAAGTGGAAAAAAAAAAGTCACTTCACAGGTATGACAGAAACATAAAAGGTAACGTGTTTCACGCTAAAGTCAGCACTTTCTCAAACTGAGAAAGCGCTGACTTTAGCGCGAAATACGTTGCCTTTTATGTTACTGTCATACCTGTAATGTGATTTTAATGATACAATAAAGATACCAAGGAGTGCAACAATATTCCGAATGGATTTTTGCATGTTACCATAACTTTTAGGAACACAGGAAAAAAAATTAAAACTATTGGCAGACACTAAGATCTATTTTTTTTTTTCATCCAAGCTTCACACAACTTTTACCAAAGAGTCATACATTTTACATATTAGCTCTAATTAGAAAATGTTTTGAAATTGGGTGAACATTGTGTGAATCTTTAGTCAAAAGAATAAAATAACCAAAAATATTATTAAAGCGTTTGTTAACCCCAAAAAAAATATGATTTCCTGGTACCTTGTGATTGTGCTGTGCAATCTTCCCCCTCTAAACTATAAGAAAAAACTCTGTTTTTCTCTCTTTTCTCCTTTTTCCTTTTCAACATAACCATTTCGGTGTCTCGATCTATTGTAAGTTGCATACCATCTTGGTTATGTTTATCTATACGATATTATTTAGAATTTGTATACGTAATTTCATATTTACTAATTCATGATTGTGCAACCCGATGTAATGTACATTCTATTATATGAATTTTATTTCATGATTCATTTCTCCTTTTCTGTATTTATTCTTTTGCATTGATAATAATTCAAATTATAATAATAAAAAAATATTGAAATAAAAAAAAAAAACTCTGAACGTTGTACTTCCTGTATCCCCTCTATAAACAGACCACGAAAATCAGGGAAGCTCCGCCCTGATCACTGTGGTCTGATTGCGGCCCTCCGTCATACGCTGCTGTCCCCTCTGCTCTCCTCTTTCCCCCCTCCTTCCTGCATGTCAGCTCGTGTCTGTGTCAACGCCTCCCCCGCCGCTTCTAGTAAAATTTAAAATCTTTTATGCTCACTGCCAGCAACTCTTTTATATCCTGGCAGAGCACACTGCATTATTCTTTTAGAAAAACGAGCGCTGTAAATACCGTTTTAAGGCTGTCTTCATTCCGGACACGTGACTCTCAGCCGGTTTCCATGGCTACTGCAGGAGAGGCTGCAGTATCCATCCATCGGAGCTGTAAAGTCATGTGACCAGGCTGAAGACAGCTCTAGATCAGTATTCACAGCACTTGTT
This sequence comes from Rana muscosa, assembly GCA_029206835.1. Taxonomy (NCBI): domain Eukaryota; kingdom Metazoa; phylum Chordata; class Amphibia; order Anura; family Ranidae; genus Rana; species Rana muscosa. Next base: position 292,244,551 of record CM055123.1, on the reverse strand, counting down.
TTTCTACAAGACAGGTACAGTGTGCTCTGCGAGGCTCTAAGGCTACTTTCACACTGAGGCTTTGAAAAACGCAAAAAAATCCAGAAATTTTGCGGTAAAAATAGTGCTAACGCATATGCGTTTTTACAGCGTTTGCGGTAAAATAGCGCTAACGCCTATGTGTTTTACTGCGTTTTTACCGCGTTTTTACCGCGTTACTCATTCATTTCAATGGAGATAGGCGTTTTTACAGCGTTATTTTTAGCGCCCTAAAGATGCTCCAAAGAAGCTGTTTGCAGGATTTTTTCCAACGTACAGCCAGCAAAACGCCTCAGTGTGAAAGCTCTCAGGGCTTTCACATTGAGAATGATGGGGCAGGATTATTTCAGGCATTTTTACAGCGCTATTTTTACAGCAAAAACGCGGTAAAAACGCCTCAGTGTGAAAGGGGCCTAATAGAGTCTGGCAGTGTTTGAGTGATATTGGTTAACAAACCCTTTAAGCAACTCCCATTAAAATGTAAAAAAAAAAAACAGTTTATAGTGATTTAAATAATGAAAAACATAATAAACTTTAAATAGTATTACAACCAAAATCATTTATCTATAAATAAGGCGAATGCAAATTGGAGTTAAAATTTGTATTCACATTTTTGAATATCTTTCTTTTGTCTTTCTTTTTTAGCTTCCAGTCGTAGAACTGCAGGTAAAATATTTAACTCATATTTAAGTTAAAACTAATAGCATTATGATATTTTAAACTTAGTATTTCCTTATGTTGATGTTATCTCCTAATTTTTGTTTGCTTTTTTTCCAAGATGTAGTCAGCAGTGCCAGGACAGGGTCATCCAGAGCCCAGGGCGAACATGCCAAATTGTGTACCCCCAAGGATGTATGAACATTATGTGTCAGCAAAAATCACCCCCCCCCCAAAAAAAAATCGAGCTCTAATCTGCATACTTACCCGCTGAGCATAAATTCCCCCTCCTTCCAATACAAATTTGTCCATTGCTGAAATCCCCTTCCCAGCATAAATCTTTGCCCCACCCGACCCCCCAGCTCAAATCCTCTCATTCCCCATATGCCCCCAGCACAAATGCACCCCCCCAAATATAATTCCCCCCTGCTAGTACATTCCTCTACCACTCAAATTTTCTCTCTGAACACAAATCCTCACCCCCAATCCAGATCCCCCTCCCAGCACAAATACTCCCCAATCACCCAACCTATCCAGTGACGGTCAGTGGTAATTTTTTTGGGGGGAGGCGGTAAACAGTGCCCCCCCGGTCAGTCGGGTCTGGAGCACTTACCCCATCTATGGTGGGCAGCGCTTCTCCCAGGCTTCACTGGCAGTTTCCCCTGTTCGGCAGCGGAGGCTTCCCCTTCCCCTGCTCTTCACGGGCATTGTGGTGGCTTCCATTTCCCCCCTCCTCGGAGGCCAATTGGGAATCGGAAAACGAGTCTCTGACCCACTTCTGATTGGTCGGATTGAGGTTTAGTGTTTTAATAGCGAATATTCATTCACTGTTGTAACACCTGGGCGGGCTTGTAGTGCAATGCTCTGCGCCACAAGCCCACTCTATTTTGAAGCCTATTAGAGCCTCTGGCTCTAATCAGGTGCTTCAAAAAAACACCCACCCCACTGTAATTCATGCGCCCAGCATCCTGAAAGGGGCCAGATGCATGAATAGGGGGGGCAGCCATTAATAATAGAGCATGGGGGTGGCGGTCGTGGATAGAGGAGGTGGAGCTCAGGCGCCTCTAATGGATGGACCACCACTGAACCTATCACAATTCCCCCCTAAAATTTCCCCTCCTAGCAAAATACACCCAATCATCCCTGCTAGCACAAATACCACCCCCAAAAAAATCCCCTCCTAGCACAAATCCCCTCCCCCTACCATATTTCCTTTTCTAGTACAAACCTCCCAAAATGACCCCTCTTTGCACAAATCTTCTGCCCTTCCCAACACAAATATCCTCAAATCACTACTCCTATAACACCTCCCTAAATTTCCACTCCTAGAACAATTTGTATCCCTTGCCTCAAATTCCCCCTCCCAACACAAATCCCCCCAACCTCCTTGTGGTGCCCCCCCTCACCCCACATTCTGCCTACACCTTGTCCTGGCCCTGGTAGTCAGTAAAAGTTATGGTTTAGTTTCTCCATGTTTGTGTCAGAACTACATAGTCCGAGTTGTTTTAAAAAAAGGTGGAATAACCAGCATGGTTGTTACAACATAGTACACTCCTGTGCCCCACAACACCCAATCCTAAATCAGCTTTAGGCAGTTAATTGGTCAGTGAGAGGTTGTGTGTGTTTTGCTTGTGCTTTCGTACACATGCATGTTGATCTTTGGAACTTTACCATAATAAAAGGGCCACTATATTTAAAATATGTCAGCCACTTTAGGCTAAAATTAGGTTAAAGAAAATGTGTAACACACAAATAAAAGAAAATATCTGATCCCATAGATAATGCATATATGAAATCAAAACAATATGCACTTTGTATGTCGAATCACACAAATCAGTGTAGCGCTACCCCTGCAGGAGCCGCTTGGTTCTCTGTTCTCCTGCCTCAACTCTGAGAACAACCCCAGTCCTGCTGACACAGCAGGTTAACTAAGGTTCAGTATTAAAAAAAAAAACATTAGGCTGGTCAGCGACGAATGAACCCAATATATTGTATCAGGTTGCTGTAAATAGCAGTATGCACATACGTGACTAAGTAAAGGATTAGGTCAATCACAGTTCACTTGACAATATGTTTATTAGTCTATAGCAGCATAGAAAATTAAGTTCTATACAGCTAAATTAGCGTATACCTGGTAATCCACAATATCAGCAATAAGTAATGGCATTAGAAAACAGTGATATCTCCTCTGTAAACAGTAGGCTATATCCATTTTTGAGTGCACTTGATATGAATGGCAGTGCTGAGATTTAAGACTCCCTAAAGAGGTAGCTTTTACTATGGACAAAATTCTTGTGAGACAGCTATCTGAGTGAACAGTCTTTAGCCCTAGTTCTTCAGCCGGCTAGTGTTGGGGTCCAGTCCGTATGGTGGTGCACATGAATACAATCCCAGTAAAGTCTGCATGCAGTGAGTAATGCTACCAGTTAGATGGCTAGTCCCTATGTGCTCTGTCTCTGCTAGCAGCAACAGGTAATGGCATCAGTTTCCTCTTACCAGTCCCAGCGATACAGCACAGATATCCCGCTGTTCAGATGTCAGCTCATTTCTGGATCTGCCTTGAGTGACTCTGGTCCCCAGCACATGGCAAACGACTGCAGTCTTGTAGCAGGTTGATGTGCACAGAGGAGCAGTGATGTGCACACATTTATCTCCTCGCAGCAAAGAGGAAATTCTGCGGTATTCAGTCTGTGAAAATACAGTTTTCTTTCTTTAAACCCGGCTCTCATTGGGAATTGCAGTCCAATAATCAAATTAACTGCCATGATAAAGTTTATTCCCTAAACTTCATCTGCTATGAGTCAGTGCTGCTATCCATCAAGTCAGAACAGCGTGGTCTTAGAACTAGGAGTTTTAAATAGAAGAAATTAAAAGTAACCCATGTCTTCTTTTAAGGACCCAGGCAAGAATCGTATTGGCCAGTGGCTGAATGTGAGCCTCAGTCATGGAATGGCTGAGCTCTCCCTTCCACTCTCCTTTGAGCCTACACTGGGAGAATACTCCATCCGGGTGAAGGACACAGTTCATACCATCTCTGTGGAGGAATATGGTGAGGAATATACTCTGTATATTACTATTGGATTATGTCATTATCTCTAGAAGTCAGTGAATTATTAAAACCTTTATCTGTTGGTGAATCTCAAACCTGGGTCAAAGGTCAGCCCTGTGAATCACAAATTTTAAAAATGGGTAATTATGCATTTTAAAAGCTTTCCTTGTATGGGAGTATGCTGTTTTGTCATATTAATGTATGTTATAAAATGAGGCACTTTCAACACAAGCAAAAAATGTTTATACCATAAAAAAGAGGGATTTCCAACACAGATAAAAAAAATATTTATGTCATTAAGAAATTTTGGACTTCCAACGCAAGACAGAAATATGTATCCCATAAAAAAATGTGGGACTTCCAACACAAGCAAAAATAATAATTATTTGTATTATTATTATTTAGGATTTATATAGCGTCAACAGTTTGTGCAGCACTTTACAACATGATAGCAGACAATTACAATACAATTCAATACAGGAGGAATTAGTGGGCCCTGCTCGTTAGAGCTTACAATCTAAACGGGATGGTCAAGTGATACAAAAGGTATTAACTGTAGGGGATGAGGTAATGGAGAAAGTGAAAATGCAGTTGTTAGGTGGAAGTGAGATAGGCTTCTCTGAAGAGAAGAATTTTCAGGGATCGTCTAAAAGTGGACAGAGTAGGAGATAGTCCTGTAGATTTGGGTAGAAAGTTCCACAGGATGGAAGAGGCTCAGGAGGCCTCCTGGAGGAAAGCATTGGAGGAGATAACAAGGGAGCTAGAGAGCACTAGGTCTTGAGAGGAATGAAGGGAATGTTTTTTATTAATATTTTGAGGCTGGGTTAGTGATGTAGCTGGCAGAGTTGTGGGTGGCTTTGTAAGTTATTGTTAGAAGTAATTTAAATTTTGTTTGTTGGGTGAGCAGAAGCCAATGGAAGGATTGGGGGGTAGCAGACACCGAAGAGTTGAATGAGTCTGATAGCAGCATTCTCGATGAACTGAAGGGGTGAAAGCCTGTGTAAAGGTAATTGAATGAGGAGGGGGGCGCAGTAGTGGAGGCGAGAGATAACAAGAGAGTGATTTAGAAGCTTTATGGTGTCATTGGTTAGGAAGGGGCATAGTTTGGAGACGTTGCAGAGATTGAGGTGGCAGGCTTTGGACAGTGATTGGATGTGGGACTGAAAGGATAGTTCAGAGTCTAGGTTTACACCTAGCACCCCCCCCCCCCCACCAGTGAGTCTAGAGAAGGCCACTATGGAAGAGGGAAGCAGGAGTAGCAGTGTCAGATTCCTGAAGCCAGATTTTGGTAACAGTAGTAGATTAAAGGAGCTAGTGATAAAGAGGTCATGGACAGAGGTAAGTTTGTTGCATACAGAGTAAGCATTCCAAAAGGTGAAAGAGAAGAGGGGGCTGGTTTTGGGAAGAGGAGGAATAGAAATTAAGTTTCTTTCTCGTACATCACGGGACACAGAGCGACATAGTCATTACTAATGGGTTATATAGATACCGTCAGGTGCTGGCACTGGCAACTTCCAAAACCGGAAGTACCCTCCCCTATATAAGCCCCTCCCATCCGGGAGCACCTCAGTTTTTTGCCAGTGTCTAAGGTGTTGGCCAAGAAGAAACATGTGTTTTTCACTGAGCTTGCGTACAGGTTCTTTTGGGCCTCAGTAAGCTATTCCGGATCCAACCAAAAAAGCTTCATAGCTAAACGGTCGGTACCCGGGCCTTGCAGAGAAGAGCAAGGTTTTGCCTGTAATGCTTCTCTTAGGAGAGCTGGACCCTGGGATCCAGAGCTCTGGTCATACCCACGACCAAGATGTTTTCTGTGCAGGGTGCTATACAGGTCCAGGGGAGTGGAATCCTTGGGAACCCGGTCCCTGAAGGTTTGATTACAATGCCTGCCGTGATAGGTGAAGTTTGGGCTTTTGTGGACCAAACAAAGTCCTGCGGCGGGGAACAGGTAAGTGGGGGCCCCCAGGAACTTGGTTCTATTGGGGGACCCCAAGCCTAATTTGTCTTTCTGTCTGTTACCTAATGGTATTCCCGCAAAATTCTGTGCATGCCTGTAACTACTAAAAAAATGTAATAATTTTTAATGGTGGTCAAGAAAAAAAAATATTTTTTTTTTATATATATTTAATATATTAGACTGCGGTACCTGTGTTTGTCCACTAGAGGCCGCTGTGGAACGTTTCTTGTCATGTGGACTAGTTTCTTCTCATCAGAGCGAGTCCAGGCAGATGGTGAGTTCTCTTATGGGAAACTGCTTCCTCTGCCATGTTGCAATGCTCGTCCATCCCCCGGCCTGCGGCAAAGGGGCCCTGGCTCTTGTCCCTAGTTTCCATTTTCGAAATTAGCGCCGAAGGCGCACGTGGCCGCGCGCGTGCGCGTGCACACGCCTCTATATATAGAGGTGAGCCGGGAAAGGGGGCGGAGCCTGGGGGATGACCCTCTGTGCGCGCCGCAGCACTTCTGCGCATGTGCGGGCGTCCCAGCATGTTAAAAACCCCAATTTTGTGTGGTGAGCTGGCTATGAAGTACAGAGACAGAGCTGGCAACATTTAAAAAAGGCATACAGCAAGCGGTTGATACAGGCATCCCCTAGAAAGGCACATTAGTAGACACCAACTGTTTCTTATAGCAGCATTTATGCTAGACTATTGTCAGTAACTGGTGTATTTCGGCTGGAATACCTCAGCTTTGTGGCTTAGGAATATGCCGTCTAAAAACTCCGGGACTAGAAATTCCAGGAGGAATAGGGGGTCTCCATCGGGCTCTGAGGATCTTGGGCATGCTTCGGCTGCACCAGTCTCCCCTGAAGAATCAGAGGTTAGTGACCGTAGAGCACCCTCAGGAGTACCTGGTACTGTGGCTGTCCTCAGTTCACCTGCTCCTGTGTATGTAACAGAGGAGGTTTTTTCCTCAGCTCTGGGAGGGCTGGAAGAGAGATTGTCAGCATTGATCGCGGCTTCCCTGTCACAGGAGAAAAGCGCCCGATCTCCGTCTCCTCCCTCAGAGTGCCTGTTAACAGAGCAACAGTCCCATACAGGGATCGACCTACCTGAAGGGGATCAGGATGAGGTCGATTCGGTTGTAGAGGAATCAACAGTGGAAGAGCCGTTCTCAGCATCACATGCTGAAAGGTTATGGGTTCAGTCCCTGACTAATATGGTCCGATCAGCATTTAAAATGCCACTTGCGGAGCCATCATCCACTTCTGTCTCCTCGTTGGGGTTGCTAAAAGCTCCCCAGACTGTTTGTTCCTTTCCGATCCATCCTTTACTGGAAGGGCTCATTTACCAGGATTGGGAGCATCCTGACAAAATATTTACTCCCCCCAAGAGATTTCCGGTGGTCTATCCCATGGAGGATAAGTTCATCAGAAAATGGAGGGTCCCTACAGTGGACGCAGCCATCTCTTGTGTGAATAAATCACTGACATGTCCGGTGGATAATGTCCAGATGTTCAAGGACCCAATAGATAAAAAATTGGAGTCCTTATTAAAATCTGCTTTTTCTACAGCAGGATTGGTGACACAACCAGCAGTGGCAGCTATTGGGGTCTGCCAAGCAGTGAAGGATCAGTTGAAACAGGTCTTAAGGGACTTGCCAGATCAGCAGGCTCTTGCCCTAGCTGATCTACCTAGAGCCTTATGCTTTGCGGTGGACGCTATAAAGGATTCAATCCATCAGGCCTCCCGCCTTACGCTGTCTGTAGTACATATGCGCAGGCTTCTATGGCTCAAAAACTGGTCTGCTGAAGCTCCCTGTAAAAAATTGCTGGTCAGCTTCCCATTTCATGGTGAACGCTTATTCGGGAAGACCTGGACAAATATATCCAGAGAATTTCCAGCGGTAAAAGTACACTTTTGCCGGTTAAAAATAGAGTTAGAGGTCCCTCTTTTAAGAGGCCTGCTTCTCCAGTCCCTAGGACATCGGCTGTGAAACAGTTCCGACGGCCTCCTCGGTCAAATCCCGGAGGTAAAAATCAGGGACAATTGCAGGGTAACAAGAAGCCCTGGAGCAGGAGAGGTACAAAACCTCCCCCAAAGTCAAATGCATGAAGGGTTGCCCCCACCCAATCGGGTGGGGGGAAGACTTCAGTTGTTCACAGAGACCTGGCGGGACACGATCCGAGACAGATGGGTGCTCTCCGCAGTAAATCTGGGATACAAATTGGAGTTAAAAAACTCCCCTCCTTCCCGCTTTATAAGGTCAAACGTGCCAAGGGATCCCCAGAAGAGAGGATCCCTCCTGTTGGCACTAGAACAATTATTGCTCCAAGCAGTAATTATAGAGGTTCCCCTGGAAGAATGGGGGTTCGGGTTTTACTCAAACCTCTTTACAGTCCCGAAGCCAAACGGGGACGTGAGGCCCATATTAAATCTAAAAGGGCTAAACAAATTCCTACATATCAGGACTTTCCGGATGGAGTCGATCCGATCGGTAGCCACTGCCCTACAAGGGGAGGAATGGTTAGCCTCGATCGACATCAAAGATGCTTATTTGCACATTCCCATCTTTCCAGCCCACCAAAAATTTCTACGCTTTGCGGTAGAAGGGCGCCATTTTCAGTTCAGAGCCTTACCCTTCGGTCTGGCCACAGCACCAAGAGTGTTCACAAAAATTCTGGCCCCATTATTGGCCAATCTAAGAACACGAGGTGTAACGATAATGGCATATCTAGACGACTTGTTGATGATAGACCACTCAGTGGAAAAACTAGAAGTGGTTGTTCACGAGACAATCAAGTATCTGGAATATCACGGTTGGATTATCAACCGAGACAAGTCAGCCCTAAAACCAGTCAAAAGTCTGGAATACTTGGGGCTAAGGCTGGATTCAGACCAGAGAAAAATTTTCTTGCCTCAAGAAAAGGGGTCGTCTTTGAGAGATTTGATCCACTTAGTGGGTTCAAAAAGACAGCCATCCATACGCCTGTACATGAGGCTGCTGGGAAAAATGGTGGCATCATTCGAAGCAGTACCCTACGGTCAATTCCATTCAAGGAAGTTGCAAAGGGCCATACTGTCAGCCTGGAACAAAAAAGTTCAGGCTCTGGACTTACCAATGTCCTTGTCCCCTTCCGTTCGCAAGAGCCTCCGCTGGTGGTTGGTTCCCCAGAATCTGGAAAGAGGGAAATCATTCAGTCCGATTTCCTGGAAGGTGGTCACTACAGATGCCAGCCTTATAGGCTGGGGAGCAGTACTGGAGCAATGGTCTCTCCAGGGCAGATGGTCGGATGCGGAAAAGGCCCTGCCCATCAATCTCTTAGAGATACGAGCAGCCCGGTATGCCCTAGTAGCATGGACATCCAAACTCCAAGGGTCCCCTGTCAGAATTCAATCCGACAATGCCACAGCAGTGGCATATATCAATCGTCAGGGGGGCACCAGGAGTCGTGCAGCCCAAAGGGGAGTAAACTACATCCTGAGATGGGCAGAAAGATATGTCCCAGCCATATCTGCGGTATTCATTCCAGGAGTGGAGAATTGGAAGGCGGACTTTCTAAGTCACCAACAATTATGCCCAGGGGAATGGTCCCTTCATCCCGAGGTTTTCCGGACAATATGTCAGCGGTGGGGAACACCGGATGTAGATCTGCTAGCATCCAGATTCAACACAAAAGTGGACAGGTTTGTCTCTTGGACAAGGGATCCCCTAGCATGCGGCTCGGATGCCCTAGTGTTCCCTTGGGATCAGTTCAAGCTGATATATGCATTCCCACCGCCACAATTGTTACCTCGATTACTCCGCAGAATCAGGGTAGAAAAGAAACCAGTGATTCTGGTGGCTCCAGCGTGGCCCCGAAGAGCATGGTACGCGGAAATTGTAAAAATGTCTGTGGGCAGTCCTTGGACCCTCCCACATCGTCCGGACCTGCTTTCGCAAGGACCGATATACCACCCTTCCTTACCAGCCCTAGGTTTGACGGCCTGGCTATTGAAGCCCACATTCTAAAAAAGAGAGGGCTCTCTAATGCTGTGGTATCTACCATGATCAATGCCAGGAAGCCGGTATCCAGGCAGATCTACTATAGAATCTGGAAGGCGTACATCGCCTGGTGTGAGGCCAAGAAATGGCATCCACGTAAATACGTAATAGGTAGGATTCTGGACTTCCTACAATGGGCTGTAGATAGGAAGCTTGCCTTGAGTACTATCAAGGGTCAGATTTCGGCCTTGTCAATATTTTTTCAAAGGCCCTTGGCTTCGCATTCACTAGTCAAAGCCTTTATACAAGGAGTGATGCGTATTAGTCCTCCGGTTAATATTCCCATATGTCCATGGGATCTAAACTTGGTTCTGTCGGTTTTACAGAAACAACCATTTGAACCATTACAGCATATTTCCTTGGTGCTTCTCACCAGGAAATTGATTTTTCTAGTAGCCATTTGTTCGGCTAAAAGAGTGTCGGAATTAGCAGCTATGTCCTGTAAAGAGCCATATCTGGTTATCCATAAGGACAAAGTAGTGTTACGTCCTCATCCAGCCTTTCTTCCTAAGATGGTATCGAGGTTTCATTTGAACCAAGATGTGGTTCTTCCTTCTTTTTTCCCCAAACCTACTTCGGTAGAGGAAAAGTTATTGCATTCTTTGGATGTAGTAAGAGCAGTTAAAGCTTATCTAAAAGCCACTGCTCAGATTCGCAGAACGGATACTTTGTTTATTCTGCCGGAAGGCCCCAGAAAGGGTCAGGCAGCGTCAAAATCTACTTTAGCCAAGTGGATTCGACAGGTCATAATACAAGCCTATGGCTTGAGAAGGAGACCGCCTCCGTTCAAAGTTAGAGCGCACTCCACGAGAGCAGTTGGAACTTCATGGGCAGTGCATCACCAGGCCTCCCTGGCTCAAATCTGTAAGGCCGCAACATGGTCTTCAGTTCACACGTTTACTAGGTTCTACCAGGTGGACGTTAGAAGTCAGGAGGATGTCGCCTTTGGGCGCAGTGTGTTGCAGGCCGCAAAAGATCCTCATGTCTGATAGCGCTCAGCTTATATATGGTGTATCCCCCCCCTCATTTGGCATTGCTTTAGGACATCCCATTAGTAATGACTATGTCGCTCTGTGTCCCATGATGTACGAGAAAGAAAATAGGATTTTTATAACAGCTTACCTGTAAAATCCTTTTCTTGGAGTACATCACGGGACACAGAGCTCCCGCCCCTCTTTGGGGACACTTATTGCTTTGCTACAAAACTGAGGTGCTCCCGGATGGGAGGGGCTTATATAGGGGAGGGTACTTCCGGTTTTGGAAGTTGCCAGTGCCAGCACCTGACGGTATCTATATAACCCATTAGTAATGACTATGTCGCTCTGTGTCCCGTGATGTACTCCAAGAAAAGGATTTTACAGGTAAGCTGTTATAAAAATCCTATTTTTGTGGATTGCAGCTGCTGCCAGAGGGTGTGCAGGGTGATGGGAGTGTTGGGTACAGTTAATTGATGGAGGCCCAGGGTTTGGTGATATATCTCCAAAAGTTAAAAGAAGCAAAAGGGTGAGGGAGTGGAATTTTTTATGAAGGGACATGACTCAGTATCCTGGAGGTCTTATTAGCATGTGGGTTTAGAAGAAGAGGTGATGAGTGCAGTAATAATGAGAGGTCAGAAGTGAAGGTGATATATACAGGCTGTAGGGTGGAGAAGAGAGGAGAAGGAAACAGAGTTCAAGGAGAGAGGAGAGGACACAACTGTGAGAAGGAGAAGTAGAGAGCACATGTTATAGAGAGGAAGGAAATCTAAATGGGGAAATAAGTTTACCTGCAGTCTGTTTGGTGTTTTGCAAAGTAGTTTGCTGCAGATTTTCCTTTTGTGCAATCGCTGAAGTGTAAAGAGGAAGTTCCACTTAATTGAAGCCACTTTATTGCAAGAACCCCAGCATATGCCCCCAGCCATGTGCCAATATGACATACCGTATATACTCGAGAATAAGCCGACCCGAATATAAGCCGAGGCACCTAATTTTACCACAAAAACCTGGGAAAACGTATTGACTCCAGTATAAGCCAAGGATGTCCATCTGCATGCCTCACTGTGCCTCACTTTGCCTCACTGTGTCCATGTGCATGCCTCACTGTGCCTCACTGTGTCCATGCCTCACTGTTGCCTTACTGTGCCCATGCCTCACTGTGCCCATGCCTCACTGTGTCCATTCCTCACTGTGCCCATGCCTCACTGTACCCATGCTTCACTGTGCCCATGCCTCACTGTCACTGTGCCCATGCCTCACTGTGTCCATGCCTCACTGTGCCCAATCTCCCTACCTGATCTTCGGGGCTGTGTGACTAGACTGACGTTTAAGGAGTCTATGGAAGGGGTGCCCGACATGTGTGCTAAGTTTGGGGTCCTGGGGACCTCGGGCCGGCCAATACTGGGTCCCCAAAATCACTGGAGAAATTACCATTTGACATTGGAGTCTATGGAAGGGGTGCCCCGTTTTGAAAAATCGGTGCTCCCCGGCCGTAAGTCCCCCAGACAACAACCTTTGCACACTTAGGAAGAGAGGGACTACATGTGTGCCAAGTTCCGGGTCCAGAGAACCTACGGCTGGCCAGGATCATGCGCACAAAGTTGAAGATGGACACAGACTCGAGTATAAGCTGAGGGTGGCATTTTCAGCACAAAAAATGTGCTAAAAAATTCGGCTTATATATGGTATTTATGCCATAAAGAAATGTGAGACTTCCAATGCAAGCAAGAAATTTTTATGTCCTAAAGAAATGAGGGACTTCCAATGCAAGCAAGAAATATGTATGCCATAATCAAATAGAGGACCTTCAACACAAACAAAAAATATTTATTTCATAAAGAAATGAGGGACCTCCAACACAAACATAAAATATTTAATTAATAAAGAATTGAGGAACGTCCAACGTAAGCCAGAAAAGTATGAAGAAATAAAATATATCATATGAAGAAATAGGGGCCTTCCAAAACAAACTAAATCTATTTATATTGTATAGAAGAGTAGGTATATGATCCTCAGCATTTTACTGTGATACATTGAATTACTTATTATTAGGGATGAGCTTCGAGTTTGAATCAAACTCATGTTCGACTCGAACATTGTCTGTTCGCCCGTTCGCCGAACAGGGAACAATTTGGGGTGTTCCCGGCAAATTCGAAAAGTCTATGGGAGAAATCTAAAGTGCTAATTTTAAAGGCTTATATGCAAGTTATTGTCATAAAAAGTGTTTGGGGACCCGGGTCCTGCCCCAGGGGATATGTATCAATGCAAAAAAAAAGTTTTAAAAAACGGCGATTTTAATAATCCTTAAAGTGAAACAATAAAAGTGAAATATTCCTTTAAATTTCGTACCTGGGGTGTGTGTATAGTATGCCTGTATATTTGGGGGGAACCCCACGCATTTTTTTTTTAATTGGCGGCAGGGTTCCCCTTAATATCCATACCAAACCTGAAGGGCCTGGTAAGTGAATTTGGGGGGACCCCCACGCATTTTTTTTTTTTTTATCAATGACTTTTCTATGTATTGCCGGGAGCCGACAATTCATTATAGCGGCGAGTGAGTTTTAAATGACTTTTTTTCCTTCAGAAATGACACTTTGTGCAGGGACAGTTCTAAGCACGGGAAACAAGCGCGACTTTACAGGCATATTATACACACACCCTAGGTACGAAATTTAAAGGAATATTTCACTTTTATTGTTTCACTTTAAGCATTATTAAAATCACTGCTCCCGAAAAAACAGCAGTTTTTAAAACTTTTTTTTGCATTGATACATGTCCCCTGGGGCAGGACCCGGGTCCCCAAACACTTTTTAGGACAATAACTTGCATATAAGCCTTTATAATTAGCACTTTTGATTTCAAACGTTCGAGTCCATTGTATTTATAAGGGTTCTAAATTTCGCACAAACTTTCTGTCCGTTCGCAGGTTCTGGTGCGAACCAAACAGGGGGGTGTTCGGCTCATCCCTACTTATTATCTACAAATGTTAGTGTAAAGCTTGTTGTTCCAGTTCGACTCGTATTGTAATTTGCACAGATTGGTTTACTCATCAGTAATCATCACCAACTCAAATCTTCCTCTACAGTTCTTCCAAAGTTTGAAGTTACCCTTCAGTTCCCAAAGGTTGTTATGTTTAACAGTGAGCAGTTCCCACTTCACGTATGTGGAAGGTGAGTCTGAACTCCAATAAAGATGAATGGATGCATAGAAGACACCAGATTTTGGTTAATGCAGATACTGCTTAGTGACTGTAAGAAAGAAATCACATGACATAAGATTTTCTAAATAATGCTTTGTAAAAAATAACACATTGTAGAAGTTTGTTATATCTTTTAGATACACTTATGGGAAGCCAGTTCAAGGAAACTATACAGCCACTGTGTGCCAACAGCATTTTTCATATTTGTGGAGACAAGGGACGCACACCGATATCAATATCTGTGCTACATTCAGTGGAAAGGTAGGTGCTACAGAATGGCAGCTAGATCTGAACTGGACAATGAATAACATACTGGGGAGCCCCCTTACAATTTTAAAGAGAATCTGTAAAGCACATTATATTTGTAAGAGGACACAGACTCCCAGTCCAAATTAACTATAAATAATTTTAAAGTGTCAATGTGCTATAGGAAAAAGTTTGATCTCAGAATTTTACATTCTGACAAACTTTTCTAAGGCTAGTCATAGACATATGGCTTCTCTATCTAACGTGCAAACTTAGCTTGGCTAAAAACATTTTATCCCCAAAAATTTTTTTTGTTTTCTCCTCCCTTTCTCATCATGTGTAATGTTATTTTTAGCTACTACAGCTGGCAATAAACTAGTACATTTTTGAAAAAAAATGTATACAAAAATTTGTACAAAAACTCTCAGTACGTAGTATATTCTCTCGAAAGCTTTACAAACTTCCTCTTTAAAGTATAAGTAAACCCCCCTATCGTTTTTAGCCAAGGAAGCTGCCATCTTGGCCTCTGTTTAATCTACACCTGCCATAATGCTGCACATGTGATCAGTTATGACACCAGCCATTAGATGGTTTGATAGTTTGGTTGAGAGCACAACCAATGGGAGTGTTACATTTCCGGCACGTGCTGGAAATGAAACTGTTTTATGGGTGGGTTTACTTACGCTTTAAGTAGTTCAACATTTGTATTGCTTTTGCCATTCAATTTTAGATTGACTGGATTTTATCGAATGAAAACCACATACACTGTTAGAAATTTGTTTGTTCCCTCCTGCTCCTTCGAATTTTCTCCTGAGTTCAATTGAAATTGACTCCATTAATGATTAGAAAATTTCAAGAACGCTCTTAAATTAAACAATTTGTATCAAAATTCTACTATTATTTAGCCAGTTTAAAGGATAAGTTCACCTTTTGTAACATGTTACATACATTCAGGGTGTAACGTGTTACAGATGCACAGTCTCCCGCTCCCTGTTTTGACAGCAAGCTTCTTCTTTGACATCTTCACAATCTGCTCTGCCAGCTCTGCCACATCCTTCACAGTGTCCTGTAAATGTGAAAACTACACGTACCGCAAGCCTTTGCGGCAGTCGGCTTGTACTTTTAATGAACTACCAGGGTGCTGATGAACACTCTCTGTATTTCGTTGAGCTTCCTGTCATTCATTAACTGCCTGCCTGTGTTGCCATGACTATTAGTAGTAAATTGATAGCCATAATATGGAGTTAGATATATTTTTGAGACCATATGTTTTCAAAGGTTTTGGAGCTGAGCAGAGGACAGGACGTTGGTGTATACAGGAAGTTGGTGGGAGGGGCTTGGGGACTTTGGAAAGAAGCATGTGGTCGGACAGAGAGGTTGTGTTTTGGAAGAGAAGAGCAAGATATGGCTGCCAGAAGCTGGACAGCTTTGGAGACGTTTTGAGTTTGGACTTTGACCAAGGAACCATGAAGGACATTACATCTTGAACCCTAAGTTGAGAAACTTTTTAGTTTACCTAATGCATGCATATTGTACATGCTTATATTTTGCTAGACAGGATAATTGGCTTGCACGTGTTGTAGGCATATTTTTGTAAGCTATGAGTTGTGTTGTATTGTGTATCCTACAGTTGTATGTGCAGCTTCATGGCAACCAGGTGAGGAGTACAAAGACAAGTGTGTCTTGCTTACAGTCAAGCATGGTGGTGGGCATGTCATGGTCTGGGGCTGCATGAGTGCTGCCGACACTGGGGAGCTACAGTTCATTGAGGGAACCATGAATGCCAACATGTACTGTGACATACTAAAGCAGAGCATGATCCCCTCCCTTCAGAGACTGGGCCGCAGGGCAGTATTCCAACATGATAGCGACCCCCGAATACCCCTCCAAGATGACCACTGCCTTGCTAACGAAGCTGAGGGTAAAGGTAATAGACTGGCCAAGCATGTCTCAAGAACTAAACCCTATTGAGCATCTGTAGGGCATCCTCAAACGGAAGGTGGAGGAGCGCAAGGTCTCTAACATCTACCAGCTCCATGATGTCGTCATGGAGGAGGGAAAGAGGACTCCAGTGGCAACCTGTGAAGCTCTGGTGAACTCCATGCCCAAGAGGGTTAAGGCAGTGCTGGAAAATAACGGTGGCCACACAAAATATTGACACTTTGGGCCCATTTTGGACATTTTCACTTAGGGGTGTACTCATTTTTGTTGCCAGCGGTTTAGACATTAATGGCTGTGTGTTGAGTTATTTTGAGGGGACAGCAAATTTACACTGTTATACAAGCTGTACACTTTACATTGTAGCAAAGTGTCATTTCTTCAGTGTTGTCACATGAAAAGATAGAATAAAATATTTTCAAAAATGTGAGGGGTGTACTCACTTTTGTGAGATACTATATATACAAATGTATTTCACAGCCCTTAGTGGGCTGAATTGACTACCACCTTTGTGTCTCAGCAGGTAGAGTCTCACTCATAAGGGTTAATTTACTAAAAGCAAAGCAAATTTTCACTTAGCAAAGGAATGAGATAAAGCTCTGTTAACCTCCATCATCCAATCATGGGCGAGCAAAAATACTTAAAGAAACCTCTGCAACGAAAAAATAAAAAAAATGGAAATGGGCTTCAGGAGCTGCCATAGGGTTTCTTCTATCAAAAATTCTTCCTGTCAGCATTTTTGTTTTAATTATGCTTTACATTTTCCTTTTATACAACTGGGTGTTATTTACTATGTGAATTTCAGCTAAGTGAAAATTGACATTGCATAGTAAACTTTTATCTCTTTTTTCCACCCCTTTTCAGTCTGTTAAAAAGTATTTTGCTATATACTGTATGTTGGATAAGTGTAAAAAAAAGTTAATCCTGCCAGATATCCAGTAAGCTCTTTGTACTCTGCTGCACAGAAATATCAAGTACAATAATTATTCCTGGTCAGTTCACCTCTGTGGACTACAGAACACCTACAGTATCCCTATTTTGTTGAGATAAGGAGAAGGGGTGCACTGTAGCCCAAATCAAGAGCACGAAGTCTAGGATGACAACACTGTCCCTTTATAGATACACTACAGTGGACATTGTCACTCTAAAGCCCTGTACACACGATCTGATTTCCAATGGAATCAAACCCAATGGATTTTTCCATCGGAATTCCGATGAAGCTGACTTCCATCAGTCTTGCCTACACACCATCAGACAAAATTCCGACCGTCCCAACACGTACGATGGCACTATAAATGGGAAGTTCAAATCCAATGGCGTCACCCTTTGGTCTGCTTTTGCTTATTTCGTGTTACCGCGTGTTAGTAAAAGTTTGGTGAGAGCCGATTCGCGCTTTTCAGTCTCCGTGCTTTTCAGTCCGTTACAGCATGACAAATGTGCTATCTCCATTACGAACGCTAGTTTTACCAGAACAAGCGCTCCCGTATCCTAATTCAGTCTGAGCATGCGTGGGTTTTTTCTTCGATGGAGTTCCACACAGACAATCGGAATTTCCTATCGTTTTTTTTTTTCATCGGAAAAATTTAAAACATGTTCTATTTTTTTCACCAATGGAAATGAGTCCAATGGGGCCCACACACGATCGGTTTGTCCGATGAAAAGAGTCCCTCGGACTGTTTTCACTGGTAAAACCGATCGTGTGTACAGGGTTTAAGGCGGGAAGTATTTTCCTGGCAGGATCAATAAGTGAAAATTAAGGAGAGCAGCCCCCCCCCCGCCAAAAAAAAAAAGCTATGCAGCTACGACATCTAAAACATTTGTAACATGCAATATTTTACATTTTTGTCCTGGCTTTAAATTGAAATGTTGGTTCTGTGGACTGTTCCTTTGTATAGATATGTTTTCAACCCTAAAGTCCTTCAATTGATCACTAATATTTCAGCACTGTGTACCTCTCTGTCTCTCACTCACAGCTGGATAGATCGGGATGTGATACCATAGAGGTTAATTCTACAGTCTTTAAAATGAGAAACGCCAACATGGAACGTGTTCTGAAAGGAGAAGCCTCTATCACTGAGGATGGGACTGGTAAACTTCTGTTTTTCATCTTCCTTCTGTCTTGCTTATAAATGGAAGACCTAATGTACATAGATCAGGGGTGCTCAACTGGTGGCAAGCAGAGTCCTCTGATGTGACCTGCAACCTCTTGCTCTGGGATGGTGAGTCGGCAAGCCCAGATCGCGGGTTGTCCACCATCCCAGAGCATCAGTGTTGTGAATGGAGCCGACCGTAGAGGAACCAGGTGGCTCTGGGGACCATGCTTCCTGTATAGCGCCGTCTTCCTGTTATAGGCAGAGTGATACCATATGCACTCCGCCTGGGACAGCAACAGCCGTCAACACCTAAATGGAATACTTTTATTAAAGGTCAGTTTATTACTTAATTTACGCTCATAGGTGTGCACAGCCTATTGCATTAGGGTGTTCACCCCAAAGTTCAAAAACACATGGCTTTCTCTGCAGCCTCAGCTGCATTGAACAGTGAATGAATGGGAAGAGCTCTGTGCTGAACAGCTTCCTGTTCATTTACAAACTGAAGCATAGTAAACATAGCTTACTATGCTTTAGTTGTGAATTAACACAGTGAGTGTGTTCACTGTGTTCATTTAGAAAAGGAAGGGGCCGGTAAATGACATACCAACTATCCCTTTACCCTGCTCTCCACCATTACACATCTCCCATAGCAGCTGATGGGAGAGGAGAGAAGAGAAGGGAAGCCAGCAGTACTGTGGTGGGCAACCTGGGGGGAAGCCTGGTAAGTAGGGGGAGTCAGCACCTCACAGAGTGTTTAGGGTGTGCCCAGGCACACCTGGCACACCACCTGAGCACGCCTATGTTCACACTGTATATATGGGCATATCTCTTCTGCAGTGGTTAATGGGCTGCTTTAAAACTGACTCACAAGTGCAGTTCTGTTATTACCTGCGGGTTTGGTGTGTTTTCTGAAAGTGCACCACACTTGCTGTGCTGGACATAATAGACGTCTATGACAAAGTGCAGCTAACCCGCAGGAATGCCACAGGCGCATTGACCTGCAGTGTGGGTAAACCGCAGTGCATCAGTGTGAAAGCAGCCTTAGGCCCTTTTCAAACAATTGGTCCAGTCAGATCCGCCAGTCCTGTTTTTCAGGCGGACCCTATCGGACTCTCCAATCACCTCTATGGAGTGGCAGATGTGTCCGTTTACATTCGCCTACCTCCAATGCAATCTGCTAAAAAAAAAAAAAACAGAAGGACATCAGTCCCCTTCAGTCTGGGTGGATCGAAAAGGAGGGTCCATAGAGTAGAGCGGACTGTGTCCGTGTCTGCTCTGCATAAGCAGAGTGGACACAGATCTGTCATTTCCCCGCTCTGCTGATTGTGGCCCGCGACCGGTTACCATGTCGCTTAAATGGCCCTAGCTCTTTAAAAGGTTGGGCACCCCTGACATAGATGTTAAGGTTAGGAATAACAGTGAAACCTATGATTTCCCAAAGCTGATCTCTTATTTCTTTTCAATAATTCTTCTGCCAGGTATTAAGTTATCTACAGTCAGTCAGGCTGCTATATCCAATGTAATGAGTAAGGTGTCTTTTGTTGATGCTGACAGTAACTATAAATCTGGGATCCCATTCAATGGAGTGGTGAGTTGCATAATATTTATGTAAATCTTATTTTGCCATAAAATTTGTTTTTGTAATTGTTATAACCAATGAGAGCTGAAAATAACAATATATGTCTGAAAACAGTGATGCCGCATACACACGATCGGAAATTCCGACAAGAAAAGTCCGGTGAGAGCTTTTGGATGGAAATTCCGACCGTGTGTATGCTCCATTGGACTTTTGCTGATTAAATATTGAGAGCTGGAAAATCCGATCGTCTGTAGCAATTTCGACGCATGCTCGGAAACAATTTGATGCATGCTCGGAAGCATTGAACTTCATTTTCTCGGCTCGTCGTAGTGTTGTACTTCACCGTGTTTTTGACAGTCAAAAGTTCAGAGAACTTTTGTGTGACCGTGTGTATGCAAACCAAGCTTGAGCGGAATTCTGTCTGAAAGAACATCCATGGTTTTTCCGGCCAAAGATGGATCAAAATTTGTCCAGTTCAGCAGGAATCGGCCAAATTTTTATCCATCCGTGGGCAGGCTGCTTGTACTGAAGTCAACCTATCGATCAACTTCAGTACAACCAGCCTGTGCTTTTTTTTTTTTCGTATGATTACTGTCACCAGCTATTAATAGTTAATTCCTTTTTGTTAGAAATTCTGTATATGGCCCTAAAGAACAGACAGTGCACAGTCCACATGGGCTTTGCTGATTATCTGTAGACAGGAAACAGGAACCTTTACTCAGGGAAAAGACATAGAGCATACCAAAAAAGGAGCTACAAACAGGGATGAGCCGAACACCCCCCTGTTCGGTTTGCACCAGAACCTGCGAACAGACAGAATGTTCGTGTAAACTTTAGAACCCTATTAAATACAATGGACTCGAACGTTCGAAATCTAAAGTGTTAATTATAAAGGCTAATATGCAAGTTATTGTCCTAAAAAGTGTTTGGGGACCTGGGTCCTGCCCCAGGGGACATGTATCAATGCAAAAAGAAGTTTTAAAAACGGCCGTTTTTTCGGGAGCAGTGATTTTAATAATGCTTAAAATGAAAAAATAAAAGTGAAATATTCCTTTAAATTTCGTACCTGGGGGGTGTGTATGATATGCATGTGAAGTGGCGCATGTTTCCCGTGCTTAGAACTGTCCCTGCAAAAAATGACATTTTTGAAAGAAAAAAATGCATTTAAAACTGACTCGCGGCTATTAATGAATTGTCGGCTCCCGGCAATACATACAAAAGTCATTGATAAAAAAAAAAAAAAAAGCGTGGGGGTTCCCCAGAATTCAATTACCAGGCCCTTCAGGTCTGGAATGGATATTAAGGGGAACCCCGCCGCAAATTTAAAAAAAAATTGACGTGGGGTTCCCCCAAATATCCATTCCAGGCCCTTCAGATCTGGCATGGATTTTAAGGGGAACTCCACCCCAAATTTAAAAAAAAAATGGCGTGGAGTCCCCCTAAAAATACATACCAGACCCCTTATCCGAGCACGCAACCTGGCCGGCCGCAGGGGAAAAGGGGGGGACGAGAGAGCGGCCCCCCCTCCCTCCTGAACCGTACCAAGCCACATGCCCTCAACATGGGGAGGATGTCCCCATGTTGATGGGGACAAGGGCCTCATCCCCACAACCCTTGCCCGGTGGTTGTGGGGGTCTGCAGGCGGGGGGCTTATCGGAATCTGGAAGACCCCTTTAACAAAGGGGACCCCCAGATCCCGGCCCCCCCTATGTGAATTGGTAAGGGGTACATTGTACCCCTACCATTTCACGAAGAAAGCGTAAAAAAATGTTTAAAAAAACACACAAACACCTTGAAAAAGTCCTTTATTTAAAAAAAAAACAAAAAAACATTCCAGCGGTGAAATCCAGTGTCCCGCGGCGATCCCGATGTCCAGCGCTGTCCTTCATTGGTTGTGCCTGAGCGGACCTGATGGGGAACTCCCTCTCAGTATTTTAAATGTATAGACCCGCCCCTTCTAAAGTTCCCCATCAGGTCCGCTCAGCGGACCAGATGCGGAACATGAGAAGGGGCGGGTCTATACATGTATTACCAAAGTGAGAGCAGTTCCCCATCAGGTCCGCCCCCTCGGTATGTCGGACCCGCCTACGTCATTGGCTTGAGCGGGGAACTTCCTTCACTATGTAAATTTTAATTACACAGTGAAGGAAGTTCCCCGCTCAAGCCAATGACGTAGGCGGGTCCGACATACCGAGGGGGCGGACCTGATGGGGAACTGCTCTCACTTTGGTAATACATGTATAGACCCGCCCCTTCTCATGTTCCGCATCTGGTCCGGTGAGCGGACCTGATGGGGAACTTTAGAAGGGGCGGGTCTATACATTTAAAATACTGAGAGGGAGTTCCCCATTAGGTCCGCTCAGGCACAACCAATGAAGGACAACGCTGGACATCGGGATCGCCGCGGGACACTGGATTTCACCGCTGGAATGTTTTTGTTTTTTTTTTAAATAAAGGACTTTTTCAAGGTGTTTGTGTGTTTTTTTAAACATTTTTTTACGCTTTCTTCGTGAAATGGTAGGGGTACAATGTACCCCTTACCAATTCACATAGGGGGCGGCGGGATCTGGGGGGTCCCCTTTGTTAAAGGGGTCTTCCAGATTCCGATAAGCCCCCCGCCCGCAGACCCCCACAACCACCGGGCAAGGGTTGTGGGGATGAGGCCCTTGTCCCCATCAACATGGGGACATCCTCCCCATGTTGAGGGCATGTGGCCTGGTACGGTTCAGGAGGGAGGGGGGGCCGCTCTCTCGTCCCCCCCTTTTCCCCTGCGGCCGGCCAGGTTGCGTGCTCGGATAAGGGGTCTGGTATGGATTTTTAGGGGGACTCCACGCCATTTTTTAAAAAAATTTGGGGTGGAGTTCCCCTTAAAATCCATGCCAGATCTGAAGGGCCTGGAATGGATATTTGGGGGAACCCCACGTCAATTTTTTTTTACATTTGCGGCGGGGTTCCCCTTAATATCCATTCCAGACCTGAAGGGCCTGGTAATTGAATTCTGGGGAACCCCCACGCTTTTTTTTTTATTTTTTTAATCAATGACTTTTGTATGTATTGCCGGGAGCCGACAATTCATTAATAGCCGCGAGTCAGTTTTAAATGCATTTTTTTCTTTCAAAAATGAAATTTTTTGCAGGGACAGTTCTAAGCACGGGAAACATGCGCCACTTTACATGCATATCATACACACCCCCCAGGTACGAAATTTAAAGGAATATTTCACTTTTATTTTTTCATTTTAAGCATTATTAAAATCACTGCTCCCGAAAAAACGGCCGTTTTTAAAACTTCTTTTTGCATTGATACATGTCCCCTGGGGCAGGACCCAGGTCCCCAAACACTTTTTAGGACAATAACTTGCATATAAGCCTTTATAATTAGCACTTTAGATTTCTCCCATAGATTTTTCGAATTTGCCGCGAACACCCCAATTTGTTCGCTGTTCGGCGAACGGGCGAACAGGCAATGTTCGAGTCGAACATGAGTTCGACTCGAACTCGAAGCTCATCCCTAGCTACAAACATATAAACACTGCCATCTACTGGTTGAAGAATAAATCTCTACTAAATACTGATGTAAAGTAGATGTTGCATAAAATACTATTCTGTATTCCAACACTCCCACTCAACAATTACGCCTTATTTTAGTCTTATTTGAGATCTCAGTTTTAAAAATCTGATTCTTGTAAGTGTTTTTGTCAAATGCTGTGATCCACTTTTGTTTCTCATGAGTTGGAACTCTTTGCATCTCATCCCATGAATCTGGCTCTGGTTTTAATCCTACACGACAGCATAGGACAAACGTTTGGCTAGGATGCCTTTATTGCTTCTGGTTGATTTCCTGATTGAAGCCTCTTGTGGCCGGGTTTCTTCTTTTATTACAGCATTTGGATTGTCTGCATTTATTTATATTTCTATGTCACTTTCTTGCTTATCTTAATGTGACACTGCTGTGGAATTTTCCCCAGTTGGAACACAATGACGTTTCATGGTCAAATATACTTCTACTGATGGTTACCTTGTTTGTGTCTTGGTGTAGAATTCTGTACCCTTTTGAGATCCACTGTACCCCAAAAGTACACCTTCCTTTGCGCAAGCATCCCATTTTGTATGTTTTTCTTTTTGGATGTGCACATTGGCTTTGCTTTCATTTTTTTTTTAATTGTTCAAATCGGGGACCATTCCATTTCACAGTTCATATGGAGTTTTCTCAGTTGATTTTCCTAGTAGTCAATTTTGGAGATAACATGCGGTCATAATTCCCTCTGCCAGTACACGGTTGGCATATCTGCATCAAACAGCATGGTTCTTACACTCTCACATATACGGTTTATCCTTTTTATGCAACTCCATTTTGTTCTGGGTTGTATGGTACAGTAGTTTGAAATATTATGCCATGCTTTCTGAGAATCGACTGTGTGTTATCACCTGTATATTCAGTTCCATTGTCTAGTCACAATACACTCAGCATTTTGCCAAATGTGTTGCTTACTTGAGCCAAATACTGTTCAAGTATCTCTTAGACATGTGCAGAACAGAAACATTTGTTTCGGATAGATTAGTTATGCTACTTTGTTAAGTTGATTAATTTCAGAATTTGTTTTATTTAATTTCATTTAGTTTATTTGTTTTCTAAAAAATTCAAATTCTTGGAACAATTTGAATTCTGATTGGTTGAAAAATGATCGACCGATTTGAGTTATATATTGTTTTGCACATGTTAAATGGGGACAAACATAAGTTCACACTCTGTCACATACCTGGTGGTTTGAGCCTGAATTACAGAGAAAGGCCTCCCTTACGGCTCCTACTCACGGGCCCTGGTAAGGTAACAGAAGGCACAGGAGTGAGGAGTGGTATGAGTGCCTGGTAGGATCAACAGCAGAGGAAGTCAGTCCAGAAGTCCAGGAATCCCTTGCAGGAGACAGGAACAGGAGGAGAGACCGGAGCTGAAGTACTGGACTGGAACCGGGAACAGGAACCGCTGGTAGGTAGCAGGCTGGAACTGAAGTGCAGGACAGGAGCCAGGAACAGGACAGCTGACGGGTAAGCAGGCTGGAACCGAAGTACTGACTGGAACCAGGAACTGGAACAGCTGACAGGTGAGCAGGCTGGAATCAAAGTACTGACTGGAAACAGGAACAGACAGCTGGCAGGTTAGCAGGCTGGAACTGGTGTACTGACTGGAACCAGGAACAGACAGCTGGCAGGTTAGCAGTCTGAAACCGGAGTACTGGACTGGAACCAGGAACAGACTGGAGTATACTGAGAGTAGTCAGACAGGCCGGGTCGGATATCAAGCGGACAGAAGAGGAACCAGAAAAACAAGCAGGAGAGTAGTCAAAAGCAGGTCGGAGGTCAGGTGCAGCAGAAAGCTGGGAAAGTCACAGATGGGATAGCTGGGTATTCACAGGTAAGTCTCAGATCAGGTTAAGGCACACAGAATGCTGTAGAGCAGACAGCAAAGTTTGTATGTGACAGGCAGGTTTAAATAGCCCGCCTGGCGCCAACAGAGGTGTGCGCGCGCATGCGCAATGGTGCCCGCGAACGTGCGCCAGTGAGCCTGGGGCGCCTGTTACTGGCAGGATTTTCCAGACACACTCATAAGGTTGAAATGGTTTAACATTGTGGTCAGAGGTGTATTTTTCACTCATTTAGTCCCTGATTTAAATATTTTTTTATGGTTTTCCACACCTCTCATTTATTGACTTCACATCTGATTATTCAAAGACAATGATATTTCTTTAACCACTTGCCTACAGGGCACTTTCACCCCCTTCCTGCCCAAGCCATTTTTCAGCTTTCAGTGCTGTCACGTTTTGAATGACAATTGCACAGTCATGCAACACTGTACCCAAATGAAATTTTTATCATTTTTTTCCCCATAAATATAGCTTTCCTTTGGTGGTATTTGATCACCTCTGCGTTTTTTTTTCTGCGCTATAAACAAAAATAGAGCGACAATTTTGAAAAAAAATGCAATACTTTTTGCTATAATAAATATCCCCAAAAAAATCTATAAAAAAACAAAAAAAATTCACAGTTTAGGCCGATACGTATTCTTCTACATATTTTTGGTAAAAAAAAATCGCAATAAGCGTATATAGATTGTTTGCGCAAAAGTTATAGCAGCTACAAAAAAGGGGATAGATTTATAGCATTTTTATTATTTTATTTTTTTTACTAGTAATGGCGGTGATCAGCGATTTTTATCGTGACTGCGATATTGCGGAGGACACATCCATCGGACACTTTTG
The DNA here is from genome assembly GCA_029206835.1 of Rana muscosa. Lineage (NCBI taxonomy): Eukaryota > Metazoa > Chordata > Amphibia > Anura > Ranidae > Rana > Rana muscosa. Next base: position 292,218,563 of record CM055123.1, on the reverse strand, counting down.
ACACATTTTTGGGACCATTCACATTTATACAGTGACCCCTGCTATAAAAATGCATTGATTACTGTATAAATATGATTGTCAGGGAAGGGGTTAACACTAGGGGGCGATCAAGAGGTTAAATGTGTTCCCTAGATTGTGATTCTTACTGTGGGGGGAGGGGACTGACTGGGGGAGGTGACAGATGGTTGTCCCTATGTACAAGGGACACACCATCGGTCTCCTCTCCCTGACAGGACGTGGATCTGTGTGTTTACACACAGAGATCCACGGTCCTGCTCAGTTACTGGGCAATCGGGGCCGCCGGGCACGCGCATCGGGTCCCCAGAGACGCGGTGGGTGGCTCACGCGCGCCTCCTAGTGGCTTCTGAAGGCGATCATGTCATATGACGTCCGCCCAGAACAACAGGGTCTTCCGCCCGCCGTCATTTGACGGTGGGTGGTTGACAAGCGGTTAAATAATCTTGGAAAAGTGAATGTGGTGGCTGATTTAAGACATAGTAATCTGGAAGAAATAACCTGTAGTACTAACCTGTAGAAATAAAGGGCTGACAGGGAAATATATTAAGACATGGGCAAAATGGTTTGAATTTAAGGAAACAAAAATATATTATGAAATGATAAATGGTAAATCAGAGTATGACTTATTAATTAATATTGATTAATCGTATAGTTTCTGTACCTTCCCGACAGTTCTATATTTACATTGGTCGTAGGTCGCCCCCTCAACCTCCCCTTCCTCTTCTTTTTTTTTTCTTCCTCTCCTTTTTTTCTTCTTTTTACTTTTTTTTTTTTTGCATTGTACATGTTTCAAGATAATGTTTGGATTTTTTTTTTTTAAATGCTGAAAATAATGATAAAAAAAAAAAAAGACATAGCAATCTATGGAGATGAGTCCTACAAAGGGTAATGATGAGACACTGTAGGATCAGACTACGTTCAATCCATTCATTCTGTGCTTATCTTTGTTTTAGGCACATCGCCAAAATGCTTTTGAGCAAGTGTGCATCGTGAACAAGCCAATTAAATGCATTTGTTTCCTGTTTCTATGAGGACTGATATACATATTTCCTGGCATAATACTAACAAACACTGTTTAAATAGTCATACTCTGTTTGTGATATCTTATTATGTCTTCTTTCAGGTTAAAGTGGTGGATGCTGGTGATAACCCGATACCAAACATTAAGGTTTACCTAACAAGTTTGATCAATTCAATCAATGAAACCTTGGTGACAGATGACAATGGACAAGCTTCTTTCAGTGTTAATACAAGTGAATGGATGGGACGAATATTTCTCTCGGTACTAACAGTTTTGTTTTGATACATTGCTATATGTGTATTTCTAAAATTCTATGTTAAGGAGGCTAGTTAAAAAAAGTTGTCAAAAAAGTTTAGTTTGACACAATTCGCCCAATTATACTCGCACTAAAATATTTAAAAACCTTTGACTGGAAAAGTGACAATACCACATCGAAGTATAAAAATGTAGGTAGACTGGCAAAAAACAAAAAAAAAGAACAAGGTGTGGCAAAAACTGCATTAAATCTTTTATTCAATAAAAATCATGCTGTAGGTTCCATTTTTTTTTTTGCATTGTAAATATGTTGCTTTGTAGGTGCAATGTGTATTTTAGGTGCATTACCGTTGATGTAACACCTAAACATATGCACTGCCGAAAAATTTGTACGTTTTCGTTACATTTGTTTTCTTTTTTCGGTTTTTTTCGGGTCATTCGTTATGATTGAAATTCGTAATTTTAAATACATTTGTAACTTCAGAAAAATTTGAAATTGTTATGTTCCATTCGTTTAGATGCGGGATTCGTAAGTTCAAAAATTCCTAAATTCGCAATTTAATAAATTCGCTAATTTGAAAATTCGCAAATTCGAAGATTCAGAGATTAGAAAATCAGAAAATTAGAAAATCCTAAATAATAACTAACTAATAATAACTAACTAATAATATATAGGCACTGGAATTTCCTTTCAAATTTGGCTTTTTATGAACGTAACAAATACGAATTTATCCAAAGTTACGAAATAACGAATTCCGCATCTAAATGAATGGGACATAATGAATTAATAATAATAACAATAATAAAAAGTTTTTATTATTATTTATTATTATTATTTTGCTACATTCCATTTGTTTACATGTGGTATTCGTTATTTCGGATAATTCGTAACTTCAGATAAATTTGTATTCCTTATTCCTTACGTTCACTAACAGCCAAATTTGAAAGGAAATTCCAATACCTATATTTAATAGTTAGTAATAGTTATTATTATTAGTTAGTCATTTCGGATTTTTGAATTTTCATGCCTTCAAATTTTCGGATTTTTGTTCTTTTGAATTTTCGGATTTTCTCTCTTATTTTCGGATTTTCGAATTTACAAATCTTCAAATTTACGGATTTTTGGGAAAATTTGTTAAACAGCTTTTTGTTAATTCAAATATTTCCGAAATAACTAAATTGTCAAATTTAGTTAAAAAATTATTTCGGAACAAAACAAAATGTCTCATAACACCCACTGAGCAGGAAAAATAATCCAGGATGCAGCAACTTTGACATGTTTCTTGTTCAATAGTTTTATTTCTATCACAAATTGGGTAGAGTATGCAAAAAGTAAAGTTTATGACATTCAGTGGTGTTGGAGTACTAATATGATTGCATTACAAGGCAGTTAAAATTGCTTTATGACATTTATGACATTAAAAATTGCTTTATGACATTATGCTGTTGACAATAATGGTAAAATGGGAATTGAAGCTAATAGTTACATAGTTAGTAAGGTTGAATAAAGACACCAGTCCATCCAGTTCAACCTGAGTGAGTGTAGGTGCGTGTCTACAATTCTCCCTATCCCTGTACATTGTGTCTCATTAAGATGCTCATCTATTACCGGTATATTATTATTTATTTAAGGTACCCATATAGCGCTGTCAATTTACACAGCACTCCACACATACATTGCACACTGACATTGGTCCCTATCCTCAAGGAGCCCACAATCCAAGGTCCCCAGCTCACATTTATATAATAGGGCCAATTTTGACAGAAGCCAATTAACCTACCAGCATGTCTTTGGAGTGTGGGAGGAAACCGGAGTACACAGAGGAAACCCACGCAGGCACAGTGAGAACATGCAAACTCCAAGCAGGTAGTGTCCTGGTTGGGATTCGAACCAGCGACCCTTTTTACTGCTAGGAGGAGAGTGCTACCCACTACACCACTGTGCCGCCCTAATACATTGTCTTGTATCATGAGATGTTTCTTTGAAGATAATCATAGATGAAGTCTAAGGCAGTGTTTCTCAACTCCAGTCCTCAAGGCGCCCCAACAGGTCATGTTTTCATGGTTTCCCTCAGATGAAACTGCTGTGGTAATTACTAAGGCAGTGAAACTGATCAAATCACCTGTGCAAAATAATGGAAAACCTAAAAACATGACCTTTTGGGGCGCCTTGAGGACTGGAGTTGAGAAACACTGGTCTAAGGTACTGATAAGTGTGAAAAGTCATAATAGAGAGAGAAAGGAAAAGAGATGGATAGGAGGGATCAGAGTAAGGGAGACTGGCCAAAAGGAGGAGGGCTCAACATCCAGCTGGTCGGCTGGGAGAATGGGTAAATTGGCTCATTAGAAGGTGCCTATTGAAGGTCTGAAATGGTGAGCCCAATGTTCCAACATATTTTCATAGAGTGCCATACTATTTTTAGTGAGCACGGTCGTCAATTTTTCATAGCCCATAATTTGGGATAATCTTGATTTGACTTCCAAAGTTTTAAGCAATTGTGATTTCAATGCCTTTGTGATCATTTATTTGGTGGCTTTGAACAGATGGTTTAGGAATTTAAAGGGGTGTTTGCAGTATCGTCATTATCAAGCATGTAATTTGATTAGGTTTCATATAGATTTTTGAGCATATAATAGCTGTACAGCATATTCAATATTCAGTGTACTTTGCTCTAGAATCTATGCAGTATAGGGAAAGTCCACTAAATGTGGAAGAATGTGCCAGCCTCTAAGCAGCCACCAAAACAGATGGAAAGATAGTTTGGTACTAAGCTAGCGAGCTAGCTAGCTTGCCTAGGTATAAGGTACCAGTGAGTGAGCACTCTACAATTTGTTCCACTGCTAGGGCATTTTGGGAGCAAACCTTTGTTGTAAGCCATGTCTGTGTCCAGTCCTCCTCCACCAGTTTGTAGCCCAGTTATGATTTCCATATGTGGAAGAGATCGCAAAAGCATGATTTTAATAGCATTGAATAGATTTCAGAAATTAGGTCAGGAGAGTGAGGATACTCACAGTACATTTGAAGTGAATATAAGTTTCCCCAATGGGGTATGAGGCAGCTGCAAGTATAAAATGTTTGACTTGAAGGTATCTACGTAAATATTTCAACGTTCAGTAGCTTGTGATCAATTCTGAGACTTTGGAAGGTTTTAAGGCTGTCAGGTTTGACACGGCTATGAAGGCTAAATAGGCCTGAAGCGACCCAGTGTTTGAAAAGTCCTGGGGTAGGTAAGCTTGGTCTGGAATGATGGGTTCTGGAAGAACAACAGAAGTGGGAGGTGGGATGAGAGAAGGCTCACTGGAGTACTTCAGACCATCCCCAACCTTGAGGGGGTGCATGGGGATTGGATTGCATAGTTAGACTCTATCTCTAAAGCCGTGTACACACGATAGGTTTTACCGATGAAAACAGTCTGATGGACTTTTTTCATCGGACAAACCGATTGTGTATGGGCCCCATCGGTCTTTTTTCCATCGGTGTTTAAAAATAGAACATATTTTAAATTTATCAGATGATTAAAAAACCGATAGCAAATTACTATCGTCTGTGGGGAACTCCATCGGATAAAAAAAACACGCATCCTCAGAATCAAGTCGAAACATGCTCAGAAGCATTGAACTTAATTTTTCTCGGCTCATCGGAGTGTTTTACGTCACCGCGCTTGGAACGGTCGGTTTTTTGACTGATGGTGTGTAGGCAAGACTGATGTAAGTCAGCTTCATCGGTTTTCCGATGGAAAAATCCATCGGTTTAATAAGCATAGGAAATCTGATCATGTGTACAGGGCTTTAGAAGAACCCATCGGTAGTTGGATATGACCATAGCAATCATTTGACTTCTAGCTTTACACATAATGGGACCTCAATTGTATAACATGATATTTAGCAAATAGGGCAATTTTTGCTATCGGAAAATATTTAGATATGCAGAGGACCCCCAGGTCCACCTGCATTTTAACTTAGAGCATAACCCGCGTCGCAGGAAGCATGTCACCCAAATAAAAAGTTCAGGAGCTGCTTTTGGGCGACATGCTTCCTGCGTTGCGGGTTGCCGCGATTGCAGCGTGATTTATGGTGTGACAATCGTGGCAGACCCACACCACGATTTTAGGTGTCATTCAACTGAATGGCATCTTAAATGTGAGTCATTCACACATTGGCGCTTTCAAATCACGGGCAGAATCGCTGCAAATCTGCTCAAAATGCTGAAGTGTGAATGTAGCCTTATGCCGCGTACACACACGGTCAGAATTTCCGATGGAAAAGGTCAGATGGGAGCTTTTCATTGGATATTCCAACCGTGTGTATGCCCCATCTGACTTTTTCCGTCGGACTTAGATAGAGAACAGGTTCTCTATTTTTCCGTCGGAAATTCCGACGGAGTTTTGCCCGTGGCAAAGTCCGGCCGTGTGTAGGCGGCATTAGAGATTACTTGTGCTACATTTATATTTCTGTCTCTCTTTTCTGAAACATTAAAAGAGAAAAGAAGTGGACAGCACAGAATGTTTACATTTCCTATATTAAATCTAATAGAATACTTTTGTTAAAAAAAATTAAAATAAGCTCTTGTTATGTTCCTCAATTTCTGATGAGTATATCTCATTGGGTTTTCATTAATTGGCCACTGTTATATGGAATGATGCAACACAAAATTGGTTACTATAAAAATTATCTAAGAGCCAATAGGTGAATACAGCTTGTTTTCCAGTACATTCCATTTGCATTTGATATCAGTTTGACATTTTTCTGATTTTTTTTTAGAACACATTGACAGGTCCCTCTTTCTTCCTCATGTGTCCCTCATTTTGGTCTGATCTATAATTGTTGTATATAAAATGCACATTTTATCTTTCAAAAAGTGTTTCCTAAAGTTAAACCTTTCACCCAATGTCTAAATTTGTAAATTTCGAAAGCCAATATAAAGGAATAGTACTGGTAAAAAAAAAAAAAAGCACTTGTGGGTAAAATCTTTTTTTGTATAATTCTCCTTTAGGGGGCAGTGACAGGGGGTGTGTCCTTTGCCTACATACTTTTTCTAATACGTGTCCCTCATTCAAACGTCAAAAAGTTTAGAGGTATGATAGCCTGTTGTCTCAGGTCCTTAGTCCACAGTAATTAACCTTCTCTGTCTTTTTCTATGCAGTGATAAAATAATATGTACATTTAATATTATCCTTTATTATTTTTATTTTTAAATGTCATCATAATTACATATTCCAGTCTAATGTAATTGTATCTAAAATGTGAGAAGCTCTTTTAAACAAAATATATTTTTTGATATATTTGTCTTCTTATCAAAGGCAAGAACAAACCTGCAGGCTCAACCATATATTTATGGCGAAATAGTCCCTAATTATGGTGAAGCAAATTTGAATCTCAAACCCTTCTACTCCCGTAATAAGAGTTTCCTGAAACTCCATTCCCTGGACAAAGTCCTCGCGTGTGAAGGGCAGCAGGAGGTGCAGGTGGAATATATTATCAAACACACAGAGCTGAAGAATGACATTGACCACTTTGACCTCCATTATTTGGTGAGAATCTTTTTGCATTTTATCAATAATAAAAATGGTTCCGGTTACTGTAAACAGCTAAACGTAAATGAATTGTATATGTAGGAAGCATTTTACATGCTAAAAGATCTGTACACATGTTTTTTTTTTTTTTTTTATTAGCCCACCCCTTCTTTTTTCTATGGATGCATAGTAGATAGAGAATGACCACCCTTGCAGTTCTGTAGGCTCTTTGTCACCGCCATTGTTGAAGTGAATATCACAACACTGGTGACGCTCACCCCGAAATCTCTCCATCCTGTACGCCCACCATTGCCTTTGACAATACAAAAAGGAAAAATCACACTTCAACTTGTTGCAGGTGAGAGGAAGAATTTATTTTATTCTTCTCTCCCCAAATTTATAGAAAGTCACCAGGTGACAGGCAGTAACAGGAGGCTGATCTGTATATAAGCACAGATGTAAACTGCACACGTACCAAGATTTACATATTGATGTCAATACAGTCAGAAGAATATATACACAAAATTGTCAAAAGTATTGGGACACCTGCCTTTACACGCACATGAACTGTAATGGCATCCCAGTCTTAAAGGGGTTGTAAAGGTTTGTTTTTTATTTTCGAAATAGGTTCCTTTAAGCTAGTGCATTGTTGGTTCACTTACCTTTTCCTTTGATTTACCTTCTAAATGTTTGTTTTCTTTGTTTTCTTTGTCTGAATTTCTCACTTCCTGTTCCTCCTCAGTAAGCTGTTCAGTAAGCTGTTCTGGCTGACTCCACACCACTCGGATGATGGTGTGAAGTTTAGTGAGGAGAAACAGGAAGTGAGAAATTCAGACAAAGAAAACAAAGAAAAAAAACATTTAGAAGGTAAATCAAAGGAAAAGGTAAGTGAACCAACAATACACTAGCTTAAAGGAACCTATTTAGAAAATAAAAAACAAACCTTTACAACCCCTTTAAGCCTCGTACACACGACCATTTTTCTCTGCAAGAAAACTGCTGGGAGAGTTTTTGCTGTGAAAAACTTTTGTGTGTATGATTTGTCGACAGGAAAACTGCAGAGAATCTCGATGAGAAAAATAGAGAACCTGCTCTCTATTTTTCTTGTTGTGATTCTCGGCAGAGTGTTTCATGCCGAGAAAACCGGTCGTCTGTATGCTTACCTGTCCGAGGTAAACCCACGCATGCTCGAAAAGACTTTGACGCATGTGCGGTAGCTTACAAGGTTAGTGTGGAGTGTAGCAAGATGGCGGCGAAAGCATAGAATGTGACAAGTGCCGGCTCGTCGTAGTCAATGACGTCACCGCGCTCTTGCCATTCAAAAGAAAGGCAGTTCTTTTGAATGGCCTTCTGTACACAGGAGACAAGCTTGCCAGGAATCCCATCGAGAAAACCAACGTTTTTTTACGGCGGGATTCCTGCCCGTGTGTACAGGGCTTTAGTCCGTAGGGTTCAATATTGAGTTGGCCTATCCTTTACAGCTATAACAGCTTCAGCTCTTCTGGGAAGGCTGTCCACAAGGTTTAGGAGCAGGGTTGCCAACTTTCAGTAAATTTACAAACAGTTTGTAAAATCCGTACTTTTTGCATCTGTCCTTGAATGTCTATTACAGACATGTAGGCTGCATGTCCGTAACTGACATTCATGGACAGATGCAACAATTACGGATTTTACAAACTGTTTGTAAATTTACTGAAAGTTGGCAACCCTGTTTAGGAGGGTGTGTACGAGAATGTTTGACCATTCTGCATCCAAACTAAAGTTAAAACTATAGCTACCCTGAGTGTGTGTGTATAACCACCTCCCTACTGTGCACGAAAACCCCCTTCCTGCCCAAGCCATTTTTCAGCTTTCAGCGCTGTCACACTTTGAATGACAATTGCGCGGTCGTGCGACGTGACTCCCAAACAAAATTTGTGTCCTTTTTTTCCCACAAATAGAGCTTTCTTTTGGTGGTATTTGATCACCTCTGCGGTTTTTATTTTTTGCGCTATAAACAAAAGAAGAGCGTCCAGTTTGGAAAAAAAACACTATTTTTTACTATTTGCTATAATAAATACCCATTTTTTTTTTTTATATAAAATTTTCCTCAGTTTAGGCCGATACGTATTCTTCTACATATTTTTGGTAAAAAAAAAAAAATCGCAATAAGCGCGTATTGATTGGTTTGCGCAAAAGTTATAGCGTGTACAAAATAGGGGATAGATTTATAGCATTTTTTTTTTAATTTTTTTTATTAGTAATGGCGGCGATCTGCGATTTTTTATTGTGACTGCGATATTGCGGTGCACACATCGGACACTTTTGACACATTTTTGGGACCATTCACGTTTATACAGCGATCCCTGCTATAAAAATGCATTGATTACTGTATAAATGTGATTGGCAGGGAAGGGGTTAACCACTAGGGGGCGGGAAGGGGTTAAATATGTTCCCTCAATGTGTTCTTACTGTGGGGGGAGGGGACTGACTGGGGGAGGTGACCGATGGTTGTCCCTATGTACAAGGGACACACCATCGGTCCCCTCTCTCTCACAGGACGTGGATCTCTGTGTTTACACACAGAGACCCACTTTCCTGCTCGTTTCCCGGGCAATCGCGGGTGCCCGGCGGCAATCGCGGCTGCCGGGCACGCGCACCGGGGCCTTGTGAACGCGGCGGGCGCCGCTGGCGGCGAGCGCGCGCCTTCTAGCTCGTTTTAAAGGGAGGACGTCATATGACGTCCTCCCAGAACGAGAGTGTCCTCCGCCCGCCGTCAATTGACAGTGGGCGGGGGACAAGTGGATATATATATATATATATATATATATATATATATATATAAATAAATGTAAAAAAACTGTTTGTGTACAGTTTTTTAGACATTTTTTTTTTCCACTGACAATAGTGGTGAATATTAGCTGCAGCATAGCCCGCACTATTTCACTGTGATCTGTTTTGCCCCGTTGGCATATATATATATATACGCCAAGGGTGAGAATGCAGCAGCTAGTGTAAGCGGAAAAGAGGATCAACAATACCCATTTGCAACCTCACTGTGCCCATTGCAACCTCACTGTGCCCATTGCAATCTCACTGTGCCATACCTCACTGTACCCATTGCAGTCTCACTGTGCCCATTGCAACCTCACTGTGCCATACCTCACTCTGTGCCATACCTCACTCTGCTCATTGCAGTCTCACTGTGCCATACCTCACTGTGCCCATTGCAGTCTCACTGTGCCCGAGTACCTGAATTTTTGACAGGCGTCCATTTTTTAAAAATTCGCGGCTTCCTCCTGGCATTCTGTTCCGTGATAGGCATTTGACACTGTGTTCCGCCTATCACGGAGGTCCTTTCATTCTCGGACTCAGTTTCCCAGCAGACACTGTGTTCAGTGTTCCGCCAATTATGGACATTCTTTCATCCTCGGACAAGAGGGCGTCCGTGATTGGCGGAACACTGAACACAGTGTCTGCTGGGAAACTGTTCGAGGATGAGAGGACCTCCGTGATAGGCGGAACACAGTGTCAAATGCCTATCACGGAACAGAACGCCAGGAGGAAGCCGCGACTTTTAAAAAAAGTGGACGCCTGTCCAGAATTTAGGTACAAAAAAAACACAGACTCGAGTATAAGCCGAGGGGGGCATTTTCAGCCCTAAAAAAAGGGCTGAAAAACTCGGCTTATCCTCGAGTATATATATATATATATATATATGTATATATATATATATATATATATATATATTTATAATTATCACACATCATATTATGTGATATATATATATATATATATATATATATATATATATATATACACAGTATATATGCATTTATATATGTGTGTTTTAATAAACCTCAAATGTAAACATTTGCAAGATAGAAATGTTAAAGGGACACTAAAGCTTCCCTTTTTTTTGCAAAAAAATAACAAACAGTTTATACTTACCTCCACTGTGCAGCTCATTTTGCAAACAGTGGCCCCGATCCTAGTCTTCTGGGGTCCCTCGGCGGCTGTCTTGGCTCCTCCCCGCAAGGACTCCACACCATAATGCGAGCTCGCTCGCATGGTGTGGAGTTATTGCGGGCGCGCTCCCGTGATACAGCGGCGGCCATAGCCGCCGACTGTATCACTCGGCCCCGCCCCCTGGCGCGCCGCGTCATTGGATGTGATTGACAGCAGCGCCAGCCAATGGCTGCGCTGCTTTCAATCCATCCAGTGTAGCCAATCGGCGGCCAGGCTGAGAACCGAAGAGGATGACGGGGACGAGCGCGGGACTTTCGAGGGGCCAGGTAAGTAAAACGGGGGCTCGGGGGGGGGGTGGTATTGTCGGATGTTTTTTCACCTTAATGCATAGGATGCATTAAGGTGAAAAAACATGTAACTTTACTACTCCTTTAAGATTAAAAAAAAGGTTTTATTGTAAAACTTCATTCATCAAGTTCCATACACAACCAACAAAATCATTTTGCATACGGCTGGTGAGTGTTTTACACTTTTGTCATTTGTGCCTGGAAATAGGTTAGCAGACGACCCCTTTTGCTGGCTGAGACCTTATATATATATAACCAGTCCAGAACACCTAGAGTGGAGTAACTGCAGCTTCCATCTGGCTCCATGAAATAAAAATAAAAAACTCAAGACAGCTCTTTTTTATTGTTTTCTATTTGGACATTGTTTGCCAAAGCCGATACTCCATGCTGAGACCATGATTGTTCCACCTGTGCATACAGAATATCAGATTACCTAAAAACAAATTACACTGTTGGATGGGAATTGAGGACAGGATTGAGAAATACTGTTGTAAAAAATGTTCCAATCCTTGTCTTCTGTATCTGTAAGAACCTGAGCCAAAAGAAGGCTATTCCACATTTGCATAGCCCTCATGCCGTGTACACACGATCGATTTTTTCGACGGCGAGAACACCGTCGAGAAAATCGACGTGAAAAACGAGGAACAGCTTGTTCCCCTACACACGGCCATTTTAAATTAAAAAAAAATTCTTGGTCGAAAAAAACGACTGTGTGTAGGCGGAAAAAAATGACGGGAATCACGACGAGAAAAATTAGAGCATGTTCTAATTTTTCTCGTCGTGATTAATGCAGTTTTTCCCGTCGGGAAAAATGACAAAAAGCCCACACACGGTCGTTTTTCTCGTCCAAAAGAAAAAATGTCATTTTTCCCGACAGGAAAAATGATCGTGTGTACGCGGCATAATAGTAAAGAACACTTAATTGCTCTGGAGATTAAAGCCTCGTACACACGATCGGATTTTCCGCAGACAAAGCCTCAGACTTTTGTCCGAAGGGCGTTGCCCAGGAATTTGTCTTGCATACAAACAGCACACAATTGTCGGCCAACAAACAAGAACGTAGTTACGTACTACGTGGTTTTTCAGCTCTCTAGTGCCACCCTTTGGGCACCTTCTGCTAATGTTGTGTTTGGTGAGCATTGCTTTGGAGCATACGGGTTTAGACTTTGGACTTCAGTCGGACGGACTTGTGTACAACCGATCGGAAAATCCAAAAACAGGCCATTGTCCACGGAAAATTTTAAAGCCTGCCATCCAACATTTGTCTGTGGAAAATCTGACAACAATTGTCCGATGGAGCGTACAAACGGTCAGATTTTCCAACAACAGGTTGTCAACACACAATTCCCGTCGGAAAATCCAATCGTGTGTACGAGGCTTTAGCCTTATTTTCTTCTAGTTGCAAGGGGCATCACATTTAATGATTGGTAAGCTGCAATATATTACATTTTTGGTTTTGGGTTTAATACTGCTTTAATTACACAACAACCTATTTTTTTTAATTTTTTTTTCCCCATTATTTTAAAAGGTGACTTTTAAAGGCTCTGTTCAAGATTATGGATCTTTAGAAATAAGCACTGAAAATAAAAATGAAGGTAAGATAAGTTCATGCTTGTATCTTATATTAAGCTTATTATAAAGTGTCCCGCCCCCTTGATAAATCACTGTATTACACCGTTGGAAAGCAGCACCCGTGGTGTAAGCAAAGTATATTCTTAAAGGTTTTTTCCAGGTGTTTTTTTCTCTAAAGGGGTGAACCACTAGTTAACACATGGACCTTCTGATTCAAGGATCTTTAGTGCCGGTACACTTACAGTGCCTTGAAAAAGTATTCATACCCCTTGAAATTTTCCACATTTTGTCATGTTACAACCAAAAACCTTAAATGTATTTTATTGGGATTTTATGTGATAGACCAACACAAAGTGGCACATAGTTATGAAATGGAAGGAAAATGATAAATGGTTTTCAATTTTTTTTACAAATAAATATGTGAAAAATGTGGCGTGCATTTGTATTCAGCCTCCCTTTATTTATTTTTTTCCATAAAGTTTTTATTGGAAATAGTAGAGAACACGCATATGTAGAGTATCACAGAAATACATAATACAAATAAACATGACAATGGTCAAGGTATGAACATCATGGTATGATAACATCGTAACTTATAGGTCATGAACATCAAAATGTTAAACGTCATTAAACTAAAGAGGGAGAACCCTGTATCTCTGGGGTTAGAAGCCTGTTGGGTTCATAACTTTTGGTTGGGCTTGTGGGTTTTATAACCTTGTGAGTAAGATAGGAGTTATGGAGGTGGTGGAAATGTTTTAGTTGAGTTGGGGTGTATCGAGGAGGTTTCTGATTGGGCGGAGGGTTCTAGGTCGCATTCAGAGCATGGGTTTCTGTGTATCTAGGAGAATGCTTAGGTGTCTGGGAGGAAGCATATATATTGTAAGAAGGGGTAGTTATTACATTCAGGGGGGGTAAGAGGGGGAGGCATAGATGAGAAGAGGAGATGGGGTGGGGGAGTCGGTATGATTTTTGTAGGTGGTGATAGGTGGTTGTAGGTGGTTGTAGGTGGTGATAGGGAAGCCCCCTTTATTCTGACACCCCTAGCTAAAATCTAGTGAAACCAGAAAACTAACACTGCACATCACCCTGAACACACCATCCCCACCGTGAAACATGGTGGTGACAGCATCATGTTGTGGGGATGCTTTTCTTCAGCAGGGACAGGGAAGCTGGTCAGAGTTCATGGGAAGATGGATGGAGCCAAATACAGGGCAATCTTAGAAGAAAACCTATAGAAAGAGATTGCCGCTCCAAGGCCAAAGTCTCTAAAGCACACACCATATTGGAACCTTCAGGTGCAGGCTCTGCAACGAATTAGGAGAGAAAGAACAATCCTGGATGGCCGCACACCATTTAAGGCATCTTTATTAAATCTTCAAATGCAGATAAAATCCAATACAGTCATTTTTACGATTGGCAAAGGCAGGAATGAACAGCTGTTCACCCCTGCCTTTGCTAATCATGAAATGACTGTATTGGATTTTATCTGCTTTTGAAGATTTATTAAAGATGCCTTAAATGGTGTGCGGCCATCCAGGATTGTTCTTTCTCTCCTTAGAAGAAAACCTGTTAGAGTCTGCAAAAGACTTGAGACTGGGGCGGAGGTTCACCTTCCAGCAGGACAACGACCCTAAACATACAGCCAGAGCTACAATGGAATGGTTTAGATCAAAGCATATTTATGTGTTAGAATGACCCAGTCAAAGTCCAGACCTAAATCCAATTGAGAATCTGTGGCAAGACTTGAAAATTGCTGTTCACAGACACTCTCCATCCAATCTGACAGAGCTTGAGATATTTTGCAAAGAAGAATGGGCAAAAATGTCCCTCTCTAGATGTGCAAAGCTGGTAGAGACATCCCCCAAAAAGACTTGCAGCTGTAATTGCAGCGAAAGGCGGTTCTACAATTATTGACTCAGGGGGACCCCATACAAATGTACCCCACAGTTTTCACATATTTATTTGTAAAACATGTTGAAAACTATTTATCATTTTCATTCCACTTTACAATTATGTGTCACTTTATGTTGGTCTATCACATAAAATCTCAATAAAATACATTTATATTTTTGGTTGTAACAGGACAAAATGTGGAAAATTTCAAGAGGTATAAATACTTTTTCAAAAGCCCCCCTCCAAGTTTTATACTTTTTTGTGCATGATCCAGTGAGATATTGTGGCCATACAACCTCTTGTCAAAATCTTCCCAGTCACAGAAATCCAACCAATATCTAGCTGGATCAACGACAAGTGAGCATAAGACTCCCTAATAATTTTCCCCTTAATTAAAAAAATTAGATATGCATTACAAATGACTGTGCAAATGATAAACCTTGTTTGATCAGTATGACTTTCTGTGTGATCTTCTTCTCTTGCAGATCTTCATGGCAGGGCCACACTGAAGCTTCCTTTAAGTGCAGGGACATCTTCAACTTTTCGGGCACTTGTATATACTATATTACCAGATGGAGATATTTTGGCTGATTCAGCAAAATATAGAATACAGCAATGCTTTCAGAATAAAGTGAGTGTCTAAGCATATAGATTACTCTGTGTTTATAGCAAGACACAAGCCTCGTACACACGATCGGATTTCCTATGGATTCTGATCCGATGGTTTTGTCCATCGGAAATCCGATGAAGGTGACTTCCATCAGTCTTGCCTACACACCATCAGTCAAAAAACCGACCGTTCCAAACGCCGTGACGTAAAACACTCCGATGAGCCGAGAAAAATGAAGTTCAATGCTTCTGAGCATGCGTCGAGTTGATTCTGAGCATGCGTGGGTTTTTTCACCGATGGACTTGCCCATAGATGATCAGAATTTGATCCATCGGAAAAATTTAAAACATGTTCTATTTTTTAAAACCGATGGAAAAAAGACCGATGGGTCCCATACACAATCGGTTAGTCCGATGAAAAAAGTCCATCGGACTGTTTTCATTGGTAAAACCGATCGTGTGTATAGGGCTTTAAAGCCCAACTCCAGCCCACATGTTTATGTTTTAAATAGGATGAAGAAGTTTCAGAACCTCTGTCAGGTTTTAAATGCTCAAAATAGTGTAAAAAGTAACCCCACACTGCCTCTGTAAAACTAGCAGCTAACACAGCAAACAGGTGATAACTATAAGCAGAAACATTGTGTATATAAAGTGTAGCGCTAAATGTCAAAATCAAATATTTTGAATGTGAATAAATATTAGGATATGAAACCCTGAACACGAATGATCAATATAAACGTGAAAACAATATTGATAGTGCAATGCAAATAAAACAAATACATGTGGTTTAAAGTCCGTACAGAGAACAGTTAAGCCCTGTACACACGATCGGATATCCTGTCGATTCTAATCCGAGGGATTTTTCGGAAATCCGATGAAGCTGACTTCCATCAGTCTTGCCTACACACCATCAGTCAAAAATCCGACCGTCCCAAACGCTGTGACGTAAAACACTCCGACAAGCCGAGAAAAATGAAGTTCAATGCTTCTGAGCATGCGTCGACTTGATTCTGAGCATGCGTGGGTTTTTTGTCCGATGGAGTTCCACACAGACGATCGGAATTTGCTATCGTTTTTTTTCCCATCGGATAAATTTAAAACATGTTCTATTTTTTCTCACCGATGGAGAAAGGACCGATGGGGCCCATTCACGATCGGTTTGTCCAATGAGAAAAGTCCATCGGACTGTTTTCATCGGTAAAACCGATCTTGTGTACACGGCATTAAGAGTCCGCTGTATAACTAGACCAAAAAAAGTGAGAAGGATGAGTGAATGAATGAAATCTTTAATCCATCATGCTGGTATCCATACGGTGAGTACAAACAAATATTGAAAGTGAAGTGAACCGCCACCAAATGCAATGAAGGCTTACCAAATGGTTTGAACTCAGGGGAACGTATGTTTCTGTGAGTCAAACAAGCTTGTGTTGTCAGCAACAGAGACTGGTAGAATCCTCAGTAGTTGAACCACAAAGACATCTTTCAACTTACCCTGGTCTTGATAAACCCCCATATGCCCGTAAATGGGAGGAGGACCTGGATAGAACATTTGATATGGCTGACTGGTCTAAAATTTGGTCCGCAACGAAATCTTCCTCTCCAAATATCCTGGCGGTAGAAACCAACTATAAGATTTTTACTCGTTGGTACCTCGTCCCTTCCAGGTTGGCCAAATTTTCAGCCAAACCAAACGGCGCAATGCTTTCGAGGCTGCCTTGACCCGGGCACCCACTTGCACATATGGTGGTCCTGTCCATTGGCACAGATATATTGGAAGAAAATATTTGGAGTTGCCTCCAGAATGTTTAATCTCAATGTGCAACCTGACCCAGCCACAGCCTTGCTCAATCTAAAACCGGACTGTATTACTTATAGACAATTTAAACTCCTTACCCAACTCCTCACAGCGGCTAAGCAAACAATCACAAAGGCATGGAGGACCCCCGACCTAGAGGTACCCGAGACTGAATCCAGACTAAACGTTTTCATGTCTCATGCCAAAATGCTAGCAATAGAAAGAGATCAAATTCCAGCTTTCGAAAAAACCTGGAATCCTTGGATCAAATACCACTTATCACCACTCTGTGATAACACAATTCTCATGCCATGGTAGCTGACAACCAATCAGATAAAAGTGATTTGCAATCCCAAACCCAAGCTTTCAGAGCCTTGGTGCTACCCTACTTTCTGTTGTGAATACTATAATGCTTTTTACACCCTCAGACAGAAGCCATACGATCTGAGCTAATCCAGTGGACTCCTGCACTTTCTTCTCTAGTCTCCTCACTATTCTATTCTTCCTTTTCTTGTGTCTCCCTTTTTCTGTGTTCTTTTCTTTTCTTTTTTCTTTTTTTTCCTCTTCGGCTCTATTTTTTATTCTTTTACTGAACAGTAATGAAGTATTATTCTATTTAACAAATTTTAACAGCTCTGGTCCAAGCTAATACTCTATATGGTAGCATTATTTCAATCGTAGTTAATTATTCTTAGTTATATTAACTACCGTATATACTCGAGTATAAGCCGAGGCCCTAATTTTACCACAAAAAACTGGGAAAACGTATTGACTCGAGTATAAGCCTAGGGTAAAAATGCAGCAGCTACTGTAAGCGGAAAAGAGGGTCAACAATGCCCATTTGCAGCTTCACTGTGCCCATTCTCACTGTGCCCAACACCTCACTGTGCCCATTCTCACTGTGCCCATTCTCACTGTGCCCATTCTCACTGTGCCCATTACCTCACTGTGCCCATTACCTCACTATGCCCATATCCACACTGTGCCCACCTCCTCA
Source organism: Rana muscosa (assembly GCA_029206835.1). Taxonomy (NCBI): domain Eukaryota; kingdom Metazoa; phylum Chordata; class Amphibia; order Anura; family Ranidae; genus Rana; species Rana muscosa. Next base: position 292,200,595 of record CM055123.1, on the reverse strand, counting down.
CTGTGCCCATTTGCACGCCTCACTGTGCCCATTACCTCACTGTGCCCATTACCTCACTGTGCCTATTACCTCACTGTGCCCATTACCTCACTGTGCCCATTACCTCACTGTGCCCATTACCATGGAGATAAACAGCACATTATTACCCTCCTATTTTTGTAAGAGGCAGCCAGGCTTCTAAGGAAAGATCACCTCCCATGTCCATCGCGCTGCGGGCGTCCATTTTTTAAAAATTGCGGCTTCCTCCTGGTCCTGTGCGGTTCCGTGAAAGGCGATTGACACTGTGTTCAGTGTTCCGCCTATCACGGCCATCTTCTCATCCTCAGACTTTCCCAGCAGACACTGTGTTTAGTGACCTGCCACTCACGGATGTTCTTTCATCCTCGAACAAGAGGAGAAGGTCCGTGATTGGCGGATCACTAAACACAGTTTAAATCGCCTATGACGGAACCACACGGGACCAGGAGGGAGCACGAATTTAAAAAAATGGACGCCCAAGGTACACTGACTCAAGTATAAGCCGAGGGGGGGACTTTCAGCCCAAAAAAAGGGCTGAAAATCTCGGCTTATACTCAAGTATATACGGTAATTTACTTTTCTTTTCTGTAATGGTCAAATAACCTACCTAACAGTAGCTACTTAGTGGACCTTAAAATTCTACCATTTATGTTAAACTTGGTTTTCTTACTGTTGTATTATTTATTACAACTGCTTGTATTTACTTGTTGATCCAATCAATAAAATATTTTGACAAGGAACCACAAAGACATCCAGATGTTCATAAAATCATAATCTCCATGAAGGGGTATTCAATAAAGGATGATATCAGATTCTCAACAATATGGCATGGATATTCAAAGAGAGTAGAACAAAAAGGAAGACCACATAGCGTAATTCCGTAAAAAATGAACAGTTGTTTAATGAAGCTAGAAAACGTACATTTAGAAGGATAATGAGCGCTTTGAGATATAAGTTGTGGCGGCAGTGGAGTCCTTCCCGGCGTGTTTCGTCTCATTAGACAATATTGTTTTCACGTTTATATTGGTCATTCATGTTCAGGGTTTCATATCCTAACATTTATTCACACAGTTTCATTGTCATTCAAAATATTTGATTTTGTCAAGTTTTAAATGCTGTCTATGCTTTTTTTTTCTGCATTCAACACATCAGCTTCAGGGATGTTCGCTTGCTGCCTGATATGCAATATATCCCACCAACTTTCAGATGTCATTGTAACAAGATAATCAATATTATTTACTTTACTTGTCAGTAGTCATAATGTTATGGCTTATCTGTGCATTACTAACAGGCTGAGATCAGTCGAGATTTCTGGGTTGTTATTGGTGACCACACTTTGGTGCACATCACTTTAGCACTTTCCTTGATTAAGATGGAGTATGAAAAACCCCTGCTTAAAGGCAGTGCCACCTTAAAGCGGAGTTTCACCCACATTTTTCACTCCTCACCATGCAGTACTAATGTGCATCCTTAAAATGAATTGGCAATGTATTATTTTTTTATGTTCATTTACCTAATTTATGCCTATATCTAAATTCACTTACTCCTTTAGCGGTCGCAGCGCCATACGTCATTTCCGGGTTTGCATTGGCTCCTGGGAGATATTGGTCAGCTTGGCATGGCACTGCTCCTGTAACATTTAACATTGGCGTCTATGGTAAATCTTGGTCAGCTTGGCATGGCACAGCTCCAGTAACATTTAACATTGGCGTCTACGGAAAATCTTGGTCAGCTTGGCATGGAAAGCTGGCCAGAATTGCACAGCACTGCACATGTGCAAGAACAACAGGTGCATGCTGGGTAGCCAGTAGACTTGTGCACAACGGAAAAATTCGTTTAGTTTCGGTTCGTTTTTTGTGCACAACGGAAAAATTCGTTTAGTTTCGGTTCGTTTCTTTTCGGTCCTGTTGATTCGTAATAATTTGTAATTTTGCTAGACGGGATTTTTCGTGTTCGGACTAATTCGTATTTTCGCAAGCATCATTTTTCGTTGAATTTTTAGTTGATTTATAATTCGTACTTTCGGTAGGGTACGTTGTTTTTCTTTGATTCTGGACAACACTCCTACTTTCGTAACTTTTTTTGGGTTCGTTGATTCGGAATTTTCCGTGTCTCTCTCACAACGACTCTGCCTATTATGCCTAATGTGCTTCGAATGGATTTGTACTTTTCTAAATACATAGCTGTTATTTGTAACGATTCGAAATCTCGTATTTTACTTTCGTTTTTTACATGCGGCTATAGCCTCCGCCCCTGTACACCATTTTGAGAGGGTTCAGCACGGTGAGGGAGAAGCAGAGAGCAGAGCAGAGTGTTATTGTGCTTCGAATGGATTCGAAATCTCGTATTTTACTTTTGTTTTTTCATGCGGCTATAGCCTCCGCCCCTGTACACCATTTTGAGAGGGAGTTCAGCATGGTGAGGGAGAAGCAGAGAGCAGAGTGAGTGTTATTGTGCTTCGAATGGATTCGTACATTCGTAACTTTTTTCATAACGAATTATGCCGAAGACATTCGGGCATTCGCTATTTTGCGGTATAATTTATTTCGGATTCGGTTTTATTCGTAATTGCTTTGTTCGGAAATTCGAATGCTTCCGAATGTCCGAAAGTTGCTAAATTCGGACGAATTTTGATTCGTTACGAAACGAATTGCACAAGCCTAGTAGCCAGCATGCACGGAATCCAGGAAGAAGGACACTGTGGCTTCAGATGCCCTCACTAGAGATGGCCACCCTGTGCATGAACTTCACAAAGTAAGAAAACGATGCTGCACAAATAGAAAACTGGGAATAGTTTACACATACCTTTGTTACATTGCATGAGGCATGAGTATTCTAGGGGTATTTTTATCTTAAATGTCATATTTAGGCCGGAACTCCGCTTTAATAGCATCATGGGCCCCTGGGCAAAGTAATGCACGGGGCCCATACCAGGGAGACGGTGGCCTGTGGTGCTCATGGCGCACCGTGGTAAACAGTTGTCGTATCGGTACTTTGTAAACCTGTGGGGGCTACACATAGAATGCATGAAGGTAAAAAACCTTCGGCCTTTAAAAACACTTTAATACTCTGTGCTACGGTTTTATCTCCTTGCCAGGTATCAGTTGGCTTCTCTCCAGATGAGGTCCTCCCGGGATCGGATGTGTCTCTCAGGGTTCAGGCTGCTCCTGGCTCTCTCTGTGGTCTCAGGGTGGTGGATCAGAGTGTGGTGTTAATGAAACCAGACAAGGAGCTGACTGCCGACAAAGTGAGTGTTGAATCTTCAAATTCGATAACTGTTATCTTATTTTTGCTAGACTTTACTGCAATTATTATTATTTTTTTACATTTTTCCATTAAATACTTTTAAGGTTTATAATCTATTTCCATTCCACGATGATGGAAGATATGACCATCGCATCAGAGAATATGAAGGTCATTGTCCGTATTATCCCTTTAATTTTCCTTCACAAATGGGACCATTCGACCAACCGATTAGGCCCCGCTGGGGTCCACATTTTCTGGGTGATCAGGATGTGGATGTGTACAGCTTATTTGAGGTATATATACACACAAACTGAAAAACAAAACTATTAATTGTTTATTACACATGTGCACTGCCGGAAAAAAAAAATAGTTTTATTCTTTTATTCGTTTTTTTCTTTTTTTCGTTTTTCGGATCAATCACTATAATCGATATTCGTTATTTCGAATAAATTTGCAAATTTGGAAAAATTCTAATTTGTTTTGTTCCATTCGTATAGATGTGGTATTCATTATTTCGATAATTCGTAAATTCTGATAAATTCGTATTCGTTACGTTCACTAACAGCCAAATTAGAAAGGAAATTCCAATACCTATAATTTAATAGTTTATAACTATTATTATAGTTTTTATCATTATTATTATTTATTATTATCATTGAGGAGAGCTCTGAACCCTGATTAGAGGTAAGGGACAAACCCCCTTCACACAGTACACAGGGAACATGCACAGCTGTGGCTGTCAGTCACAGGCTGTGTGCTAGATCTCTCCTTCCCCATCACCAAATATTTCTCGGAGTCAAGAGTGACAGATATGCAGATAACAGAGGAATGAGGAAGCAGAGACAAGTCACACTCAGTATAAAAGGATGTGCTTTGTTCATATTTCATGTCTGAGGTTTACAACCACTTTAACCGCTTGTCAAATGACGGCGGGCGGAAGACCCTGTTGTTCTGGGTGGACCTCATATGACGTGATCGCCTTCAGAAGCCACTAGGGGGGCGCGCGCGCCGCCGCATCACTGGGGACCCGATGCGCGATGGCCGCCGGGCACCCGCGATTGCCCAGTAACCGAGCAGGACCGTGGATCTGTGTGTGTAAACACACAGATCCACGTCCTTGTCAGGGAGAGGAGACCGATGGTGTGTCCCTTGTACATAGGGACAACCATCGGTCACCTCCCCCAGTCAGTCCCCTCCCCCCACAGTAAGAATCACAATCTAGGGAACACATTTAACCCCTTGATCGCCCCCTAGTGTTAACCCCTTCCCTGCCAGTCATATTTATACAGTAATCAATGCAGCAGAGATCGCTGTATAAATGTGAATGGTCCCAAAAATTTGTCAAAAGTGTCCGATGTGTTCGCCGTAATATTGCAGTCACGATAAAAATCACTGATCGCCATCATTACTAGTTAAAAAAAATAATAATAAAAATGCTATAAATCTATCCCCTTTTTGTAGCTGCTATAACTTTTGCGCAAACAATCAATATACGCTTATTGTGATTTTTATTTTTTTTGCAAAAATATGTAGAACAATACGTATCGGCCTAAACTGTGAAAAAATTTTTGTTTTTTTTTATAGATTTTTGGGGGATATTTATTATAGCAAATAGTAAAAAATATTGCATTTTTTGCAAAATTGTTGCTCTATTTTTGTTTATAGCGCAAAAAAATAAAAACTGCAGAGGTGATCAAATACCACCAAAAGAAAGCTCTATTTGTGGGGAAAAAATTATAAAAATTTAATTTGGGTACAGTGTTGCATGACCGCGCAATTGTCATTCAAAGTGTGACAACGCTGAAAGCTGAAAAATGGCTTGGGCAGGAAGGGGGTGACAGTGCCCTCTAGGCAAGTGGTTAAGACCAATTTGTTGTTGCTGCTCAGCAGCCATGGGTATATCCATCTCCACATATACCTATAAAAGTCACTTAGAGACCAACAATAGTAGTACTACTAGAACAATGTGAAACATATCAGTAAAGTCATACTACTGAAATATTTTGGTTTGAGTTCTGTGAAAGCCATGAAAGTACTAGTAAAAGCCACACAACCAAGTTTCAATTCAACAGCTTCACCAAGATATTGCCTACAGAAAAGCTTGAGTACCCAGCTTCTCAGGACGTGAGCCCAAAGTTTTGCATGCATACATAAAACAGAAATCAACGCTTGATCACTTTTATCGTTAATTACTTCAGTCAGTGGATCTCAAAACAAACCATCAGCCATTTAAACATTTTTAAATGTTTCCATACAAGTGCTCTCCAGCCTATTGACCATTGACCTTTCTGAGAAGGTATTAATCCACTTAAAGGGGTTGTAAAGCTTTGTGTTTTTTCACCTTAATGCATCCTATGCATTAAGGTGAAAAAACACCTTGCACTCTTCGGCCCCCCAGAGCCCCCCCCGAGCCCCCGTTTTACTTACCTAAACCCTGAATCTCCGTGGGCGTGATCCCGCATTGCTTTCCCCCAGCTCTTCATTGGATGATTGATAGCAGCGCAGCCAATGGCTCCCGCTGCTGTCAATCAAATTAATGACTCGGGGGGGCTGGGCCGAGTGCATCACACGGTAGCGCCCCCGCAAGCTAACCTCTTGGGAGAGTGCTTCCCAGAGGGAGTTAGTTCTTGCAGGGAGGAGCCGAGACAGCTGCCAAGAGACCCCAGAAGAGGAGGATCAGGGCCACTTTGTGCAAAACGAACTGCACAGTGGAGGTAAGTATGACATGTTTGTTATTTAAAATGTTTTTTTTAAACTTTTACAACCCCTTTAAAGGGGAGTTCCAGCCTTTTAATGTTTAGTAAAAGTCAACAGCTACAAAAAGTATAGCTGCTGACTTTTAATAAAGACACTTACATGTTCCACGGTCCAGTGATACGGCCGCACGGAGCGTCGCTCCTCTCCCCGCTCCTCTTCTTGGCGCCTCCATTCACATTCTGGGCACCCGACCGTGACAGCTTTCAGCTTCACGGCCAGGCACGCACTGTGCATGTGCGAGTTGCGCTGCGCTCCCGGAATGGACAGGCAATCTCCTGGGACCTGTCACATGTCCCAGGAGATTGCCTAGAGGGAGGGGCCGTCTAGGGGCAGGGGAGGAGTCGTATAGGCGTACCCTAGGTGGAAGTAGGAAGTGGGACAGGAAGTCCCACTCCTACCGAAGCCCCCACTCCCCCCTCAAAAAAATTACATGCCAAATGTGCCATGTAAGGGGGTGAGGAGTGCTTAAAGCGGGAGTTCCACTTTTGGGTGGAACTCCGTTTTAAGGACCGAGCCTCTTTCTGAGATTTGTTGCTTACAAGTTAAAATCATTTTTTTTTTTGCTAGAAAATTACTTCGAAAAAAAATCAATATATAATGTTTGGGGTTTCTAACACCCTAGAGAATAAAATGGCGGTCGTTGCAATACGTTATGTCACATCGTATTTGCGCAGAGGTCCTACAAGCGCACTTTTTGGGGAAAAAATACACTTTTTTGGGAAAAAATACACTTTTTTGGATAACAAAATAAGACAACAGTAAAGTTAGCACATTTTTTGTAAAACTTGTAAATAATAAGTACAAAACAGCTCAGTCTTCAGGACTTGAGCAATACCACATATCAATAAACACAAGTACACCCCTTTAAATGTAACGGGTGACCAACCACATAACTTGCTTGCTACAAAGGGTGGGGGGGCAGGGGGGGTTTAGCTTGTTGCTGAATTCTCACCAACTGTGGAATATTCCCGCGGGGGGGGGCGCTTTATATAGAGAGCCCCCTTTCTAAAATACTCCAACTGCTTATGTGACCCTCTTGGAATTTCCATGGTGGTCATGTGACATCCCGGGAAATTCCCCAATGTTACAGGACCCAGTTTTTCCTGCCTTAGCATCAAATAAATTTTTCTTAAAGCAACCCCTTTTTTTAACAAAAAAGCTGGAACCAACTCATTGGATGGTTTGACAGTTGGTTGAGAGCACAACCAATGGGAGTGTTACATTCCCGGCACATGCCGGAAATGTAACTGTTTTTTGAAGCTGTTAAATAGACCCGCTTTAAGCCCTCTCAGTCCAATCTATCAGACCAAGCTTCTTAAAAAAAATGCCTAGGGTGCTATCCAAAATGTAATTGTTTTAAGACAATGTCCATGTCTCAGAATTCTGTACACAAAGTATATGTCCTTATAATTTTTGTATTTTTCTCCTTATAAACTACAGGGATTACATTTAAAAATACTAACAAGTGCAGCAATTAAGAAACCCGTGGATTGTTCCCAATTTGCATATGCACGTTATAGATTACATGGCCTACCAGGATCCGGAGGACCAATGATATTTGGTAAGTTTGTAGAATAAGGCAATGTATCTTAGTCCAGATATGTAGCTGCTGTCGTAGCAGTGCATGCTGATTCCATGAGGCCTGCAGGTAAGGGAGAATGGTGTAAGGCCTCCCACAGCCATCATTTAAAGCCCATTTGTGGGCAGGGCCTAGGGCTGGGGAACACCATATGGGAGAAATCATACACAGTCTACAAAATTGTATAGTTTCTTGGATATTGTAATATGATTAACAGAAGAAAATGCAATTAGTTGTTTCAGGCACTTGTGTCCAAGTAACACACTTTGGGCATACCTCCCAACTTTTTGAGATGGGAACGAGGGACACCGATGAGCAAAAGTATGTAGGCATAGGACACACCCCCTGTCACACCCCCTTAAAGGAGAACTATACAAAAAAAGATTAGTTTGTAGCGCACCTCCTCAGGAGCTGGAAGTAGAATGGGATCCCCCACCCTGCACAGCCAGGCACACCAAAATTCCACGGGCACTTTTTTGTTTTATTAAGGGTAATAAACTTGGATAGGGTTGGGAGGTCATGGGATGCCCAACTGGCTTCAAACACATTTCGGGGACAACTAGTCCTATATTCAGTCCTATATACAGCTCCTCTTCTTCCTCCAGCACACTCTTGCTTGCAGAACCCATCTATGTCACCCTGTAAAGTAGTAAAGCAGAAAAAAAGAAATGGAAGGCGCGTGGCCTGATGCATATATCCGTTAAAAAGTTTATTTAAAACAAGATAGTAAAAGTAAAAATACTACATATTCACATATTTTGCTAGAATAGAATCACATCACTTGGTTGAACGGTAATCCAAAACATAATATTGGGATAAGAAGATGATCGGCTAACGCATTTCGAGGATTCTTTTATAAGGCTCTGAGGAAGAGGAGAATCCTTGAAACACGTCATGCTCCTCTTCTTCCTCCAGCACACTCTTGCTTGCAGAACCCAGCTATGTCGCCCTGTACAGTAGGTAATCATAAAAAAAGAAATGGAAGGTGCATGGCCTGATGCATATATCCTTTAAAAAGTTTATTTAAAACAAGATGGTAAAAGTAAAAATACTACGTATTCACAAATGTTGTTAGAATAGAATCACATCACTTGGTTGAACGGTAATCCAAAACATAATATGTGGTGCCCATAACATGGGATAAAAAAATGGGTAATCGGCTAATGCGTTTTGAGGATTCTTTTATAAGGCTATGAGAAAGAGGAAATGTGTAGCGCTAAATATAAAAATAGTGAAATATGTATATGTCACTAAATGGTATATACCCAACAGGGTACAACAGTGAAAAATATTATGATAATAAGTCCACGTGGAAAACAAAAACAATACAAGTGAGAATGTCCATCACAATGGGATGAAGAGTATCACGGTGAAGATGTCATATAGCCGTGTCGACCATCACATGGAAATTCCTTTCAAGTATGGTATGACTAAATACGCTTACCGGAACTGTTGGATCCGATTGTCAGCGACAACGGATCAATCAAGCATGGATATTCCCAATCGGCAAGTAGACTCAGCTGTCTGGAGAATCTCAATGATATTCGCCAGGAATGTAGCCCATGGACCCAGCAGTCCACGGCTGAAGGCCGCTCTGATGTTGGTGTCATAAAAGTACAGAGGGGACAAGCAATCTGGAAATCCACAACACTTTCGAGTAGTATTGAGCAGGTTCAGGTAAGCAAAACCCCTTAGGGGTGATGAAGGGCACAATGGAGGAACTCAAAAAATCTTTTTATCCACCAAGCATGGAGAGAAAAAGAAAACAGTGATCTAATGGTGCAGGTCAAAAAACGTGGTGATCACAGTATAAAGTAAAAGCAATATGGGGAGTGGTGTACCAAGCCCTACGTGTTTCGTCCAACTAGGACTTCTACTGGGGCATCTACCTGCTCCCCCATATTGCACATGTATTTATAAATACCATAACCAACCAGATCAATGACTAACCAATCAACCGAGGTTTCGAAATTGGGATCAATGATTGGAGGAGAGCCAGTCACATGATAAACTGGACTCGCAGCCTCCAACCAGGAGCCAATGATATTAGAGGCTGTGAAACCCTTCCAGGTCAGTGATGATTCATAAGCTGTACCAGGAAGTGACTTCCAGCATGCACATGGTAAAAAACATATTAGAAAGCCCGCGAAAATCAGGAGGGATAGGTCACGTGGCGGTTCCCATACACATGAATTCTCCAATCCACTTATTGGCTGGCTATAAACAATTCCAGGTGAAACACAGAATATTGACCCTTGAAAAGCTACATTGGTCACTTGTCCAGAAGAGACCGTCCAACGTCATGACGCCACACACCCGCCGCATCCGTGGCTCGAGCGGGGTCTCCAATGACGCAGCGCGAATATGACCACATCTCCAATGGCGCAACGAAAACTATGCTGCGCGTGCAGCGTCATGACGCGATGACTGCGTGACTAGACCCCCGGCCACGTGACATCAATGACGCCGATGACGCATGGTGGAACCGTGCAGCCAGGGTCGTGACAGTCATGCCAACACGCAACCCGGAGTGTGGCACACGGCCAGGGAACAAAAGACACTGGGACATATTAAAAACATATAAACCTATGCCTAAAATCAGAGGCCTACAGATATGTCTGGATGGTGGGAGAGCAACGCCATCTAGAGAAGATGGCCATGATCTCAAACATCCAGACATAAAATCTGCAGTGACACCTAGTGGTGCTAGAGCAGAGTTATGTAATAAAACTATAGATTTCAGATTGCAAACATAGACTAAGTATCAATAGATACACATGAACCCAAACATTAGAAATGTCATCTCAAAACCAGAGATCAAAAATTAGGGAAAGGAAACAAAAATTATGGAAAGGAACAAAAAATTGTCCTGAAAAAATAATTGGTATTATTCTAGGCCAGGTTAATAAAGGAATTAATGTCCCATTCAACGTTCATACCAAACGGCGAGTAGGTCCGGAGCTCATAAATCCAATAGGTTTCAAGGCGGGACACCCCACGTACACGGGATTCCCCCCGCCAATGTGGGACAAACTGGTCAATCACCAAAACTTGTGTCCCCATAGGATCACGATTGTGGTGTTGTAAATAGTGACGGGGAACTCTATGGTTGATCTTGCCTTTCTTGATATTGGCTCATTGACCCGGATGGTGAAGGTCCTAATTGTGCTTATGGCAACTACCTGAGAGAGCTGCATATGGGAACTCTGCTTTGTAAGAAAAAAGGTTTGCATCATCGTTGTTTTGTAGGTGACTGGGAGAAGCCTTGCACCCATGAGGGTGATTTTTATACATTGAATACGGCACTATGGACGGCTGCTGGGTGTCTGAGGATTACAGCAGTCTTTTAGCTTCAGTGGACGGTTCTCTCCAAAGGCCCTGGCTGGGTTTGGCCATATGCACATTACCTAAAGGCATCTGGTAAGCAGGTTTTCCCTGTGGTGGTGGTGCACTGGTTGTCTTTTAGTCACGGGTGTTTGATGCCTATTGCTTCAAAACATAGGCACCTAATGTGATCCATAACAATATTACGCTATTGTTGTTTTTTTCTGTTTAATCCATTATATTGTGCCACGAATGTTTATGCCACTATACGAAGCCCGTGGGATTTAGGAATCGATCACTTAATGTTGTGGGAGTGTCACGTACCTGGTGATGAGCCTGGGATGCAGGGAGCGGCCTCTTTTGCACCTCCTACTCCGGAACCCCTGATGGTGGGAACAGGGAGCTCGGGAGTGCGGAGTCGCACAAGTGCCTGTCAGGAACACTGGTGCAGAGGTGGAGCTGGACCTTAGGAACCTCTGTTCAGGTTTCAGCGGCAGCAGGGAAGCTGGAACGGCAGGCAGGCTTGGCACACAGGGAACTGAGGAGAAAGACAGCAGACAGCGGGGAGGTGTCTTGTAGTTCCGGGCACAGGCAAGTCCAAACAGGCCGGGTAATCCACTGGCTGGCAGATCAGGTGCAGTCCAAGAGGCAGAGGCAGAGTCGTTATACAGTCCGGGTTGGCAACGGGCAGGCAGCAGGTAGCAGAAGGAGCAGGCGGAAGCAAGGTCAACAAGCCGGGGGGTCAGCGGGCAGGCAGAAGGCAAGAAGCGTCAGGAACAAGCCGGGTCACAGGAACAGATCGGTAGGGTAATATCAGATAGCAGGTGGGTCTTGGGAACGCTGTAGACCAGACAGCAAGGAGCCCCAGCACAAGCCCCTTTAAATAGCCCAAAATTGGCGCCAGAAAGTGTCACTGCACGCTCCCGCGCGCCATTACAGCGCATGCGCGTAATCGCTAACGCCGATTCGCCGCTATTGCGCAGGCGCGAACGCGCTAACGCCGATTCTCCGCTATTGCGCTGGCGCGCACTCGTGCGCGCCGCAGCGACGCCAGCTTGCAGGTGAGATTGCCCATCATGACAGGGAGCTACCATCATCCACAGAGGATTTCGTGATCCCTTACTGGGATAAAGGCCCTGGCTGGGTATAAGCCATCTGTGTTAAAGGCTTACAGTCTGGTAAGCATTCATTGGACCTGTTAGTTGGTTACTGTTTGAGATTCAAGTTTCCTTTGAACAAGTATATGAACTTTCGCTGGGATTATTGAATTGATCTCTACAATTGGACTTTTTAAGCGCAAATTTTTACTTTTTGTTTTTCCTAATTGTGCGCCCTATGTATTGCTTTTTACAAGGGCAAGTCAGAAGGTAGACAATGTACTGAGTGGTACATGTGGTGAACCCCTTCATTGAGTAGATGTGCAAGGTGACGATGACTGAAACATGTCACTCCTGCGCCTGCCACTGAAGTTATGCAGGCATACATTGCACTTTCGACATGGGAAGTAGCCCTTGCAATCTTGAAAAAATAGACCTTTTTAGGAGGTTCTATAACATTTGGCGCAATCTGACCTTGAATGGACCAGGCTGAAGATGACACCAGCTCATTCTGGGAGTGAAGGTCCTAAGTACCTGTCATTTTGAAGAACACCCCAATGTTTTTTGAGGATCTCTTTGATTTGTCTGGATTGGACTGAATAGGTGGTAAAGAAGGACCATCTAAATTTGTTGTCCATAGTCTTCTTAGGGCAGGCATGTCCAAAGTCCGGCCCGCGGGCCAATCGCAGCCCGCGATCCGGTTTCGGATGGCCCGCCTGATAATTTTGACATACATATCTTTTGTGGCCCCCAACGAATCCCCGAGCGCCGGGGGCCACAAAAGATATAAATGCTCGCTGCCTTGGAGGAGACAGGACAAGTGCCGTACAGGATACAGGAGTATTTCCTGTTTACAGGCATCCTGTGTAAAAGGAAGTCCCGTCTCCTGCGCTGCCATTGGACAACTGTTCTGTCCATCACAGGAGGTTGGACTTTCAATTAAAGAGGCAGCCGAGAAAACAGGAATTTCTCCTGTATGTCTGTCAGCGCTCGTCCCGCCCCCTCCTTGTCTCCTCAAGGCTGCAGATGGACATGAATCAGGCTGCACTGACGAATGGTGAGTCTGCATTCATGTCAATGTGGGTGCTGAATTAATGGTAATATGGTTGGTGCTGCATTCATGGCACTGTGGGTGTTGCATTAATGGCAATGTAGTGTGGCATTCATGGCAATACGGTGGGTGCTGCAATTATGGCAATATGGTGGGTGCTGCAACTATGGCAATATGGTGGGTGCTGCATTCATGGCAATATGGTGGTACATTGTCTACCTTCTGACTTGCCCTTGTAAAAAGCAATACATAGGGCGCACAATTAGGACCTTCACCATCTGGGCCAATGAACACATAGCCAATATCAAGAAAGGCAAGATCAACCATAGAGTTCCCCATCACTATTTACAAAACCACAATCGTGACCCTATGGGGACACAATTTTTGGTGATTGAGCAGTTTGTCCCGCATTGGAGGGGGGAACATTTCTAATGTTTGGGTTCATGTGTATCTATTGATACTTAGTCTATGTTTGCAATCTGGCATCTATAGTTTTATTACATAACTCTGCTCTAGCACCACTAGGTGTCACTGCAGATTTTATGTCTGGACGTTTGAGATCATGGCCATCTTCTCTAGATGGCGTTGCTCTCCCACCATCCAGTCATATCTGTAGGCCTCTGTGATTTTAGGCATATGTTTATATGTTTTTAATATGTCCCAGAGTCTTTTGTTCCCTGGCCGTGTGTCACACTCCGGGTCGCGTGTCGGTATGACTGTCACAACGCCGGCTGCACTGTTCCACCGTGCGTCATCCACGTCATTGATGTCTTGTGGCCGGGGGTCTAGTCACACAGTAATCAGCGTCATGACGCTGCACGCACAGCGTCGTTTTCTCTGCGCCATTGGAGATGTGGTCATATTCGCGCTGCGTCATTGGAGGCCCTGCTCGAGCCGTGGATGCGGCGGGTGTGTGGCATCATGACGTGGGGCGGTCTCTTCTGGACCAGTGCCCGATGTAGCTTTTCAAGGGTCAATATTCTGTGTTTCATCTGGAATTGTTTATATATAGCCAGCCAATAAGTGGATTGGAGAATTCACGTGGATGGGAACCGCCACGTGACCTATCCCTCCTGATTTTCGCGGGCTTTCTAATATGTTTTTTACCATGTGCATGCTGAAAGTCATTTTCTGGTACAGCTTATGAATCATCACTGATCTGGAAGGGTTTCACAGCGTCTAATATCATTTGCTCCTGGTTGGAGGCTGCGAGTCCAGTTTATCATGTGACTGGCTCTCCTCCAATCATTGATCCTAATTTCGAAACCTTGATTGATTGGTTAGTCATTGATCTGGTTGGTTATGTTATTTATAAATACATGTGCAATATGGGGGAGCAGGTAGATGCCCCAGTAGAAGTCCTAGTTGGACGAAACACGTAGGGCTTGGTACACCACTCCCCATATTGCTTTTACTTTGAACTGTGATCACGTTTTTATTAATTAAAAAACATGTTTTTTGACCTGCACCATTAGAGCACCGTTTTCTTCTCTCTCCATGTTTGGTGGATAAAAAGTTTTTTTGAGTTCCTCCATTGTGCCCTTCATCAACTGCTCAATACTACTCGAAAGTGTTGTGGAGTCCCCAGATTGCTTGTTCCCTCTGTACATTTGGGACACCAACATCAGAGCGACCTTCAGCCGTGGACTGCTGGGTCCATGGGCTACATTCCTGGCGAATATCATCAAGATTCTCCAGACAGCTGAGTCTACTTGCTGATTGGGAATATCCATGCTTGATTGATCCGTTGTCGCTGACAGTCGGATCCAACAGTACCGGTAAGCATATTTAGTCATACCATACTTGGAAGGAATTTCCATGTGATGGTCGACACGGCTATATGACATCTTCACCGTGATACTCTTCATCCCATTGTGATGGACATTCTCACTTGTATTGTTTTTGTTTTCCATGTGGACTTATTATCATAATATTTTTCACTGTTGTACCCTGTTGGGTATATACCATTTAGAGACATATACATATTTCACTATTTTTATATTTAGCGCTACACATTTACTCTCAGCACTTTCAGATTTTTTTTCACATTCTTGCGTAGCAGCTCCTTTTGTTCGTTTAGTTTAGGGCAAGCGCAATAATTATTTCTATCCATATGAGGAAGAGGATAATCCTCAAAACGCATTAGGCGATCGCCCATCATTTTATCCTATGTTATGGGCACTACAGATTATGTTTTGGATTACTGTTCAACCAAGTGATGTGATTCTATTCTAGGATCATTTGTGAATATGTAGTATTTTTACTTTTACCATCTTGTTTTAAATATGTTTTTTATGGAAAATGGTAAAAAGAAACTCCATGGCATAATATCGTTTAAACCCCTGAGGAAGATACGAAATCCCTTGTATCGTCACATGTAGGGGAGGGGAGACAGGACGGTGTAAATGGCAGCTCAGCTACCATATAGAGGACGAACGTACGATCCCAGCCATTACCCAGCGTTTTTAGGCAGTATACAGAGCAGTGCACTTAACGCACCTAACCCATGTGAGTACCCAGCATTTGTTTGTTTTTTTGTCTGCACAATAAACAGTTTTAAACAATATTATGCCATGGAGTTTCTTTTTACCATTTTCCATGTGAGGAGACAGCACCAGTAAGCAGCTTTGAAACAGACAGCCTGCCTAGAATCCCTAAAGCGATTCATAAGTGTGTTTGACCATACGTAGTTGTGAGGTCACACGCTCAGAGGTGAGCAGCCATTACCTGAGGGTGGGGAGCACCTGAGTGTGAACACCGCAGCAAGCTGTTTGTCACATTTTTTGGAAGTCATTAAATATATATCAAATGAACTTTATATCAACTACATTGGATGGATTTTATCTATCTTGAATTCGAATATCACTGTTTTATGCACTACAGCACTTTATGATTCACGTTTGTGGCACTATAATTTTATGAATTATATATTTATTATATCCTACTGTGTGGCACTATATTTATATATTTGATTTATTTGCATGTTTTTATATAGTATAATAATTGACATTGATATATATTTACAGCGATGTGTGACATATATCACAGTATAATTTACAGATAAAAAATATTTCATTCTTTTTAATTTGGGAAGATTTTGGGTGAGATAGCGCAGCACATTCATTTAATTGAAAAATACAGTATGTTTAGGAAAGGGTGTATAGGACTGCCAACATCCTAATTAACATAGAAAAATTTGTATAAAATGCACTAGATAAATTCCCTTGGACTTTAAAGGCAGTACATTGTAGTAAACAGTAAGCACCTGCATGTGGAAAACATTGGCATATCCACCAGCCCAGCATGGGTGGAGCCTACCCGCCGGGTGGTGCATGTAATGACCCCGCAGGAAGCGCACAAGGGGACAACTGGTGGGCAACGCAGACATGATAGCCAATGGAAAAAACACCAAAGATCCATAACACACAACCAATGGAGACACATATAACAATGACAAAACTAAGAAACCTATATGGACTAACCACAGCATGATTCTGGCAGCATATGGGGAAACTTGTATCTACTGGGTTTGATTATATTATATAATTCCACTGTGTATATTCACTTTCTAAATTCATGATCATATATTGTTTTTATCATTGTAGGGCTATGTTTGCCCGCTTGTTTACGCTTTGTATTAATAAAAGTGGTGTGACTGCCTTTTAAATATAGTAAACTGTTTACTACAATGTTCTGCCTTTAAAGTCCAAGGGGATTTATCTAGTGCATTTTATACACATTTTTCTATAGATATAGCTGGAAGGGTAGATTGAGTGACTCGAAAGTATCACGCACCACATTCCTAGTATTGAGAATGAATAAAAATGGGAGGATGAGATTATAACAGTGCTCAAATAAGGAAATGTACATATAGAGTAAAATTGTAGAATTCTTTATTACATAAAGTAGAGCAAAGATTCAATAAAAATAATTGACAGAGCATATGCAATTTGCTTTTTACTGGTCGCTAGTTTCCACCAGGGTTATATCCCAACATGTTTCGCCAGCATTGGCTTCCTCAGGGGATTATTTATGACCACCAGTACTAACACAGCTCTAGCACTAAAAAGATACAAAAAGGTTTTTGTCAATTATGAAATATAAAAGAGAAATAAACAAATATGCATAGATAAAAGAAACACACATGTATACATAACATCTGTCGTGGCTTCAAAGATATATACCCACCGCCACCAATTCTAGTCAAAGAGCGCAGGATGGGAAAGCCCTGCCAACCCAACCAAATAACGTCCGGGGAGGCCATGCACAACCACAGGAGATATAAAAGGACCAGGCTACAAATGCAAAAAAGGGCTAGTTTTGTGTTGGGGAGGATCCTATAAATAGATTAGCAGAGTGCTGAACCATTCAACGAACAGCTCTGAAAGTCTCTACCTATGAGGAGTGGGGGTGTGTGCCTTTCCTCCAATCAGCTGTCTTGACTGTATGCCCAGGCTTCACTGCAGTGCTAACCAGGAAGAGAAAATCTCCTAACATGATCTGAACTTTCTAAATAATATATAAAGTTGAAGACGGCAGATATACATGTAAAACGCATGTAGGGAGATTTGTTTCATTCCTGTGTATCATCTGAGGCTGTTCACTTCACTGAAAATATGTGAGAGTTGACATCCGCTTTAATTGAAATAGTAATGTCTAAAGGAACTCTAAATGCCCCGTACACATGATTGGATTTCCGATGGAATAAAATTCGATGGATTTTTCCGTCGGAATTCCGATGAAGCTGACTTTCATCAGTCTTGCCTACACACCATCCGACAAAATTCCGACCGTCCAAAACGCCGTGACGTAAAACAGTCCGACGTGCCGAGAAAAATGAAGTTCAATGCTTCTGAGCATGCGTCGACTTGATTCTGAGCATGCATGGGTTTTTTCCTCCGATGGAATTCCACACAGACGATCGGAATTTAATATCGTTTTTTTTCCATCAGTAAAATTTAAAACATGTTCTATTTTTTGAAACCGATGGAAAAAAGTCCGATAGGGCCCACACACGATCGTTTTTTCCGATGAAAAAAATCCATCTGACTTTTTTCATCGGAAAAAACGATTGTGTGTACAGGGCATAAGACCAGAAGGCAGTGTTAAATTAATACAAAATGTTTTCCAAGTGTCCCAGTTGACCACACTATCCAGAAAAAAAACAAAATCCCTAAAGTAATAAAGGAAAAAAAAGATTAATTTGCGCAACCAAATCAGTTCAGAGGATATGTAGTGTAGTCACACCTCCAGTATGTAGTTCCCCAATAATATACATATAGCTGCATACAATAAACCTGTTTTTTTATTTTTTTTCAGCTTCAATGCCTGATCGAGGTAATAGAGGACGACTCATACCCAATATAGAGACAGAAAAAGAGAAAGAAAAGGAGAAAGTTCGGACATATTTTCCTGAGACCTGGATATGGGAACTTATAGCAATAGGGTGAGTCCCCAGCTTGTACATTCAGTATAAAAAGAGGAGTTAATTTAAAGTGTAAATGCAGCCAACACATGTTTTGTCTAGTGAAGAAAGAAGGGTTAGATCATCTGTCAGATGCTTTCTGTGTCTTTATTTGGAGGATTCACTCTCATTTTCTGTAATGGTAAAATATTACAGTTTTCACTAGATTTTGTTTGAATCTCAGACACATGCGTATTTTGGGGCACTGTTGCCTGTTTGGAGACCAGAAAATTATAGAAGATCGGTTAAACATTCACTCAAGCCATTACATTTTCCATGGGTGTTATAATGACTAGATGGGTGGCAAGCTTAAAGGGTAATAAAAAAAAATGCAAATAAAGAAAAAGTAATATAGTGTGTACAATTGCGACACCAGTCATATTGTAATTGAATGCTATTAAAAATGTCCTTTCCTTTTCAATCTGCAGCAGCTGTAATTTTCTGATCATATATTGCAATATGGCTACCTGGAGTTGTTCTGTACACAAAGTGTGTACTGAACATACCCCAGAAACATCATTTCCTGCTTGTGTGATTGGCTCACCAATTTTCCCAGAAGTCTGCACTAAGATACAAGTCAGATTTCAGGCAGTCCCTGCAATGTAATTTTTGGTGAGATACTCCCAGTAGGAACACGTCTCAAGCCCCGTACAAACGACCGTTTTTCCTGCCAGGAAAACTGCCATGAGAGCTTTTGGCCGGGAAAATCGGCCGTGTGTATGCTTCATCGCAGTTTTCCCGACAGGAAAATTGCCGCGAATTGCAGCAGGAAAAAAGAGAGCAGGTTCTCTATTTTCCCGCCGGGATTCCCAGCGTTTTTCTTTCCGCCACATTTACTGCGAGGCAGTGTCGATGGAGCGTACACACGGCCGGGATTCCCGGCCAAAGCTCTTATGGCAGTTTTCCTGTCAGGAAACCCGGCCATGTGTAGGGGGAAAAGCTACCGATCAGGTTCTCGGTTTTCCCCTTGGTTCTCCGGGGGGACTTTTTACCGCCAGGAAAACCGATCGTGTGTACAGGGCTTAAGGCTGCTTTCCAAGCAGGGCTGGATTGTGTGCTGTTGTTGATCCAGCGTGCTGTGACAGGTCCAGGGAAAGTTTGATCTGATGCACATGACGGGGGATACCAGGATACCTTGTGTGGTGTGACTGGAGTTTCACAGACCATGAAGTCAAGCGGGATGTTATGCCGCGTACACACAACGTTTTTCTCGACGTGATTCTTCTCAAGCCTGCCTTGCCTACACACTATCGTGGAAAAAAATTCTCGAGTAAAGCGCAGTGACGTACAACACGTACGATGGCACTATAAAGGGGAAGTTCCATTCGAATGGCGCCACCCTTTGGGACCCTTTTGCTGATCCTCGTGTTAATAAAGTTTGGTGAGAGACGATTCACGCTTTTCAGTCTTCGTGCTTTTCAGTCCGTTACAGCGTGACGAATGTGCTATCTCCATTCCGAACTCTAGTTTTACCAGAACGAGCGCTCCCGTCTCATCACTTGCTTCTGAGCATGCACGTTTTTTTAACGTCGTTAAAGCCTACACACGGCTGTTTTTCATGACGAGAAAAACGACGACGTGAAAAACGATGAGAAAAATTAGAGCATGTTCCAAATTTTTAATGCCCATTTTTCACGTTGTGAAAAATGCTCTGGAGCCCACACACGATCGTTTTTAATGATCAAATTAAAAAATTGCATTTTTCTCGTCATGAAAAACGGTCGTGTGTACGCGGCATTAGAGTCAGTCTCAGAGTGGTTTCTGAGGATATTTTTTTTTGCGTCTCTGATCGAGTTCACATAGAGGATGGCAGGATTCTGATGAGTATTAAGGCCTGAAAACCACTTTGGGGGAGTGTGATGCACTGTTTGGAGGAATCTGGTGAAAGGTGCACTTATTTCAGATAACACTAGGACAAGACATTCTCTGTTTAAACAATACAGAGATTTTGATGGCTCCACTTCTCCTCTCCACCTCGTCCAATCAGAGCACGCCTTATTATTGAAAGAAAAATCTGTAAATGACAGTGCTGCAGAGCTGCAGATGCCTGCCTGTGTTACACAACAGGAAAAAACAGCAATAAGGGGTAGCTTCAGGTGTATACTGTGCAGGAGGCACACTACGCCCACTGTAACTGCTGCAGATGCCTGTTAGTGTAACACAAAAGAAAAAAACCACGAGCAATAAGGGGTAGCTTCAGGTGTATACTGTGTAGGAGGCACACTACACCCACTGTAACTGCTGAAGATGCCTGCCTGTGTTACACAACAGGAAAACACAGCAATAAGGGGTAGCTTCAAGTGTATACTGTGCAGGAGGCACACTACACCCACTGTAACTGCTGAAGATGCCTGCCTGTGTTACACAACAGGAAAACACAGCAATAAGGGGTAGCTTCAAGTGTATACTGTGCAGGAGGCACACTACACCCACTGTAACTGCTGCAGATGCCTGCCTGTGTTACACAACAGGAAAACACACCAATAAGGGGTAGCTTCAGGTGTATACTGTGCAGGAGGCACACTACGCCCACTGTAACTGCTGCAGATGCCTGCCTGTGTTACACAACAGGAAAACACACCAATAAGGGGTAGCTTCAGGTGTATACTGTGCAGGAGGCACACTACACCCACTGTAACTGCTGCAGATGCCTGTTAGTGTAACACAAAAGAAAAAAACCACGAGCAAGAAGGGGTAGCTTCAGGTGTATACTGTGCAGGAGGCACACTACACCCACTGTAACTGCTGCAGATGCCTGCCTGTGTTACACAACAGGAAAACACAGCAATAAGGGGTAGCTTCAGGTGTATACTGTGCAGGAGGCACACTACAACCACTGTAACTGCTGCAGATGCCTGCCTGTGTTACACAACAGGAAAACACAGCAATAAGGGGTAGCTTCAGGTGTATACTGTGCAGGAGGCACACTACGCCCACTGTAACTGCTGCAGATGCCTGTTAGTGTAACACAAAAGAAAAAAACCACGAGCAATAAGGGCTAACTTCAGGTGTATACTGTGCAGGAGGCACACTACACCCACTGTAACTGCTGCAGATGTCTGCCTGTGTTACACAACAGGAAAACACAGCAATAAGGGGTAGCTTCAGGTGTATACTGTGCAGGAGGTTTAGCAAAAATGACACTGTCCCCTGCCTATCCTTCTCTGTCCCTGTATACCAACACACTGTAAATGCACAAGGTTAATGAAAGAATATCACTGACACTGTCCCTGCCTATTCTTCTCTGTCCCTGTATTCCAACACACTGTAAATGCACAAGGTTAATGAAAAAATATCAAAGACACTGTTCCTGCCTATCCTTCTCTCTCCCTGCACGCCAACACACTACACAAGGCCACCGCGCTGGTGGCCTTTTATAGTGTGGGGCATGTACTAAACCCCCCTGAGCTATAATTGGCCACAGGCATCCTCCCTGTGGCCAATTATGGCTCTCCTCGCTGCCGGCGCTGTGATTGGCCAAGCATGCGGGGTCACAGTGCATGCTTGGCCAATCACAGCGCTGGCAATGCTCTGCGATGGCGCAATGTATTGTGGGCCGTTCACGTCACACGAATTTGGCACGAACGGCCCACAAAGTTCTGGTTTCGCCGAACATTCGAACAGCCGATGTTCGAGTCGAACACCAAGCTCATCCCTAATCTGCACCAATCATTTATCTCAAAGTTACAAGCCTTCCCAGTTCACTTCTGTTCACTCCCTATGTAATAGAGATGAGGAAAGCAGGATGATCATGTTCTTTAGATCAAAAGAGGAGCATAGGGTAACAACATTGTTTCTCTATGTGGAGAATAGGCTGAAAATAAAGGGGGAAAAGCTTAAATAAATAATGCAGCCACCACAAGGACTGATAAGCACCAATATATTACATTTTTGTTTTTGGGTTTATCTTTATATTGGTGCTCATTTTAACCTATTAAAACAAAAATAAAGTAAGTGGTGATTATTAATTTTTTTTACAATAAGCTGCAATGCCATGAAAAAGTATTTTTCACATTTTGCGATGTTACAACCAAAAGCGTAAATGTACTTTATTGGGATTTTATGTGATAGAACAACACAAAATGGCACATAATTGTGAATTGGAAGGAAAATGATAAATGATGTTCCAAATTTTTTACAAATAAATATGTGAAAAGTGTGGGGGGCATTTGTATTCAGCCTCCCTGAGTCAATACTTTGTAGAACCGCCTTTCATTGCAATTACAGAGGCAAGTCTTTTTGGGGATTTCTCTACCAGCTTTGCACATCTAGAGAGTGACATTTTCACCCATTCTTCTTTGCCAAATATCTCAAGCTCTTTCAGATTGGACGGAGAGCGTCTGTGAACAGCAATTTTCAAGTCTTACCACAGATTCTCAATTGGATTTAGGTCTGGACTGTGACTGGGCCATGCTAACACATGAATATATTTTTATCTAAACCATTCCATTGTAGCTTTGGCTGTATGTTTAGGGTCATTGTCCTGCTGGTAGGTGAACCTCCGCCCCAGTCTCAAGTCTTTTTCAGACTCTCACAGGTTTTCTTCTAAGATTGCCCTGTATTTGTCTCCATCCATCTTCCCATCAACTCTGACCAGCTTCTCTGTCCCTGCTGAAGAAAAACATCCCCACAACATGATGCTGCCACCACCATGTTTCACGGTGATGATGGTGTTTTCAGGGTGATGTGCAGTGTTAGTTTTCAGTCCACATAGTGTTTTGCTTTTTGGCCAAAAAGTTAAATTTGGTCTTATCTGACCAGAGCACCTTCTTCCACATGTTTGCTTTCTCCCCTACATGGCTTCTCGCAAAATGCAAATGGGACTTCTTATGGCTTTCTTTCAACAATGGCTTTGTTCTTGCCCCTCTTCTATAAAGGGCAGATTTGTGAAGTGCGCGACTACTAGTTGTCCTGTGGACAGATTCTCCCACCTGAGCTGTGGATCTCTGCAGCTCCTCCAGATTTACCATGGGCCTCTTGGCTGCTTCTCCAATTAATGCTCTCCTTGCCTGGCCTGTCAGTTTAGGTGGACGGCCATGTCTTGGTAGGTTTGCAGTTGTGCCATACTCTTTCCATTTTCGGATGATGGATTGAACAGAGCTCCGTGAGATGTTCAAAGCTTGGCATATTTTTTTATAACCTAACCCTGCTTTAAACTTCTCCACAACTTTATCCCTGACCTGTCTGGTAAGTTCCTTGGCCTTCATGATGCTGTTTGTTCACTAAGGTTCTCTAATGAACCTCTGAGGGCTTCACAGAACATCTGTATTTATACTGAGATTAAATTATACACAGGTGGACTCTATTTACTAATTAGGTGGCTTTTGAAGGCAATTGGTTCCACTAGATTTTAGTTAGGGGTATCAGAGTAAAGTGGGGCTGAATATAAATGTACCCACACTTTTCACATTTATTTGTAAAACAAATTGAAAACCATTTATTTTCCTTCCACTTCACAATTATGTGCCACTTTGTGGTGGTCTATCACATAAAATCCCAATAAAATCCATTAAGGTTTTTGGTTGTAGCATGACAAAATGTGGAAAATTTCAAGGGGTGTGAATACTTTTTTAAGGCACTGTATACCATTTGTTATACTTGCTTATGATAAATGGAAGACCGTAAATTTGGATTTTGGTTCCTATGTGTAGTAGCTCCACATTTCTTCATGTTTACAGTTGCCTCCTATTCTATTTGGGAGGTTATGGAGAAAAGAAATAGGGTAAGAAAAATGGATAAAAAGGTGTCCTTGTCAACCATTGACTTTCTTTGCTTCATTCTCCCTATGAATAAAGGATAAAAACTGATTGGCTGCTGTAATCAAATGCTTCACTATTTATCCAACTTGATTTGTTTTATTTGTATTGTTTGTTCTCTGTCTTGTCTTTTCTAGAGACTCTGGAAATGCTGACCTCCATCAAAAGGCTCCAGACACCATCACAGACTGGAATGCCGGGGCCGTATGTTTGGGTCAGAATGGATTTGGCCTGTCTCCTCCTGTCTCTTTTCGGGTCTTCCAGCCGTTCTTTGTGGATCTCACCCTCCCGTACTCCGTAGTGAGAGGAGAAACTTTCATCCTTAAAGCCTCTGTGTTTAACTATCTCAAACAGTGCATTAAGGTATTGAACAAATCATGTGAATATTCTTTATCCACTCATTTGCACAATGTTGCCATGTTATCCATGAGATATAATGTGCTTTCCTTGTTCCTCTTAGTTTTTTTTGGTTACTTCTGATCTTTTGTACTCTCTGCTGTTTTATTTTTTTTTATCGATATTTAATAAAACATTTGAACAACAAATATTCTTTATCCAGTCAAGCACAAACTAACTGGATATAGACCTTACTTGATTGCAGCCTAATCCATCCATTTCTGTGAGGTCTATGGGTGCATTCCATCACCATGACCTAGGCAGGCTGGAGCCAAACGTGTCTCAATGTGCCTACCAGTGGCGCCTGGTATCTTTTTTTTTGGGGGGGGGGGGCAATTGGTTGGGTCTCCCACACCTCCCCCTCCAGATCGGTCTCTGCACTTACCCCATCTAGGTCGCGGGCTTCCTCCGGGCGCCAGGCAGCGACTTCACCTTGTGTCTCCTCCTTCCTCTGCTTCTTGGCGGTCAATAGGATCCCTTCTTCTCTCGGGCCAATCGGGTCTCAGCACCCCTTTTCCTGAGCCGGGATTGGCTGGGAGGAGAATTAGGAAGACAATAGTGAATATTAATTTGCTATTGTCATACATCAGAGTGGGTTCGGGGCGAAGTGCTCTGCGCCCCGAGTCCACCCTTTTTTGAAGCCAATTAGAGCCTCCAGCTCTAAAAATGTGCTTCTAAAAAAAAACTCATGCACTTCATGCATCTGGTTACCTGCATGTAAATTGGAGGCCGGGCGCATGGATTAGGGGGGGTGGCGCCCCTGTGCCTCATATGGACGGGCCGCCACTGGTGCTGACTGCTTCTAGCTTCGCAAAATAAACATTAATCTACCCAAACTTGCTTATGCCTAGACCAGTGATGGTGAACCTTGGCACCCCAGATGTTTTGGAACTACATTTCCCATGATGTTCAACTACACTGCAGAATGCATGAGCATCATGGGAAATATAGTTCCAAAACATCTGGGGTGCCAAGGTTCACCATCACTGGCCTAGACCATTACACATCCTCTGATTCCTATGGCTAGCTTTAGGGCTTGTGTAGAAAGACTTCAGGCTCAACATTATCTCAAATGCAGTGTGTGTTCAAGAACTTCCAAGATGCTTTGAGTTGCTTTGGTGTGCCTTTCAGTTGCTCAAGGAAGTTCTTCAATTTATTTTATAATTTGAATTGAGGTGAATTGCGTTTTCATTGACATTGACTTGTATGTCATAGAAAAGCAGCTTGAACACCCTGAAAAGTCCATCGACATGACCTCTAAAGTCAACTAGATACACTTCAAAACTATCTGCACATTCTTACTAGCTTATGTTCTATAGCTTTTGATACAGACCCTGTCAGTGACCTTTCTAAAGCCAATAGCTAAATGATAATGTATGTCTTTACTCTAACAATATATCAGTCTTGTGGATGTGGCTTAATGTGACATTTAGGTTAAGACCTTCAACTTTAAATCCAACATTTCATATTCCTGATATGTGCTTGCTGTACCATGTACTTGTATGGAAAAAAAGTATCCTGTTCTTTTTGTATTGCTTGTTTTGTGTGAAATCCCGGGTGTTTCTGCCAGCCCCTCTGCTTTCCTATTAAAAACTGACCATACTAGACATGAGAGCACACTTGGTCAGTTCTCTAGCTGTATCGGGAGCTCAGCCTGCTCTCTTCCAATGATCAGACTTGTCCTGGCACCCCCCCCCCACACACACACACACACAGCCTTTCACTGAGAAACTCAGTGTCCTGGTGTTTTTCCTCCCCCAGCTGTTATGCAGCTGAAAACAGAGGGAAGTGTGATCACTTATAAAAAAAAAAAAAGGGGGAAAAAGTGTTTATAGGGTATTTGTTTTTTTTTTATATATATACATAAAAAATGTGTCTTTCATTTCTGTTTTAAACTGAATTGGTTGCTTTTGCAAGGTGAGGGTTTACCTATACTTTAACAAACCTTGATTTGACAGATTAAAGTCACGCTGGGGCCCACTGAGGAGTTAGAACAAACACCTTGTACAGACTGTACCTACAGCAGCTGCCTGTGTGCCGATGAAAGCAAAACCTTCTACTGGAACCTGAAGGCCACCAAACTGGGTGAGAAGGGATTTTTGAACCCGATATTAGACATTTATTGTTTTGCTGGTATTGTTGATAACTGGTCAACATGTTCATTAGCAAATCATTAGTATAATGATACTTTAATCATTATATCAAGTTACTATTTTCCTTTTTTTATTTTTTTATTTTACCTTTTTATCTGCTCACACATTCTACCTCTGAGCTTGAAACACATTCTGACAGAGTTCTTTTTTTTTTTTCTAAAGTAAAAACTTTTTGGATGCCAACGGGATCCAACTAGTTGTTTCTCTTCATTTTAGGGTAAACCTTCACTGTCTAGCCTTATTAAATGGTGACCTCATCTTTTTTCCAGGAGAAGTAAATATCACAGTACAGACTAAGGCTGTGAACACTGAAGTGCTGTGCCAAAATGAGATCCCATTTGTTCCCAAACAAGGAGCCACTGATACCGTTGTGAAACCCTTACTTGTACAGGTCAGTGCGGAAAAACAGATGTAGATTACAGGAACATGTGCAGCATGGCCTAGTTTAGATTATTGAAAGGAATCATACTCACATTTAGAAGCAAACACTTAAATTTGAAAGATATTATGTAGCTATTTGAAGGTAAAACTATAAAGCTTTATGGATTATCATGGGGCTAGTGTGTGAGTATTCTGCATTTTTCGTGTGCTCTGACTGCATATGTCTCTGCAGATGCTCTGTCCAATGCCAACCCCACCCCCCTGCAGGAGACAGATGGGGATGTGTCAATTTTACCCCCCCCCCCCTTAGGAAGGAGGCAGATCAGGCAGACATGGATCCGGGCTGCAGTTCCTTGCTACGGGCCATTGCTTCTCCTCTAGGCCAAACAGGAAGTGGGTCCTGACTAAGCATGTGCACTGTTAATGCTATCACCATGTGTTCTTACATTGTGATCATTGTGATATCTTATTTCTATTGACAGCCCGGAGGAATCCTGGTGGAGAAATCACACAGCTCTTTGCTCTGCATTAAGGAGGGAGAAGGTGAGGAGACAATTATGGAAAACAGAGACCAATTGTATAATGGGCTTACTGTATTTTAACCTCCCAAACTAAGCTATCTGTGAACTACTAACAACTAAGTTGCCTTTTAACAGCTCTTTGTAATGAAACCTACCTAGGAATTCTGTTCCTGCATTTTTTGGAGCTCCCACTTACCTTGGGTTACCAAGCATCCAGACATTTATGCATTTTGTAACTACTGCAAGTGGATTGAGGCTGTTTGCAAGGACCTGCTGGATCTATGCATTGATCCAGCAGGTCCTTGCCTGGAGTGCTCCTGGTTTCCATCAACCATTACTGTGTTCTGTCCTTAAATTTCTCTACTGCCTGCCCCGCAGTAATGAGTCAGCCGCCGTTAGATCAAGACCCTTGCTTTCTTAGCCTTTTTTACTATACACCATCTGACTGATCTACACTATGAGGAGGCTTTTTTTGTTCCCTTCCATGGTGGATATCGCTCTCTGGTTGTCTGTATCTCGAGGACACTGAGATAGGAGATTTCCAACTTTCCGTGGATACCTTGTCGATCATTGGTGTGGGACACCATTCCCTACAGGAAGTTCCAGTCCACACGTGCA
Source organism: Rana muscosa (assembly GCA_029206835.1). Lineage (NCBI taxonomy): Eukaryota > Metazoa > Chordata > Amphibia > Anura > Ranidae > Rana > Rana muscosa. The sequence goes on along the minus strand of CM055123.1, from coordinate 292,172,234 downwards.
TCTGAGTGGATCATCTGTATGCCTTATCGACCCACCACTGCTGGCGTGTGAGTCCACACGTAGGGGTAAGAGTATTTATTTCTCCCCCGCTCCCCCGGTGTTGGAAGCCACATTCCTGGATGATGCGCATCTTGACATATCCATCAGCAGCACAGTTGTTCTATATGGGCTACCGTGGACATTGTTTTTGGATTTAGAGTCGCATTGACTCCAGCATATCCCCTATGTGTTCCTCCTAGATGGACTTTATACACCCTTCCACATGTTTTAATTTATTTCTTGTTTCACTTTATCTCCATTATTGACTACATGCACACTGACCAATGTATGCACATTTAGGTCGTTTGTGTATGTCAGGTTATTGTATATAAAGCCAAAAGCTTTTTTGTTTTTAGCCTTAAATGGAGTGTTTTGGGAGTCAGGTTTTTGTTGTGGTAAGTGTCCCTGTTGGAGGGTTCACTTCCTCTATTTGTTTTGGTGATCATTTTCACCAGAGTGAAAGTAAGGGCAAATCTAAAAAAAGGAGTTGCCGCCAAACATCGATAAAGAAGAAATCTTCCAATGTTGATACTTGTTCTGTTGATAACCGTCCAAGAGTAAATTTTCCTTATTTTGGAGAGATCTCCTACTTTCTACTCTACTTCAGGTCATAAAATCTTTTTTTTTATTATATCAACTCTTGATATATGACCCCAAGGGATACTTCTGATGAGCTTAAGGGATATTAGCATTTACTTCCTTTATTTTAGGCTGCTGTTTTGAGTGTCTCAAAAAATTCATTGTGCATGTACGCATTTTGGTTTGAAAATGAAAACACTCCTGTTACAATGTTAAAGAGAGACATTCTGTGAGGCTTCGTTCACATTGGTGGCTGTAAAAACAGGTGGTTGATTTACGTTTTGTTCCAACTTCTCCCCTCGCCTGCTCAACTTAACAGTGCATGCGATGACAAAATCAAATTTTGTCAAGCTGGGTGATGCCGACAGCCATTCATGGCTCAAATTTTGGAAGATTCAGCAGGAAGCAGCAAAAATGTAAACCTTTTATGGCTAGTTTTAAATTTTTCAGTTGGTCCATGAGTTTAATTTCTGCTCTCTTGAAGAGCTCTGGTTTTTCCCACCAGTCATCAGGTCACTAATGTGTTCTGTAATGAGCTAGACCAGCAGAAAAAAATAAAATACAATACAGGTAAGTATCAACTTTCCAGTTTTAAAGGGTGGCTCTTTTTAAATTTCATTTACATAATGACAGTCGCTTTAAGATAGTACAATTTATTAAGTGTCATGTTGCTATTCTAGATAATACGAAGACAGAAGAGGTTTCTCTACAGTTTCCCAAGAACATCCTGGAAGATTCTGAAAGAGCTTATGTGACTGTGTTGGGTAAGATTCTGCTACACGGCTTTACTCGTCAACAGACTGAATATTTTTAAAGTGTTATACCTCAAGCCTCTTAACTTGAGCCTTTATTATTATTATTATACAGGACTTATATAGTGCTGACAGTTTACACAGCATTTTACAACATAAGAGCAGACAGTACAATTACAATGAGACAAAAAGCAGCGCCTTCTAAGCGTAGCTACGCTTAGAAGGCGCTGCTTTTTGTCTCTTTGCTATTTTCAGATCCCTTCTATCTGCAAGCTGGCAGGCAGCCTTCTCTGCGGATTAGCAATTTTTCAGTACTTATGGACTTATTTGTCATGGACTTTTAACAAACATTGTTCCCCTAAACACCCTTCCCAATCCTCTGCCTATATGCTAGTTTGTTCATATACCTCTATCTAGAGTGCGCTTATTTAACCCCCTGTGTAGTACAATTTCAATACCATTCAATACAAGAGGAATCAGAGGGCCCTGCTCATTAGAGCTTACAATCTAAGAGGGAGGGTCAAGAGATAAAAAAAAAGGTAATAACTGTGGGGGATGGGCTGATGGAGAAAATCAATTTACAGTTAGGTGGCGGATGGAATGGCCTCTCTGAAGAGATGAGTTTTAAGGGATCGCCTGAAAATGGACAGAGTAGGAGATAGTCGAACAGATTGGGGTGGGGAGTTCAAGAGGATGGGAGAGGCTCGGGAAAAGTCCTGGCAGCGAGCATGGAAGGAGGTGACAAGGGAGCTAGAGAGCAGGAGGTCTTGGGAGGAACGAAGAGAATGATTTGGTTGATATTTCGAGACTAGGCTAGTGATGTAGCTGGGGGCCGAGTTGTGAATGGCTTACACCAAAATTATACACCAGCATTAGGATCCGTATTTTCAATAAAGTGACAGTTACTTTCAACTACTGTAAGTCCATTGAGTTGGAAAATTCCATCACATGGCTAAAATAAAGATCATTATCCATGTGTGTTAAAGCTTTGTGAATTGAACTTTAAATCAGTTGCAGTATTGTAAATTTTTCAGCTAATCGAAAAGGATATTACAAAACAAAAAAATAAATGTACCTGCAGAAAATAACATTTTCGTGCCAAAAATTCTTAATTAAAAAGTCACATTTAAACTGAAATTTTATTTCTTACTCGGTGAGCTATGTTCATGGTAAACGTAAGAACATGATATTCATATTTATGTTTTTGCAGTATTTATTTCAACTTTTTGCTTTTGTTTTACCCTTACAGGAGATATAATGGGCACAGCATTGCAGAACCTGGACCGTCTCCTGGCCATGCCATACGGGTGTGGAGAGCAGAACATGGTCCTTTTTGCTCCCAATATTTTCATTCTGCAGTATCTTGAAAAAACTCATCAGCTGACCAATGAGATAAAGAGCAAAGCCATCAAATTTCTTGAAAGTGGTGAGACATTGTGCAATGACTTCTTTATTTTTGTGCGAGGATTGGTATAAGACAAGTTATACGTTGCCACACAGGAATATGTTAAATGTTCGGCATTGAAAGAAACACAAGGTGATTTTCCACCTATCATAACATTTCCATTGTTGGATGTGATTGTGCCATCTTTAATATTAATATTATTATACAGGATTTATATAGCGCATTAATTTGCGCAGCGCTTTACAAAATAAAGGCAGACATTACAGTTACAATACAATTCAATACAAGAGAAATCAGAGGGCCCTGCTCGTTAGAGATAAGATGAGCTGACCGAGAAAGTAAAAACACAATATATTAGTTGGGATCCAGATAGGCTTCTTTTTTTTCTTCCTAAAGTTGCATTTTTATTGTGTACAGGGGGTCCCCGGGTTACGAACACGATAGGGACTGTAGGTTTGTTCTTAAGTCGAATTTGTTTGTAAGTCGGAACAAGTACATTTTTTAAGTGCAAATTCAGTCTCAGAGACAGGAAGTGAGATTAAATCAACAGAGAATGGCAACCGGATGGCAGGGGCGGGCACAGTTAGTTCAAATATTTTTGTTTCCTTTTTTTTAACTTTATCACTTTTTTTAAAAAAAATATTTGTAGCTTGTTGTTTATTTTTTTTATTTTTGTATAATTTTCTTATTATTTTTATTATTATTTTCTTATCCTTAATTTTTAATGTAGCAGGTATATGCTTCCCTATTTTTGAATCTGGTGGGGAAACTGTGATGTATGGTTCCCTGGGGCCCACCAGGTGGCGCTGTCACTTTGGGCCCGGGATTGAGCCATCGTTGTGGAGGCGTACCTCTTTTTGGCCTCTCTCATCGGTTGTTTGGTGGGGCGGGGAACCCGCCGTGCTTGCTGGGAGGGGGTATAAAGGGGGCGGCCATTTTTGGTGGCGGGAGTCGAGTCCCGGGCACCTTCAGCCTGGGGCGGTGGTTCGTGTCTGTCCTCTAGGCGGCCTAGGCCTGGAGGACGTTCGGAGGTCGTGTTCCATCCCAGGCACCTTTAGCCTGGGGTGAGGTACTCGGATGGCGGTCTGGAGCTCAGTGCCCGCCACTGAGTTCCGCGATGGAAGGAGGTCCTAGGGAACCCCGGGAGTGGGTACCCGAATCCGGAGGGCGTAATGGACCGGTGGGAGATACTTGCTTGAAGACCTGGTGCAGCATATTGCCAGTGACAGGTGAGCCTTTCATCGGAGACCGCCTGGAAGGAAATCCCCCCTCGCTCTGAGACTGCATCCCACTTTCAGGAAGGAAAGTGGAGAGTTCATTGTGTCTGGGCCTACTCGCATCCACACCTCCTTGTCTGTTCTGTTCTCTAAGGGAGTCCAACTGATTGTGTTCACTTTTGCATTGAGAAGAATAAAGGAGTGTTGGACTTTAATGGTGTGGGGCTCGTTTTCTGGCAGACATTGTTCAAGGTAACTCTCTTTGGAGGTTCCAGGTGCAGAACACCGACCCGAAGGTAAAATAAGAACTTTGCTTACACCACACAAACATCTGCGGTGAAGGCTTGGCGTGGTGACCCTGCACTCTCTCCTCTAAGGTACCCCTAGACAAGAGACAGATGAGCTGATAAGAAAGAAGAGAGAGAGGAGGCCGCTACATTAATTACTTTTTTTATTTTATTAATTTAATTATTATTTCTTATTTATTTATTTTTTTATCAATTTTTTTTTCACTTAACTTTATTGCTATCACACAGGAGAAAACAATTACCTGTGTGATAGCAATTGGAGGTGACAGGTTCTCTTTATTGACCCTGTCACCTCCAAAACAGGAGTCCTATTACTGTGCTATGCTCACCTCTCTTATTGTGTATAACGGCTGCAGGGACAGGAGACAGACTCGGCGGCCGGGGGGGGGGAGGAGGGGGGAGTCCCGAAGACAGAGCCTTGCAGACAGAGGTATGTGGGGAGGGGGGGAGAGAGGTATGTGGGGAGGGGGGGGGGGACGGACGGCAGCATGGTGATTTCGGCGACAAGTACTGTACACATATATTGTATACATAGGCATATACATATGCATATATGCCGGGCAGCTCACCTGATGGCACAGCAGGGAGATGGATGCAATCCGAGTCCAGGCAGGCCAGCCGGCCGCGGTGCACCTCCGCGGGGCAGCGGCGCAGGAAAGACCGGGGATCTGGAGGCTGCACTAGGCCGGACAAGGCCATGGCCACGACGGGCAGTTTTAGCGGCCTGGCAGGCCACCAGACCGTACCAGGCCTGTGGATGGGCAGGCAGGATGACGAGGGGGCCCCTTAATCTCACAGCCCGGCCAGGAATGGAGGAACGGCTCACTCCAGCAAGGGGCACAGGCAGAGGAAGATGGTGTCGGCCGGCAGTGACGTCACTCGGGCCCCGTTCGTAAGTAGGGGTCGTTTGCATTTCAGATGTTCGTAAGTCGGGGACCCCCTATACTTTTCCAGGTGTCATCACGTCTATGGGTGTGATGACGCCAAGAACAGACCACCGCACAAGACTGCTAGACCAAGAGGGGGCAGGAGCCACAGGGACCGGTCTTGTGCTGGGAGGATTAGGTAAGTATATCTCAGCTGTCCAATCCCCTAGACAAAAACAAGCAATTAACCCATGCAGTATGGGCACAGCCCCACTACATGGGGGAAAAAAATCTTCCCATAAATTATACGTTAATTTAGCATATTCTATGCATGTTGAAGCCTCCCTTATGTAGATATCAAAAAGCCCCCAGCCCTGCTGCTCAAGTGAAACTTTACATTATTCCCTTTTAAGACCTCCCTTTTGCATGATTGTAGCCGTATTAGTGCAATTGTGACAGAGAAAATTGAGTACTGTCCGTGATACTTTTTTTTATTTGCACTAACATACAATTTTTCAGGACAAGCTTTTGGGGTATGTCCCCTTCTTCAAGGTCCAAGCAGTACTGATTCACAAATTTTTTAGCATTGTTTTAACATTCTGCTAAAAAATTTCTGAATCAGTACTGCTTGGACCTTGAAGAAGGGGACCCCGAAAGCTTGTCCTGAAAATTTGTATGTTAGTGCAAAAAAGTATCATGGACAGTACTCAAGACCTCCCTTCAACTGCTAAATTAAAAAGTATGTAGTCTAGACCAGCACTGACAACTAGACATGTGCACACTGAAATATTTTGTTTCGGAATTTTGATTTCGTCCGAAAAAATAAATTTATTTAGCAACTCCCGAAATGCATTTTTTTTTATTTTGTTTCGTTAAAAAATGCATTCATCCGAAAATCTGAATTAAGGTCAAATCTGTCAATTGAATGCTTATGGTGTCTGTCGAATGTTCTAAGAAGATTCGACGAAGCAGCTAAACTGTACGATGCCGCGATCGTACATTTCTGGTCGAATGCTCCGCCCACAAGCTATAGTAGAATTCTAATGTTGTATGACTAGTAATAATTATATTTATTAATTATTATTACTAGTCAGCCAACATTTGATTTCTTCTATAGCCTATGGGCGGAGCATTTTACCATAAATGTCAGCTCACGGCGATCGTATGTTTTTAGCTGCTTCGTCGAATCTTCATGTCTCTATAATGTCGAATCTTTTCTCTCTGTGTCGAATAATCTTGGAATAATAGAGTTAGGTTAGGCACATTCAACTTCGGGTTCAATAGACACAGATCGCTATTGTCACTGTCATGCCGAATCTTCTATCTATATCGAACTGTTGTCGCAACAAAACGGAAATAAAGCATTTTTTATGTCGGATCTTTCGGATTTTGGATTCTGTGCGTTCCTTAGCAAAAATTCCTGAAATTCGGACGAAAATGCATTTGGACAAAAACTAATGCACATGTCTACTGACATTAAGTAGACCCTCCCCAAAGAGAAGAAAGTTATGATCTGCAAAAAGGGAGAGGGCTGTGCTAAGGAATTTACTTTTCTGAAGCAGTCAACTTTGCTAGCAAGTTTAAAGGCACTTTGCAAGTCAATAAACAATCTTTTGTGGAAAGTAAAATATGTTGCAAGTAACCATCTGTAAAACCTAATTGTTCTGAGCTTTTATCGACCAATAAGATTCCATTGTATTTTTTAGCATGCAATGGAAAGGAAAACTAACTTCTGGCTGCTTGCTATGAGCAACACAAGCCCATGTTCTTTACAGCAATTCTAAAATTATTATGACACTTTATAAAATAAATATGGGAAATTAGTTAAAGTGTAGCACTTCCAAATATGCAGTCCACTCGCCAAATCTTTGCTTTAGGATTTTATTGCATTCTTTTATTTACAATAAATTTCCAAACATTACACGTAGGGTTACCCTCAAAGGGGTTTTCAGCATTCCTCAGCAAATCTAATTCTTCATACCAGCCTCCTGGCTTTCTCTGGTCTTAGAGGCTTCAGACAGTTGTCTGTCTCTCCTGCCCAAAATTCTCTTTCTTTTCAACTCTTGTTCACAAATTCACTTCTGTATACCTTGCAGCATACTTCTACACTGACCTACACCCTGACTTCTGGACAGAGACCGCTTCTCTCACCCACGGTGGAGCCCTGAACTACAGTCATCTTCCTCCCAAAGATCCTGTACACACCTACACACGCAGGCAGGGTTGAATGGGAGCCGTTCTCCCAGCGATCAGGAAGGGGAAGAGAGAGGAGAAGAAGAGGAGAGCCGGCCGGATCATAACACAGAGCAGGGATCACCCGCTGTGACAGATTTGAATTGATTTGATTTGCCTGGCGGCTCCTTTGATAGACAAAACATTGGTCGAATGCCGGGATGTGTGACATCTATCATAGGAGCCGATCCAGAAGGCGGGACTAATGGGCACTGGTGAGGCTGCATTAATGGGCACTGATCAGGCTGCATTGGTGGACACTGATCAGGCTGCATTGATGGGCACTGATCAGGCTGCATTGATGGGCACTTATCAGGCTGCATTGATGGGCACTTATCAGGTTGCATTGATGGGCACTTATCAGGTTGCAATGATAGAGAAAGGGAGTCACCGCTCAAGGCAGAAGATGTTAATGATGAACCTCTTCACCGACTCAGGAGCCACAGGTGCTGGCAATGTATATAGCAATGAAGATAAGAGGAAGAGTTTGGACAGCTGCACTCCAAAAATATTGCCTTTATTTGTAAAACAGGGTCACAAAATACATGCCACAGCAGACAGGATCACAGCTGACGCGTTTTACACTATAACTTAGTGCTTAACCAGTTAAGCCCCGGACCAATATGCAGCATAAAGACCAGGCCTCTTTTTGCGATTCGGCACTGCGTCGCTTTAACTGACAATTGCACGGTCATGCGACATGGCTCCCAAACAAAATTGGCGTCCTTTTTTTCCCACAAATAGAGCTTTCTTTCGGTGGTATTTGATCACCTCTGCGGTTTTAATTTTTTGCGCTATAAACAAAAATAGAGCGACAATTTGGAAAAAAATGCTATATTTTTTACTTTTTGCTATAATAAATATCCCCCAAAAATATATAAAAAAACATTTTTTTTCCTCAGTTTAGGCCGATACGTATTCTTCTACATATTTTTGGTAAAAAAAACCCGCAATTGGCGTTTATTGATTGGTTTGCGCAAAAGTTATATCGTTTACAAAATAGGGGGTAGTTTTATGGCATTTTTATAAAAAAACATTTTTTTACTAGTAATGGCGGTGATCAGTGATTTTTTTAGTGACTGCGACATTATGGCGGACACATCGGACACTTTTGACACTATTTTGGGGCCATTGTCATTTTTACAGTGAAAAGTGCTATAAAAATGCACTGATTACTGTGAAAATGATACTGGCAGTGAAGGGGTTAACCTGTAGGGGGCGCTGAAGGGGTTAAGTGTTTTCTAGGGAGTGATTACTACTGTTAGGGGGCGTGGCTTGCAGTGTGATGTCACTGATCGTCGCTCCCTATGACAGGGAACAGACGATCAGTGGCAGTCACACTAGGAAGAACGGGGAAAGGTTTGTTCACACTTACCACTCCCCGTTCTTCAGCTCTGTCACCCGATCGCGGGACACCGGCGGCGATCGGGTCCGCGGGTGCTGTCACGGAGCACAGGACCGGCGGCGTGCTCGCGACCTCGCGGCTGGGCTCTTAAAGAGGACGTACAGGTACGTGCTTGTGCCCAGCCGTGCCATTCTGCCGACGTATATCGGCGTGAAGGGGTCGTTAAGTGGTTAATCATAGCTGACAATCACAGAAATAAATGTCGAATAAATACTCATCCCTAAGGCTCCATGTACACAGAAGCTCAAAAACGGTTGTTTTGAATGCCAGATTTCTGGCAGAAAAAGCTGCTTTAAAATATAGCTTTTATCAGCGTTTTTTACTAGCGTTTATTTTTTCAGTGTAGCGTTTTTTAGCTTTTTTTTTTTTTCAATGGATCAAATAACGCTAAAAAACGCTGGAGACCAGCGTTTTTCAGCGTTTTGCGTTTTTTCCTGCCGAAAAACGGCACTTTGAACGCGAATTTCTTGCGTTCAGAAAAAAAGCCCATTAACTCCACTGCTTATTAACGCTAAAAAACGCTATGTGTACATGAACACATAGGCTAACAGAGTGCAGTTAATGGGCTTTTTAAAAAAACGCCAAAACGCCAATAAACTGCAGTTTATCAGCTTCAGTGTACATGGAGCCTAATGATCACATGACCAAGTGAGTGATTGAGTCTAATTAGCAGATTAATAATTTGTGCCTCCTGTGAACACAATCAAAATCTAAACTGACATATGCGATTGAAAAAGGTTCACATTGAAAAAAGAAAACTTGGTAAAGTGAATTAAAAGAAAAAAACAGGTAAACATACCTGTATAAAAAAGACATGTGTGTATGTTAAAAATGTGTATGTGAAAACATATAGACTCCATACATATATGAATTGTGTGGAGAAACATAATTAAATAGTGGTATGTCTTTTATTGTTCAATTAATACAAATGTGCAAATCTTATAGGTGAAGCAGAGAGCTGAATGTGCTCCGTTTCACATGTGTCATGAATGCCTGAGTGAAAAACTCTAAAGATAGCTGGAAACCTTCAAATGGATGATTGTGAAGAGTGTACGTGTATTGATAGTGAGAAAGCTTAAATATAATTCTGAACATAAAAGGTGTAATATCCGTGAAGTAAATGAGAGCTTGTGTGGGCCTCAATGATCATCGCATGAGACTGGATAGACAGATGTATATGTTACGATTATTGGGCACAACATAATGTTGTGCCCAATAATTGTAACTATATGATTTCAAACCATGTATGCTAACTAAACCTCAGTAAAACAAATGTATACCAATGGAATATTAGGCTGGACATGTAATAATTGATGAATCTATGTCCTAAACTACTACTAAAAATACACATAAAAACACTATTGAATGACCACTGAGATTAAACTGACCATGAGTTATACTCAAAATCTTGAAACATAAAACATGAAACATAAAACATAAAATGTGCACATAATAATAAATGGGTATACAAATCTTATGTTGTTGTTCTTGTCTTAAAAGGGGGGTAAAACCATGGAAGCGGTTGGTATATTATGTTGGATTTCTTTAGAAGTTGGTCTAGAGGAAACCACAAGGAGTTACATCATTATAATAGTTCCCCTATTAAGGAGCAAAAGAAAAAAACAAAGAAACCAAGACAGAGAAAAAACAAGACAAGAATGTACATACAAATTAGCAGGACCTCCAGGGCTAATGATGTGTGTTTGTTGTATGTTTATGAATGAATGAGGAACTTGTATAGCACTGCAAATGCAAACTGAATCGCCTCTAAGCGCTTTTTGCAGCCAGTGTCTGCCTGGCTGGTGCGGTCATTAACCCCGTAGGATCTCGACACGCTAGGGACACACATTTGTACACATATATATATACTGGGCCAATTTTTGGACAAGATCCAATTAACCTACCAGCATATGTCTTTGGAGTGTGGGAGGAAACCGGAGTACCCGGAGGAAACCCACGCAGACACAGGGAGAATATGCAATCCAGAAACGGATTGCTAAGCTGCAACTAGTTCAAAATCAGGCCGCTCGCCTGATTGAAGGACTAAATTACAGAGAACACGTCACAAGCTCTCTTCGAGAGCTTCACTGGCTACCTATTGCTAAAAGGGCTGAATTCAAGGCCCTCTGCCTTGTTTTTAAGGCATACTGGAGTCAAGGTCCTATTTATTTATCTAGTATACTTTCCCACTATACTCCCACAAGATCTTTACGCTCAGCGAATCAAAACCGCCTTATGCCTAAACCATATAACTTTGCAGCAGCTGGTGGAAAAACTCTCAAAGTATTTGGTGTATTTTTATGGAATAATCTTCCTGAGAATATGTGAAAAATCAACTCGCTAACTTTCTTTTGTAAGGTACTGAAGACTCATTTACTTTCCAACGTATATGGATAAAGGACGTCTGCTACCTATTACTATCCAGCTGATTAGCCCGCCTTGATTTGTTGTTGCTTACCTAAATGTGGACTGTTACTCTTTTTCTTCAATTTTTTTTTATTATTTTTTGCCTCTGTTGTTATTTATTATTAACTTATTTTGTATGTGATATCTGTTATGCTCATTCTTGAAGGTCAGTATCTGTATCTGGTCTATCTAGCGCTTAGGCGCAGTTCATGAAATGTATTTGGCGCTTTAAAAATAATAAATCAATCAATCAAACTCCAGGCAGTTGGTGTTGTGGTCGGGATTCGAACCAGCGACCCTTTTGCTGCTAGGTGAAAGTGCTAACCACTACACCACTGTGCTGACCATCATCAAAGTTTGTGTCCCGATCCATAGTAACCAGTGAAGGATTGTGTAATACAAAGTATCGTCATGGGTAACGGGAGGCAATGCATGTGCATACATAAATATTAATGCCCGTCGGACGGTACGCTCATGACATGAGTTCCCCTGTCTTAATGCAGGATGAACCCATGTCATGTATTTGACTGAACTATACACGCTTCTATATATACTGTATATACTCGAGTATAAGCCGAGTTTTTCCAGCACATTTTTTTGTGCTGAAAATGCCCCCCTCGGTTTATACTCGAGTCTGTTTCCGACTTCAACTTTGTGCGCCTGATCCTGGCCATCTGTAGGTCCCCTGGACCCCAATCTTGGCACACATATAGCCCAACTATTTCTCTACAAGTGTGCAAAGCTTGGTGTCCGGGGGACCTACGGACGGGGAGCCCCGATTTTTTTCAAAGCTCGGCACCCCTTTCCATAGACTTCAATGTTAAACGGTAATTTCTCCGGTGATTTTGGGGACCCGGTACCGACTCCCATGTTAAACGTCAGTCTAGTCACAGTGAGGCATGGACACAGTGAGGCATGGACACAGTGACAGTGAGGCATGGGCATAGAAAGGCATGGACACAGTGAGGCATGGACCCAGTGACAGTGAGGCATGGGAACAGTGAGGCATGGACACAGTGAGGCATGGACACAGTGAGGCATGCACATGGACACAATGAGGCACAGTGAGGCATGCAGATGGACACCCTAGGCTTATACTCGAGTCAATAAGTTTTCCCATTTTTTTGTGGTAAAATTAGGTGCCTCGGCTTATATTCGGGTCGGCTTATACTCGAGTATATACGGTAGATGGACTATAGATAAACTAAAAATAAACTGGGAATAGAGAGACTTGAAACATCAAATGGTCAATCTCTGTCGATCGTATGCGATCTCATGGAGATTGAGCATAGTATGAACTATGGTGTAAAGTGCGGATCAATTGATCCCTAACAATCCGAGAGGGACCACCAACCCTCATTGGAATGAGATGGATGAAAAATTGAAGAGTTAAAATTAAGAACCTATAGACCGATATGGAGAATTAAAAATGAGCTCTGAGTGCCCCTATATTGCTGACCTTATTGACCTTGTTAAGGGAACCACGGTGTACACACAATTGTGAACAAACATTAAAAGTGAAAATGTATGTCTATCATCCTATATTCTCTTAATGTTTACATATATGTGTGCGCCCTCGGGAACCCACATTTGAATGTTGTCCTCTGTCACTAGAGATCATGCCTCATATCGGTCCATGTATACTGCACTATATGAGACATAGATCTACCTACCAACAGTGGCAGAAGGGGATGGTAGCCCCAAAAGATATGGAGCGACACTTAGATAGGATTGGACCCGGTGGAGATAACGATGATGGGGCTAATCATAATAGTGGGACACATCCCACTCAGGTTGCATTGATCGGCACGGGTGAGGCTGCATTGATGGGGACTAATCAGGCTGCATTGATGGACACTGATCAGGCTGCATTGATGGGCACTGATCAGGCTGCGTTGATGGGCAGTGATCAGGCTGCATTGATGGGCAAAGATGAGACTGCATTGATGGGCACTGGTGAGGCTGCGCTGATGGGCACTGGTGAGGCTGCATTGATGGGCAAAGATGAGGCTGCATTGATGGGCACTGGTGAGGCTGCATTGATGGGCAATGGTGGGGCTGCATTGATGAGCACTGATGAGGCTGCGCTGATGGGCACTGATGAGACTACATTGATGAGCACTGATGAGGCTACATTGATGGGCACTGATGAGGCTACATTGATGGGCACTGGTGAGGCTGTGCTGATGGGCATTGGTGAGGCTGCATTTATGGGCACTGGTGAGGCTGCATTGATGGGCACTGGTGAGGCTGCATTGATGGGCACTGGTGAGGCTGCATTGAAGGGCACTGGTGAGGCTGCATTGAAGGGCACTGGATAGGCTGCATTGATGGGCACTGATGAGGCTGCATTGATGGGCACTGATAAGGCTGCATTGATGAGCACTGATGAGTGTCATGGATATGCAGTAGTGTTTGTCTGTCAGCTTACCTTCCTTCCCATGTGTTCATCTTAGAGGCCTGAGCCCTTTCACCTGGCTTCCTTTATAATCTCCTCCCAGCCTGACTCCACCCCAGGCCCTATCACTGAACACTATATTAACCTGTGCACTGCAAGCCTGCTTTGCTGATCAACGTGTTTGTTAGGCATTGTGTGTTTGGGTTCCTGCCTGCCGTGTGCTACGTCTGTCTCTCTGTTACGTTATTGGCTTGTCCCCGACTATCCCTGTCTGCTCGTGACCCTTGACCTTCGGCTCGTTCTTCGTTATCCTTGTCTGCTTGTGGCCCCTGACCTTCAGCTTGTTATTCGGTTCTCTCTTATCGTGTGCTGCTGCTTCCCCTCTTTTCCCCTTATCCTACGGGGCGTGAGCTAGGAAACTCCAGGGGCCGCGACCTGGTCCCAGCCTGCAGCTAACATCCTCACCACTAGAGGCCCTGGAGAAGACCAGCTGGGTCTTAGACTCCGCGCCCTGGGGAATCTTGGCTCTAGCTTCCGTTTGGATCCCGGTTGTGCTCCTCTGGTCCCGCTTTCCACAACCACCCAGTTCCCTATCCGCAGAAGCCAGCCATAGGGTTCACTACCTCGCGGTGCACTCCTGTCCCCCTACGGTGTGCATCTGTCACCTGGCCACAGGTGACCCTGACAGTTTGATCAGCCATGAACCCGGCTGACATCCCGCTACCCGCGGATGATCCATTGCAGGGCATAGTTTGCAGACTTGAAACCCAGGAATCGAATCAGACTCAGGTGATGCGATTCCTCCAGGATCTGGCTTCTCGCTTCGAGCAGCTTCAGGCCTCCTTGGGAACCCTGAATCCGCAACCTCAAATACAATCAGCGGCTGCACCTATTGCACCAGTCGCAGCCACACACTCACTACAACTGCCAGCTCCGTCTCGTTTCTCTGGGGACTCCAAGGCTTGCAGGGGGTTCCTTAGCCAATGCACGATTCATTTTGAGCTCCAGCCCCAAAACTTCCTGTCTGATCGGGCTAAGGTAGCCTATATCATTTCCTTCCTCTCCGGTGAAGCTTTAGCCTGGGCAGCCCCTCTGTGGGAACTGAATGATCCAGTGGTTTCTAGCCTGTCTGGCTTCTTGAAACTTTTTTGGAATATCTTCGAAGAACCGGCTCGTGTCTCTTCAGCGGCCAGCGCCCTTTTACGTCTCCGCCAAGAGTCTGCTTCTGTGGGACAGTATGCCCTTCATTTCCGCATACTGTCGGCTGAGTTGAGCTGGATCAATGAGGCCTTAGTCGCAACCTTTTTGCATGGCCTGTCTGATAGAGTGAAGGATGAATTAGCAGGAAGAACCATCCCCACTGATCTGGCCGGCGTTATCTCCTTGTGTAACCAGATCGATATTCGCTTTCAGGAGAGGACCTTAGAAAAGCAACGCCAGCACTCCTTGGTTCTTAGTCAGCCTGAGCTCCCCTCTCTTCGACCCGTAGAGCATCTCCTACCAGCTGAGGAACCCATGCAGCTGGGTCGGACCAGGCTATCCCCCGAGGAACGTGCTAGGCGCAGAACTCTTGGTCTGTGTCTTTACTGTGGGGGCAAAGGTCATTTTCGTGACACTTGCTCTCTTTGTCCAGAAAAACGTTCGGGTCCACTTCATCTGGAAAGTGGAGTATTGGACCCAGAAATATCACCTTCCCCTTCTCGTCTTCTGCTTTCTGTGTTCCTTCATGTTGGTGCTTCTTCTCATTCGGTCTCAGCATATCTGGATTCCGGAGCCGCTGGTAATTTCATGGACTGGGAAATCGCATCGTCCATGAGACTTACTCTTTTGCCCCTCACTGCGCCATTGGTGGTCTTGGCGATTGATGGTACTGTTCTCCCAGGGGGACCTATCCGCTTCCAGACCCTCCCTGTTAAGATGTCGGTAGGGACACTCCACCAGGAGTGGATATCCTTCCTTATCTTACCCAAGGCCTCAACGCCTATAATTTTGGGTCTCCCATGGTTACAGCTCCATTCTCCTCATGTGGACTGGACTACTGGACAGATCCTGGCTTGGGGTCCCTCCTGTTCCTCGTCCTGCCTACCCAAGGTTGCCCCCTGTGAATCTGAGCCGGTCATTCATTCCAGGTTGCATAACCATTTACATTTCTCTGTCCCTAACCACCCTTGGACGCACAGCCAGGCTAGCTTGTCTACAAGTCCTGCAGTCGCTACGTCTTGCGATGCGATTCAGGTAGTCGCTACACCTGACTCAGCTATTCACTCTGCCTCTGTACTAGTTATGCCAGTCCAGCCCATGCCCAGTGAGCCTCCTACTTTTTCTTGTTTGGGACATTCTGCTTGTCCTTCAGCTATTCAGCTTGACTCTGGCGACATGTCACCTTCTAACCAACCTGACTTCAGGGTTCCACTGACATCTGCCCAGTCTGATGGTCCTGTGCAAGATGACCAGTTCCCCTTTAAGGGTCTAGGGGACCCTCCTCAGATTCCTGTTGATCCTCTCATGCCCTTGCTTATTCCTAGAGAGCCTTTGGTCCTCAATAGATCTTCTTGTCATCTCCCTACCTCGTTTTCGGTCTCTGAGGATAATCTTAAGTACGAGGTTAGACAAGTTCTGGATTCTCGGCTCTGCAGAGGCATCCTTCAGTACCTTGTGCATTGGAGAGGTTTTGGTCCTGAGGAAGCATCTTGGATCGCTGCATCTGATGTCGCTGCTCCTCATCTGTTGAGAAGGTTTCATCAGAGATTTCCCTTTAAGCCTGGGTCCAGGCGGGGGAGGGCCCATAAGAGGGAGGGTACTGTCATGGATATGCAGTAGTGTTTGTCTGTCAGCTTACCTTCCTTCCCATGTGTTCATCTTAGAGGCCTGAGCCCTTTCACCTGGCTTCCTTTATAATCTCCTCCCAGCCTGACTCCACCCCAGGCCCTATCACTGAACACTATATTAACCTGTGCACTGCAAGCCTGCTTTGTTGATCAACGTGTTTGTTAGGCATTGTGTGTTTGGGTTCCTGCCTGCCGTGTGCTACGTCTGTCTCTCTGTTACGTTATTGGCTTGTCCCCGACTATCCCTGTCTGCTCGTGACCCTTGACCTTCGGCTCGTTCTTCGTTATCCTTGTCTGCTTGTGGCCCCTGACCTTCAGCTTGTTATTCGGTTCTCTCTTATCGTGTGCTGCTGCTTCCCCTCTTTTCCCCTTATCCTACGGGGCGTGAGCTAGGAAACTCCAGGGGCCGCGACCTGGTCCCAGCCTGCAGCTAACATCCTCACCACTAGAGGCCCTGGAGAAGACCAGCTGGGTCTTAGACTCCGCGCCCTGGGGAATCTTGGCTCTAGCTTCCGTTTGGATCCCGGTTGTGCTCCTCTGGTCCCGCTTTCCACAACCACCCAGTTCCCTATCCGCAGAAGCCAGCCATAGGGTTCACTACCTCGCGGTGCACTCCTGTCCCCCTACGGTGTGCATCTGTCACCTGGCCACAGGTGACCCTGACAATGAGGCTGCATTGATTATGTTGTTAATATTTATTTTTGTAACGTAATTCTGCATAAAACATTTAACAGTGTAATTTCATGAGATAATTTATGAGGGTGTGTTTAGGGGTGGAATTAGGGGTGGGGCAGGGTAGCAAGTAACCCTTAAGGCCTGGTTAGTAGCTCAGGACTTGACATTTTGAGCCCTGACTCATAACTTATTTGGAATCTATAAATAGATAAAATCTACAGACCCTTGATATCTGAGCACTTATTACTTTGCTTATTGCTGGTTTTGAAGATTGCATATTGCAGAAGTTTCTTGTAAAATGTTTTAAACATTTACAATTTGTATGTGTTTTGTTTAGGATATCAGCGACAGTTGACTTACAAGCGTGATGACGGCTCATACAGTGCCTTTGGAAAGCGTGACCCAGATGGTAACACATGGTGAGTGCCATGATTTATTATGTTTTGACAGACAATAAGCTCATGAAATTTATCCACACCCTAACTGAGCGTTTAATTTGCATAAGAACTATGGGGGTTATTTACTAAAGGCAAATCCACTTTGCACTACAAGCTTCCAACTAACCCCTTTAACAGTTGACTGGGGCAGAGGTTAGCTAACTTACATATTGCACATCTTGAAACATCAGCTCCAAGCTGGTGGACCCTTATACTAGTATCAAAATGTGGGCTAGCCTCTATACTAGGGATGAGCCGAACACCCCCCTGTTCGGTTCGCACCAGAACCTGCGAACAGACCTAAAGCTTGCTCGAACTTTAGAACCCTATTAAATACAATGGACTCGAACGTTCGAAATCAAAGTGCTAATTATAAAGGCTAATATGCACATTATTGTCCTAAAAAGGGTTTGGGGACCCGGGTCCTGCCCCAGGGGACATGTATCAATGCAATTTTATTTTTTTTAAACTCCAGTTTTTCCGGGAGCAGTGATTTTAATAATGCTTAAAGTGAAACAATAAAAGTGAAATATTCATTTAAATTTCGTACCTGGGGGGGGGGTGTGTATAATATGCCTGTAAAGCAGCGCGTGTTTCCCGTGCTTAGAACTGTCCCTGCCCAAAATGTAATTTCTGAAGGAAAAAAAGTCATTTAAAACCACTCGCGGCTATAATGAATTGTCGGCTCCCGGCAATACAGAGAAAAGTCATTGATAAAAAAAAAAAAAAATGCGTGGGGGTCCCCCCAAATTCATGGGGAATGTGAAAAAGGGCGGGTCTATTTTTTTTACACTGCGGAGGAAGTTCCCCATCAGTTCCGCTCAGCCAATGACGTAGGCGGGGTCTAAGATACGAGGGTGCCCCACCCCCTCGTACCTCAGACCCTGCCTACGTCATTGGCTGAGCGGACCTAATGGGGAACTTCCTCCGCAGTGTAGGTCCGCTCAGCCAATGACAATTTGTGTGGAGTGGAGACTGCAGCGCTGGACATCGGATCACCACAGGACACTGGATTACATCGCTGGAATGTTTTTTTTTTGTTTGTTTTTTTAACAAAGAACTTTCCCAACGGTGTCTGTGTGTTTTTTTTACATTTTATTTACACTTTCTTTGTGAAATGGTAGGGGTACAATGTACCCCTTACCAATTCACATGGGGGGGTGGGATCTGGGGGTGCCCTTTGTTAAAGGGGTCTTCCAGATTCCGATAAGCCCCCTGCCCGCAGACCCCCACAACCACCGGGCAAGGGTTGTGGGGATAAGGCCCTTGTCCCCATCAACATGGGGACATGGTGCTTTGAGGGGTCACAGACCCCCAAAGCATCCTCCCCATGTTGAGGGCATGTGGCCTGGTACGGTTCAGGAGGGTAGGGGGGGCGCTCTCTCGTCTCCCCTCTTTTCGGCCTGCCAGGTTGCGTGCTCAGATAAAGGGTCTGATATGGATTTTTGGGGGAACTACAATTTTTTTTTTTTTTTGGGGTGGAGTTCCCCTTAAAATCCATATCAGACCTGAAGGGTCTAGTATGGATATTTGGGGGGGGACCCCACGTCATTTCTTTTTCATTTGAAGCCGGGTTCCCCTTAATATCCATACCAGACCTGAAGGGCCTGGTAATTGAATTTGGGGGGACCTCCACTAATTTTTTTTTTTTTTATCAATGACTTTTCTCTGTACTGCCGGGAGCCGACAATTCATTATAGCCGCGAGTGAGTTTTAAAATACTTTTTTTCCTTCAGAAATGACACTTTGTGCAGGGACAGTTCTAAGCAAGGAAAACAAGCGCTGCTTTACAGGCATACTATACACCCCCCGGTACAAAATTTAAAGGAATATTTCACTTTTATTGTTTCACCTTAAGCATTATTAAAATCACTGCTCCCGAAAAAACGGCCGTTTTGAAAACGTTTTTTTGCATTGATACATGTCCCCTGGGGCAGGACCCGGGTCCCCAAACACTTTTTATGACAATAACTTGCATATAAGCCTTTAAAATTAGCACTTTAGATTTCTCCCATAGACTTTTACAGGGTGTTCAGCGGCTTTTCTAATTTGCCGCAAACACCCCAAATTGTTCGCTGTTCGACTCGAACTCGAAGCTCATCCCTACTCTATACCTTAAGCTAAGTCATGTTGGTAACTGGTTAGGAGGGGACATACTGTAGATGTCTGCTTTGCTTTTGAAAAGGCAGATATGAACCCTGAGAACAGGACCATGGGAGTAGATTGAGCGAACTATTTGTAGACTTTAAGAAATATGCAATTTTTTATATGCAAACTACAAGTGCAAAGTTCACTTGAAATTGCACTGAAAGTGCACTTAGAAGTGCAGACGCTGTAGACCCGAGGGGGACATGCAAGGAAAATAATAAACAGCATTTTAGCTTCCACATGATTGGATAATAAAATCAGCAGAGCTTTCCCTCGTTTCAGATCTACCCCTCAGATTTACAGCGCCTGCACTTCCAAGTGTACTTTCAGTGCAATTTCAAGTGCACTTTGCACTTGTAGTTTGCACTTGTAGTGCAAAGTGGAGTTGCCTTTAGTAAATAACCCCCTATGTATCATAAACAATTGACAGTTTTTTAACTGTCATCATTTTGGGCTCTTCAGTAAAAAATTGTATATTTCTTAAAGTCTACAAATAGTTAGCTCAATCTGCTCCCATGGTCCTGTTCTCAGGGTTCATATCTGCCTTTTCAAAAGCAAAGCAGACATCTACAATATGTCCCCTCCTAACCAGTTACCAACATGGCTTAGCTTAAGGTATAGAGGCTAGCCCACATTTTGATACCAGTATAAGGGTCCACCAGCTTGGAGCTGATGTTTCAAGATGTGCAATATGTAAGTTAGCTAACCTCTGCCCCAGTCAACTGTTAAAGGGGTTAGTTGGAAGCTCAACTCATTTACTATCAAATTTGAAGTGTAAGGCCTCGTACACACGGCCGAGATTCTCGTCGAAAAAAACATGTCGTTTTTTTCGACGAGATTCTTGGACAAGAAAATTGTCCCGGCCGAGTGTACACACGCTCGATTCAAAGAACCCGCGGTTCTTTGAATGGAGCGTACGCGGTGATGTCATCGACTACGACGAGCATGTGCTCGTCACATTCGATGCCGTCGCCGCCATCTTGGTATACCCTACGTATGCCTAGGAAGCTACCGCGCATGCGTCGAATTCATTTCGAACATGCGCGGGCTTCACAGCGGACAGGTAAGTGTACACACACTCACTTTTCTCGTCGAGAAACAGGCTGACGAGAATCTCGACGAGAAAATAGAGAGCAGGTTCTCTATTTTCTCGTCGAGGTTACTTGTCGGTTTTCTCGACGAGAAACCCGATAGCCGCGTACACACGACCGATTTACTCGGCAAGACATCTCTGCCAGCAAGTTTCTTGCTGGTTCTTGCCGAGAAAATCGGTCGTGTGTACGAGGCCTTACTCTTGAGTTTCCACTTGTAGAAACATGTACAGTAAAACATAAGATACTCAATATTGTGTATAATTTTTCCTTTCCATTGTTGGGTTCACTTTTAGGTAAAAAGAGGAGCACAAACAATACATTGAAACATCAAAAAAAGGGTCTAGTTCAATGGGTAGTAGTGGCCATCAAGCACTGCAGTCAGTTTAATTCCTGCTGCAGACACTGCCTTTGCAGCTTAAAGCGGAGGTTCACCCAAAATGGCAAAATGGAACCTCCGCTTTTTGGAACCCCCCCCCCTTCGGTGTCACATTTGGCACCTTTAAGGGGGGAGGGGGGTGCAGATACCTGTATAAAACAGGTATTTGCACCACTTCTGGGTATAGACTCCCACAGGAGTCCCACCCCTTCGCCCCCCCGGCTGTGTTCTGGGAAACACATGGCTCCCAGGACACAGCGGGGACCAGTGAAGACGGCACACCGCGACTTGCGCATGCACAGTAGGGAACCCGGGCAGTGAAGCCGCAGCGCTTCACGTCCCGATTCCCTCACCGAGGATGGTGGCGGGGGAAGCCGAGAGCCGAGCGGTAGCTCAGCTTTGGCTGCCGACGTCGCGGGCAACCTGGACAGGTAAATGACCATTTTTTAAAAGTCAGCAGCTGCAGAATTTGTAGCTGCTGGCTTTTAAAAAAAATAAAAATTCCGGTGAGCCTCCGCTTTAAGGGGGAACAGTTGAGGGGGGTGTGGTAGGAACACGGTGTAATAGACTCACCCAGGACAGAGGCTTTTGGAGGGGACTGCAGGCTAGCCTCTTGCCTACTGACTATGGGCCTTGACTTTTAAAGGAACACTACTCTTTGTGAAGTGTATGCTGGGGAGACCCTTGGAGTAATGTTACTTTGGATTCAAGTCCATGTCTCCCCAAGACACGCAGAGTCTGGGACTCTAGGCCCAGGATCCCTGTGTAGGTCCTAGTTGCCCATTACCAATAAGGACTCATAACAGATGTTAATTTCATCAGCTCAATCACCTGGTCTTCCACACATTGTTAATTGTGCTAATTAACTGACCTTTTGTCTGCTAGCAGAGATGTGTTTACACTTGGGCTAATGTGTATTGTACTTTGTGAGGTCGATGCCAGACAGTCTGTTACGGGGGGTCTCCTGCTATTGTCTGTTTATTAAGGTGTTGTGTTTTCTGCTAAGTATGTCTGTCCCATTGGTAATTGTAATTGGGTCACCTATTGTCTGATTAATAACAACATTGTCTGGATTCGGCATTGAGTCACCTAGGCTGGTTAAATGACTAGTTAATTAGCTCATGGTAATTATGTTTCTGGTTACAGTTTGCATCATTTGGGTAATATGATCAGGAGAGGATGTCCTCCTGTGGGATATAAAAGTGCTGTATGTGTTTAAGTTTCAAATAAACAGTTCCAGTTTTGCAGCCAAATGAGTCATGCCTAGTTCTTGGTTGCAGTAGGCGGCTATAATATCTAATATCTATGTTCAGACTGGAGAAAGCTGTATACTGACGGAAGCACTCAAGCGGAGTGTGGGAAGCAGCTCAATCGTGTGTTTTTACTGCCCTTCGACTGCATGTGTAAAGACTGCATGTCTGCTCACCCAACAAATTAAATTCAAAATACTAACAACTACTTACAAACCCATCCACAACTCTGCCCCCAGCTACATCACTGACCTAGTCTCAAAATACCAACCTAATCATTCTCTTCATTCCTCCCAAGATCTCCTGCTCTCTAGCTCCCTCATCACCTCCTCCCATGCTCTCCTCCAGGACTTTTCCAGAGCCTCTCCAATCCTTTGGAACTCCTTACCCCCATCTGTCCGATTATCTCCTACTTTATTAGCTTTTAGACGATCCCTGAAAACCCTCCTCTTCAGAAATGCCTATCCTACCCACACCTAACAACTTTATTTTTATTTTGTCCATCTGATCATCCCCCACAGTTATTACCTTTTGTTTCACATGACCCTTCCTTCTAGACTGTAAGCTCTAACGAGCAGGGCCCTCTGATCCCTCTATATTGAATTGCAACTGTACTGTTTGCCCCCATGTTGTAAAGCGCTGCACAAACTGTTGGCACTATGTAAATTCTGTATAAAAAAATATTAATAATAAAGAACCCTAAAGGCAATTCCAGAAGTATCATCTCAATATCAGGCTGTAAAGCCAATAACCACAGTGGCTGTCCAATCTCTTCCCTCAGTTTAATGCTTGTAACAGAAAAATAACAGAAAAATAACTATGCTAAGTAGAAAGATGACAGCAATAAATATTTTACAGCAGAGCTGCTGCTGATGGCTGCTGCAATACTGCCCCACATGTAGTCTACACTTGGCCATGGACGATCATTGGCTCTGGTTCTACTGCCGATGCATCCTATGATCCTCAGTCACCAGTTTCTTTGTTTTACTTCAGTGTATTTTAGGAAGTATATTGTGATAATTGACTTAGGTTTTTAATAAAAGGTCTACTAAATACATTTGTTCCTCTATCCTACAGGCTATCTGCATTTGTTGTGAAGTCCTTTAGCAAAGGGCGGCCCTACATATTTATAGATGAAAGTCATCTAAACCAATCTTTTACCTGGCTGCAGAATATTCGTAAAGATACTGGCTGCTTCCGCAATGTAGGAAGACTACTGCATACTGCTATGCAGGTGATTTTATTATCATTCTTAATTCAAAATGACATATGCAAATTGTGATACAATGTTTATCATAACATTGGTTATATTATAAAGACATAGAACCCTCTATGTCCAGATACTTGAATGTCCAGATTTTGATGTTTTGTTGGCTTGAATTATAAGTTTTTTCTGCAATCACATTCCTTCATCAGTTTCCATATATTCTATCCTTATCAGCAGTTCTTGTGTAAGAAAACCTCTTTGTATAAGTTTAACAGTTTATTTATATGTCTGGGAAAATGTAAAAAAAAAATGCATGTACATTTCAAAACCAGTGAAAATGAAATATACTGTATATACCAAAGTGCATATATAGCAAAATTCACAGTAGCGCAACAATAACACCTAATTAGTGATGAGCCGAACACCCCCGGGTTCGGTTCGCACCAGAACCCGCGAACGGACCGAAAGTTCGCACGAACATTAGAACCCTATTAAATACAATGGATGCGAACGTTTGGATTCTAAAGTGCTAATTATAACGACTATTATCCATGTTATTGTCCGAAACAGAGTTTGGGAACCCGGCTTCTGCACCAGGGGACATGTATAAATGCAAAAAGAAGTTTTAAAAACGGACGTTTTCCGGGAGCAGTCATTTTAATGATGCATAAAGTGAAAAAAAAAAAGTCAAATATTCCTTTAAATATTGTACCTGGGGGGTGTCTAAAGTATGCCTGTGAAGTGCCACGTGTTTCCCGTGTTTAGAACTGTCCCTGCACAAAATAACATTTCTAAAGGGAAAAAAGTCATTTAAAACTGCTTGCGGCTTTAATGCAATGTGTGGTCCCGGTAATATGGATGAAAATCTTTAGGAAAAATGGCATAGCTACCCCATCAACCCCCCCCTACCCCAAATAAACAAAAACTAAAACTCGCGCTTATGGAGACATACAAAAATAAATGACAAGTGAAAAGAAATTATTATATGCGCAGCTGCTACAGCATAAGGCACTAACACCTTGAGAGATAAAAAATTATAAAATGCAGCGCTAGCGAATATAAATGTGCTCAATACAAACGTATGTGTGAATGTCAACCATCTAAACCTTTCGGGATGATGGTACACACTATTAGTGAAAAGATTATGCACCAATGATTGGTGTCACCAGAAATGCAGTGGGTGTAATACTAAATGTTACCACTAAAAAGTGATCAACTAAGTAAAACCAGAAAATATACTGTGCAAAACATTAAATGAACTGAACAACCAGGCAAATAGCTCTAGGAGTAATTCACAGTACTACAGATGGTTTTCAACATCAAATAAATAATGTCCCATTTGCAACAGTGGTTGTAATATAGAAGGAAGGGGAAAAAAAAAAAAAAAAAATGCTTTAAAATAAAATAAAAGTCACCCAACATCCAACTTCTAGGACCAATAATGTTCGGTGAAATTCAACAGTTGGCTCAATAGCCCCCTACCCCAGCCCATTACCAGCCCCTTTGGGTCTTGTATGGATATTAAGGGGAACCCCGCACACAAAATAAAAAAGGACCTATATACTCTGAACAGCCGTATACAGGCGGTGCATACAAGACAGGGACTGTAGGTTTGTTCTTATGTAGAATCTGTTTATAATTTTGAACAGCTGCATTGTTTAAGTGGAGCTCCATGGCAAATTCCTTTTTTTTAGTTTTTTGTAAAACATAGGGAACGGTTATCACCCCTGTCACATTTTTTTTGCTGTCTGTGCCCCTGTTCAGAACATTTCACCTCACTTTGCGTCCCAATGACAACTGTTTTTGAAATGTGGTGTTTTTATTGAAACAAGGATTGGTGATAAAGCATCAGTAGAGAGGAGACACCTTTCTCCCATATTAATTCTTACAGGAGAGAATTTTCCTTCCAAGGGGTAGATTTCCTCTCACTTCCTGTTGTCTTCTTCCGTTTGCAAGTAGTAGTCGTTTGTAAGTTGGATGTTTGAAAGTAGGGACCTGCCGTATATACTCTGCAGAAATTGGCCCCTTAGGTGTTGGTGTTGGCACAACACTGTAAGCACTCACAGTTACTCTTGGTGGGTGCTGGAACGCCCTGCTGTCAACTATTATATCAGGAATTGTAATAACATATAATTGTTGATCAGTGGTAGTAAAAATTGGGCCTTAGATGTGCTGGTGCCACAACACTGTAAGGCCTGACAGTTACTCTTGGTGGGCGCAGCAATGGGCCCTGCTGTGAATTATTAGATCAAGAATTGTAATTGCATGCCCCTGTTGAACAGGGGCTGAAAAATTAGGCCTTTGGTGGTGGTGGTGGTGGTGATGGTGGTGCTGGTGCCACAACACTGTAAGGCCTGACAGTTACTCTTGGTGGGCGCAGCAATGGTCCCTGCTGTGAATTATTAGATCAATAATTATAATTGCATGCCCCTGTTGAACAGGGGCTTAAAAATTGGGCCTTTGGTGGTGGTGGTGGTGGTGATGGTGGTGCTGGTGCCACAACACTGTAAGGCCTGACAGTTACTCTTGGTGGGCGCAGCAATGGGCCCTGCTGTGAATTATTAGATCAATAATTATAATTGCATGCCCCTGTTGAACAGGGGCTGAAAAATTGGGCCTTAGGCACTGGTGGCACAACACTGCAACCCCTCACAGATACTGTACTTGGAGCACAGCAATGAGGCCTGTTGCAAAGTATTGCATCAAAAATTTTAATTACACGCCCCTGTTAAACAGGGGCTGAAAAATTGGGCCTTAGCCACTGGTGGCGTCACCCATAAACCAAAATGATCTTCCAAGCTATCATCGTTAATCGTATCATTGAGGAGGAGGAGGAGGATAGCTAGTCAACATAACAGCACAGGCACTCAGCATCAGCATCAGTCTTGAAGGGATGTGACATTTTAAAATCAATTAGTCTGTTATATCAGCATCTGGTGTGTGGTAGCTGGTGGTGATCCAAGACTGGTTCATCTTGATGAAAGTCAGTCGATCAACCGAGTCGGTGGACAGGCGCACCCTGTGATCCGTGACAAATCCTCCAGCAGCACTGAATGTGCGTTCTGAAAGAACGCTGGATGCAGGACAGGCCAGTAGCTCAATTGCATACTGTGCAAGCTCTGGCCAGTGATCCATCCTCAAGACCCAGTAAGCCAGAGGATTTTCGGTGGGGAAGGTGTCCAAGTCTGACCTTGCCCCTAGGTATTCCTGCACCATGTATATCAGACGCTGGCGATGGTTGCTGGAACCGATCATACTTTGGGGCTGCGGACTAAAGAATTGTCTGAACGCATCGGTCAGACGGCCACCTTCCCCACCGCTCCTTCTTTGACTGGCCGAAGCCTCAGCAACTCGTTGTCCAGGACCAGGAGTTTGTAACCTCCCAGTCTCTGGGAACGCGTTGCACAGACCTTTCTGCAAGGCCTCCCGGAGTTGTCTCATCCTCTGCTCCCTCTGCGACGGTACGATAAGGTCCGCAACCTTACCCTTGTACCGTGGATCAAGGAGAGTGGCCAGCCAGTAATGGTCCCTCTCCTTGATCCGAAGAATACGAGGATCCTCCGCAGACTTTGCAGGATCAGGGAGGCCATGCAGCGTAGGTTAGCTGAGGCATTCAGTCCAGAGTCCTCTGGGTCACTAAGGACGACATGATCCGCAGCCACCTCCTCCCAGCCACGTACAAGTCCACTGGTTTCTTGGGACTGTAAATCATCCCTAAAAGACTGCTGCTGATGATGCTGAGTGCCAGCCTCCACCTCCATGCTGACACAATCCTCCTCCTCCTCCTCCTCCTCCTCCTCTTCCTGTGCGATGGGTGGGACAGAAGGAACACTGTCTGGGTAAAGAGGGCCTTGAGAGGCAAGGAAGTCCTCCTCTTCCTGCCTCTGTTCTGCCTCAAGTGCCCTGTCCATTATTCCACGCAGCGTGTGCTCCAACAGGTGGACAAGAGGTACAGTGTCACTGATGCATGCACTGTCACTGCTCACCATCCTCGTGGCCTCCTCAAATGGTGCCAGGACAGTGCATGCATCCCTGATCATGCCCCACTGGCGTGGTGAAAAAAACCCGAGCTCCCCTGACCCTGTCCTGGTGCCGTAGTCGCACAGGTACTCATTGATGGCCCTCTGCTGTGTGTGCAGTCGCTGCAGCATGGCCAACGTTGAGTTCCACCTGGTGGGCATGTCACATATAAGGCGGTTCTTGGGCAGGTTCAACTCCTTTTGAAGCTCAGCCAGGCGAGCACTGGCATTATAAGATCTGCGGAAATGCACACAGACTTTCCTGGCCTGCCTCAGGACATCCTGTAAGCCCGGGTACCTGCCCAAAAACCGCTGCACCACCAGGTTAAGGACGTGAGCCATACAGGGCACATGGGTCAGTTGTCCCTGTCGGAGGGCGGAGAGGAGGTTGGTGCCATTGTCGCAAACCACCATTCCTGGCTTAAGCTGGCGTGGCGTCAACCACCTCTCGGCCTGCCCCTGCAGAGCAGACAGGACCTCTGCCCCAGTGTGGCTCCTGTCCCCCAAACACACCAGCGCAAGCACGGCATGGCATCTTTTTGCCTGCGTACTTGCGTAGCCCCTTGAACGCCTACGGAGCACCGCTGGTTCCAAGGACAAACCACAGGAAGAGGCCATGGAGAAAGAAGAAGAGGAGGGGGTGGAGGAGAGAGGTGTGTCACAACCAGTAGTAGCATTTTGGAGGCGTGGCGGTGGAACAACCTCCAACACTACTGCACCTTGTCCTGCATCCTTCCCAGCTGCCAAAAGAGTGACCCAATGGGCCGTGAAAGAAAGGTAACGTCCCTGTCCATGCCTGCTGGACCATGAGTCAGCGGTAATATGCACCTTACCGCTGACCGCCCTGTCCAGCGAGGCTAAGACATTGCCTTCCACATGCCTGTAGAGAGCCGGAATAGCCTTCCGTGCGAAAAAGTGTCGTTTGGGAACCTGCCACTGAGGAACCGCACATTGCACAAACTCACGGAAGGGGGCCGAGTCTACCAACTGAAAAGGCAGCAGTTGAAGCGCTAGCAATTTAGCCAAGCTAGCATTCAACCGCTGGGCATGTGGATGGCTGGGAGTGAACTTCTTTCGACGGTCCAGCAGCTGGGGCAGGGAAATTTGCCTGCTAGAATCGGACGTTGGTGTACTGCTAGCAGAGTGCCCGCAAGTACTTGCCTGTGACACACCTAATTCTACACCTTCATTCCTCTCAGAGCAGGTTTCAGAGAGGAGTGAAGGTATAGTGGGGTTGGAGATCCCAGCTGAAGCGGTGCAAGAAGAGGTCAGCTTTGTTCTTTGGTGTGGGTCTTTAAGGTAGGCTTGCCAACGAGCTGCATGGCAGGTCAACATATGTCTAATCAAGCATGTGGTGCCCAAGCGGCTGATGTTTTGGCCACGCGATATACGCTTGAGACATATGTTGCAAACAGCAGCTGTGCGATCTGATGCACTCGCCTCAAAAAAGGCCCACACCAAAGAACTTTTTGCATGACGGGCAGAGGCAGCGCCCTGCACAGGCGGAGCTCTGCGGTGTGATTCCGTCGGTGTGCTGCCCATACGCTGGCCACTCAAGGGCATCCTGCCTCGTTGGAGATGTGCCTCCTCCTCATCCTCCTCCTCCTCCTCTCTCCTATTAGGCACCCACGTGGAGTCAGTGACCTCATCATCCCCTCCCTCCTCATCACTGGAGCCAATCTGGCAATATGCTGCAGCTGCTGGAGCATGACTGCCAGATTGGTGTCCTTCTTGAGCATCCCCTCTCTCTGCTCTCACGCTGCTGCCTTCCTCTAGCTGGGTATCATCATCAGATCCTTCCAAACGCTGGGCATCCTCCTGGAGCATGTACCCAACACTGTGCTCAAACAGTTCGGGGGACTCCTCAGGAGGAGGGCATGGTGGGTCTAGGGAAGGATTGACTAATGAAGATAATGATACCAGAGAAGAGGACGCTTTGGCAGCTGCTTTGCCAGTACCCTGAGCCTGGGTGAGAGAGGATGAGGAGGATGAGGTGGGCTTGGTCATCCACTCTACCAAGTCTTCAGCATGATGTGGCTCAACATGTCCAGCTGCCGAAAACAAGGACAAGCGTGTCCCATGGCCATGTGCTGATGACAATGCACCGCGTACACGACCAGCACTGTTGCCCCCAGACACAGAGCCTGCTTGCCCTCTTTTTTTGCCTCCTGACTGTCTGCCTCTCCTTGGTTGCCTTCCAGACATTTTAATGGATGGCCTGCAGGGAGATGGGAAAAACAGCAATAAGGGCTACCTTCAGGTGTATACTGTGCAGGAGGCTTAGCAACAATGACACTGACACTGTCCCCTGCCTATCCTTCTCTGTCCCTAAACACAAGGATTGAAAATATGGTTCAGCAAAATAGTTTTAGAACAGAATAGCACACTGACACTTTCCCTCACTGTCCTACTCTGTCCCTCCCTACAAACAAGATTTAGCACAGAATAGCACACTGATAATTTCTACGAGTGTCCTTCTCTGTCCCTAAACTCATGGTTTAAAAATATGGAACAGCAAATTTGGTTTAGAACAGAACAGCACACTGTCAGTTTCACTCACTGTACCTCTCTGTCCCTCAACTCAAGGATTGAAAATATGGAACAGCAAAATTGGTTTAGAACAGAATAGCACACTGTCAGTTTCACTCACTGTACCTCTCTGTCCCTCAACTCAAGGATTGAAAATATGGAACAGCAAAATTGGTTTAGAACAGAATAGCACACTGTCAGTTTCACTCACTGTACCTCTCTGTCCCTCAACTCAAGGATTGAAAATATGGTTCAGCAAAATAGTTTTAGAACAGAATAGCACACTGACACTTAACCTCACTGTCCTACTCTGTCCCTCCCTACGAACAAGATTTAGCACAGAATAGCACACTGATAATTTCTACGAGTGTCCTTCTCTGTCCCTAAACTCAAGGATTGAAAATATGGAACAGCAAAATTGGTTTCGAACAGAATAGCACACTGACACTTTCCCTCACTGTACCTCTCTGTCCCTACAAACAAGATTTAGCACAAAATAGCACACTGACACTTTCCCTCACTGTACCTCTCTGTCCCTACAAACAAGATTTAGCACAAAATAGCACACTGACACTTTCCCTCACTGTACCTCTCTGTCCCTAAACTCAAGGATTGAAAATATGGTTCAGCAAGATTGGTTTAGAACAGAATATCACACTGACACTTTCCCTCACTGTACCTCTCTGTCCCTACAAACAAGGATTAGCACAGAATAGCACACTGTCACTGACACTCTCCCTACCTATCCTTATCTGTCCCTAAACACAAGGAATCCAGGATTATGTAAAGGAAAAATAATGACACTGTCCCTGCCTATGCTTCTCTTTCCCTACTCCGGAACACACTACACAAAGGCCGCCGCGCTGGCGGCCTTTTATAGTGTGGGGCGTGTACTAAACCCCCTCAGCAATAATTGGCCACAGGCATCCTGCCTGTGGCCAATCATTGCTCTCCTCGCTGCCGGCGCTGTGATTGGCCAAGCATGCGGGGTCACAGTGCATGCTTGGCCAATCACAGCGCCTGGATGACACTGCGATGGCGTAGTGCATTGTGGGCCATTCGCGTCACTCGAATTTGGCGCGAACGGCCCAAATCGTTCGATCTTCGTCGAACGATCGAACAGCCGATGTTCGAGTCGAACGTATGTTCGACTCGAACACGAAGCTCATCCCTACACCTAATTAATTCAGTGTTCAATACAAAAAATGCAATGATCGAATATCTATAATAGGGATGAGCTTTGTGTTCATGTTTTTTTCTAGGGACAGAAAACTATAGGTAGGGAGAGTGTCAGTGTGTTTTACTGTGCGAATCCTTGTTTCTAGGGACAGGGAAGGACAGTGAGGGAATTCTCCTTGTGCTATAGTGTGCTTTAAAAAAACATTTTTTCTAGGGACAGAAAACTATAGGTAGGGAGAGTGTCAGTGTGTTTTACTGTGCGAATCCTTGTTTCTAGGGACAGGGAAGGACAGTGAGGGAAATTCTCCTTGTGCTATAGTGTGCTTTTAAAAAAACATTTTTTCTAGGGACAGAAAACTATAGGTAGGGAGAGTGTCAGTGTGTTTTACTGTGCGAATCCTTGTTTCTAGGGACAGGGAAGGACAGTGAGGGAAATTCTCCTTGTGCTATAGTGTGCTTTAAAAAAACATTTTTTCTAGGGACAGAAAACTATAGGTAGGGAGAGTGTCAGTGTGTTTTACTGTGCGAATCCTTGTTTCTAGGGACAGGGAAGGACAGTGAGGGAAATTCTCCTTGTGCTATAGTGTGCTTTAAAAAAACATTTTTTCTAGGGACAGAAAACTATAGGTAGGAAGAGTGTCAGTTTCTTTCACTGTGATAATCCTTTTTTCTGGGAACAGGGAAGGACAGTGAGGGAAATTCTCCTTGTGCTATAGTGTGCTTTAAAAAAACATTTTTTCTAGGGACAGAAAACTATAGGTAGGAAGAGTGTCAGTTTCTTTCACTGTGATAATCCTTGTTTCTAGGGACAGGGAAGGACAGTGAGGGAAATTCTCCTTGTGCTATAGTGTGCTTTAAAAAAACATTTTTTCTAGGGACAGAAAACTATAGGTAGGAAGAGTGTCAGTTTCTTTCACTGTGATAATCCTTTTTTCTAGGGACAGGGAAGGACAGTGAGGGAAATTCTCCTTGTGCTATAGTGTGCTTTAAAAAAACATTTTTTCTAGGGACAGAAAACTATAGGTAGGAAGAGTGTCAGTTTCTTTCACTGTGATAATCCTTGTTTCTAGGGACAGGGAAGGACAGTGAGGGAAATTCTCCTTGTGCTATAGTGTGCTTTAAAAAAACATTTTTTCTAGGGACAGAAAACTATAGGTAGGAAGAGTGTCAGTTTCTTTCACTGTGATAATCCTTTTTTCTAGGGACAGGGAAGGACAGTGAGGGAAATTCTCCTTGTGCTATAGTGTGCTTTAAAAAAACATTTTTTCTAGGGACAGAAAACTATAGGTAGGAAGAGTGTCAGTTTCTTTCACTGTGATAATCCTTGTTTCTAGGGACAGGGAAGGACAGTGAGGGAAATTCTCCTTGTGCTATAGTGTGCTTTAAAAAAACATTTTTTCTAGGGACAGAAAACTATAGGTAGGAAGAGTGTCAGTTTCTTTCACTGTGATAATCCTTTTTTCTAGGGACAGGGAAGGACAGTGAGGGAAATTCTCCTTGTGCTATAGTGTGCTTTAAAAAAACATTTTTTCTAGGGACAGAAAACTATAGGTAGGAAGAGTGTCAGTTTCTTTCACTGTGATAATCCTTGTTTCTAGGGACAGGGAAGGACAGTGAGGGAAATTCTCCTTGTGCTATAGTGTGCTTTAAAAAAACATTTTTTCTAGGGACAGAAAACTATAGGTAGGAAGAGTGTCAGTTTCTTTCACTGTGATAATCCTTGTTTCTAGGGACAGGGAAGGAAAGTGAGGGAAATTCTCCTTGTGCTATAGTGTGCTTTAAAAAAACTTTTTTTCTAGGGACAGAAAACTATAGGTAGGAAGAGTGTCAGTTTCTTTCACTGTGATAATCCTTGTTTCTAGGGACAGGGAAGGACAGTGAGGGAAATTCTCCTTGTGCTATAGTGTGCTTTAAAAAAACATTTTTTCTAGGGACAGAAAACTATAGGTAGGAAGAGTGTCAGTTTCTTTCACTGTGATAATCCTTGTTTCTAGGGACAGGGAAGGACAGTGAGGGAAATTCTCCTTGTGCTATAGTGTGCTTTAAAAAAACATTTTTTCTAGGGACAGAAAACTATAGGTAGGGAGAGTGTCAGTGTGTTTTACTGTGCGAATCCTTGTTTCTAGGGACAGGGAAGGACAGTGAGGGAAATTTTCCTTGTGCTATAGTGTGCTTTAAAAAAACATTTTTTCTAGGGACAGAAAACTATAGGTAGGAAGAGTGTCAGTTTCTTTCACTGTGATAATCCTTTTTTCTGGGAACAGGGAAGGACAGTGAGGGAAATTCTCCTTGTGCTATAGTGTGCTTTAAAAAAACATTTTTTCTAGGGACAGAAAACTATAGGTAGGAAGAGTGTCAGTTTCTTTCACTGTGATAATCCTTGTTTCTAGGGACAGGGAAGGACAGTGAGGGAAATTCTCCTTGTGCTATAGTGTGCTTTAAAAAAACATTTTTTCTAGGGACAGAAAACTATAGGTAGGAAGAGTGTCAGTTTCTTTCACTGTGATAATCCTTTTTTCTAGGGACAGGGAAGGACAGTGAGGGAAATTCTCCTTGTGCTATAGTGTGCTTTAAAAAAACATTTTTTCTAGGGACAGAAAACTATAGGTAGGAAGAGTGTCAGTTTCTTTCACTGTGATAATCCTTGTTTCTAGGGACAGGGAAGGACAGTGAGGGAAATTCTCCTTGTGCTATAGTGTGCTTTAAAAAAACATTTTTTCTAGGGACAGAAAACTATAGGTAGGAAGAGTGTCAGTTTATTTCACTGTGATAATCCTTGTTTCTAGGGACAGGGAAGGACAGTGAGGGAAATTCTCCTTGTGCTATAGTGTGCTTTAAAAAAACATTTTTTCTAGGGACAGAAAACTATAGGTAGGAAGAGTGTCAGTTTCTTTCACTGTGATAATCCTTGTTTCTAGGGACAGGGAAGGACAGTGAGGGAAATTCTCCTTGTGCTATAGTGTGCTTTAAAAAAACATTTTTTCTAGGGACAGAAAACTATAGGTAGGAAGAGTGTCAGTTTCTTTCACTGTGATAATCCTTTTTTCTAGGGACAGGGAAGGACAGTGAGGGAAATTCTCCTTGTGCTATAGTGTGCTTTAAAAAAACATTTTTTCTAGGGACAGAAAACTATAGGTAGGAAGAGTGTCAGTTTCTTTCACTGTGATAATGCTTGTTTCTAGGGACAGGGAAGGACAGTGAGGGAAATTCTCCTTGTGCTATAGTGTGCTTTAAAAAAACATTTTTTCTAGGGACAGAAAACTATAGGTAGGAAGAGTGTCAGTTTCTTTCACTGTGATAATCCTTGTTTCTAGGGACAGGGAAGGACAGTGAGGGAAATTCTCCTTGTGCTATAGTGTGCTTTAAAAAAACATTTTTTCTAGGGACAGAAAACTATAGGTAGGAAGAGTGTCAGTTTCTTTCACTGTGATAATGCTTGTTTCTAGGGACAGGGAAGGACAGTGAGGGAAATTCTCCTTGTGCTATAGTGTGCTTTAAAAAAACATTTTTTCTAGGGACAGAAAACTATAGGTAGGAAGAGTGTCAGTTTCTTTCACTGTGATAATCCTTGTTTCTAGGGACAGGGAAGGACAGTGAGGGAAATTCTCCTTGTGCTATAGTGTGCTTTAAAAAAACATTTTTTCTAGGGACAGAAAACTATAGGTAGGAAGAGTGTCAGTTTCTTTCACTGTGATAATCCTTGTTTCTAGGGACAGGGAAGGAAAGTGAGGGAAATTCTCCTTGTGCTATAGTGTGCTTTAAAAAAACATTTTTTCTAGGGACAGAAAACTATAGGTAGGAAGAGTGTCAGTTTCTTTCACTGTGATAATCCTTTTTTCTAGGGACAGGGAAGGACAGTGAGGGAAATTCTCCTTGTGCTATAGTGTGCTTTAAAAAAACATTTTTTCTAGGGACAGAAAACTATAGGTAGGAAGAGTGTCAGTTTCTTTCACTGTGATAATCCTTGTTTCTAGGGATAGGGAAGGACAGTGAGGGAAATTCTCCTTGTGCTATAGTGTGCTAAAGCATTCCTCATCAACCATCTTTGAAATCCTTGTTTTTTGGACAGTCAGGGAAATTGTCGTTGTGCTATTCTGTGCAAAAGCAATCATCCTCAACCATATTTAGTAATCCTTAAGTAAAGGGACAGAGAAGGACACCTGAAGGTAGCCCTTATTGCTTTTTTCCCATCTCCCTGTAGGCCATCTATTAGAATGTCTGGAAGGCAAACAAGGAGAGGCAGACAGTCAGGAGGCAATAAAAGAGGGCAAGCAGGCTCTGTGTCTGGGGGCAACAGTGCTGGTCGTGGACGCGGTGCATTGTCATCAGCACATGGCCATGGGACACGCTTGTCCTTCTTTTCGGCAGCTGGACATGTTGAGCCACATCATGCCGAAGACTTGGTAGAGTGGATGACCAAGCCCTCCTCCTCCTCCTCATCCTCTCTCACCCAGGCTCAGGGTACTGGCAAAGCAGCTGCCAAAGCGTCCTCTTCCCTGGTATCAATGTCAGACTCATCATCAGTCACTCCTTCCCTAGACCCACCATGTCCTCCTCCTGAGGAGTCCCCCGAACTGTTTGAGCACAGTGTTGGGTACATGCTCCAGGAGGATGCCCAGCGTTTCGAAGGGTCTGATGAGAAACCCAGCTACAGGAAGGCAGTAGCGTGAGAGCAGACAGAGGGGATGCTCAAGAAGGACACCAATCTGGCAGTCATGTTCCAGCAGCTGCAGCATACTGCCAGATTGGCTCCAGTGATGAGGAGGGAGGGGATGATGAGGTCACTGACTCCACGTGGGTGCCTAATAGGAGAGAGGAGGAGGAGGAGGATGAGGAGGAGGCACATCTCCAACGAGGCAGGATGCCCTTTGGTGGCCAGCGTAAGGGCAGTACACCAACGGAATCACACCGC
This sequence comes from Rana muscosa, assembly GCA_029206835.1. NCBI lineage: Eukaryota > Metazoa > Chordata > Amphibia > Anura > Ranidae > Rana > Rana muscosa. The sequence continues at coordinate 292,135,973 of CM055123.1, read as the reverse complement.
AGAGCTCCGCCTGTGCAGGGCGCTGCCTCTGCCCGTCATTCAAAAAGTTCTTTGGTGTGGGCCTTTTTTGAGGCTAGTGCATCAGATCGCACAGCTGCTGTTTGCAACATATGTCTCAAGCGTATATCGCGTGGCCAAAACATCAGCCGCTTGGGTACCACATGCCTGACCAGACATATGTTGACCTGCCATGCAGCTCGTTGGCAAGCCTACCTCAAAGACCCACACCAAAGAACAAAGCGGACCTCTCCTTGCACCGCATCAGCTGGGATCTCCAACCCCACTATAACTTCAGTCCTCTCTGAAACATGCACTGAGAGGAATGAAGGTGTAGAATTAGGTGTGTCACAGCCAAGTACTTGCGGCCACTCTGCTAGCAGTACACCCACGTCCGATTCTAGCAGGCAAATTTCCCTGCCCCAGCTGCTGGACCGTCGAAAGAAGTTCACTCCCAGCCATCCACATGCCCAGCGGTTGAATGCTAGCTTGGCTAAATTGCTAGCGCTTCAACTGCTGCCTTTTCAGTTGGTAGACTCGGCCCCCTTCCGTGAGTTTGTGCAATGTGCGGTTCCTCAGTGGCAGGTTCCCAAACGCCACTTTTTCTCACGGAAGGCTATTCCGGCTCTCTACCGGCATGTGGAAGGCAATGTCTTGGCCTCGCTGGACAGGGCGGTCAGCGGTAAGGTGCATATTACCGCTGACTCATGGACAGGGACGTTACCTTTCTTTCACGGCCCATTGGGTCACTCTTTTGGCAGCTGGGAAGGATGCAGGACAAGGTGCAGTAGTGTTGGAGGTTGTTCCACCGCCACGCCTCCAAAATGCTACTACTGGTTGTGACACACCTCTCTCCTCCACCCCCTCCTCTTCTTCTTCCTCCATGGCCTCTTCCTGTGGTTTGTCCTATGAACCAGCGGTGCTCCGTAGCCGTTCAAGGGGCTACGCAAGTACGCAGGCAAAAAGATGCCATGCCGTGCTTGCGCTGGTGTGTTTGGGGGACAGAAGCCACACTGGGGCAGAGGTCCTGTCTGCTCTGCAGGGCCAGGCCGAGAGGTGGTTGATGCCACGCCAGCTTAAGCCAGGAATGGTGGTTTGCGACAATGGCACCAACCTCCTCTCCGCCCTCCGACAGGGACAACTGACCCATGTGCCCTGTGTGGCTCACGTCCTTAACCTGGTGGTGCAGCGGTTCTTGGGCAGGTACCCGGGCTTACAGGATGTCCTGAGGCAGGCCAGGAAAGTCTGTGTGCATTTCCGCAGATCTTATAATGCCAGTGCTCGCCTGGCTGAGCTGCAAAAGGAGTTGAACCTGCCCAAGAACCGCCTTATATGTGACATGCCCACCAGGTGGAACTCAACGTTGGCCATGCTGCAGCGGCTGCACACGCAGCAGAGGGCCATCAATGAGTACCTGTGCGACTACGGCACCAGGACAGGGTCAGGGGAGCTTGGTTTTTTTTCTCCACGCCAGTGGGGCATGATCAGGGATGCATGCACTGTCCTGGCACCATTTGAGGAGGCCACGAGGATGGTGAGCAGTGACAGTGCATGCATCAGTGACACTGTACCTCTTGTCCACCTGTTGGAGCACACGCTGCGTGGAATAATGGACAGGGCACTTGAGGCAGAACAGAGGCAGGAAGAGGAGGACTTCCTTGCCTCTCAAGGCCCCCTTTACCCAGACAGTGTTCCTTCTGTCCCACCCATCGCACAGGAAGAGGAGGAGGAGGAGGAGGAGGAGGATTGTGTCAGCATGGAGGTGGAGGCTGGCACTCAGCATCATCAGCAGCAGTCTTTTAGGGATGATTTACAGTCCCAAGAAACCAGTGGACTTGTACGTGGCTGGGAGGAGGTGGCTGCGGATCATGTCGTCCTTAGTGACCCAGAGGACTCCGGAGCGAATGCCTCAGCAAACCTACGCTGCATGGCCTCCCTGATCCTGCAAAGTCTGCGGAAGGATCCTCGTATTCTTCGGATCAAGGAGAGGGACCATTACTGGCTGGCCACTCTCCTTGATCCACGGTACAAGGGTAAGGTTGCGGACCTTATCGTACCGTCGCAGAGGGAGCAGAGGATGAGACAACTCCGGGAGGCCTTGCAGAAAGGTCTGTGCAACGCGTTCCCAGAGACTGGGAGGTTACAAACTCCTGGTCCTGGACAACGAGTTGCTGAGGCTTTGGCCAGTCAAAGAAAGAGCGGTGGGGAAGGTGGCCGTCTGACCGATGCGTTCAGACAATTCTTTAGTCCGCAGCCCCAAAGTATGATCGGTTCCAGCAACCATCGCCAGCGTCTGATAAACATGGTGCAGGAATATCTAGGGGCAAGGTCAGACTTGGACACCTTCCCCACCGAAAATCCTCTGGCTTACTGGGTCTTGAGGATGGATCACTGGCCAGAGCTTGCACAGTATGCAATTGAGCTACTGGCCTGTCCTGCATCCAGCGTTCTTTCGGAACGCACATTCAGTGCTGCTGGAGGATTTGTCACGGATCACAGGGTGCGCCTGTCCACCGACTCGGTTGATCGACTGACTTTCATCAAGATGAACCAGTCTTGGATCACCACCAGCTACCACACACCTGATGCTGATATAACAGACTAATTGATTTTAACATGTCACATCCCTTCAAGACTGATGCTGATGCTGAGTGCCTGTGCTGTTATGTTGACTGGCTATCCTCCTCCTCCGAGTCCTCAATGATACGATTGATGATGATAGCTTGGAAGATCATTTTTGTTTATGGGTGCCGCCACCAGTGGCTAAGGCCCAATTTTTCAGCCCCTGTTTTACAGGGGCGTGTAATTACAATTTTTTTAGCAATAATTTGCCATAGGGCTCATTGCTGTGCTCCAAGTACAGTATCTGTGAGGGGTTGTAGTGTTGTGCCACCAGTGCCTAAGGCCCAATTTTTCAGCCCCTGTTCAACAGGGGCATGTAATTACAATTCTTGATCTAATAATTCACAGCAGGGCCCATTGCTGCACCCACCAAGAGTAACTCTGAGGGCTTACAGTGTTGTGGCAACGCCACCACCACCACCACCACGAAAGGCCCAATTTTTCAGCCCCTGTTCAAAAGGGGCATGTAATTACAGTTCTTGATCTAATAATTCACAGCAGGGCCCATTCCTGCACCCACCAAGAGTAACTCTGAGGGCTTACAGTGTTGTGGCAACGCCACCACCACCATCACCACGAAAGGCCCAATTTTTCAGCCCCTGTTCAAAAGGGGCATGTAATTACAATTCTTGATCTAATAATTCACAGCAGGGCCCATTCCTGCACCCACCAAGAGTAACTGTCAGGGCTTACAGTGTTGTGGCACCAGCACCACCATCAAAGGCCCAATTTTTACTACCACTGTTCAACAATTATATGTAATTAAAATTCCTGATATAATAGTTGACAGCAGGGCGTTCCAGCACCAACCAAGAGTAACTGTGAGTGCTTACAGTGTTGTGCCAACACCAACAACTAAGGGGCCTATTTCTGCAGAGTATATACGGCAGGTCCCTACTTTCAAACATCCAACTTACAAACGACTCCTACTTGCAAACGCAAGAAGACAACAGGAAGTGAGAGGAAATCTACCCCTTGGAAGGAAAATTCTCTCCTGTAAGAATTAATATGGGAGAAAGGTGTCTCCTCTGTACTGATGCTTTACCACCAATCCTTGTTTCAAGAAAAACACCACATTTCAAAAACAGTTGTCATTGGGACGGAAAGTGAGGTGAAATGTTCTGAACAGGGGCACAGACAGCAAAACAAATGTTACAGGGGTGATAACCCTTACCTATGTTTTCCAAAAAGTTTAAAAATAGATTTTTGGGCTGGAGCTACACTTAAACAATGTACCTGTTCAAAATTACAAACAGATTCTACATAAGAACAAACCTACAGTCCCTGTCTTGTATGCACCGCCTGTATACGGCTGTTCAGAGTATATAGGGCCTTTTATATTTTATGTGCGGGGTTCCCCTTAATATCCATACAAGACCCAAAGGGGCTGGTAATGGGCTGGGGTGGGGGGGGGGTCATGGGGTAGCTATGCCATTTTTCTTAAAGATTTTCATCCATATTACCGGGACCAGACATTACATTAAAGCCGCAAGCAGTTTTAAATGGCTTTTTTTTTCCTTTAGAAGTGTCATTTTGTGCAGGGACAGTTCTAAACACGGGAAACACGTGGCACTTCACAGGCATACTTTAGACACCCCCCAGGTACGATATTTAAAGGAATATTTGACTTTTTTTTTTCACTTTATGCATCATTAAAATGACTGCTCCCGAAAAACGACCGTTTTTAAAACTTCTTTTTGCATTGATACATGTCCCCTGGTGCACAACCCGGGTTCCCAAACCCTTTTTAGGACAATAACATGCATAATAGTTGTTATAATTAGCACTTTAGAATTCGAACGTTCGCATCCATTGTATTTAATAGGGTTCTAATGTTCGTACAAACTTTCGGTCCGTTCGCGGGTTCTGGTGCGAACCGAACCCGGGGGTGTTCGGCTCATCACTAATCTATAATATTCCATATGCAAAGAAAATACACTGCTCAATAAAATTAAAGGAACACTTTTAAATGAGAACTCCTGGGAACTCCTGGGATATTGATCTGGTCAGTTAAGTAGCAGAGGGGGTTGTTAATCAGTTTCAGCTGCTTTGCTGTTAATTGAAATTAACAACAGGTGCACTAGATGGGCAACAATGACGGTTATGTTTTTTTAGGTGGAGGTGTCTGACATTTTTTTTCCCTACTCATCTTTTCTGACTGTTTTTCACTAGTTTTGCATTTGGCTAAGGTCAGTGTCACTAATGGTAGCACGAGGCGATACTTGGACCCTATAAAGGTTGCACAGGCAGTCCAACTCCTCCAGTATGGCACATCAATACCTGTCATTGCCAGAAGGTTTGCCCTGTCTCCCAGCACAGTCTCAAGAGCATGGAGGAGATTCCAGGAGACAGGCAGTTACTCTAGGAAAGCTGGACAGAGCCATAGAAGGTCCTTAACCCATCAGCAGGACTGGTATCTGCTCCTTTGTGCAAGGAGGAACAGCATGAGCACTGCCAGAGCCCTACAAAATGACCTCCAGCAGGCCACTGGTGTAAATGTCTCTGACCAAACAATCAGAAACAGACTTCATGGGGGTGGCCTGAGGGCCCGACGTCCTCTAGTGTGCTCTGTGCTCACTGCCGGACACTGTGGAGCTCGATTGGCATTTTCCATTGAACACCAGAATTGGCAGGTCCGCCGCTGGTGCCCCATGCTTTTCACAGATGAGAGCAGGTTCACCCTGAGCATATGTGTCAGACGTGAAAGGGTCTGGAGAAGCCACAGAGAACTTTATGCTGCCTGTAACATTGTTCAGCATGACCGGTTTGGTGTTGGGTCAGTGATGGTCTGGGAAGGCATATCCATGGAGGGACGCACCCCTGGGACATTATGTTTCAGTCCATCCGGTGCCGCCAGGTTGCATCTCAGTCTGCTCAGGAGCTCAGTGATGCTCTGGTCCAGATCTGGGAGGAAATACCCCAGGACACCATCCGTCGTCTCATTAGGAGCATGCCCTGATGTTTTCAGGCATGTATACAAGCACTTGGGGGTCATACAAACTACTGAGGACCATTTTGAGTTGTTGCAATGAAATTTCAGCAAAATGGACTAGCTTGCTGCATAATTTTTTCACTTTGATTTCCGGGGTGTCTTTGAATTCAGCCCTCCGTAGGTGGATAATTTTCATTTTCATCAAATGATGTGCCATCCTTTCATTCCTAACACATTACCCCGTCCATATCAGTATAGATATCAGGCATGAGATTTTGCCCCATTGAGATCTGATGTGTTTTCAAAGTGTTCCTTTAATTTTTTTGAGCAGTGTATAAAAAATATAAAAATATATATTAAAAAAAACCCCACGTGTTTGTTATAAAATGTTGCATATAAATTTCCTTCTTCATATATTTCTGCCAAAATATAGTCTGCTACATTTCTTTGATAACAATAACCCAAATCCATGTATATTATTTAGTCTGTGTGAAAGTTAGAGAGTCTACAAACTATGATATATGTATTTATAAATACCCTAAAATGCCAGGATAGTAAAAATACCCCCCCAATTTTTTCAAATTGTCATTTTTTTTGGTCACAATTTTTTTGAAAATTAAAAAATAATACTTGTGTAGCGGGTATTTGAATTTGTAAGGACTCTGGTGGTGTGAAGTTCCTTGGGGTCCCTGGGTGGTGCTGTTGCCTTGGGCCCGAGCTGAACATACACTGCGAACCGTGCCTTTTTGTCTGGAGCTGGTACAGCGGGGCAAGGAACCCGCTGGGATGCAAAGGGAGAGGTCATAAAAGGGGCGGAGGCCCTGATTTTGGGGGAGAGAGTCGGAGGACGCGGCCGCACCCAGGCACCTTCGGCTTGGGTGCTGGCGTTCCGGTGTTCCAGGCCTAGGCGCCCTTGGCCTAGCTGGAGCAGAGATGGAGTCCATTCCAGACACCTTTAGCCTGGGGTGAGGTACTATGGCGGATGCCTGGGGCTCAGTACCTTTGACTGAGTTACGCCAGGGTGAGGAATCCGAGGGGGCCCTAACTCCTTGGGTGCCCGTGTCTGAGTTCGTGAGGACTGGTGCGCAGTAACTTCTCCGAAGAGTCCGGCGCGGCATCGCTGGTGACGGAGAGGCCTCCATTTCTCCCTTGGACGGATTTCTTCCCCTGACAGGGGCAAAGTGAGAGAAGGTAAATTCACATTCTAAATTGCCTAGTCAGTGGCAGTGACTATTCACCACTGGTGACAGCACTGTGGGCAGCAGCAAGAAGGGAAAGGATTGTGCCTCGATCTGTCCCCCCATTATTCAAAAGGAGAAAGACTGTTTTATTGCTTGGCAAGAAGAATAAAACTGAGTTGTACCTATTCACTGTGTGGAACTTGGGTTACTAAGCAAAGGAGTCAGGGACGAAGGACTGGACTTGGCTCTAGGACACCTACACAAAAGCCCAATCTTTGGCCTTCATCTCCTAGTTACGGGAGGACACGGGCCGTGGTGTGTATCATCTCTCTCTCCCAGGTACCCCTAGACAACAGCCAAATAACCGATAAAGCAAGAGAGAGAGGTTAGGCCGCTACACTTGTATTTAGATACCATTATTTCTGGTATCTAGGCCCGTCACAGCGGCCAGATAACAAGCACCGCAATCGGTGCGCCAGTGTGCATAAGCGGGGCAATACACTGGTACGTCTTGGTGCCTGCTCAAGCCTCTGGCCAGCAGTGAAATTTATGTTGGCTGGATCAGCAAGGGGTTAAAGAACTAAAGCTCAGGAAACTATGAAAATTATGAAAATCTTTAACATGTCTTCACTCTTTATCTTGCTAAGCAAGCTTATTTGAAACAAAAACATATGTAACCAATATAGGTCCTAGCTTCTTGGTAGAAGAGATAGAAAACATAGAAAACCCTTGTTCATATTCAAGTCTTACAAAAATTCATTGTCTACTAGATGTCCTCAAACATAATTAATTCAATCAACTAAAAAAATGATTTACAAGGATAAAAACTTAGTGTTGTGATTGTAATAAAGACTGTACAACTTCTTGGGAGTGGGTTCATTCTTAAATAATTAAAAAAAATGTTTTATTTTACCTAAACCTCTTCAGCAAAGTTTCAGTCTAATAAGACATAACAATTGGTCTTCATCATTACAGGGAGGAGTGAAAGATGATGTCTCCCTTTCTGCGTATGTGACCATGGCTCTGATAGAGGCCGGTGTATCTCTGGAAGTAAGTGATCACCAACATTTAAAAATATTGTTGCATCCCTGTATATGTTGTACCTCACTAAGAGAAAAATTCATCTTGCAAAGTTACTTCAAAGCATTGCACCCTTTTTCAACCAATTGCTTAATAGTAGGTGTTGTTAGAATGTGTGTACAGTTGGGCCCTGGTGTTTCATTTCAGGTATTGTTAGACTATAACATGTCACCCCTGAACATGGGTGAGCAACTGGGCTTGAAGCAGCTCCCTTCCATGTTGTTCTATGTAATCAATCTGTGCCTAAGCAGGAAATCCGATATGACCTTTAGTGGGGTAGGAGTAGAAAGAACTATACATATTGACAAAAAAAAGGTGAATGTTAATCTTTTTACCTAATGGAAATTATGGATGATCTCCAGGTTTGGGTTGAATATGAGTTCAATCCAAGCCATTTACCATTTGCCAAATGGGTGAACAAAAAAAAAAAATTTTGGCCAGTTTGCCCACCCACCAAGCCTTTCCGTTAGTAGTGGTACTACTACCGCCACTAAATGACAACTTCCCACTGGTTGATTACTAGGGTGCTGGACTGCATGAACAAAATTCCCATATGATTGATATGACACCTCCTTCTTCATTGAGGGCTAATGAGCCAAAAGCAAATAGTCCCTGAATGATGGTCGATGATTCTACTTAAGTAGTATTCAGTCAGATAAAAAAAAATTGTTTCGTATAGGAAGGGGAATAGTTTTCAGGTTTTGTCTGTGTCTCTTTTTGATAAGCTGTCCCTTCGCTATGTGTCTCTTTGACCTCCAGGATTGTGAGTTGAATTATCCCTTGCCCCTCTCCGGATTGTCTCCTCCACACATTTTGAAGCAGAATTCAATAGGGAATGAATGCCACCATTACAGTGCCCAGTGGTCTGTATGGAAAATCATTTCAGGGAGGATAAACAAGAAGCTCAATTCACAGCAATGACTTGGGTGTCACAGACATTATGTTATAGGAAGGTTTCCCAACAAAAAACACAGATAACATTATTTCTAAACTGAGAAAAACATTTTGGCGGCAGTTCTATTTAAAGCGGAGGTCCGCCAAAATTTTTGTTTTAAAAGTCAGCAGCTACAAATACTGCAGCTGCTGACTTTTAAAATAAGGACACTTACCTGTCCTGGGCACCCGCGATGTCGGCACCCGAAGTCGATCTATCCCTCGGCTTTTAGATGCTGCTGCCACCATCTTCGGTAAGGGAATCAGGAAGTGAAGCCTTACGGCTTCATTTCCTGGTTCCCTAGTGCGCATGCGCGACTCACGATGCGTGATGCCACTGGTCCCTGCTGTCTTCTGGGACCTGTGTGTCTCCCAGAAGACAGTGGGGGGGGGGGGGGGAAGTGGCGTAGATACCTGCGGGTGGCTCAGGTATCTATGCTCGGAAGTGGGAGAAAAATTCCTGTATTACACAGGTTCTGCTCCCCCTCCCCCTGAAAGGTGTCAAATGTGACACCGGGGGCAGGGAGGGTTCCGAAAAGCAGATATTCTATTTTTGGGTGGAACTCCGCTTTAAAATGTATTTAACAAATTTTAGATTTTAGTCATATACATAGCATGGACATGACGCCAGGGGAGGCAGGTGAGGGAGAGCTTCACCTGCGATGAACATAAAAAAAAAAGTTCCTGGAGATACGGGTCTTCTTTTGCAGCCTGTCAGAAGCTACATACAGAGCCGCCAGTTTAAATACAAGCTGGCACACTCTGTTTGCAGCAGGCTAAGATGATGAGCTCACAGTGCCTCACTTCTTGTCAGAAGCACTGAGCTTAACCACTTAACGACCGCCCACTGTAAATATACGTCGGCAGAATGGCACCGACAGGCAGAATCACGTATATCTACGTGACTGCCTTTGTATAGTTGGGGGGTCTGATCGGACCCCCCTTCTTTACAGTGAGCAGTGGTTAACTGATCGGGAGTGATCAGGCATGAGGGGACGGCCGTTCGATTCCGGCCACCCCCTCTCGATCGCTTCCCCTGCCTGTGTAATGAGGAAGTGATGTCATCTCTCCTGCGGCGCTCACATATACCGAGCGCCGTACAGGAGAAGATGCAGGTTAGTGCACAAAACACTACACTGACACCAGGACACATAGGTACATAAATCGCCCCCCAGGCCCCCCAGACACCCCCAGATCACCCCCAGCTCCCAGCCACAGTGTCACTGATTGCAGTGACCATTTATTTACTGATCACTGCAATCAGTGACATTTCTGACTGTAAAAGTGTCACCAAAGTTTAGTTTTAGGTCCAGTGTAGCCTCCTAACCCCCCCTAATAAAGGTTTAACCCCTTGATCGCCCCCCAGATAACCCTTTCACCCCCTATCACCACTGTCACTAAGCGATCATTTTTCTGATCGCCGTCTTAGCGTCGGTGATGCCGATCGGTAGCCAGTATTTTTTTTTAGGTTCGCCGCAGGTTTTTATAGCATCGAGTACCCCCATATATTACCTAATAAAGGTTTAACCCCCTTGATCGCCCCCCCAGGTAACCCTTTCACCCCCTAGCACCGCTGTCACTAAGCGATCGTTTTTCTGATCGCTGTTTTATTGTCGGTGATGCCGATCGGTAGCCAGTTTTTTTTAGGTTCGCCGCAGGTTTTTATAGCGCCGGGTACCCCAATATATTACCTAATAAAGGTTGAACCCCTTGATCGCCCCCCAGGTAACCCTTTCATCCCCTATCACCACTGTCGCTAAGCGATTGTTTTTCTGATCGCTGTCTTATTGTCGGTGATGCAGATCGGTAGCCAGTAATTTTTTTTAGGTTCGCCGCAGGTTTTTATAGCGTCAGGTACCCCCATAAATTATCTAATAAAGGTTTAACCCCCTTTATCGCCCCCCAGGTAACCCTTTCACCCCCTATCACCACTGTCGCTAAGCGATCATTTTTCTGATCGCTGTCTTATTGTCGGTGATGCAGATCAGTAGCCAGTAATTTCTTTTTAGGTTCGCCGCAGGTTTTTATAGCGTCAGGTACCCCCATAAATTATCTAATAAAGGTTTTAACCCCCTAATTGCCCCTAGTTAACCCTTTCACCAGTGATCACCATATAAGTGTTACGGGTGACGCTGGTTAGTTAGTTTGCTTTTTATAGTGTCAGGGCACCCGCCGTATATAACCCAATAAAGGTTTAACCCCCTGATCGCCCGGCGGGTGATATCAATTAGGTTTTAGCATCAGAGAGGGTCTGCGTCACACCCCAGGCAGCGTCAGGTTAGTGCCAGTAACGCTAACACCCACGCGTGAAGCATACACCCCCCTTAGTGGTATAGTATCTGATCAGATCAATATCTGATCTGATCAGTTCTATACTAGCGTCCCCAGCAGTTTAGGGTTCCCAAAAACGCAGTGTTAGCGGGATCAGCCCAGATACCTGCTAGCACCTGCGTTTTGCCCCTCCGTCCAGCCCAGGCCACCCAAGTGCAGTATCGATCGATCACTGTCACTTACAAAACACAACACACATAACTGCAGCGTTCGCAGAGACAGGCCTGATCCCTGCGACTCCAGTGCTGTAGGAGGTGATTTCACCACCACAGTTAAAAAAAAAAAGCATATATGCCGAAGCATTGGGGCAGCAGGGGCAGAGGAGCGATTTTGCTCCTAATGCCGCGTACATACGGTCGAAATTCCGACAGAGGCTTGCCCGTGGAAAAGTCCGACCATGTGTGTGCGGCATAACTTTTTTGCGGGAGGATGCCCCCATGCTTCGGCATATATAAATAGTGCATGTATGCCCATCATTAGAAGTGGGTGGATGAAGGGCAGTATTCTAATGGTGGGCATACCCACCGATCAATCTCTTTTTTCGTTCAGCCAACAGGCTGCATGAAAAAAAAAAGATTACAATACATGTCCAACAAGGACCAGCAACGTACTGGTATGTTGCTGACTTTGAATGTTTATACCAGAATGATGCCTGCGGGTTTAGGTATCATCTTGGTATCATTCTTTTCAGCCAGCGGCCGGCTTTCATGTAAAAGCAATCCTAGTGGCTAATTAGCCTCTGGACTGCTTTTACAAGCAGTGGGAGGGAATGTCCCCCCCCCCCGGATATAAAAAGCGCCATTGGGAAATTGGGAAAGCATTTTATCACACCGATCTTGGTGTGGTCAGATGCTTTGAGGGCAGAGGAAAGATCTAGGTTCTAGAAGACCCCAGTTTTTTCAAAAAAGAGTACCTGTCACTACCTTTGCTATAATAGGGGATAATTACATTCCCTGAGATAACAATAAAAATGATAAAAAAAAAATATATGGAAGGAACAATTTAAAAATAAAATAAAAAAGCAAAATTAATAATAAAAAAAAAAAAAAAAAAGCACCCCTGTCCTGCCCTGCTCTCGCCCAATGGCGAACGCAAGCGTCGGTCTGGCGTGGTATGTAAACAGAAATTGCACCATGCATGTGAGGTATCACCGTGAAGGTCAGATCGAGGGCAGTAATTCTAGCAGTAGACCTCCTCTGTAAATCTAACGGGGTAACCTGTAAAGGCTTTTAAAGGCTTTTAAAAATGTATGTAGTTTGTCGCCAGTGCGCGTTTGTGCGAAATTTTAAAGCATGTCGTGTTTGGTATCTATGTACTCGGCCTAAGATCATCTTTTTTATTTCATCAAACATTTGGGCAATATAGTGTGTTTTAGTGCATTAAAATTTAAAAAAGTGTATTTTTCCCCAAAAAATGTGTTTGAAAAATCGCTGCGCAAATACTGTGTAGAAAAAAAAATGCAACACCCACCATTTTAATCTGTAGGGCCTTTGCTTTAAAAATATATATAATGTTTGGGGGTTCAACATAATTTTCTTGCAAAAAATAATATGTTTTTATGTAAACAAAAAGTGTCAAAAAGGGCTTTGTCTTCAAGTGGTTAGAAGAGTGGATGTAAGCTTCCTAATGTTGTGTATAAAATGCCAGAACAGTTCAAAACCCCCCCCCCAAATGACCCCATTTTGGAAAGTAGACACCCCAAGCTATATACTGAGAGGCATTTCGAGTCCATGGAATATTTTATATGTTGACACAAGTTGCGGAAAAAAGACAATTTTTTTTTTTTTTTTTGCACAAAGTTGTCACTAAATGATATATTGCTCAAACATGCCATGGGTATATGTGGAATTACACCCCAAAATACATTCTGCTGCTTCTCCTGAGTACGGGGATACCACATGTATGAGACTTTTTGGGAGCCTAGCCGCGTACGGGACCCCAAAAACCAATCACCGCCTTCAGGCTTTCTAAGGGTGTAAATTTTTGATTTCACTTCTCACTGCCTATCACAGTTTCGGAGGCCATGGAATGCCCAGATGGCACAAAACCCCCCCAAATGACCCCATTTTGGAAAGTAGACACCCCAGATCTCGCTTTTTGTCACAAAGTTTTGAAAATTGAAAAAAGAAAAAAAAAATGTTCTTTCTTCATTTTCAAAAACAAATGAGAGCTGTAAAATACTCACCATGCCTCTCAGCAAATAGCTTGGGGTGTCTACTTTCCAAAATGGGGTCATTTGGGGGGGTTTTGTGCTATTTTGGCATTTTATGGCCTTCGAAACTGTGATAGGTAGTGCGGAGTGAAATCAAAAATTTGTGCCTAGAAATCCTGAAGGCGGTGCTTGGTTTTCGGGGTCCCGTACGCGGCTAGGCTCCTAAAAAGTCCCACACATGTGGTATCCCCGTACTCAGGAGAAGCAGCAAAATGTATTTTGGGGTGTAATTCCACATATAACCATGGCATGTGTGAGCAATATATCATTTAGTGACAACTTTTTGTAATTTTTATTTTTTTTGTCATTATTCAATCACTTGGGACAAAAAAAAAATATTCAATGGGCTCAACAGGCCTCTCAGCAATTTCCTTGGGGTGTCTACTTTCTAAAATGGGGTCATTTGGGGGGGTTTTGTGCTATTTTGGCATTTTATGGCCTTCAAAACTGTGATAGGTAGTGAGGAGTGAAATCAAAAATTTGCGCCCTTAGAAATCCTGAAGGCGGTGCTTGGTTTTCGGGGGCCCGTACGCGGCTAGGCTCCCAAAAAGTCCCACACATGTGGTATCCCCGTACTCAGGAGAAGCAGCAAAATGTATTTTGGGGTGCAATTCCACATATAACCATGGCATGTGTGAGCAATATATCATTTAGTGACAACTTTTTGTATTTTTTTTTTTTTTTTTTTAGTCATTATTCAATCACTTGAGACAAAAAAAAAATATTCAATGGGCTCAACATGCCTCTCAGCAATTTCCTTGGGATGTCCACTTTCCAAAATGGGGTCATTTGGGGGGGGTTTTGTACTGCCCTGCCATTTTAGCACCTCAAGAAATTAGATAGGCAGTCATAAACTAAAAGCTGTGTAAATTCCAGAAAATGTACCCTAGTTTGTAGACGCTATAACTTTTGCGCAAACCAATAAATATACGCTTATTGACATTTTTTTACTAAAGACATGTGGCTGAATACATTTTGGCCTAAATGTATGACTAAAATTGAGTTTATTTGATTTTTCTTATAACAAAAAGTAGAAAATATAATTTTTTTTCAAAATTTTCGGTCTATTTCCGTTTATATCGCAAAAAATAAAAATCGCAGAGGCAATCAAATAACATTAAAAGAAAGCTCTATTTGTGGGAAGAAAAGGACGCAAATTTCGTTTGGGTACAACATTGCATGTCCGCACAATTTACAGTTAAAGCAGCGCAGTGCAAAATTCTGAAATCACCTCTGGTCCTCTAGCTACCAAATGGTCCGGGGCTTAAGTGGTTAATGGACAGCTTTGAGCCTTGGACCAATAGTAAAGCAACATTGAAACAAGTTGTCCAATAAAAATGCTGCAGTGGAGGCTCTCCTCTCACTGCAGTGTCATAGAAGGTGGCATGTGTCTAAAAGACAAATGCTCCCTTCCAGCCCAGCCCTCTTAACTAGAAGGAAAAAAACATGGGTTTATGGGTATAAGATTTACCCACAATCCCATATTTTTCTCTTAATTTATTATTTATCTATATATACTGTGAAATTACTGGTTGGAAGTTATAACTTCAAATTTCTGTAATTTGTCCGTTAAGCCACCTGCTTGAGTACAGTTTTTGAAAATACAGTAAATTACCATAAAAACAATATACTGTATAATAATAATTTCTATATGACTTACTTATGTAATTAACCACTTGCCACCCAGGCCAATTCTGACACTTCTTAAGCCGAGTAAATAGATACCCAACATGTCACTCTTTCAAATTGCGCACACTTGTGGAATGGCACCAAACTTCGGTACTTAAAGTTCTCTATAGGCGACGCTTTAAATTTTTTTACAGGTTACATGTTTAGAGTTACAGAGGAGGTCTAGTACTAGAATTATTGCTCTCGCTCTAACATTTGCGGCGTATGTAACCTGTGTGTATCTGGATCCGATACTAGCCAGTGCCTCACCAGCCACTCATCTCACGGCATGTCCCTGATACATAGATCACATCAGATTCATTATGCATCTTTATCCTCTTGATTACTCTTCCAAGTTTTAAATTAGGAAATACTGAGATTTCATACTAGTTCATTTATTTCTAGGATCCTCTGGTCAAAGACGCAGTGTCCTGTCTGTGGAAGGCTTCTGCGGATGTGAGCGATGTATACACTTTGGCTCTGCTGGCCTACACCTTTACAATGTGCAGAGAGACAGAACTCAGGGCGGCTGTATTGGACAAACTGGAAGAAAAAGCTATACGAGAAGGTGGGGAATAGATTTACTAAAATTATTCTAGGCAGAAGTCATTGTTTACTTTAACTGAAAAAATTTTAAGATTGTTTTAAAAAAAATAATTTATTCAATTGCAATCCTTCTTTACACCCCTCTTCTGTTGGGGCTGAAACTAAGTGCACCGATTATTAAAAGGGGGAAAGAATCAGATACAAAGATAATTACCCTTTTAAGTGGAAAACCTATTAAAAGTGGGATTTAGGCCAATAATATATTATTTATGTTTATACTTTTTAAAAGTTATATTTGATCAAGTATAACATAAGTTGCTGCGCTAAACAATCAAAATAATAAAAATTGTGAAAACAGTGTCTATATATAAACATCTCATATTAGTCTCCAAATACAAAAAAAACAAAGTAAGTGAACACAGTCTCTTGAAGTGATTATCCAATGTGAGTGAACAAATATTTTTGGGAATTTTCACCCAGATGCA
This sequence comes from Rana muscosa, assembly GCA_029206835.1. Classification (NCBI taxonomy): domain Eukaryota; kingdom Metazoa; phylum Chordata; class Amphibia; order Anura; family Ranidae; genus Rana; species Rana muscosa. The sequence continues at coordinate 292,119,986 of CM055123.1, read as the reverse complement.
CCTCCACCTTGAATCATGTGAAATGCTTTCTTACCAGAGATCTAGACTCCAAATTCTAGACAAGCGTGAGTGATACACAGAAGATCTATTCGATTCCCTCTGTTTAGGCTGAATAGGATAGTGTCATAGCTGGCAATGAATATCTTTCGAACTCACAAACCATAGGGAGGAAAAAACGGTCCACATAGTATAAAATTGTATGATATTTCATTAAAAGAAAATGATACTATGAACTCACAGAACTCCAGATAAAATTCAGCATGTAAAAAAATCTATGGTTCGGCATGCCCCCGAGGACGTCAACTCTGACGAAACGAGCAGGGCGGAGTCCATGTCTGTGATGTTACCACGCAAGTTGAACCTGTCTACATGTGGACTCGTTTCTGGGAACCATTGATTTTTTTTACATGGAGGATTTTATCTGGAGTTACATTATATGGTTAAAAGTATGTGGACATCCCTCCAAATTATTGGATTTTAGGCAAAGCTGTCAAAGCTAAACCATACAGTATAAAGATATTTTAGACAACCGTCTCCCTGCTCTGAACTAGCCCTTAATATAAATATTGATAACTACCCGAAGAACTACAGACAGGTTATAATGCACATATTTATAGCAGCCAGGTCTCTAATCCTAAGGTGGTGGAAGTCAACATTAGCCCCCAACATATCAGAAGTAACCGATATTATTTATATGAACCAAACTAACGAAAAACTTCTAGCTTTCAGCTCAATATCAGCTGACGGTTAATATGGTTTACTGAAATTGTATTTTATAATCGTAACACAACTGAGTACTGAACCTTCTGTATCCATTTTACTACTGTTGATCTGCAACTGTTGACCCTATACAAACGTTTTATACAAAAAAAAATTGTACTAATTTCTTGTTAAACTCAAATAAAAACTTTATATATATATATATATATATATATATATATATATATATATTAGACAACTGTGCACTTTAAAACTTATGATAACAGTTGTGGAAGGCTCGTTTCTGTTCTAACATGGCTGTGCCCCAGTATACAAAACCAGGTGCTTGAAGATATGGCTTAATGATTTTAGTGGAGGAACTTAAATGACCGGCACAGAGCCCTGCTCTAAGCCATACTAAACACCTTTGGGGGAGGGATTGCAACACTGATAGGAAGCCAGGTTTTCTTGTCCAGCATGAGTATTTGACTGAATAGGAACAAATTCCCACAGGCACTCTTCATAACCTGTGTTCTTACCACTATTCTCAAAGGATTTCCCCTATCGTACATTTTAGTATACACTTCAAAATATCATGGAAGGCCTTCGCAGAAGAGCAAAGGCTGTTATAGCCACAAAGAGGCTACCCACCCATACTCATGGTTTTGTTATGGGATGTACAATAAACTCATGGTCAAGTGTCACCAAAATTTTGGCCATATAGTGCTTTGACAACGGGTTAGCAGTGAATTGTGGTTTGAGTGAACTGATGTCTATTTTCAGACCTTCTCTCTCTACAACCTTGTACTGAGCCATATGAAGGGGTGGGGGGAGGGGGAGGAGGAGATGGAGAATTGCCTAATTAGGTATATTTGTCAAAAACCAACACTAGCTTTGATGTGTCAGAATATTCTTTAAATGCCAGTTGCAGTGTCTCCTTTCGTCCTGGCTGATGCCAATCCAAATTCTACAGAGATCCTGCACAACCTATAATAAAGGTGCTATGTTCAGTTTTTATAGAAAGACAAGATCATAGTGTAATTATGTGGTGTTGTCGTATTTACAGATGGGCAGCTCCACTGGGCGCGGGATACTGCTCCTCCCATTCAAGATTCCTACTGGCACAGAGCCCCCTCTGCTGAGGTGGAAATGAACGCCTATGTCCTCCTGGCTCTACTCTCTGAACCTAAACCTGACCTGGGCAAAGCTACAGAGATTGTGAACTGGCTGAGCAAACAGCAGAACCCCTATGGAGGATTCTCATCTACACAGGTGACTGATAACTTTCCAGTGCATTACATATCTCATTGTCATTTTCATTTAAGATCAAGTCTACCAAAACATAACTATGCCATTATGGCTGAACTCTGGTAGGTTAAATCACTGACATACAATGTCTCAGTGACTTCAAGAAAATACATTTCAACACCCCCAGATGCCCATCTGTACAACCCCAGCAAAGCCATTTCAGAGACAGATATAAAATGTGCATCTGCTTGGCTAAAACAGACCTCAGCAGACCACATATACACCTACCTTCCCTTCATTTTCGAAAGGAGTGAAAAGAATGCCCTACATGAGCTGCAAGTCATGGTGTCTTAGCTCCCACAGTGCTATGGACTCCACTGTGACAGCATTGATAGGCTTTCCCATGGGTGGGTCACATACTCCTCAATACCCTAAGGTACAACCTGGCATTGAAAAGAGCCTTAAGAGAGCAAAAGGACAAATGATAATCCATGGCAACCTATATTCCTTCTGTACATTTTGTTTGCCAGCCCTTGCATCAGAACAGCATACTAAAGCTTGTACTACGGTATGCAACAAAACCTAAGATACAAATGTAAACTGAAATAGGTAAAACTTATGTAGCACACGGACCTTTTTCCTGCCTGGCTCACTTGCAAGTCAAGGCACACTGTGCTATGATCCCGTACCCTCCTGTTTGAAGAGGTTAACCACTTAACGACCGCCCACTGTAATTATTTGTCGGCAGAATGGCACGGACAGGCACAATCACGTGCCGGTACGTGACTGCCTTCGTATAGTTGGGGGGTCCGATCGGACCCCCCTTCTATACAGTGAGCGGTGGTTATTTGTTCGGGAGTGATCCGTGATGAGGGGACGGCCGTTCGATTCCGGCCACCTCCTCGCGATCTCTCCCGGCGAATGAAAACCTTCCTCTGCCTGTGTAATGTAAACACAGGCAGAGGAAGTGATGTCATCTCTCCTCGTGGCGGTCTTTTCGATCCGGCGCGAGGAGAGAAGACATCTCACAGTAAGTGCACCAACAGCCCACTGACACCAGTACATGTAGGCACACTTTTAACCCCCAGTCACCCCCAAATCACCCCCAGTACCCCCAGTCACAGTGCACCGTTTGCAGTGATCATTTTTTTACTGATCACTGCAATCAGTGTCATTTGTGACAGTAAAAAGTTGCAGGGCAGTTAGGTTTAGGTCACTTTAGGTCCAGGGTAGCCCCCTAACCCCCCCTAATAAAGGTTTAACCCCTTGATCTCCCCCCAGGTAACCCTTTCACGCCAGCGTCACTAAGCGATCATATTTCCGATCGCTGTATTTAGTGCCGTGGTGCCCTAGATAGTCAGTTATTTATTTTTAGTTTCACCGCAGGTTTTTATAGCGTCAGGTACCCCCATATATTATTTTAACCCCCTGATTGCCCCTAGAGTTAACCCTTTCACCAGTGATCACAGTATAAGTTTTACTGCTGACACTGGTTAGCCAGTTAGTTATTTAGTTATTTAAGTTACCCGTCAGGTTTTTATATAGCGTCAGGTACCCCCATAAATAACCTAATAAAGGTTTTAACTAGGGTTGTCCCGATACCGATACTAGTATCGGTATCGGGACCGATACCAAGCATTTGCGCGAGTACTTGTACTCGCGCAAATGCTCCCGATGCTTCACCCGATACTTTTTTTTTTTTTTTGGTGGCCGGAGAGGGCGGGAGGAGTCAGTGGCTGGGGAGGGCAGGAGAGAGGGCGGGGGAGTGCGGGCGGAGTCTGGCCGGAGAGGGCGGGAGGAGTCAGTGGCTGGGGAGGGCGGAAGAGGAAAGTGCGGGCGGAGTCTGGCTGAAGAGGGCGGGCACAGTCGGTGGACGGAGTCCGCGGGCGGAGAGCGAGTCCCTCACCTGCAGTTGAACCTGGTAAGCTGGCAGGGGTTCAGGGCGCAGCCGCATCAGGATCGGTGACCGGTGCCGTCACATTCGGTCGCCGTCAGCGGCTGAACGTCCCCACGCCCATCTTGGTACACCCTGCACTCGGCTGCAGTAAGCAGCAGCAGACATCTTGTTACACCCAGCCCGAGCTATATGGGCTGGGTGTAACAAGATGTCTGCTGTTGCTTACTGCAGCCGAGTGCAGGGTGTACCAAGATGGGCGTTGCAGCAGTTTTTTTTTTTTTCTTAAATCCTGTGTCATTTCCCCCCCACCCCCCGCAGCATTTCAGTGCCAGCCACCTATCAGTACCCACAAGTGCTACCTATCAGTGGAATCAGTGCCATCTACCAGTGCCACCTATCAGGTGGCACTGGTAGATGCCACTGATTGCACTGATAGGTGGCACTTATGGGCACGGATTGCACTGATAGGTGGCACTTGTGGGCACTGATAGATGGCACTGATTGCACTAATAGTGCAATCAGTGCCATCTATCAGTGCCCACAAGTGCCACCTATCAGTGCCCACAAGTGCCACCTTTCTGTGCAATCAGTGCCACCTATCAGTGCCCACAAGTGCCACCTATCAGTGCCCACAAGTGCCACCTTTCAGTGCCCACAAGTGCCACCTATCAGTGCCCACAAGTGCCCACAAGTGCCACCTATCAGTGCCCACAAGTGCCACCTTTCTGTGCAATCAGTGCCACCTATCAGTGCCCACAAGTGCCACCTATCACTGCCCACAAGTGCCATCAGTGCCCCAAGTGCCACCTATCAGTGCCCATAAGTGCCATCGATCCGTGCCCAAAAGTGCCACCTATCAGTCCCCATCTTTCAAACTGTCACATGACATTGAAAAAAAGTATCGGTAATCGGTATCGGCGAGTACTTGAAAAAAAGTATCGGTACTTGTACTCGGTCTTAAAAAAGTGGTATCGGGACAACCCTAGTTTTAACCCCCTGATTGCCCCTAGTTAACCCTTTCACCAGTGATCACCATATAAGTTTTACGGGTGACGCTGGTTGGTTAGTTTGCTTTTTATAGCATCAGGGCACCCGCCGTATATAACCCAATAAAGGTTTAACCCCCTGATCGCCCGGCAGCTGATATCAATTAAGTTTTAGCGCCAGAGAGGGTCTGCGTCGCCCCAGGCAGCGTTAGGTTAGTGCCAGTAACGCTAACACCCACGCGCAAAGCATACACCTCCCTTAGTGGTATAGTATCTGAACAGATCAATATCTGATCTGATCAGATCTATACTAGCGTCCCCAGCAGTTTAGGGTTCCCAAAAACGCAGTGTTAGCGGGATCAGCCCAGATACCTGCTAGCACCTGCGTTTAGCCCCTCCACCCAGCCCAGCCCACCCAAGTGCAGTATCGATCGATCACTGTCACTTACCAAACACAACACACATAACTGCAGCGTTCGCAGAGACAGTCCTGATCCCTGCGATCGCTAACAGTTTTTTTTTAAGCGTTTGATACATTTACTGACAGTCAGGTGCTTTTTTACCTGTGAATCTTACTAGTGTACCACTAAATTTAGAGCCCAAAATGGCAAGACGAAGGTACACTAGTAAAGAGGCCTACGAGATTCTGAGCATGACAGATAGTGAGGAGGAGGTCACGCATCTGTCAGTTTCAGGCTCAGAATATCTTCCCGTAGAAGACAGTGAAGTCAGCGGCTCCATGTCAGATAGCTCTGACGACGAAGATGAGGTCCCTGCTAAGGTCAGGCATACCCGATCCCGATCTTCTGAGGTTGTTGAGGAGCAAGAACCGCAGGTCTCTCGTATCATGGAGCAGAGTAGTACTAGCGCCGCTATTCCTTCTGGTGAATTGGCAAGCACCAGTGGCCTAGTACAGCCTGGGCGTACATCCAGCACTGCAGTATCACGTGGTGACGTGGCGAGTCCCATAAGTGCAGTTCAAGCTGGCGAGGTGGCAAGCACAAGTAGTGTCCCGCTGCCACCAAGAAGACAAAGGCAGGCCCGTGGTACCCATAGTGCCCTTCCTGCAGAATTTGCCTATCCTGATTGGGTCCCCACCACTTTTGCAGAACCCGTACTTCCCCCATTCACTGCCCAACCCGGTATTCAGGTGGAAACAGCTGATTTTATGCCAATTGATTTTTATTCGCTGTTTTTCACGGAAGATCTCTATAGATCTATTGTGGACCAGAGTAATTTATATGCTGGTCAATTCATTGCCGCTAGTCCCCAGTTGCCTTCCATTGCCAAAGATTGGAAACCAATTACGGTTTCCAAATTTAAGACCTTTCTGGGCCTTTCCCTCAACATGGGCACACATAAATTCCCGTCATTGTGTGCTTATTGGTCCACGCATCCAATTGACCACATGCCCCTGTTCTCTGCCTCCATGCCCAGGAAACGATACAAGCAGATTTTGCGGTTCATGCACTTCAACGACAATGAACTTTGTTGTCCACGTGGAGACCCTGAATACGACCGGCTCTACAAAATTTGGCCCCTCATAAACCACTTCAACGAATGTTTTGCAGCCTTGTTTATTCCCGATCAAGTTGTCTGCGTTGATGAGTCCCTGATTACATTTTCTGGCCGCTTGTCTTTCAAGCAGTACCTTCCCAGCAAGCGTGCCAGATACGGGGTCAAGCTCTATAAGTGCTGTGACAGGGCAACAGGCTATGTATGGAGCTTTATGGTTTATGAGGGAAAAGACAGTCAGGTTGAGCCAGTCAACTGCCCGGATTACATAGGGAGCGCTGGCAAGATAGTGTGGAACTTGGTGTCACCCTTATTCGGAAAGGGGTACCACTTGTATGTGGACAATTATTACACGAGCGTGCCACTGTTTAGTCACTTGTTTGATCATCAGATTGGAGCATGTGGCACCGTGCGACCTAATCGCTGGGGCTTTCCCCAGAGGCTTGTAGATGCCCGTCTTAGGCTGGGGGAGAGAGCCTGCTTGAAGTGTAATAACTTTCTCGCTATGAAGTGGAGGGACAATAAGAATGTTTTCCTTCTTATCTCCCTTCATGCAGACACGACAGTCCAAATTCATACGGCGACTGGTGTTGTGGAGAAACCCCTCTGTGTCCACGAATATAACAAAAATTTGAGAGGGGTGGACCTCAACGACCAGTTGTTGGCACCGTATCTAATTGACCGCAAGGTGAGACGCTGGTACAAAAAAGTGTCTCTATCCTTATTCCAATTGGCTTTGCTGAACGCTCATGTGCTATACAGAGCTTCAGGCGGGACGTTATCTCTTCTAAAATTCCAGAAAGAGATAGTCACAGAACGCCTGTATCCAGGCGGTTCTGCACCTCACCATCCCCTACCAAATGCAGTAAGCCGGCTGCATGAGAGGCATTATCCGTATGTCCTCCAGAGTACCCCTACCCAACGAACCCCCCAAAAAAGATGTCGTATCTGTAGCAAGCGCGGATTTAGGCATGACACCCGTTGTTTTTGTCCAGTCTGTCCTGACAATCCTGGTCTTTGCATTGGTGAATGTTTTGAACGCTTCCACTCAAAAGTGAAGTTTTAGCGTAGGGTACAGCATTTCACAGACTAGGACACACTTACACAGGGTCTCCCAAGATGCCATCACATTTTGAGAGACCCGAACCATTACAGTTGTTAAAGTTACAAAAAAAGTGTAAAAAATAAAAAATAAAACGTAAAAACAAAAAACACAAAAAAAATATAAAATAAAAAAAACAAAAATAGTTGTCGTTTTATTGTTCTCTCTCTCTCTCTCTCTCTCTCTCTCTCTCTCTCTCTATTTTCTTTCTATTGTTCTGCTCTTTTTTACTGTATTCTATTCTGCAATGTTTTATCATGCTTGCTTTTCAGGTATGTAATTTTTTGTTTTCAGGTGCGCCATTCAGCTGCAGCGCGGAATTATTTATCTTGACAGCAACAGCGTTTGCTCCCACGATACATAAAGCCGTGACTCCAGTGCTGTAGGAGGTGATTTCACCACCACAATTAAAAAAAAGAGCATATATGCCGAAGCATCGGGGCAGCAGGGGCGGAGGAGCGATTTTGCTCCTAATGCCGCGTACATACGGTCGAAATTCCGACGGAGGCTTGCCCGTGGAAAATTCAGACCGTGTGTACGCGGCATAACTTTTTTGCGGGAGGATGCCCCCATGCTTCGGCATATATAAATGGTGCATGTATGCCCATCATTAGAAGTGGGTGGATGAAGGGAGGTATTCTAATGGTGGGCATACCCACCGATCAATCTCTTTTTTTCGTTCAGCCAACAGGCTGCATGAAAACAAAGATTACAATACATGTCCAACAAGGACCAGCAACGTACTGGTATGTTGCTGGACTTTGAATGGTTATACCAGATTGATGCCTGCGGGTTTAGGTATCATCTTGGTATCATTCTTTTCAGCCAGCGGCCGGCTTTCGTGTAAAAGCAATCCTAGCAGATAATTAGCCTCTAGACTGCTTTTACAAGCAGTGGGAGGGAATGCCCCCCCCCCCTGGATATAAACGGCACCATTGGGAAATTGGGAAAGCATTTTATCACACCGATCTTGGTGTGGTCAGATGCTTTGAGGGCAGAGGAAAGATCTAGGGTCTAACCCCCCAATTTTTTTCAAAAAAAGAGTACCTGTCACTGCCTATTGCTATCATAGGGGATATTTACATTCCCTAAGATAACAATAAAAATGGTAAAAAAAAATAAAAAATAAAAATGGAAGGAACAGTTTAAAAATAAAATAAAAAAGCAAAATAAATAATAAAAAAAAAAAGCACCCCTGTCCCCCCCTGCTCTTGCGCAAAGGCGAACGCAAGCGTCGGTCTAGCGTCATATGTAAACAGCAATTTCACCATGCATGTGAGGTATCACCGCGAAGGTCAGATCGAGGGCAGTAATTTTAGCAGTATACCTCCTCTGTAAATCTAATGTGGTAACCTGTAAAGGCTTTTAAAGGCTTTTAAAAATGTATGTAGTTTGTCGCCGCTGCGCGTTTGTGCGCAATTTTAAAGCATGTCGTGTTTGGTATCCATGTACTCGGCCTAAGATCATCTTTTTTATTTCATCAAACATTTGGGCAATATAATGTGTTTTAGTGCATTAAAAATAAAAAATAAAGTGTGTTTTTTTCCCCAAAAAATGCGTTTGAAAAATCGCTGCGCAAATACTGTGTGGAAAAAAAAATGCAACACCCACTATTTTAATCTGTAGGGCCTTTGCTTTAAAAAAATATATAATGTTTGGGGGTTCAATGTAATTTTCTTGCAAAAAAAATATATGTTTTCATGTAGACAAAAAGTGTCAGAAAGGGCTTTGTCTTCAAGTGGTTAGAAGAGTGGATGATGTGTGACATAAGCTTCCTAATGTTGTGCATAAAATGCCAGGACAGTTCAAACCCCCCCCCCCATATGACCCCATTTTGGAAAGTAGACACCCCAAGCTATTTGCTGAGAGGCATGTTGAGCCAATTGAATATTTTTTTTTGTCCCAAGTGATTGAATAGTGACAAAAAGAAAAAAAAAATGTACAAAAAGTTGTCACTAAATGATATATTGCTCAAACATGCCATGGTTATATGTGGAATTGCACCCCAAAATACATTCTTTTGCTTCTCCTTAGTACGGAGATACCACATGTGTGAGACATTTTGGGAGCCTAGCCGCGTACAGGACCCCGAAAACCAAGCACCGCCTTCAGGCTTTCTAAGGGTGTAAATTTTTGATTTCACTCCTCACTGCCTATCACAGTTTCGGAGGCCATGGAATGCCCAGATGGCACTAAACCCCCCCAAATGACCCCATTTTGGAAAGTAGACACCCCAAGCTATTTGCTTGTGGCATGGCATGTGTGAGCAATATATCATTTAGTGACAACTTTTGTAATTTTTTTTTTTTTTTACTCATTATTCAATCACTTGGGACAAAAAAAAAAATATTCAATGGGCTCAACATGCCTCTCAGCAATTTCCTTGGGGTGTCTACTTTCCAAAATGGGGTCATTTGGGGGGGGGGGTTTGTACTGCTCTGCCATTTTAGCACCTCAAGAAATGAGATAGGCAGTCATAAATTAAAAGCTGTGTAAATTCCAGAAAATGTACCCTAGTTTGTAGACGCTATAACTTTTGCGCAAACCAATAAATATACGCTTATTGACTTTTTTTTTACTAAAGACATGTGGCTAAATACATTTTGGCCTAAATGTATGACTAAAATTGAGTTTATTCGATTTTTCTTATAACAAAAAGTAGAAAATATCATTTTTTTTCGAAATTTTCAGTCCTTTTCCGTTTATATCGCAAAAAAAAAAAATCGCAGAGGCAATCAAATAGCATTAAAAGAAAGCTCTATTTGTGGGAAGAAAAGGACGCAAATTTCGTTTGGGTACAACATTGCATGTCCGCACAATTTCCAGTTAAAGCAGCGCAGTGCCAAATTCTGAAAACACCGTGGGTCCTGCAGCGAGTTACCTTCCTCCACTGGTTCTCATCCCCAGCGTATGGGGACAAGCTTCTATTTCCCCCCCCCCCCCCCAAAAGAAAGCCAATGTCCAGAAACACTTTAACTCCAACAGAGAGTTTATTTTCTATTTGCTGCGTAGTAGACAGAGACAGATGGATGAAAGAAAGAATAAGTGTGAGGGATTAGGTACAATTAGCAACTTCGTCACCACTCGGTCCCGAGTGGGTTTAGCTCACCCGGATAGTCCTGTCTCACCCGGGCACCCTGGGACTCCAATGGGCGAATTTTAGACCCAGTTAAAGGTACTGGGCCTACCTGGAACGCTGCAGCCTCAGGCCAAAGGTGCCCGAGACTCCTCGGCCAGTCATCGCACCCCCCCAAGGGGGCTCACCCCTCCGGCTCCTCCACTCCAACTCGTCAACACTCGGACCCTCCAAATCCCTAACAAGATGGCATCTGCCCCTTATGTACCCTCTCCCGGCATGCACAGCAGGCTGACCACGCCCACCGTACCACTGCCGAGAGAGGACACCCTAAGGCACAGCAATGCCACCTATGACTCAACCCTGACCTGTTATGGCAGTGCCACCTACAGGCCACAGGGAACCATACACCAGGCAGCATCACATAGGCAGAAGCAAATACCTACCAATAAAAGCGGTCCGAGCCTGACTTCCAGCTTAGACCAACCCCTAAATTTAGGCGCATAACACCCCTGAAAAGTAAAAGGGCGCTACACTTAAAACATCCTAAAAAATTACTGGAGGGGCTTTGTATCCAGATAAACACATCTACCACATATATACCTATCTTCCCTTCATTTTTTAAAAGAAGTGAAAAGAAAGCCCTACATGAGCTACAAGTCATGGTGCCTTAGCTCCCACAGTGCTTTGGACTCCACTATGACAGCACTGATAGGCCCGGTACATTCCCATGGTTGAGTCACTTACTCCTCCATACCCTGAGGTATGAATGCTCCTGGCATTGAAAAGAGCATTAAGAGAGCAAAGTTTAGATGATTATTCATGGCAGCCTATGTTCCTTCAGTTAACTTTTTTTGCAGCCCCTTGCATCAGAACAGCATACTAAAGCTTGTACTACGGTATGCACCAAAAACCTAAGATACAAATGTAAACTGAAAAGGGTAAAACTTAAAACTTCTAATATCCTAAAAAATTACTGGCGGGGCTTTGTATCCAGAGAAACACATCTACAAGTGTGAAAATGGATCTTTCATAGGAATATATGAAGAACCCAGCGCGCCTAGTCCCCACTAATACTCTCTCTCTCTCTCTCTCTCTCTATGCTCCCCCCTGTTTTGTTTTTTTTCATCTGTTGGCGCCATAAGACTAATCCCTGTGTAAACTATATGCCAGTCAATGTCAAAGCTTACACAAGGTTAATGACCTTTTCTTCTACCCCACGTTACAGTGTATTAGGTTGACGATCTAATGCTCCCTCATACCTAAATGTATTTATTTAAAAAAAAAATTGTTTATTTTTTTATTTTTTCCTCATCCCTAATCAGAAGAAAAAAATAAATAATAATCCTTCCTTTCCTCTCCGCTCCCCCCCCCCCCCCTACCAATTCTCTACCCCTCCATTAAATTCCTCCATTCTCCATGTTCCCTAAACTCCGTCCATTTTCCCCAGATGTTTCGGTAGGTCTCCAATGAGTCCTCTGCTATATGAATGGTTTCCTTTATAGCTCTTATCATTTCCACCCTTACCACCCACTCCTTCATACTCGATACTTCTTGAGTCCTCCATAGAGTCAGGATCAGACTTTTAGCTGCGCTTGAGAGAAATAGAGCTAGGGTGTTCTTATATTGGGGGACAGTTATCCTTGTATCGTGAAATAGACATTCCCAGGGGCCGTTCTGAATCCGTTCTCCCGTAATTTGGTAGATTACTGCCAGTATTCCCTCCCAGTAGGGTTGGATCTTTGTGCATTCCCACCACAGGTGCGCAAAGGTCCCCGGGGCGTCACAACCTCTCCAGCAGGTTGGGGGCCCTTCTGCCCCAAACCTCTGTGCCCTCTGGGGGGTCATGTAACATCTTGCCAGGAGTTTATAGCACATTTCCACTGTGTTTATATGCCCTGAGGCAAAGTATGCTATTCTTAAGATTTTCCTTTTTTGTTCCTCGTCCCTAAGAGGGCCTATCGCCTCTTCCTATTTTCCCAGATATGGGGGAAATTCTGTTTCCTTAATAAAAATTTTATACATTTTTGATGTACTTTGGGTTAAACTAAGAGGAGAACAAAGCAACTTCTCAATTAACCTCATGTAGCGGACCCCCAAAAATAGGATTTTTTACTCACCGTAAAATCCTTTTCTCTGAGTCCATGGACCGACACAGCTTCTCTATTGACCAAGTGGGTATTATCCGTTAATTAGGAGTGACTAGGCAGAAAAACTTGTAAAAAGTGTTGCATCACACCTTCTACAGTCCCGCCCAGGGGGCGGACCCCCCGGGTATATCCTCTCAGTCTGCATATCGCAGATCAGTTTGTCAAAAAGCAGTACAAACTTAAAAGGAGGGGTGGGTGCTGTGTAGGTCCATGAACTCAGAGAAAAGGATTTTACGGTGAGTAAAAAATCCTATTTACTCTTTCGTCCATGGACCGACACAGCTTCTCTATTGACAAAGTGGGACGTCCCAAAGCAGTGTCAGAGAAAAAAACGAGGGGTGGTAACAGCATAAAAATAAACTTCACCCCAAAACAGCACTCCTCCAACGGAGGAGCTGCAACTTTAAACAGCCGCTTGCAAAACCTTGCGGCCCAAAGAGGCATCCGAAGATGCACCTACATCAATTTTGTAGAATTTTGTGAGTGTGAGCGGACGACCAAGTCGCCGCTTTACATAATTGGGAAACAGACACTTGATGTCGGAAAGCCCAAGAGGCACCTCTTGCCCTGGTCGAATGCGCCGTGACCGGAAAGGGGGGCACTTGACCCTTTAAGGCGTAAGCCTGGATTACTATCTGTCGGATCCACCTAGAGATGGTGGCCAACGAGACTGCTTGGCCCTTCTTGGGACCAGCCACCGAAACAAACAGTGAGTCCGACTTCCGGAACAGGGAAGTAGCAGATAGGTATACTCTCAAAGCTCGGACAACGTCCAAGGAATGCAACGCCGACTCCTTAGGATTCGACGGCTGAGGACACAAGGATGGAAGTACAATGTCTTCGTTGAGATGAAAAGCCGAAACGACTTTCGGAAGAAAGGAAGGCTGCGGCCGCAGCACCACCTTATCCTTGTGGAAAATGAAATAGGGAGCCTTGCAGGACAAGGCTGCCAGCTCAGAGACTCGTCTAACTGACGTAACAGCCACCAAAAAGACCACTTTCTGAGAAAGTGTCAACAGGGGAATATCTCTAATATTCTCAAACGGCGCCTTCTTAAGCACCGAGAGGACCAGGTTCAAGTCCCACTAAGGTAGCGGGAGACGGACCGGAGGGGCCATATGTTGAACCCCCTGCACAATGTACTCACGAGAGAGTGAGCCGCCAGGGGTCGCTGAAAAAAAGACAGCCAGGGCAGATATCTGTCCCTTAAATCGTATTTAAGGCAAGCCTTTGGTCCACCCCATGCTGTAAAAACAGCAGGATTCTGGAAACCAAATAAGTACGCGGATGCCATTTCATTTCCTCACACCTGGAGATGTAGGCCTTTCAAGTGCGGTGATAAACCTTCCTAGAGGACGGTTTTGGAGCACTTCTCATCGTAGAGATTACTGAATCTGACAGGCCCCGGTCTCTCAGTACCTGGCTCTCAACAGCCATGCCGTTAAAGCCAATGACTGTAAAGCAGGATGGATTATGGGACCTTGCGATAGCAGGTCCTCTTACGATTGAGTCGGGAAGCCAGAAGATCTACGTCTGGTGTGCCCCATATTTGGCAGAGGAGTTGGAACCCCTCCGGGTGTAAGGACCATTCTCCCTGGTCCAGCATCTGGCGGCTCAGGTAGTCCGCCTGCCAGTTTTCCACACCCGGAATGTACACGGCCGACAGTGCCGGTACGCTCCTCTCTGCCCACTTCAGGATGCGAGCGATCTCCGATGCTGCAGCTGAGCTTCTTGTTCCTCCTTGATGATTGACATATGCCACTGCTGTGGCGTTGTCTGACTGGATCCTGACTGGACGCCCTTGCAGCCTCTGAGACCATTTGAAGAGGCACAGCCTGATCGCCCAGATTACCGGGACATTGATCGGCAGGAGGGCTTCCTCTGGGGTCCAGCGACCTTGCGCCGACTGAACACCCCAGACTCCCCCCCCAACCTGTAAGGCTGGCGTCCGTCGTGATCACTATCCAGTAAACCGGAAGAAATGACTTCCCGGCCATTAGAGCCGGTGCTGTCAGCCACCATACCAGGGATCTCCTGACTATGTGGCTCACTCGGATTTGATAATCCAGAGATGATGGACATCTGTTCCATCTGGACAGAACTTCCTTCTGTAACACTCGAGTGTGGTATTGAGCATATGGGACCGCCTCGAAGGAGGCTACCCTGAGGCCCAACACTTGCATGCAAAAAACGGAGTGACGACCAATTCCTGGAAGTCAGCTGCCGTACTGCAGCCCGGAGGGTCTGCAACTTCTCCACAGGGAGGAATACCTTTGCCTCTGAAGAATCCAGAATCAACCCCAGGTACCCTAGGCGTTGAGTGGGCACCAATACTGACTTTTGCGTGTTTAGTATCCAACCACAGTCTCGAAGAGTCTGACAGGTAATGGACACGCTTACCTCTAATTCTGAGCTTGAAGGGGCCTTCAGCAGAAGGTCGTATAAGTAGCCTGTTATAGCGATACCCCGCTGTCTTAGAAGTGCCAGAATCGGAGCGAGCACCTTGGTGAACGTCCTGGGTGCTGAGGCAAGGCCCAACGGGATGGCCACAAACTGGTAGTGGTCCTTCCCGATAGCAAATCGCAGAAACCTCTGGTGTCTGGAGTATATGGGAACATGCAGGTATGCGTCCTTGATGTCCAAGGAGGCCAGAAAGTCCCCCGGATGGAGAGCCGTGACTACAGATCGAACCGACTCCATCCGAAAACTTTGTACCTTCACAAAGCAATTGAGGGCTCTGAGATCCAAGCTTGGACAAACCCCCTCCTTCTTCGGCACAATGAACAGATTTGAGTAAAAACCCCTGGAACTGGAATAACTACCCCGCGTTCCAGTAGACCCTGGACCGCCCCATACAGGGCCTCCCGACGGGTCGGTAGTAGCTGGAGATTGGAGGTGTTGAATCTGTCCGGTGGACAAGAGAGAAACTCTATCTTGTAGCCTGAGGAGATTACTTCGCAAACCCACCTGTCGGAGATTAGTGCTGTCCACTGAGTCGCGAATTTGCGAAGACGTCTCCCCACCTGAGAGCTGGGTGGGGGTGGACCTTCATGCGGACGCAAATTTGTCCACAGGCTTATTGGGTATGCGGGACCAAGGACGCTTTTGTCCTTGGGCAGGCGCTTTATCGGCCTGGGGTCTTTTCCCTGTCGTCCTAGGGGGACGAAAAAAATGCTTGCGTGCAGTAAAGGAGGGCCCTTGCCCTTGGCGTGGCCCCTTACCCATGCTAATTTGGGGAAGCAAAGTGCTTTTACTTCCTGTGGCATCCTTGATAATGTCATCCAGAGAGCCCCAAAAAGTCTGTCGCCCTTAAAAGGCAGATCCAACAGGGCGTTCTTGGAAGTCTGGTCCACAGACCAGCCTTTTAGCCAGATCAGGCGGCGTATTGCTACTGCATAAACCGAAGTTCTAGACAGCAGGGGAATAGTATTCATGTCTGACTCGCAGACAAACCTAAGGCCCTGGACCAACAGGTCGGCCAATGTTATCTCATCAGGAGGAGCATCTCGCTCCTTAACCCCTGGAGTAGCAATCTTGCCCATTCAGTAAGTGTGTGAGACACTAGGGCCCCCGCCAATGCCGGGCGTACTGCCGAGCCTACCACTGAGTATAGGTAGCAAGCGAGTGCTTCAGCCTTCTTATCCACAGGGTCCTTGAAAACAGGAGCCCCTTCTACAGGAATTGTGGTGGCTCTATTAAGTCTGGACACCGGAGGGTCCACTATAGGGGGGAGAGGTCCATTTCTTCAGAAAACTCTCCTCAAAAGGGGTACCATACCGCAAACCTCTTTGGGGCTGTAAAGACCCTCAGTGGGTTCTCCCATTCCTTGTATAAGAGTTTATCAAAAGACACACAAGGGAACACCTTAGCAGTGCGGGCAGGTCTATGAAACCCCAATGGACCGGAGTCTCTGCTGCTTCTGCAGTATTTTCCAATTTTAGCATATCCCGCACTGCAGTAATAAGGTCAGATACCAAAGCCGTCTCGCGTACTGACCTGGACTTTGAGTCATTCTCACTGTCCGGTCACGGTCTGCAGTCTCTGATGCGTCAGAATCTGGGCCCCGAGCCGTAGCTGGACCTGGTTCTTCACCAGAATTATCCCCAGAAGCTTGCAGGGGACGGGGCGTTTACTACCCCCTGTATTCCCGTGTGCTGCTTCCACCCTGGCAGCAAACGCCTCTAGGATTGCAGTCATAGCGTTCATAGATACCTCAGGGGCACCAGCTGCTAAATCTGGTGTTTCAGGGGAGAAGACATCTGGCTCAGATGCCATGCTGACCACACGCTGACACTCACAGGGCTCCAGGCAAGAAATCAATAGGCCACCCTCCTGTGCTGCAGAAAGGCTGGGTCACCCAGAGGACTCACCACCCTGGACCGGTACTGCTATGCTGCCGTGTGCTGCACCTGTGATGCTGTCCCACTGCTGCTGTGTCAGTCTGCTTCTTTTATCAGCATTTCCTGTGTGAATTTTCGCACCAGTGTAATGCACCCTAGAGGCCGGAGGCTCTCGCAAAATGGTTGCCAAAAACGTCTGTATGGAAGATAATGTGGGCTCTAAGAAAATGGCCGCCGACCGAAGATAGAGGTCAAGCAGCCATAGCCCACAAAAAGATGGCCGCCGAACGGCAATATCTGCATACAGGGTGGACAAACATGGCCGCCGATCAGCTGATAGGGGCCAGTGGGCGTGGCCGAACCACAGGAAGATGGCCGCCGGGCAGTCACAGGAGGCCGAACTTGGCATGGACCACCTCAAAATGGCCGCCGACAGCATGGAGGAGGAAGCATACAAACACAGGTAAGCAGAAATGACATTTCTTTTAAATGTTAGTTACAGCCAGCCCCGCTCCAGTGGAACCCCCTAGGTGACCCCCAGCACCCAGCAACCTTTAGCTAGAAGCCCAGGGAGGAGGGAAAGGCAGGGAGAGAGGGAAGAAAGGGGCCACAACCACTTACTTGATCTCTCCAGGAATGTCCAGCTAAATCACCCAGCCGAGGCAGGGGAGTTTTACTTACCTATCCTGCATGTCTTATGCTGGAAGACATTCCAAACAGGTCATCGTCCGCGCACGGAAGGTGACTGTTGGCCAGGCATGCTGTGATTGGACCCAGAAGGGACGATCATATGTATGCCCTGGAGCGTGACGCTCACCGGACAGGCTGCTGCGACTCGGCCGTAAGGTCAGCCGAAGCTGAGCGGTCCGATGCAAGCCTTGGAGCGTAAGCTCACCGGCCAGGCTGCTGCGACTCAGCCGTAAGGTCAGCCAAAGCTGAGCGGTCTGATGCAGGCCCTGGAGCGTAGGCTCACCGGCCACCCGTGGAGCGACGGGCATGTCGCGGAAAACCCAGCGCGTAGCTAGGGTCGGCACACGCTCGATGGCCGAAACTGGGGAGACTACAAGGATCGAGGATCCAGCCTGTCACCCAGTCGGCAGTTGATCGAAGATCGCAGGAAACAAAAATGTAGCAAAAAAAAAAATATATATATATATATATATATCTTTTTCCCCCGGACCAATGGGCCCGAAGGGAGCCATGTCCTACTCCTTGCTAGACAGAAAAAAACTGATCTGCGATATGCAGACTGAGAGGATATACCCGGGGGGTCCGCCCCCTGGGCGGGACTGTAGAAGGTGTGATGCAACACTTTTTACAAGTTTTTCTGCCTAGTCACTCCTAATTAACGGATAATACCCACTTTGTCAATAGAGAAGCTGTGTCAGTCCATGGACGAAAGAGTAATTGGGGTCGCTATGCTTTAAATTTAAGGGTAGCCTGAGCTATAGTTTAGCTCAGGTTCTTCAATTTTGCTTAGTATGGACTCTGCTCTGCTGTTATGTTGCCTGGAGTATAGTTCCCCTTGACCTGCAGGTGGCGCTGTTGCCCAGGTCTTGGGAAGAACCACAGGTGGCGTTGCAGTGTGATTGGGTGTCCTCTCTCAGGTACCGTGTGGTGGGTGGGTTCTGCCTGCTGTGCATGCCGGGAGAGGGTACATAAAGGGCAGATGCCATGATCTGGTGGGGTGTGACGGGGGGATTCCAAGGAGGACCCCTGGTGGCGAAGTCGCGCCCTTTGGCCCTGCTGGCCGGGGGGTGCGTGAACTGGTCAAGGAGTCTTGGGCACCTTTTAGCCCGAGGCTACAGAGTTCCAGGTAGGCCCAGTACCTTCAACTGGGTCTACAAAACTAACCACTGGAGTCCCAGGGAACCCAAGGGAGGGTGGCCCGCTCTGAAACAGAGGAAACCGGGGGAGGACCTGTCCGATGGATCGGTGAAGGAAGTCACGGTCTCTGGGAGGCCTGGTTGCCTATCAGAGGGAAGGATTAGTGAGTTACAAGATAGCTCCTGTAGTGTGCCCCATTGGCACCTATGGTCTCTAATAATCTACAGGCGTTGGGAAGTTCTAAATTCAGGAACCGAAGGATTCTGTGGCAGAGGATCTCCTGAACTTGTCCATGAAGGGGACTTAAACTAAGTGTCATGTTCGTGTTTCACTCCGGCTGCTAGAACTGTGAGAGGGATCTATCCGGGTGAGCAATACCCACTCAGGCTTGAGTGGAGAATAGGGTGACTGGGTGCCGCGTGCCTGAACCTAATTCCCTACTAGATTCTATTGCTGCCTTCAACCTTTCTCCCAGAAGTATTTCAAGCAAAAGAAAATAAACTAATTTGTTGGAGTTTAATTACTGTCTGGACATTGGCCTTCTTTCGGGGAAGAATAGACTTTTCCCTACATTCTAGGGACGAGAACCAACAGAGGGAGGTAACTCGCTGCAGGACCCAAAATTGCAAGAACTCCGCTCAACCTCTTATACCTGGAGGATACGGGCATGTGGCATGGTGTGCCTTTTTGCTCCTGCAAGTGAAGGTAGGCAGGAAAAAAGGGTCTGTATGCTACACTCATATGTCCCTTTCCCCGTAGTGGTTGTAGCAATGATTGTCTCTTACCTAAATGTTAACCCTATTTCTATGGGCTCCGTCAGATGAACAAAATGGTAGGGGATCACTGCGAAGATGAGTATCAGAGGGCGGGTAGGCTTTCAAGTGAACCCTTAACTTTGCCCTAAATGGCCAAAGAGATAAAAAAAAATTAAAAGATCAAATGTTTAAAAAGACTGGCCTTTATTTAGAAACAATATGTTAGTTGCAGGAACTGAACACAATCCGAAATCTGCTACCTCATTAGGAGGAAGGTTTTGATTATTATAACATAATTTTCCTATTCTATGTAGGACACAGTTGTGGCTCTCCAAGCTCTGGCCAAGTATTCGGAGCTCACGTTTAGTGATAAGGGCGATGTGACTGTGACTGTCAGTGCCAGCTCAGGATTTCTGGAGAAGTTCCATGTAGACAAGCACAACCGCCTCCTCCTTCAAAAAGCATCGCTACCGGCTGTTACCGGAGATTACACGTTGTCTGCCACAGGAAACGGCTGTGTTTTCGCACAGGTAAGAGGAAATCAACCCTCTGCCTTCTCTTTTCTTGTGTATATTAATTCTCAAACTCGATTTTCTCTGCTCACGTCACAGGCAGTCCTAAGATACAATGTCCCTCCACCCAAAATGGACACCAGCTTCTCATTAAAGGTGACGACACATTCAAACAGAGAGTGTCTGGGGGATCCAGTGACAAATTTTGAGATTCACATCAGTGCTTCGTGAGTTTTATTAGTCTTTTAAATTATTAAATCGGAGGGACTCAGTTAAAACTTGGAGGGTATAACGTGACCATAATTTGTTGATGAATAGTGAAATAAATAAAACATTCTTAAAATTTCTAACTCTAAGGCTGGGTTCACACCTTAGGCGTTGCGTTTTTGAGCTTGGAGTCTTTGCCAAGTTTGCAATCAGTCGTTCAGCGGTTCCTTTGCGTTTTTAGCTGCGGACTTGCCGACCTGGGAAGTCTCACCGCTGTTATCATGAGGGGGAACTCCATGCCAAATTTTAAATAAAAAAAACGGCATGGGTTCCCCTCCAGGAGCATAGCGGGCCATTAGGTCTGGTATGGACTTTAACGGGAACCCCTACGCCGAAAAAACGGCGTGGGGGTCCCCCCCAAAATCCATAGCAGACCCTTATCCGAGCACGCAACCTGGCAGGCCGCAGGAAAAGAGGGGGGGACGAGAGAGTGCCCCCCTCCCTCCTGAACCGTACCAGGCCGCATGCCCTCAACATGGGGGGTTTGGTGCTTTGGGGAAGGGGGGCGCACACAGCATTACAGCCGGTGACAGCGACGAGTCAACATCTCCAGGAGAGAAGAGGGAAGAGGGAAGAAGGCGACGAAGAAGACCAGGCCCCGCTAGCAAAAGAGCTGGAAGAAGATAGCGGAGGCCCGGCAGAAGGAAGAAAGAACCGGAGAGCGAGAGAAGAACCGGAGAGCATGGAGACGACACCGAAGACCCCCGAAGTTGGAAGAAGACCCCCGGAGCTGTGTAATAAATTAATTTAAAAACCTGTGTAGTGTTTTTATTAACATTTTTTTCCACCAGGTGAATGGGTAGGGGTACGATGTACCCCATGCTCATTCACATAGGGTGGGGGGCCGGGATCTGGGGGCCCCCTTATTAAAGGGGGCTCCTGGATGCCGATAAGCCCCCCGCCCACATACCCTGGCAACCAACGACCAGGGTTGTCAGGAAGAGGCCCTGTCCTCATCAACATGGGGGCAGGGTGCTTTGGGGTGGGGGGGCCGCAGGGGCGCCCCCCTGCCCCAAAGCACCAAACCCCCCCATGTTGAGGGCATGCGGCCTGGTACGGTTCAGGAGGGAGGGGGGCCGCTCTCTCGCCCCCCCTCTTTTCCTGCGGCCTGCCAGGTTGCGTGCTCAGATAAGGGTCTGCTATGGATTTTGGGGGGACCCCCACGCCGTATTTTCGACGTAGGGGTTCCCGTTAAAATCCATACCAGACCTAAGGGCCTGCTATGCTCCTGGAGGGGAACCCATGCCGGTTTTTTATTTAAAATTTGGCGTGGAGTTCCCCCTCAAGATCCCTGTTCAGAACGCAACACATGTGCGAATCAGATGCGTGCCCATAGAACATAATGGGCCTGAATTTGCACCTGAGCCGCACCGCAATGCCTAGAGAACGCACATATATTTTTGGCAATGCGCAGTGCGAATGCATCGCACATATGTGAACCAGCCTCATTGAAATCAATGTATTTTATAATGTTATGCAAATTGGATGCGGTGTAAGCCGCAACCAATTCGCACAGGTGTGAACGGGGCCTGAAGCCTCATACACACAATCCGATTTTCCGCAGACAAAGCGTAGGACTTTTGTCCGAAGGGCGTTGGCCAGGAATTTGTCTTGCATACAAACGGCACACAATTGTCGGCCACAAAACTACATGGTTTTTCAGCTCTTTAGCGCCACCCTTTGGGCACCTTCTGCTAATGTTGTGTTTGGTGAGCATTGTTTCTGAGCATGCGTGTTTGTACTTTGGAGTTTTTTCCGGACTTGTGTACACACTCTTGGAAAATCTGACAACACACAATTGTTGGCAGAAAATTTTAAAGCACGCTATCCCACATTTGTCCATGGAAAATCCGACAACAATTGTGCGATGGAGCATACAAACGGTCGGATTTTCTGCCAACACCCTGTAATCACACAATTCCCATCGGAAAATCTGATCGTGTGTATGAGGCTTAACTCACTCAACTGAAGATGTATTTGTGTCTGCGTTACTGTTGGAAAGATTTTGTCTCACTTCTTGTACAGACGGGATCTCAGAGACTTTTTGGTGAGATCCCTGAACCTGAGCACCCAGCCCAGCCCCATACTGGGGGGGGGGGGGGATTGGGGGGCACTATTAAAAGGAAGCCAGTGTGCACAGATCAACCTAGTATTTTTCCATAAATGGTTCCTCTCCAGGTTACCAGATCACATCACACACAGAAATGATAGCTGATAGCCAACTCAATGTGTGGCACCTGCTTACTAATGGGTGTTGCTGCGGTTGGAAACTACTTACCTAAAAAATATTCTAAAGTATTAAGGGGCATGGCAGGGTATTTCACGCTAGCCCTGTATTTTATTTATTTATTTATGTTTTACTTTCACAGTTACACTGGAACCAGGGAAAGAACTAATATGGTTGTTATAGAGGTGAAGATGCTGTCTGGATACATTCCGATCAAGAGTACAGTGAGAAAGGTAAGGATGGCTACTGACAAAAATATTCTATTAGCATACATTAAAGTGGTTGTAAACCCTTATATATACCCAGTGAAGTGAACAGCCTCAGGTGATACACAGAGATCAAACAAATCCTCCTACATTTGTTTTACTTGTTTATCTGCAGTCTTCCTCTCTACACCCTTTCAAAAGTGCAGATTGTGTTAAAAATCTTTCTTCATCTGTCAGAAGCACAGAGGAGAGGGCAGAGAGACTGCACTTACAGTGTGTGAGAGCTGATTGAAGGAAAGGCATACCCCCCCTCCACAAAGCTGAAGAACTATGTTGTGAATAGAAAAAATAAAAAACTGCGCTAGACAGAAATAAAAAAACAAAGGCAGCAGCTTAAGGTGGGATACACACAATATAAACATCAAAAAAAAAAGATAAACTGTGCCAATAATGATGAAAGAGTCCACATCAGTCCTCAGAATGACATAGGAGTTGTATGTGAGCAAATGAATAGCGTCCCAAACATGCAGCAGTATAAGCAGCTATTGAGTAACCAACTCAAGGGAGTCCATAAGCTAACAGTGGTCCATAAACATTGCTGACACCGCAGTGAATACATAGAGTGCCCACCACCGTAATCAAATGGCCGCTTGCCAGAGGGCAAGCATAAATGCGCATTTGGCTATGACCCAGCTGCGGCCTTTAGCTTGCAAGCAGAGTGATTATACCAGGAAGCAGACTCACACCCGGGATGATTCTCAGCATAGCCTAAGGTCCTTCAGCAAAACATACAATCCATGGTACCATTCAAATATCATGGAAAGGAAGGAGAAGGACCATTGCGTGATACCGTAGAAAATGGTTTAATAATATAAGGTAATGTACTTACAAAAAAGCAAGGATAAAAACGCATAGAAAACTAGCCGGCCGGCAAAGTACAGGAGCCCTTCCATGTGGGGGAGCTTGTAGTGACATCACCACGTCGTTTTGAGGAGGAAGGGCTCCTGTACATTGCCGGCAGGCAAGTTTTCTATGCGTTTTTATCCTCGCTTTTTTGTAAGTACATTACCTTATATTATTAAACCATTTTCTACGGTATCACGCAATGGTCCTTCTCCTTCCTTTCCATGATATTTGAATGGTACCACGGATTGTATGTTTTGCTGAAGGACCTTGGGCTATGCTGAGAAACATCCCAGGTGTGAGTCTGCTTCCTGGTATAATCACTCTGCTTGCAAGCTAAAGGCCGCGGCTGGGTCATAGCCGAATGCGCATTTATGCTTGCCCTCTGGCAAGCGGCCATTTGATTACGGTGGTGGGCACTCTATCTATGTATTCACTGCGATGTCATCATACAGCAATGTTTATGGACCACTGTTAGCTTATGGACTCCCTTGAGTTGGTTACTCAATAGCTGCTTATACTGCTGCATGTTTGGGACGCTATTTATTTGCTCACATACAACTCCTATGTCATTCTGAGGACTGATGTGGACTTCTTCATCATTATTGGCGCAGTTTACCTTTTTTTGCTTGTTTATGTTGTGAATAGACCATCTGCATTCTGAGCACTCCCACCTCCCGACACAAATGTATCATGCCGATAACAGAGGAATGGAGCATTAGAGAGAAACAATACTCAGAGCTTTGGAGAGAGATAAGTAAACACGACAGATATATGTGCTTTGCACAGATTCCATGACTCAGGTTTACAACCACTTTAACTGCTTGCCGACTGCCTCACATAGATATACGTCGGCAGTATGGCACGGGCAGGCAAAGCAACGTACAGGTACGTTGCTTTAAATCTGCCACCTAGCCGGCGTGTGCGCGCCCGCCGTGGTCTCCGTGACCGTGCCCGCGGGACCCGTGATCGGATCACAGAGAGGCAGAACGGGGGGAATGCCAGTGTAAACAAGTAATTTCCCTGTTCTGCCTAGTGACAGGACACTGATCTACTGCTCCCTGTGATCGGGAGCAGTGATCAGTGTCAAGTCACTGGTAGCCAAGCCCCTTTCACAGTTAGAATCACTCCCTAGGACACACTTAACCCCTTCCCCGCCCCCTACTGGTTAATCCCTTCACTGCCAGTGTCATTTACACAGTAATCAGTGCATTTTTATAGCACTGATCGCTGTATAAATGACAATGGTCCCAAAATAGCATCAAAAGTGTCTGATGTGTCCGCCCCAATATCGCAGTCACAATAAAAATCGCTGATCGCCGCCATTTCTAGTAAAAAAATAATAATAATAAAAATGCCATAAAACTATCCCCTATTTTGTAGACGCTATAACTTTTGCGGCGTCGTACAGTTTAGCTGCTTGTCGAATCTTCTTAGAACTTTCGATAGACACCATAAGCCTTCAATGACAGAATCAACGTTTGTATGTTTTTCGCTGCTTCGTCGAATCTTTGTCGTTCATGTTGAATGGTCTACCCCAACACTGTCTCTATAATGTCGAATCTTTTCTCTCTATGTCGAATCTTTTCTCTCTATGTAGAATAATCTTGGACTAATAGAGTTAAGGTTAGGCACATTCGACCACAGGTTCGATAGACACAGATCACTATTGTCAGCGTCATGTCGAATCTCCTATCTATAATCAAACTGTTGTAGCAACAAAAACGAAAATAAAGCATTTTTAGGTCGGATCTTTTGGATTTTTGGATTCTGCACTTTTCGTTTTCATTTGTTAAAACGATAATGAAAATACCTGAAATTTGGACGAAAATGCATTCGGACGAAAACAAATGCACATGTCTAATATTTAATATAGCAAAAAGTAAAAAATATTGCTTTTTTTTAAAAAAAAATCACTCTTTTTTTGTTTATAGCGCAAAAAAATAAAAAAAACTCAGAGGAGATCAAATACCACCAAAAGAAAGCTCTATTTGTGGGAAAAAATTTGTTTGGGTACCACGTCGCACGACCGTGCAATTGTCAGTTAAAGCGACGCAGTGCTGAATTGCAAAATATGGTCTGGTCATTCAGCAGCCAATTCTTCTGGGGCAGAAGTAGTTAAGAAAAAAAAGTTTAGTGTTTAAGGCCACTGTACAAGAGCAAATTATAATAATGTGGGGAATGGTGGTGGCTCATTGGTTAGCGTCACTGAATTATTACACCTGTTTTAGGGGTAATTTCTCAGCGGAGAATCTGCATGGCCTGGCCATGCATTTGTGTATTTCCTCTGGGTTGTACAATTTTCCTATACACCTCCATAAAGGATTTACTAAAATGTACAAAAGAATAAAATATTGCCTGTGCTACAACTCAATCAGCAGTCTTAAAAATTAAGTGTGGATTCCAGTAACCCATTGTCCCTGGAAACCATCAGAAGTAGTCTTTTGCCCCGTACACTGGGTCGGACTTTTGCCCGGCCAAAATCACATCAGAATTCTGACGGAATTCCATCGGAGTAAAAGAGAACATGTTCTCTATCTAAACTCCGACGGAATTCCTGGAAAAACTCAGATGGGGCATACACATGGTCGGAATATCCGATGGAAAAAGTCAGTCGGACTTTTTCCATCGGAAATTCCGATCGTGTGTACAAGGCCTAAGTCTGCAAGAAAATGAATGTGGATTAGCTACCATGACTTACTGTACTTTGCACGTTGTCAGTACATTGAATTTGGTAAAAAAAAAAAAAAATTGACACTTAAGGAAACTGGGCATAAGAGGTACACCTAAAAACTTACTTTCAGCTCCCAATGAAGTGGTTTCTTGTACTCGCTCTCTACTGCAGACATTCTTTCACCAGTGTCAGAGAGACATTTCTTTTTTATTATTTTAATTAATTTTTATTTAACAATTTTTCTTTTACAATCTACAAAATTTCCATACACATAAATATAAAAAACAATCAATCTATATGTCTACAAATTACTCTAAATCCACCCCCCCCCCAAAAAAAAAAACAATAAAAAAATCACCCAAGTGTTTAGACAAACAGTGTTTAGACAAGCTACGACTAAGCACTGTTTGTTAGGGTGAAACGCGTCAGCTCTTCTGTCCGTTCTGTTCTGCTGTGGCATGTATTTTTGATGTCCATTTTTGAATAAAAGGCAAAAACTTTTTTAGAGTGCGGCTGTCCAGAATTTCTTCCCATTTTTGCATTGTCACATGCATTGCCAGCACCTGGGGCTTCAAATCTGGAGGAGAGGCTTTTACTTTTTCTTGAACTTCCTGGAGCAGTGATATCCCTTTCTCTCCCTCTGTTTCCAATTAATGAAGTTCTCCAGCCCCTCAAGCTCAGGTACATTTTGTATTACCCCATATGGGTGTATACTCTGTAGGCCCTGTATACTGAAACAAAGACCGTGTTACGTGCCACACTTTTTTTTAGCAAAGGTTTAGTGGGGCAGTTACCCTCCTCCTTTAGTGAGCCTGCTTCTAGTGCTTCAACCAAGGAAGTGTGCGGGGTGCCAGCTAGCAAGGCATGTGAACTATAAGTGGTAACACTATTGTTGAATGCCCAGCCCCCCATATATTGAAGCTGAATGGCGAAAAAATAGCTCCGCAGATGTGGTACTGACCGCACCAACCACAGGTAATGCCATTCAACACTGTTGAATGCCTTGGATGCATCAAGAGAAAGTATAGCTCCCTAGCCTCTCACTTCTGTTGGAAGCCTCTCACTTTTGTCACTGTGCTCCAGAACCTGAGACAGCAGCTCCTGTTTAAATAATTGCTAAGTCATTGATAAATAAGATTGTTACTAGTTTTTTGATGTGCAAAACAAAGGATATTTCTATGATGAATTAATACATACCCTAAAAAAAGGAGTCTGCAATGGGCAAGGGCGGGCCAACCTGTTTTGTGAATTGAAAGCTTTGAAGTACTGAACATACACTTCTCTCAGCAATGGGTGAGGATCGACACTGAAGACAGGACAAGAAGATATAATTAATACAACACCCCCCCCCCCCTGTCTTCGGGATATATCTTCTTGACTATGATAAAACATATTACATCTGGAAAACTTTGATCATAAACAATTGTGGTATGTTGTGCTTTCAATTACCAACTTACTTTTCATACTAAGTCTGGTTATGGTGACTGGAGTAAGTAGGCTTATTATATAGAATAGTCCCCATATATATGTAGCACTACCCCCATAGAAGCTGCTGGTTTAATGTTTTGGGCCTACCGCTACCTTTTCCGTTCACTGCACTCGTGTCAGGGATCCTTCTTGAAGAGCTTTTATGAATGTTCACACCAACACTTGGATACGTTTTCTTCAAGGCTTTATTTTACCAGTTCCAACAGAGGGATAGAGGGATAGGGGAGGTTCAGGTACCTTGCTTTGCGGATCACAGGCACAATCTCAGATCCATAGGATAAATCAGCTCCACAATGGATTTAGCAACCACCACACAGGCCTACTCTCACTGGCCTAGCAACCGGTGTGAAGCTTGTTCAAAAGTCTCTGCCACAGACTTGATGAATGCCGTACAGTTGTTCCACAACCTTCCGCCACAAGATCGTGTAACTAACCACACTGACACTTTGCAAATCGTTCCTTCAAAAGTACACAGCTCACGGTACGCAGCACCGTGAGGCAAACTGGCCAGGATGCGTCCTTCAATTGAGTCCCCAATTGTTCCGCTCCATGTCTTAAGTACCCCCTCCCAGAATGCACAGCGGGTTGACCACTCCCCCCTGAGCCGCTTCTGGGAAAGGAATACCCAATACACCTAGCCTGCTGCAGTTCCAACCCTGACCCGTGGTGACAGCGACACCCACTGTCAGGTGGAAAAAACGCAACCCAGCTAGACTGACACAGAGCCAACAATTTAGCATAATTCATCTGAGCTAAACTACAGCTCAGATAACTAAAATTAACATATAGCGCTTACCCAACAGGAGTAGGGCTCCAGTGATCCAGTGATGTCGGCCCCCCAATCAATTGGTTTTGGGTGCAGATGCCAGCATCTTCACTAAGGTGTACGTTTATCAAACATTGATAATTTGTCTCATTTCAGTTCTCAGGCCTCGTACACACGACCGATTTTCTCGGCAAGAACCAGCAAGAAACTTGCTGGCAGAGAGGTCTTGCCGAGTAAATCGGTCGTGTGTACGCGGCTATCGGGTTTCTCGTCGAGAAAACCGACAAGTAACCTCGACGAGAAAATAGAGAACCTGCTCTCTATTTTCTCGTCGAGATTCTCCTCGGCATGTTTCTCGACGAGAAAAGTGAGTGTGTGTACACTTACCTGTCCTCCCGGAAGCCCGCGCATGTTCGAAATGAATTTGACGCATGCGCGGTAGCTTCCTAGGCATACGTAGGGTATACCAAGATGGCCGCGACGGCATCGAATGTGACGAGCGCATGCTCGTCGTAGTCGATGACGTCACCGCGTACGCTCCATTCAAAGAACCGCGGGTTCTTTGAAACGAGCGTGTGTACACTCGGCCGGAACAAGTTTCTTGTCCAAGAATCTCGTCGAAAAAAACGACATGTTTTTTTCAACGATAATCTCGGCCGTGTGTACGAGGCCTCAGAGAAAAAGCTTCTCCTCTGGCACCCTGTTTATGAAGCAGAGAACATCAAAATGATGCACCCAAAGCCAATTGATTGGGGGGCCGAAATCACTGGATCCCTGGACAGGTCGGATGAGGAGATACGGCCATGGAGATCTAATAGGTTGTGGGGAAACCTTATTGTGCTGGGTGAGACTGGTTTATACAGTCACGGATATCTGGTAAGCAGGATATATAGCTTTTCCACTTGGATGTCATCATCGTAACCATCAGTTCACTTTTGGGAAGAAGTTTCACTTACCATTTTTCCTGGAACACTTCACTTCACCTTGGATTTCTTTTTATTCACTTTTATTCACTATATTCAGGAGAATTTTTTTGTTTATGGATTTTCTCTGTTTATGGACTATATTATCACAATTTTTTCACCATACACGGTTTCAGTAATTTTAATTAATCGTTGGACTTATGAATTTTACACACAAGTGATTGAGTTTCACTCATTAATTCCGGATTCATTTTTGGGGATATTGATTATCAATTTCATTAGCGCTGCATATTTTTGACCTTTATGATTTTTATAGTTTTGTATTTAGCTATATATGCTAGCTGCTATTTATTGTTATTACATGTTTTATTGTTATTCCACTCACTTTATTTAGCACAACGTTAGCCCTAGGGCTTATTTTTTTCTTTAACAGGAGACTTTAACATTTTTTTTTTTAATTATAATTTGAATATTAAGATATTGTATTGTGTTTTTTTTTCACAGATACAGGACAAATTTATACAAAGAAGTGAAATACAGACGGACATGGTCACCTTATATCTGTATGAGGTTTGAATGCCTTTTTTAATCTACCTATTGAGTTGAGATGGCAGCTATATGATGCATCGTCTCTGCAGCATGATTGTGACAAACTTGGAGCCAGGTGCAGTTTACTTTCTCCACTGCAGGTGGCGCTCTTCTGCAGTAGCGTTGCAGTTCGAGAGGAAGTCAAGAGAAACATGGTTCCTCTATGGTTTCCTGTGGAAGCAATCCCATTGGATGCTGTCACTCCATGTGACTCTAGCAGCCAATGCAGGCCAGGCAGAGCCTTTTTAAGGCCCTAGCTTCCAAGTTTGGCATGCATTTTGCGAGTTGGTAGAGTGGGGACAGGTACCTCGTCTGATAGGGACAGAACTAGTGGCAGGGAAAGGTTCCTGATGAGGAGGGAAAATGTAAGGCTCACAACTTCTCTGGACATCTACCGGCTTGGGTACAAAACGGCCAGGCCTCAAATAGGCTCTGTCAGTTTAGCTGAATCCTGCTCTCTACTCGCTGTCAGAACAGTGAGTGTTCCCAGTTGGGTTGTCTTTCAACCGGATTATTTGTGAACTGTTTTTGCATTACTTCAACAAAAAAGTTCTTTCATCGCACTGGGACTGTGTGTGTGTGTTGCACTGGACCTACATACAAATGCATATAAATTGAATCTCATTGTGCAGTCAGCAGAAACTCGCATGGCCGACCTCGTCTTAACTGCAAAATAATTGAAAGATGGCACTGGATCTATCTAAATGGTTCAAATAATGTTATAAGAGTCTCTAAATTTACCATCAGGAATGAGCATATGTCTGTATACTGTTGTAGCGCACCCCTCTCCTCTCTCCTCTTTCGATTCAGCTCGCGGTGTCTCTGGTCTAGGGGTATTTGATAGGGGAGGGAGCGGGTGAGCTACGCCTGGCTTCCATCACAGGTGTGCATGTGGTATTAGCAATGTCTCTGTTGTCTTTTACCTTCGGGTCTGTGCTGTGCATCGGGGTCCTCCCTCCAAGAGTCACTGTGAACTTCGTCTGCTAGAAACTGAGCCCCACACTATTAAAGTCCAACACTCCTTTATTTTAGAACATAACATGGACTCCCTTGAAGACAGAACAGAAAAGGAGGTGTGGGTGCGAATAGGCCCAGACACAATTGCGTTCTCCACTCTCCTTCCTGAGAGTGGGATATGGTCTCCGCACGAGGGAAAATCTCCTTCCGGACGGTCTCCGACAAGAGACTCACCCGTCACCAGCAGTCTGCTGCACCGGGTCTTTAGGTGAGGAGCTCTTCCCGGTCCATTGCGCCCACTCGGATTCAGGCATCTATCCCCGGAGTACCTTAGGATCTCCTTCCCTCGCGGAGCTCAGCATTGGGCACTGAACTCTGGACCTCCATCCAAGTAGAGTACCTCACCCCAGGCTAAAGGTGCCTGGGATGGAACACGACCTCCGGACGTCCTCTAGGCCTAGGCCGCCTAGAGGACCGACACGAACATCCGTCCACAGGCTGAAGGTGCCTGGGACTTCGACCCCGTGACAAAGATGGCCACTCCCCTTTATACCCTCCCCCGGCATGCACAGTGGGTTCCCCGCCCCACTGCACAACTGCCGGGAGAGGACAAAAAGGAGGAACGACCCAGTAATGTTTCGACCCCAACCCAGGGCAACAGCGCCACCCACTGGGCTGCGGGGAATTACACATCACCAAATGTCTTTGCCAAGTTCAAATTTACACCCGGGAAAGTACCTACCCGCTACACTCTCCCCCCGGTCATTAGACACTGGTCCCCAGTGTCTGGAGTAAATCATGCCCTCAACGGCTGACATAATCCAACCCAGAAACCGACTAACAATTTGAAAAAACAAAAACTTTAGAAAAAAAACTATCCTAGTGAAGCAATTGTGTCTGAGCCCCTGTAACAAAAAAGGAGTGAAAGACAACATATATCAAACTTGGAAATCACATTTCAACATTATACTTTCCCCTTCCCTTCCCCATTCTGACTAAGAACCACCCCAGTCTCAGTGATCTTGCCAGGATGCTCTCCTGCAGAGGGAAAGAAATAAAATTAACACACAAACCCTGACACATATATCCGTGTGAGAAGAAAATAAACTTTCTCCAAAAAGAAATCCCCTTTTCTCCAGTGTGAGTGTGTGAAAAGTGTTTAAACGTTGCACAAGACGATACACATGCTATGGAGTTGCCCGAAATTATTTAGGTATTGGACAGGGGTACTGGATAGTATAAATAGGACATATATGACAACAATAGAAATGGACCCTAGAATGTGTGTCTTGGGACTAGAGGAGGGAACAAAAGCAGTGCTTAGATGCCTTTTTCATGATAGAAAATTGATAGCGCAAAGATGGCAGGCAGAAGACCCCCCCTCAGTGAGAGAATGGGCTAACACAGTTACCGCAACAATATGGAAGGAGAGGGTAGTATATATTAAGAGAGGGAACATAAGAGAGTTTGAAAAGGTGTGGAACCCGTGGTTGGAAAAAATAGGGATACCCCTGTAAAGCAGAGAGTGAGAGGGAAAGAGAGTAAGAAAATGGCACAAGGAAAATAAATGAAAACAGAAATAAACTTTGAATAATGTGTAAAAATGGAAGAAAGGAAAATAGGAAAAAACATAATATGAGAAAATAGTAAAGGGGGAGGGGGAAGGAGGGAGGGATGAGGGTTAATAGAGTGAAACTTACATTGATAATATTTTGCTAATTTATTGTTGTGAAAAGTAAATATAAATAAGCATGTACAATGTTAATTTGAATATGCAAGAAAATTAATAAAGAGAATATAAATTAAAAAAAAAAAAAAAAACGTTGCACAAGACTGCCACCTGGTGACAGCCTCGCGGTACTGTACTCGTGGAACTTTTTCTCCTCTTTGGCCCTATCTACCCCAGAGTCCATGATCTCTTTGTAGGAAGTTTTAAAGAACAACAGGAACAGTTCTCCACCATTCTGGGTACAAAGGCAATAGCCCCAGAAAGTTTAGTGGCATAACAAAAAAAACAGAGTCTCTGTCTCTTTTCATAAGTAAAACCGGGGATGCGGCAGAACAAGCGGTTTTACGTGCTGATCCACAGTCTCCAAACGATACTCTGCATCCTTTCCTTCCTTGCGCCGGATCAACACCTTATCTGCATGGATGTGTCGTCCCAACATCCACTCTGCCTTGCAGTCTTTAAAACGTTGAGAGGCCTTGGGAGAGCACGCCAGGTATCTTCGGGCATTTGGAACCTGAATATGAGTCCATATGAAGTCATCGTACCAACGCTCCCGACACACTTCCACCTCATATAACAGTTCCTTCGGTAAGTAGGGATACTCCCATCCGTACTCCGCTGCAACTTTTTGGCAAAATAGGCATTGTAGTCTCGCCAAAGGAGGCATGGTAGCTCTGTACCCTTCGCCAGGCAAAACTATACTGTCCGGGTGGCGAGGGACCTTGATCACATCTGATCGGGGCATAGGTGCCCGTAGCACTAATCTCCATTCCCCAGTATTAGGTGCAGGTGGCACCGGGAATGTAGAAGCAGGCTGGGAATGGGACCCTTTTTCAGGCGCTGACGCCTCCACCCGGGGTGTACTTTTTCCTGTAGACATGGGTGAATTCCGGGTTCTACGGAACGAAGCAAGTGGTACTTTGTCCCAGCCCTTCTCAGCAAACAGATCGTCTATGACGGTATCGTCTCCCAGGTCTGAGAGCGATTCCAGGTCGGAGGTGTCACACTCCTCCGCGGGTATGTAGCCCTTTGTAGAAACGGAACCACCACCTCCCGCGGACTTGCTAGGCCATGCCTTCCTGACACCTCCGCCCACACACCAAGTCTCTTCACCCGGCTTACCTCAGCCTTTTCTTGAAGCGGGACGTCCAGAACCCTCGTCAACGGATCCATCCGGGCCAGGCGTAAGCGTGTGAGACGGTCCACCACCACCGCTGGTCGGGGCTACCACGCTGGTTCTTTTCTTCGGTGGCGGACGCTGCGAGACAGTGGCGACCGAGTCAGCATCCTCGGATTTCTCCCGTTGAGTTTTAACTACCTCCTCCGCGGTCGCTGCAGTGTGCACAGGGATGGCTCTCACAGCAGCAATTCCTCCTCTAAGAGCAGTGTTGCCTGAAGCCCGGCCAGGGTAGATGGTTCTCGGCCTCTCGACTGCCGGATCCACTTCGAACAGGAACTCCCCACTGGCCTCACATTGTCCAAACGGCTTTAATTGGCACACCAGTCCTGAACACCCGGGACAAATCACACCCAGGGCCTCAACGTCCATGCAAGAATACAGGGCAAATCGACCCTTTGGCTTCAGCCAAATCCCCGTGTCTGTTATAGGAGCAGCAGCAGTCAACGTCGTGGTAGAAGGATGAACTGGAATCCACGAGGTGTGTCCAAACATGGCGACCTGTTGCTGATCCATTGCACACTGCAGAGTTTTCGCACCAATGTCCCACGTGTAGTCCCTTCACACGTATTGGACTCCTCCCCTTTGCTCCAGTTTGCGGGCTTTTTTCACTTTCTGTTGGTTGAGTCACGCCCACGAACTAAGCAGTGGGGGTTGTGTCTGGTGGCACAGTGCAATTAGAAACCCCCACGTGTACTACTTCACACGGCTGAGTTTCCCCCATTCTCCGCTCTTCTGCGTGGGCCTTTCCCTTCTTGGGGTCATGTCCACGACTTCGAGCAGGGCTGCACTTTGGCCTATTCGTTTAACTCTTCCAGCAGACACGTTCAATACTGTGATGCACAACACAATACCGGACCCGAGCCCCCACGTGTAGCGCACCCCTCTCCTCTCTCCTCTTTCGGTTCAGCTTGCGGTGTCTCTGGTCTAGGGGTATTTGATAGGGGAGGGAGCGGGTGAGCTACGCCTGGCTTCCACCACAGGTGTGCATGTGGTATTAGCAATGTCTCTGTTGTCTTTTACCTTCGGGTCTGTGCTGTGCATCGGGGTCCTCCCTCCAAGAGTCACCGTGAACTTCGTCTGCTAGAAACTGAGCCCCACACCATTAAAGTCCAACACTCCTTTATTTTAGAACATAACATGGACTCCCTTGAAGACAGAACAGAAAAGGAGGTGTGGGTGCGAATAGGCCCAGACACAATTGCGTTCTCCACTCTCCTTCCTGAGAGTGGGATATGGTCTCCGCACGAGGGAAAATCTCCTTCCGGACGGTCTCCGACAAGAGACTCACCCGTCACCAGCAGTCTGCTGCACCGGGTCTTCAGGTGAGGAGCTCTTCCCGGTCCATTGCGCCCACTCGGATTCAGGCATCCATCCCCGGAGTACCTTAGGATCTCCTTCCCTCGCGGAGCTCAGCGTTGGGCACTGAACTCCGGACCTCCATCCAAGTAGAGTACCTCACCCCAGGCTAAAGGTGCCTGGGATGGAACACGACCTCCGGACGTCCTCTAGGCCTAGGCCGCCTAGAGGACCGACACGAACATCCGTCCGCAGGCTGAAGGTACCTGGGACTTCGACCCCGTGACAAAGATGGCCACTCCCCTTTATACCCTCCCCCGGCATGCACAGTGGGTTCCCCGCCCCACTGCACGACTGCCGGGAGAGGACAAAAAGGAGGAACGACCCAGTAATGTTTCGACCCCAACCCAGGGCAACAGCGCCACCCACTGGGCTGCGGGGAATTACACATCACCAAATGTCTTTGCCAAGTTCAGATTTACACCCGGGAAAGTACCTACCCGCTACACTGTATACACACACTATATTACCAAGAGTATTGGGATGCCTGCCTTTACACAAACATGAACTTTAAGCAAACGCCAGGGTTTTTTTTTATTCCATGCAAAGTATAGGCATAATGTGCTAGTATGCATCGCATACTAGACTATTATGTGACACTTACCTGAAAACAAAGCCTGGATGAGTGAGTTTGGGATGGAGGAACTTGACTGGCCTGCATAGTGTCCAGACCTCAACCCAATAGAACACCCTTGGGATGAATTAGAGCGGAAATTGTGACAAGGTCTTCTCATCCAACATCAGTGCCTGACCTCACAAATGCGCTTCTGGAAGAATGGTCAAACATTCCCATAGACACACTCCTAAACCTTGTGGACAGCCTTCCCAGAAGAGTTGAAACTGTTATAGCTGCAAAGGGTGGGTCAACTCAATATTGAACCCTTAAGACTAAGATTGGGGTGCCATTAAAATTCATGTATGTCTAAAGGCCGGTGTCCAAATACGTTTGGCAATATAGTGTATATCCCTTCATCTGTTATATATGGTTGAACAAATTTCATCCCTTCCTGGGTAAAAATAAATAAATGATTATTTGATTATCTACTGCATTTTTTTTCCAAAGACAAAAGCTGAAAGTCCTAAGGTGATCAACACATCTCATGCCAATGCTGAGGCTGATGGGACTTTTGGTGTGGACTGAGATTAGATTTGGATATGCACATCAACATACATTTTATTACAGGATTTTATGTATGCAGAAAAGTAAAGCATAGAGTAAATAAACTAGTTTACAAAGCCAAAGACAGTTTTTAAGTAAATAGAAACTTTAATGTAACACAGTTCACTGGACAACATAAGTCACTGGTTCTTATGCAAAGATACTTAAAACCTAATGGCAATGATAATGCTGCAAATAGTTGATCAAAAGGCTTCTCAATACCACGGTTATATCTACACAAAGTTATAAGTTTGCCCAATGGCACATCTTTTTCTAATAAATATACCTGTCAGGTTACCTTTCTGAGGCTGAGATGCTGAGAGCAGCTCCCCTTGCCGCTGAGCACAGTATACCCCTGAAGTTGGCACAGCTGGTATAGTGCTCAAAGAAACACGTGTTGCCAGCAGGGTGTGCAGGACTTGAGCAGATGATCACTTGCAGGCAACTTGAGGAGGTGTTGGAAGCAGTCCTTAAGGAGTGTGGACAGGATACAGGGCGTAGGGCATCCAGGGAAGTAAGCAAAAGCCTGGCCGAGGATCCAACACCGGTGATCATACACGTGTAGGTAGACTGGTGTTGGAAGTAGCAAAGTCTCCAAGGCCGGCCAGGGTCACACACTAATAGCAGAGGTATTTGGATAGAAACAAGTCCTTTAAACAGGCTAAGGTCATACACAGACAAGCAGGCAGGTTAGGCAGAAGAGTAGTCCTTAGGATAAGCCGGGGGTCATACACAAACAAACAGGCTGATTAGGCAGAAGAGTAGTCCTTAGGATAAGCCGGGGGTCATACACAGGCAAGCAGGCTGATTAGGCAGAAGAGTAGTCCTTAGGATAAGCCGGGGGTCATACACAGGCAAGCAGGCTGATTAGGCAGAAGAGTAGTCCTTAGGGTAAGCTGGGGGTCATACACAGGCGAGCAGGCTGATTAGGCAGAAGAGTAGTCCTTAGGATAAGCCGGGGGTCATACACCGGCAAGCAGGCTGATTAGGCAGAAGAGTAGTCCTTAGGGTAAGCCGGGGGTCATACACCGGCAAGCAGGCTGATTAGGCAGAAGAGTAGTCCTTAGGGTAAGCCGGGGGTCATACACAGGCAAGCAGGCTGATTAGGCAGAAGAGTAGTCCTTAGGGTAAGCCGGGTCAGAGCCAGGAGAAGATCAGGGTAAGCCAAGGAACAATCCGGGTCACAGCAAGACAACAGGAAACAGGTGCAAGTTCAGGAACTCGGGGAGAGCTGAAGACAATCCAGCAATTTGGGTCAGACAGAGGCAGCCTTATATAGGCCAGCAGGGGGAACCATCTGTCACATGATGCGCCTATGGCGCCCATTTCTTTTACTGGCAAGATTGCCAGTACTTCCACGGCCTATTCCCTGACAATACCCTTTATCAGGTACTTTTCATAAGGTGTCTCCTGATGAGGCTAAGTAGGCCCTTGACCAAGTTGTTCTGCTTGAACTACATTGATTAGGCAACTACCTGAGCAAAACAACAACATTTTGACATTAAAGACACTTCTCATTTACATATTTTAGCGCTCCCAACAGTTTATTTTTAGCAAATTTGTTTTACTAAATTTTGTTTAGTTTTGTGAAAATGAAACAATTAGAAGTGAAAGAAAATTTCTCCAAAGTTGGGCAAAAATCCTTTAGGAATTATAAACTAAAGTTCTAAGCAAGTAGCCTTGATAAAGGGGAAACTGTAATCACCCTAAAACATGTTGGCTACTCACCTTTATGGGCACTAAATTTATCTGTGATCAAGATTGATCTGTCTGGCTTTTGTCATTGGGGTTCATCTTTCTGACAATAAGAGTTATGTGGTTGTTATATTAAAGCAGTATTAAACCCAAAACCAAAAATTTTATATTTTGCAGTTTACCAATTATTAGATGTGGTGGGTGCAATAGTGTTCCTTTTTTTTTTTTGTCTTTTACCCTCTGTTTGCACATAGTGATCTGGTCAGTAACACAGCTCCTGTATTAGTGAGACACAACTCTGGATGAATGAGAACAGGAGGCACAGCAGGCAGCACCATTGTCAGTCTGGGAGGGTAGTGGCCCCCTCTCTCCTGCCACCCCCTCTATGACCAATGGATAGATTCATGCATAGCATGAATCTATCCATGGCTACTGCTGACACCCCCTATTCAGGCGCCCGACCCCTCTTCGAGCACTGGGCGCCTGAATTACAGTGGCGGGCTGTTTTTGAATCATCTGATTAGAGCCATAGGCTCTAATAGGCATCAAAAACGGTGACCTGCGAGCGCCACAGTGGCTGCATTGGATGGCACAGTGGGAGCATTGGATGGCACAGTGGGAGCATTGGATGGCACAGTGGCAGCATTGGATGGCACAGTGAGAGCATTCGATGGGCACAGTGGCAGCATTCGATGGGCACAGTGGCAGAGTTTGATGGTACAGTGGTTGCGTTTGATGGTACAGTGGCTGCGTTTGATGGGTACAGTGGCTGCGTTTGATGGGCACAGTGGCTGCGTTTGATGGGCACAGTGGATGCGTTTGATGGGCACAGTGGATGCGTTTGATGGTACAGTGGCTGCGTTTGACGGGCACAGTGGCTGCGTTTGATGGGCACAGTGGCTGCGTTTGATGGGCACAGTGGCTGCAATTAATGGGGGGTTTTTTCAGAATTTTTCAGTTTGTTTGCGACCCCCAAAAATTTAGAGCACCAACCGCCACTGGATTCAAATACACTAACTAATGAAGCCAAACTCCAGATAACACTTTATAACCAGTTACAGCAAAGGGCTTTATTTTTTTACTTTGGGATAAAGTTTTTACACTTTAAAAATAAATATATAAAAGCTGAATATTTTAACCAACCCAGTCAGTGTTAAATGGTTTGTCTCATCCGTGTAAACTGATACATTCTGCTGGAGAGCTTGAGATTTAAAAAAATAACAGACTTGCTGGCTGAATCATCAGATGAAAACAGAAGAAAGTGAGTATAAGGGGTTCACTCCAAGTGTAGAACATTTTGGACACCACCACTCACTCTTCTTTTTTAAGGGCTTTGTTTGCCCATTTTTATTAAAAGAAAGTACAGAAAACAAACATAGGTTTCCCTCATTTTCAGCATTTCTTCTCCTTCAACAAACAACATTCAGCCCTTTTCTGACTTGTACTTGCAGCACCGGCGCTCTGGCCTTACACTCCAGGCCCTAGTCTGTGTCCTCACCGACCAACTTGGGGCACACAGCTAGAAGCCTCTTGCTGCACTGGCTCCCACGTGGAGCCCTCCTGACTTCTGAACCAGACTTCCTATTTTTCCGGGGTGGAGCTCAAAACCATGGTCAGGTTGTTACTAAAATCTCAACACACACCTGACCAAATAGTGTGCTGGTGATTCTCAAAATCAGGACACAGGACTAGGGATTTCATCCTACCCCGGGCTCCAGGTCCCAAAGTGAACTTTTCTAAGAAATTAGGTAACCGAAAAGCCAGTTTAATCCCAAATACGCAAATCCCCTGGAGCCCCTCTACTAGACATGTGAACTGCCGAAAAAGTTGTTTGTTTTCATTTTATTTGTTTTTTTGTTTTTTTGTCGGAAATTAGAAAATTTAGAAATTCGAAAATTCTGAGATTTCAGAATTCTAAGATTCGAAAATAAGAAAGAAAATCCGTAAAATTCAAAAGAACGAAAATCTGAAAATTTTAAATAATAACTAACTATTAAATTATAGGTATTGCAACTTCCTTTCAAATTTGGCTTTTAGAAAATGTAAAGAATACAAATTAATCTGAAGTTACGAATTATCCAAAATAATGAATGTCGCATCTAAACAAATGAAATGGAACAAACTAATAATAAATAATAATAATAAAAAGTTTGTATTATTATTATTGTTATTTATTATTATTAGATTGTTACGGTCCATTTGTTTAGATACGGCATTCGTTATTTCAGATAATTTGTAACTTTGGATAAATTCATGTTAGTTAGTTACTTCACTAACAGCCAAATTTGAAAGGAAATTCCAATACCTATAATTTGATAGTTAGTAATAGTTAAGTTATTATTAGTTAGTTATTTCAGATTTTCGTTCTTTTGAATTCTCAGATTTTCATTTTTATTTTCGGATTTCCGAATTTTCGAATTTCCAAATTTCCGAAAATTTCCAATTTTAGAAATTTCTAATTTTCCAGTGGGGTACCACACTGCCACAGTAAGCATAAAACAGAAAATTAAAGTGGATGTAAAGCCACTCTCATCCTTTCTAAACTACTGCCATAGTGCTGATCTATAAGGATATAGATGCCTCCTGCATGTATCCTTATCTGTCAAATGTCTCCCCTCTGTCTGTTATGAGAACTGAAAAACTGCAGATTCTGTGGGTGGATCTGTTGTCTGGAGCTCGGTGGGTGGAGTCGTGATGTCAGTAGACTCCCCGCCCACCTCTACACTCCCCTTGTCAACATGCATTTTCTCCTGTGTATTCCTTCTGCTATGATCACTAACATCCAGTCAAAATCCAGAAAAGTAACCACATGACTTCAGAAAAGGAGTGGGGGTGGGAATTAAAAATAATGCTAGTGCACAAGATATGTAAATAACCTGTCACTCAAAGCCAGTGGCGTATCTAGGGTATGGCAGATGTGGCTCGTGCCATGGGCGCAATCTGAAGGGGGCGCTCATGAGTGGCTGGGCAGCAAAGCACTTACCAGGGTATACTTGCCAACAGTCACAATTTTGCTGGGACATTCCCAGGCTATGGCCGTCCTGAGTAGTTTTCCGAAAAAACGTTTTTGTCCTAGGCAGGGATGGACTGGACTGAGTTGTCTGATTCCCCCCCCCCCTTCCCCTTAAAAAAGATGAACCGCTCCGGCGCCGCCCACACAGTATGCTGAGAGGGATGTAACAGCCAGCTAAAGAGATAGCAGTGTCCTAGCCAACCAGTGTCTGTGGTACAGAAGGCCCCGCCCTCACAGGTGTCAGCTGACTGCAGTCACATGACAAGAGATATGGCCGCCGCCTGCTGCATGCTGCTGTGTCCCTCATCTGGAATCTGCTCTCCGAGAGCCTCAGCACTGTGCCCAGGAGGAGGGGGGATGCTGTGACCTGGGCTGCCTGCCCTGAAGGACACCATCGAGCAGAAGAACAGGTTAGCAGTACAGGCTGACAGGAGGAGGGAGGGAGATCATAGAGGTGGTGCCAGGGATGGAGCTCTGTTAGATAAAGTGATGGCAGTAGAAGGTGGGAGCTCATTACAGAGCTGATATGAGGAGGAGCTCCCTTGTTTATGTGACACACCTAAAGAGGGTGGAGGAGTGCTCCTAGCTAAGGAGATACCAGGAGATGAATCTCTCTCTGTCTCACACTGTGTCACACACACGTAATGCCAGCTGCAGACATCTAAGAAGCAGCAGCTCACCCATCCTGTTTGCAGATCAGCCAATGCTCACACTGGTTAGGAAATGATTCCTCTCACTCTCCTCTTTATTTATTTACACTGCACACAGGACAGGTGAGCACACTGAAAATGATTAGACTTCTGGAAGATGCTGCAAGAGTGTGACACAGTGTTCCTGATGATTTGCAGCTTCTAAAGAGCTCTTGGTGCCAAAGTCCTGTGTGCTCTGCATGATTTGTTTTTCTATTGCCTTTCAGTATTTAGGCTGGTCAGACTTGGATCTTCAAACTTATTAACCATGTATTGTTTTACTAACTATGCTTGGCAAATGGACTGTTAGTAAGACAGAAACTGCAGTCTCTGATCTCTTGTATCATGTCTGCAGTCTCTGACTGTCTCCTGCACCATGTCTGCACACTCTCTAACCATCTCTGTTTGATGGGGGATGTGGTGTTTGAAGTATCTTTATCTTCTGATACACCCCTGTACAACCGCTTTCACCTACAGGTAAGCCTAGATTAAGGCTTATCTGTAGGTGCTGGAAATATCTCTTAAATGGTTTAGGAGATATTTACAATGTCCCCGTACTCTGATTTCTTCTGCACATGCGCGGATGTATTCGGTGTACTATAGAAACGGCACGCTCTGCCATTTTCTAGAAGGGTCATGCAGTCACTGGGCTCCCGCGCGCGGGAGTGACGTCACGCGGCTCCGGCCAGTCACAGAGCCAGAGTCTGCAGCCCCGGAAGGAAGAGGGGTGAAGAATGGACACTTCCTGTACAGGCGACAGCGGTGACATTGCAGGCTTCGGTTTCAGGTAAGTGACACATAATGGGCTACTATGCGACGCATAGTAGCCCATTATGCTTTACCTTTGCAGGGAAACAAAGAGGAAGTAAAACCCATCCGGGTTTACTTCCTCTTTAAACTTTCTGGAATACACATATTGCTATTGTGGTGTAGGATCTGGGCCCGCTGTCCTTCCATCCTTCTTTCTTTCCCTTCTTCTTTCTTTCCCTCTTTCATCTCAGACTCTAACGACACCTCCTTTAGGTTATCTAAGAGACGGGTTTCAAATGTTTTGACCGAGGCGCAGTTTTAGTGCTTGCCATAGGCACCATTTTTACTAGATACGCCTCTGCTCAAAGCAAGGGAGCGGAACGGATAAAGGTTTTTCCCTGTTTGTCCGTTTTATCTCACTGAACAATAAAAGAGGATTGCTCAAAACTGGATTAACTCTTTGTGGCAAGACCTGGCACAAATTATAGGAAATCTTATACTCTACATTGTGTCAGCAAAAAAAATTTAAATTTCGGGTTTACATCCACATCCATCCATTCAGCCATCATTTCTAAGAATTGTTAAGCTGCAGTATAAAACATGTTTGCTTTTGGGTTTAATATTGCTTTAACTTTAAATTCAACAATTAAAACTGACAAGGTTTCCAAAACCCTACTATTCATTAACTTGTATTAATAAGTCTTCATCCTTTAGTACATCTGTCACACATTTGTATCTTTCACACCTGATATCATTCTGCAACTGGTAGAAACCAAACTGTTACCAACCTTTCCTTTTTATTTATTTTTATCTGTGATTTTGTCTTGTTCTTCGCTGTTATCAAGCACTGTAAAATAATTTTTCTTATAGGTGGGACATGATCCTATAAGTTATTCCTTTTTGGTGGAACAGGACATTGAAGTCAAGGACCTGAAACCAGCCACAGTAAAAGTGTATGACTATTATGAGACAGGTAATGGCATTCTCAAGTTAGGTCACCAGTTTCATTGTCGTGACAGATTTTGTTTCTTTTAAAAAAAAATAAAAAATTAGCCATTAGGTTAAACCAGGAAGACTTTTTCCTACATCTAATGCCGCGTACACACGATCGGACATTCTGACAACAAAACCGCAGATTTTTTTCCGACGGAATGTTGGCTCAAACTTGTGTTGCATACACACGGTCACACAAATGTTGACGGAAATTCCGAACGTCAAGAACACGGTGACGTGCAACACGTACGACGAGCCGAGAAAAATGTTCAATAGGCAGTGCGGCTCTTCTGCTTGATTCCGAGAATGCATGGATTTTTGCGCGTCGGAATTGGATACACACGATCGAATTTCTGACAAGAACTTTTGTTGTCGGAAAAATTGAGAACCAGCTCTCAAACATTTTGTTATCGGAAATTCCGACATCAAATGTCCGATGGAGCATACACACGGTCGGAATATCCAACCAAAAACTCCCATCGAACATTTGTTGTCGGAAATTTCGATCGTGTGTACGCGGCATTAGAGTTTGTTTTTGGGTGGAGAAATCGCCCCTTCTATATTTCACACATTTATGGAGTTTCTGTCTTATATATCATGTGTATGTCTTTGATGGCATTTTATGGCATTTTAAATGTTCTTTTTACCTTCCAGATGAACAAGCAGTGGCAGAATACAACCATCCCTGCAACACAGGTGAGGATGTCAAACTTGTGTATTTTAAATTTAGATGGGTAAAAATTTTCAAAGACTAATTTTTTTTTATATTGTGAAAGATGATGTTACGCCAAGTAAATTGATACCCAACATGTCACGCTTCAAAGTTGCGCCCACTCGTGGAATGGCGACA
Source organism: Rana muscosa (assembly GCA_029206835.1). Taxonomy (NCBI): domain Eukaryota; kingdom Metazoa; phylum Chordata; class Amphibia; order Anura; family Ranidae; genus Rana; species Rana muscosa. The sequence goes on along the minus strand of CM055123.1, from coordinate 292,075,466 downwards.
AACTTTTACCCTTAAAAATCTCCATAGGCGACGTTTAAAAAATTCTACAGGTTGTGTGTTGCATGATTGCGGCGTATGTAACCTGTGTGTATCTGGTTCTGGTACTAGCCAGTGCCTTACCAACCACTTGTGTGGTTTGAACACCATTTTCATATGCGGGCGCGACTCACATATGCGTTCGCTTCTGCACGTGAGCTCGGCGGGACGGGGTTCATTTATTTTACCTTTTTTATTTTTCATTTTTACACTGTTCTTTAAAAAAAAATTGTGTCACTTTTATTCCTATTACAAGTAATGTAAACATCCCTTATAATAGAAAAAAAGAAACAGGTCCTCTTAAATATGAGATCTGGGGTCAAAAAGACCTCAGATCACATATTTACACTAAAATGCAATGAAAATAAAAATGAAATGTCATTTGAAAAAAATATATAAATAAATGTCCCATCAAGAGCCACGGGCGGAAGCGACGTCAAAGCGTCACTTCCGCCCGTTTTGACGTCACTTCTGCCCTGCATTGATGTGGAGACGGATGGGGGCCATCTTCCCCTCACTCGTCTCCATACCAAGCCAGGGAGCAGATGCAATTGCTGACGGCTCTGGTAACCGGCGGAGGGAACCGGAGAGTGGTGGGAGGGGGGGCCCTCTCCCGCTGCCGATAAAAGTAATCTCTCGGCGAATCCTGCTTGGAATGTGTCAGATTTGGCATTTTGTTTCTCTAATTTTTTGTGTTATACCAATACAAACAAAATAAATAAACACAAGAATGCCTAAACATTTGTAATTGCAACAATTCTCTGGGCGAAGTTATGCATTATCTGACAGAATTGCAGGGCTGCCAACATTTTTGACCGTGACTGTATATGGTGCAAGAGCAGATCCAGATCATCCATAAAGCAACCTAAGTAGGAGCCAGAGACCTGTTGGATAGATGCAGAAGGGGCCCAGTTACAACTTTCATGCTTCTACAGTTATCCAGAAGACAAGCCTGACCGGTCACAGCTGTACACCTATCTACCACCTTAGAAGAGAGAATACACTTTTTAGTGTCTGATAGGGAGGGGCCATGACACTACAGACAATGTGAATGGGGCACCTTCACTATGCCTGCTGCAATCCTTATCAAAGTCAATCTAAAGGATTAGTTGGGGGGGGGGCTAAACTGCCACCTAGCTTAAGACCCCGTTCTGACTTAAACTGTCTCTGGGCAAGGAAGTCATCAGCCACTAAAGCCAAATTTCAGAAGCTTCTACCACCACAACTTTGTCCAACCCCCACCCCTATTGGACCATCATTTTTTACAGACTTTATATAAACTTTTTCAAGGTGTCTTTAGTCCAGTGGGTGGATACCGAAGGTTGCACAGATCATTCTCCTGCATGGTGAGATTTGCACCTGGGAGGCAGGTTCTTGACACCTGGCCTCCATTAGTGTCATTCAACCCTAAAGAGGACTGGTGGTATTAAATGGCTATTCAAAAAATACTAGAGTTTGACTTTAGGTTGAGATGTAAAATAAGCCCATTCAGGTATGGCTTTTATCTGTTATCCATCAAATACACACATGGGTGTAGCATAAGGGGTTGCAGGGGTCACAATCGCAACCCCGCCCCTAGCTCCAGGGGGCCTCTGCAGCATCCCTGACATATTATCATATCCTCCACAAGTTCAGCTCCGAACTGCCCTAGGCCCCCACAGCCACTCTCTAGTACTGGGCTTACACTTTGCCTTCCACAGTCCACACCCCTCCGTTCTCATTAGCTGGGAAAAGCTGTGAGCCATTTCCTGAATGGAGAGGAGCACGGGGTGAGAACAGCCCAGGATGGGGAAGCGTCTGTGCTGTGTGCTGGCAACATGTAATGGTAACCGAGCTCAGCGAGGGAAGAGGAGGAGAGTGCCATCCTGTAGCCACGATGGGACCGATGTCACTGGTGGGGTAAGACACTGCTCAGTGTCTCCTAGGCACATTCTGGGATTTTCTGTACCCCCCCACCCAGGGATGTCCACTTACCCCACTTCCCTGACAACTGGAGAAAAGACACACACCTCTGGGAGATGACCTTCCCCCAAAACCTGCCACCACTGACAGAGAAACCGTCAGAAATTGCTAAAACAAATACCTTACAGCTCCTGAGGGGCCTCAGGCTCCAGATTTTGTCACATGGCTTTTTCCCCCCAGATCTAAGTTGCGCCCCCCCCCAAAGCCCCCTGACCACCCCCTCTGCCCTGGATGCTATGCCCGGCTGCTGAGCTCCTTTCCCATTACAGCACTCTATACTGCTCCTCCTCCGCAGGGCTGAAATCACATTCCTTTACAACACAGCCAGTCAGCCACGATCTGCACAGGGTGTATCTGCCTACTGCAACTACACAGTTGTTCCGACCAGAGAATTTCACAAGTCAGAACAGCAACATAAAAGCCAGATACACCCTATGAAGGCTGACAGACTGTGTGTAAAGGAATGTGATTTCAGCCCTGAGTAGTGTGTGTGTGGGGGGTAGAGCTGTATACAGTGCTGGAATGGGAAAGGAGCACTGCCAAGTGACCAGCCAGGGGTCCCTGTCCTCTGATTCTCCAGCAGGGATCCCTGTCCTCTGATGTAAGAAGAAACTCTGGGAACTCAAAACGCATAAGCCACTTTGAGTATCTTGGCGTGCGGTGGATATATCTGCATGCACAGTGGAAGTGGTGGGTGGTAATGGGGGGGGGAGGGGCCCAGGTCAACTTTTGCATTGGGGCGCACAAGCTTCAAGCTACACCTCTGAATACAGGTATAAGGAGAAACTACTATGTCCAAGCAGGCTTATTTTATTTTATTGTCTAGACTACATTTCTTGTATTATAATATTTGAACAGACTTATAAACAAAACTGTAATCATTTTATACTTTTGTTCTATTTTGTAGGCGATTCTGGCAATTCAAGATGAAGAAAAAGTTACTGATGTCACTAAATGAACAAGAATTTATAAAATATATCACTATTTCCATAAATGAGCCTTATGGCACCCATAAACCATGTGACAGAAAACAACCAATCAGTGGCAAGCATTGCATTTAGTACATGGGAACTATGATGCTGCTTTTCACTGTGATGATGCTTTTAAACTGAAATGATGTTGTATACCATTAACATTTTGATTAATTAAAGCATATTTTACCTGTCAGTATTTTTTTCTGTGACTGGAGAAACGTAAATGTTACACGCCCTCAACATAGGGGGCTTACCTTTCCATAGAGGTTTGCATTGCCGGCAAATGACATTCCATTGCCAGTTTCTTTAAAAAAAATTAAAAAAGGGCACACTCCCCTTTAAGGGTCCCCAAAATACATAGCAGACCCTAAAGGTCAGACATTTTTAATTTGTAAATGTCAGTATTTAAAAAACAAAAAATAGGAATTACTGCTCCTGACCAAATATAATTTAAAGGAAAAAAAAATAGTTTTTTTGCATTGGTACATATTTCCCAGGGCAATGCCCACTCTAATAATATTTTTGACAATTCCTTAAAGAGTTTGTTAACCTAAAAAAAAAGATCCTGTTACTTTAACCACTTCCATACCGGGCTTATTCTGGCACTCCTCTACTACATGTAAAAATCATCCTTTTTTTGCTAGAAAATTACTCCCCCAAACATTATACATGTTTTTTTAGCAGACACCCTAGGGCAGTGATGGCGAACCTTGGCACCCCAGATATTTTGGAACTACATTTTCCATGATGCTCATGCACTCTGCAGTGTAGTTGAACATCATGGGAAATGTAGTTCCAAAACATCTGGGATGCCAATGTCACCATCACTGCCCTAGGGAATTAAATGGCGGTCGTTGCAACTTTTTATGTCACATGGTATTTGAGCAAACATTTTTCAAACGCGTTTTAAAAAAAAAAAACTTTCATGAATTTAAAAATAACAAAGCAGTAAAGTTAGCCCAATTTTTTTGTATAATAAGAAAGATGATGTTACACCGAGTAAATAGATACCCAACATGTCCCGCTTTAAAATTTTGCACACTCGTGGAATGGCGTCAAACTTTGGTACTTAAAAATCTCCATAGGCAATGTTTTAATTTTTTTTTACAGGTTATATGTTTAGTTACCAAGGAGGTCTAGTGCTAGAATTGTTGCTCTTGCGCTAACGCACATGGCAATATCTCACAAGTGTGGTTTGAACGGCGTTTACATATGTTGGCGGGACTTGCGTTTGCGTTCGCTTCTGTGCATGAGCATTCGGGGACGGGGGCGCTTTAATTATTTATTTATTTTTATTGTTTATTTCATTGTAATTTCTTTTTGATCACTTTTATTCCTATTACAAGGAATGTAAACATCCCTTGTAACAGGAATGGTGTGTGACAGGTCCTCTTTATGGAGAGATATGGGGTCTATAAGGTCCCATATCTCTCCTCTAGGCTGGAAAGCATCAAATCAAAAAAGAAAAAAAGGAACAGATCTGATGCTTTCCAGCCGAGATCGTCGCTTTGTTGACATCCGCGACGCGGACGTGACGTCTTAACGTTGCGGCCGGGCCTCGGACGGTCATAGAGATGACTGGTGAGCATCTGGTCACCGGAAATCTCTATGCCCTTCAACTGGCGGCGGCGGATTTTTTCTCCGGGTCCCCGATGGTACAGGAGAGCCCAGAAAAGCACCGGAGGGTGGAAGGAGGTGGGGGAAATGTCCCCTCCCGTCGCCTTTAAGAATATTCAAGCGGTGGAACTGCCGCCATGATCATTCTTACGGTGCACAGAATCGCCGGCAGAAAAGAATGATATCTGAATGATGCCTGCAGGCATCATTCAGATATCCCCACTGAAAGTCAAGGACGTCATATGACGTACTGGGGGCGGGAAGTGGTTAATCACTTCAGCTCCGGAAGGTTTTACTCACTTCCTGACAAGGCCATTTTTTTAAATACGCTACTGCATCGCTTTAACTGACAATTGCGCGGCCGTGCAACGTTGTACCCAAACAAAATTGATGTATTTTTTTCCTCCACAAATAGAGCTTTCTTTTGGTTATTTTGGTGGAATTTTATCACCCCTGCAGTTTTTATTTTTTGCGCTATAAACAAAAAAAGACCAACAATTTTGAAAAAAATATATATTTTCTACTTTCTGCTATACTGTAATAAATATCCCAAAAAAATAAAAAATGACTTCATAAGTTTAGACCAATATGTATTCTGCTACATATTTTTGGTAAACAAAATCCCAATAAGCATATATTGATTGGTTGGTTTGCGCAAAAGTTTTAGCGTCTACAAACTACGGGATAGATTTAGGGACTTTTTATTTTTTTTTGTGGTAATGGCGGCGATCTGCGATTTTTAGCGAGACTGTGACATTGCGACGGACAAATCTGACCCTAAATGACACTTTTTGGTGACCAGAGACACCAATTAGCTATAAAAATGCTCTGATCACTGTATAAATACACTGGAGCAGATTACATTATTCAACAGACAGGATACTGTAATTTTTACATAGTGGGTTAACAATCACTTTAACCATTAGCCCAGAAAAGGGCATTTATTTCAATGTTGAGGGTCAGCATCTGAACTTTATTGAAGTTGGCCTTACCTAGCTCAAACTGAACCCAAGGCAATTCGCTTCACTCCAACAGGGTACCAATCCAGTTGTTTTGTTGGCAGAATCATTTGAACATCTTTAGAAAATTGTGAGGTTGAAGGCTACGTCCACCTGTAGGACCATGTTACACCCATATTTAGTGTGTAAAATGAAGGAAGAGTCTGCAGGAGCCTGGCATGGCCCCTGTGATACACTGATCGTGGCTGCAATACAAAAAACTAAATTGAAACACAGGAGTGGTCATAAAAATGTAAGTGCACCTTTTCCCCATGCAGGGCACCACAATATATGGTAGTACATAGCTGTTGATTGTGGTTCAATGTTTGAAAGGAATCGGACAGGAGATAGGGGTTTCCCATAGATTGACCAGCTGATTAAATCTGGCTCAAACATGGGGCTTTCCATTGAATGGAGATACTCAAAATGATAATATAATCTTCTCCAAAAGTATTCCCAAGACCTCAATATTTCTCAAGAAAAAAATATTTTTTTGGAGGCCCATTATTTCCTTTTTTTCAGCATGCAGTATAAAAAAAACTTTGCTAACTGTAAGTTGCACCTCTAACTTTACTTCTGAGAAGTAATTATTTTTTTTTTTTAAATACTGAGAAGTAATTATTACCTAATAGTTAATGAGCGATACACAACCAAATATTTGATAACTTCATGCCTGCCTTATCTGCTCACAGGATTTTATATTTCTTCTAATGCCCTGTACACACGACCGGGATTCCCGACAGGAAAAGATCTGTTTGAAATCCCGAGGGGAAAACCGAGAGCCTGCTCTCTACTTTTCCCCCGTACAGACGCTCGGGTTTCCCGTTGGGAAAACTCTGATGAGAGCTTTTCCTTGGGAATCCCGACCGTGTATATTGCTCCATCTGCGTTTTTCCCCACAGGAAAACGGTAAAAAATGGCCGTTTTCTGCTACACATGGCCGGGTTTTCCAACGGGAAAAAGTCAGTCGGGAATACCGGCAGGAAAAAAAGAGAGCTGGTTCTCTTTTTTTTGCCGTCAGTTTTCCCATCAGAAAAACTGCGAGGGAGCATACACACAGCCGGGATTCCCGGCCAAAAGCTCTCCTCACAGTTTTCCCATCGGGAAACCCGGCCATGTGTACGGGGCATGACTCTTTATCTTCCGAATGAATTGATTCCTTTCTTGAGTTTCCATATGTCCTGCTTTGTGAATAAGAGAGGAGTAAAGATTGAAATAAATACATGAAAAAACTTTGTGAAACAAAAAAAAAAAATACATGGGATTTTGCAGAATGCTTGTCTCCACTAGACTACATTTTTTTGGAAATTTTGAAGGCATGGAGTAAAAAACATTTGTTCCCTGTTTTTTTTTCCCAGAAAAAAATAACAATTTTCAGAAAATTTTTGAATAAATTCAGTGTTGGGTAGTTTTACAAATGTAAATGCTAAGTTCACCTTTTTTCTTCTAAATTCCAGCTCCCCTATGTACCAATATAGCATGAATGTACTTCTTTTGTCTTTATGGATGTTTCGAAACACTGCTCGATTAGCTGTGCCTTACTTCCTGGACAGACTTTAGGTCATGACACAGGAATAAGTTGACCAGCTGAGGGTAGATTATGCAGGGTGTGTGCTAATGAGGTCAGCTGGTCAATATCCTAAATAAAATTGAACCAGTTTCAGGGACAAAACTCACATCCACATCCTGTGTTAAATACAAAGAAAGAAATGGGAATTATTGGGAGAATCACTCCCTACCCATGGACAAGTAGGACTTTAAAGGGTGTGAGATTGTCACTGAGGTGAGCACGAATAGCAGAAATATGTTTAAAAGTTATTTTATAGTACAAAGCATAAAAATATATATCATACAAACATAGACATGTGCATATATTGCATGGCTAACATGAGCAGATACTTATTGTTTGCAGCAAAGGCACAGATGAGTTCATATGCATAGAGTAGTCCACATTAGACATGTGCAATTCGTTTACTTTCTAATTCGTTTTTCACGAATTTAGAGAAATTCGTTAATTCCGAAATTTCCGAATTTCCGAATTTTTCAATTTCCGAATTTTCGGATTTCCGAAATTAGTAATTTCCGAATTTCCGAATTTTTCAATTTCCGAAATTTCGAATTTTTGAATTTCGGAAATTCGGATTTTCGCAATTCTGAATTTCCGAAAATCGGAAATTCTGATTTTTGAATTTTCGAATTTCCGAAATTCGGAATTTTGAAAATTGGAAATTTTGAAAATTCGAGATTCGAAAAATCGAAATTGCAAAATTCGAAAATCTAAAATTCGAAAATCTAAAATTCGAAAATGGGAAATTTGGAAGGTTGAATTTTTGAATTCCGAATTTTTAGAATTTCCTAAATTCCGAAAATCGGAAATTCGTTTTTTTCGTTTTTTCGGAAATTCGAAAAATTTGTTTTTTTCGTTTTAGTTTTATTCGTTTTTTTTGAAATTCGGAAATTCAGAAATTCGTAATTCGGAAATTCCGAATTTCCGAATTTCCAAAAAAAAAACAAAAAAAAATCGAATTTCCCGAATTTCCGAAAAAAGCAAAAAAAACAAAAAAAAAAACAAAAAAAAATTATTATTTTTTTCGGCAGTGCACATGTCTAGTCCACATATACATCCATAAAGACTGTGAGGTAAGCGTGCACATAATAAATGGAAAGCTGTTTTATTTTGGCAAATGAAGTACAATAATGCTATATTGTAACATAGGGGAGCTGGAATTTAGAAAAAAAAGGTGAACTTACCCTTTAGGCTGGGTTCACACTATTGCGAATTGGATGTGGGATCCCCGCATCCAATTTGCAATAGCAGGAGATTGTGACTATGGAGCTGGGTCACATTTCCCTGATGCAGGAGCCCTGTGCGTCTTTTGGTCAGTTTCAGGTCCGAATTGAAAATTGGACCTGAAACATTGAACCAGGATGCACAGGACCCCTGCTGGGAGCCGCATCGGCATCCAGTGTGAACCGAGCCTCAAGGTCATTTTGTTACACTGGGAAAGTGAAATGCAGTGTATAAAGAGTATTATTCTTGAAATAAAAATACAGCTTATTCAGTAAATAAACTATACTTGCTTTTTGAAATGATATTTTTTATTACAAATGGAATAACAAAGACTGTATATGTTAAGAACATTTCAACGCTACATGAGAACAGGTAACTATCCCCCTTTCCCTCATAATAAAATCTTCCTGCCAATATGCATTTTCAGTTATTTACAATGCTGATCCAGAAGCATATGTTGCTCTATGAAGAGCTTGATGAATTTTCTCTTGACTTTCAGGTGTCATTTTATCTATAATTGAAGGTATTGTGTATGTACAGTAGCACACGGACCCTTTTCTCCTGCCTACCTTCTCCTTGCAGGAATAAGGGCACACCGTGCCACATGCCCGGATCCTCCTTGTTTAATAGGTTGAGCAGTGTTCTTACAATTTTGGGTCCTGCAGCGAGTTACCTCCCTCCATTGGTTGAAAGGTGTGTACCGCTCCAAGCTGTGAAGCTCCAAGGAATGCTCCCGCCCTGATACTGGAACAGGTGCTGGCTCTGCACTAATGCATGGGAAAGAAAAGAGCCCTGGACTGCCGCACTCGATTTATTTTCAAAATTCCAAAATTAAAATCCAAAGTTAATCCATAGATTCAAAAATCCAAAAACAGACAAAAACAGAAAACTGACATGCAGGGGTGGATAGCTGACGTGTTTCACATCAAAGATAGATGCTTACTCATAGCTGCTATGAACAATTCCTTTAAGTTAGTCCCCTTCACGGACAAGTCCAAGAGATCCTCTGCCACAGAATCCTTAGTTACTAAATTAGAACTTTGAAACTCCCAAAGATTAATAGAGACCATAGGTGTCAATGGGACACGCTACAGGGGCTATACTGCAACTCACAAATCCTTCCCTCTGATAGGTAACCAGGCCTCTCCTTCACCACAAATTCCTTCACTGATCCATCGGACAGGTCCTCCCCCGGTTTCCTCTCCTTCAGAGTGGGCCACCCTCACACGGGTTCCCTGGGACTCCAGTGTGTTGGTTGTAGACCCAGTTGAAGGTACTGGGCCTACCTGGAATGTTGTAGCCTTGAGCTAAAGGTGCCCGAGACTCCTCGACCAGTTTAAGCACCCCCCAGCCAGCAAGGCCATAGGGCATGACTATGCCACCAGGGGTCCTTGGAATCCCCCTGGCACACCACCCCCATGGGGCACACTCTCTCCCCCACTTCTGGCGTCTGCCCTTTATGTACCCTCTCCTGGCATGCACAGCAGGCAGAACCCGCCCACCACACGGTAGCCGAGAGAGGACACCAAATCATACCACAATGCCACCTGCGGTTCAACCCGAGACCTGGGCAACAGCGCCACCTCAGGCCCAGAGGAACTATACACCAGGCATCAACATGGCAGAGCAGAGTCCATATTAAACAGAATTGTAGAATCTGTGCCATACAATTGCCCAGACTGCCCCTAAATTTACAGCATAGCGACCCCATTTTTGGGGGTCCCGCTACATGTATTTTTGGGAGGCCGTGGTTTGCAACACTTCCTTACTTGAAGATGTTGCTGGTGAAGAAACACTTTGTGATGCTCCAGAAGCAGCAGAAAGAGTGTTATTAGAATGAGAATTCTGGAGGGAAAAGCTACTTGCACTTTTGATATGGTCCTCATCATTTAATTCCATAAAGTATTTTTTTTTATGTCTTTTGTCATCCTTGTACTATTTGGAAGATAATATTTCTTCTCTCACAATATTTGCAAATTGGAAATGTTTCCAAACTCTAGATGTTGGTCTCACCATTTTACTGAGAGGAGGAAAAGAAAAAAACAATTTACTTATTGGACTATAGGGAAAAATTACGCTGTGATTGTAGAGAACATTAATAGAATTCTTTGAAGGTTATACAGATAAACAAATTTATCATAAAAATGTACCATCTTACCTGTCAATTAAGGCCTGAGAAGATAGAAACTATCTACTGCAAGGGTCTCCAAACTTTCGGAACAAAGGGACAGTTTACTATATTTCAGACTTAAGGAGGGCCCGACTGTAGCCAGTGAGAGTAGAAAACACCTCAGTCTTGTTAGTCAGCAGGGGTAAAATAATTACATAATGCCTGTGGGCAGTAGAAGTTATTGGTATTAGTGGGACGAAAAATCTCCATCGTTAGTGTCAGTTTGAGGAATAAAGCCTTGTATCAGTTGGAAGAATAGTGCCCTAAGATCCAGATAAAGGCAAGCAAAGGTCCACATCTGGCCCATGGGCCGCAGTTTATAGATCATTGATCTACTGTATCCCATCAACCACCAAACTGTAGGAGGTACAAGATGGAGCCCACACGCAAACTAAACTGGAACCTTTCCCATTCAGTGCCCCCTAGCAGCAGAAATGCATATTTCTCTTGTTTGAGAACTGCATTGAGAAGTACAGTGTTACTTGAATTGTATTCCAGGATTTGTTTGTCTTCAGCTGAGAGAACTTGCAATAATTTAAGACTTTACATAAATTTTTAGAAATCTTTCATTACGGTCTTCATGTTTGAATACCATGTCATAGATTTATTATTTATCAAATTTAGTCTTCACCAATGCAATCTTTCCACTTTCTGATAAAGGATCTCCTCTCTAATGATCTTCCCTCAATCACTAACAGATGGTTTAAATGGTAGATTTAACCCAGTTTTAAAGAGAAGTATAATATCAAGTAATAGAACAATTTTTTGCAATTCCTTCCTCTAATAGGGACTTGCTTCCCTTCCAACCACATGTACTCCGACTTCTCTGGGTTTTCTCCAGTACCCAGCAAACCGTCCAAACTCCTCAATTAAATTCTACATTTTTGGCATGTGTGTTTCCAGTTCAGGATGTAGATAGTGTGTTTCCAAGTCACCTGTAGATAGTGATAATTTAATGGTTCTTGTGCTCACTACAAACCAGGATTATCAATTCTTGAAAATTGGGTTAAGGACTCAATTGCCAAGTTAAAAATGAAAAATGAGGGCGGACAACCCTGTCACACTTATGGGCTTAGAGGCTCAACTGTATATTATTATGTTGGTGCTAGCTATTCTCCATATACACTTCAGGAAATGTCCTTAAAAGGGATTTCCTCTTTGTGTTAATAATATGTTTCTAGTAAATATTATCAAAACCTTCTTGGCATCTGCCAATTACAACAAAGCTGGAAGTTTGTTCCCCTATTCCTTCTTTATATAAGTATTGTAATCCCACCATTAACTGTATTATGTTCTTACATATTGACAGGCCAGGCATAAAGCCCGGCTGGTCCTTGTGGACCTAATCTCCAACCACCCACTTCATTCTTCCTGTCATGATTGGCGTCAGTATTTTTGAGTACTTATTGAGAAGTGAGACCGAATTTTAGGGAGCCACCTCTTCAGAGTCCTTCCCAGGTTTCAAAATCAAGATGATATTTGCTGCCAAAAATTCCTTCAGGAATCTGCCTCAAAATATGCAATTATACCATACCAGCAGTTATATGTCATGGTGACAACTGCCCCTCGGCCCGCTCCGCCTGCCCCTATACTACTCTAGCCCGCCCCTATACTGCCATAACCTGTCTATATACTACCCTAGCCTGTCTATATACTACCTTAGCGTGCCCCTATACTACCCTAGCCTATCTATATACTACCCTAGCACGCCCCTATACTGCCCTAGCCTGCCCCTTGGAATTGAACATAATGGTATGCCATATCATTTTGCATATAGACGAGGTGCTGTTGCATGTGTAGCACCCTGTAGCTTAAGCAGGGAGCTCCTCACAAATGTACTTGCCAGGAGTAGTTATCCTGGTTGATTGATAGAGATCTATTGATTCCTCCCTAAGTTTGGCCTTGTTGCGCACTTTTCTCTTCTATCACTAGGTGGCCGAGTACTTGGTGGTACTAGATATGATAAGGGCAACATAAGGTCAGGTTATGGGTATGTGGGGTATCTCAGCCAATAGGTAGGGGTTTTCCTGAATCCCTTGTCCTGCTGGGATCACCTATATACAGGTCCTTCTCAAAAAATTAGCATATTGTGATAAAGTTCATTATTATAATGCACTAAAACACACTATATTGCCCAAATGTTTGATGAAATAAAAAAGATGATCTTAGGCCGAGTACATAGATACCAAACACGACATGCTTTAAAATTTCGCACAAACGCGCATTGGCGACAAACTACATATATTTTTAAAAGCTTTTAAAAGCCTTTACAGGTTACCCCGTTAGATTTACAGAGGAGGTCTACTGCTAAAATTACTGCTCTCGATCTGACCTTCGCGGTGATACCTCACATGCATGGTGCAATTGCTGTTTACATATGACGCCAGACCGACGCTTGCGTTCGCCATTGGGCAAGAGCAGGGCAGGACAGGGGTGCTTTTTTTTTTTTATTTATTATTAATTTTGCTTTTTTATTTTGTTTTTAAATTGTTCCTTCCATATATTTTTTTTTTTATCATTTTTATTGTTATCTCAGGGAATGTAAATATCCCCTATGATAGCAATAGGTAGTGACAGGTACTCTTTTTTGAAAAAACTAGGGTCTTCTAGACCCTAGATCTTTCCTCTGCCCTCAAAGCATCTGACCACACCAAGATCGGTGTGATAAAATGCTTTCCCAATTTCCCAATGGCGCTTTTTATATCCGGGGGGGGGGGACATTCCCTCCCACTGCTTGTAAAAGCAGTCCAGAGGCTAATTAGCCACTAGGATTGCTTTTACATGAAAGCCGGCCACTGGCTGAAAATAATGATACCAAAATGATACCTAAACCCGCAGGCATCATTCTGGTATAAACATTCAAAGTCCAGCAACATACCAGTACGTTGCTGGTCCTTGTTGGACATGTATTGTAATCTTTTTTTTTCCTGCAGCCAGTTGGCTGAACGAAAAAAGAGATTGATCGGTGGGTATGCCCACCATTAGAATAACGCCCTTCATCCACCCACTTCTAATGATGGGCATACATGCACCATTTATATATGCCGAAGCATGGGGGCATCCTCCCGCAAAAAAGTTATGCCGCACACACATGGTCGGACTTTTCCACGGGCAAGCCTCCGTCGGAATTTCGACCGTATGTACGCGGCATTAGGAGCAAAATCGCTCCTCCGCCCCTGCTGCCCCAATGCTTCGGCATATATGCTTTTTTTTTTTAACTGTTGTGGTGAAATCACCTCCTACAGCACTGGAGTCGCAGGGATCAGGCCTGTCTCTGTGAACGCTGCAGTTATGTGTGTTGTGTTTTGTAAGTGACAGTGATCGATCGATACTGCACTTGGGTGGCCTGGGCTGGACGGAGGGGCAAAACGCAGGTGCTAGCAGGTATCTGGGCTGATCCCGCTAACACTGCGTTTTTGGGAACCCTAAACTGCTGGGGACGCTAGTATAGATCTGATCAGATCAGATATTGATCTGATCAGATACTATACCACAAAGGGGGGTGTATGCTTCACGCGTGGGTGTTAGCATTACTGGCACTAACCTGACGCTGCCTGGGGTGTGACGCAGACCCTCTCTGACGCTAAAACCTAATTGATATCACCCGCCGGGCGATCAGGGGGTTAAACCTTTATTGGGTTATATATACGGCGGGTGCCCTGACACTATAAAAAGCAAACTAACTAACCAGCGTCACTCGTAACACTTATATGGTGATCACTGGTGAAAGGGTTAACTAGGGGCAATTAGGGGGTTAAAACCTTTATTAGATAATATATGGGGGTATCTGACGCTATAAAAACCTGCGGCGAACCTAAAAAAAATTACTGGCTACCGATCTGCATCACCGACGCTAAGACAGCGATCAGAAAAATGATTGCTTAGCGACAGTGGTGATAGGGGGTGAAAGGGTTACCTGGGGGGCGATCAAGGGGGTTAAATCTTTATTAGATAATTTATGGGGGTACCTGACGCTATAAAAACCTGCGGCGAACCTAAAAAAATAATACTGGCTACCGATCTACATCACCGACACTAAGACAGCAATCAGAAAAATGATCGCTTAGCGACAGTGGTGATAGGGGGTGAAAGGGTTATCTGAGGGCGATCAAGGGGGTTAAACCTTTATAAGATAATTTATGGGGGTACCCGACGCTATAAAAACCTGCGGCGAACCTAAAAAAAATAACTGGCTACCGATCTGCATCACCGACGCTAAGACAGCAATCAGAAAAATGATCACTTAGCGACAGTGGTGATAGGGGGTGAAAGGGTTATCTGGGGGGCGATCAAGGGGGTTAAACCTTTATTAGATAATTTATGGGGGTACCCGACGCTATAAAAACCTGCGGCGAACCTAAAAAAAATTACTGGCTACCGATCTGCATCACCGACGCTAAGACAGCGATCAGAAAAATGATCGCTTAGCGACAGTGGTGATAGGGGGTGAAAGGGTTATCTGGGGGGCGATCAAGGGGGTTAAACCTTTATAAGATAATTTATGGGGGTACCCGACGCTATAAAAACCTGCGGCGAACCTAAAAAAAATAACTGGCTACTGATCTGCATCACCGACGCTAAGACAGCGATCAGAAAAATGATCACTTAGCGACAGTGGTGATAGGGGGTGAAAGGGTTATCTGGGGGGCGATCAAGGGGGTTAAACCTTTATTAGATAATTTATGGGGGTACCCGACACTATAAAAACCTGCGGCGAACCTAAAAAAAATTACTGGCTACCGATCTGCATCACCGACGCTAAGACAGCGATCAGAAAAATGATCGCTTAGCGATGGCGGTGCTAGGGGGTGAAAGGGTTATCTGGGGGGTGATCAGGGGGTTAAACCTTTATTAGGGGGGGTTAGGGGGCTACACTGGACCTAAAACTAAATGTAGTGACACTTTTACAGTCACAAATGTCACTGATTGCAGTGATCAGTAAATAAATGGTCACTGCAATCAGTGACACTGTGACTGGGGGCTGGGGGGTGATCTGGGGGGGCCTGGGGGGGGCGATTTGTGTGCCTATGTGTCCTGGTGTCAGTGTAGTGTTAGTGTACTGACCTGTGTGTCTTCTCTTGTACGGCGCTCAGTATATGTGAGCGCCGCATGAGAGATGACATCACTTCCTCCTGCTTCCTCTGCCTGTGTAAACATTACACAGCAGAGGGAGCATTTCCATTCGCCGGGAGCGATCACGGGGGGGGGGTGGCCGGAATCGAATGGCCGCCCCCTCATGTCGGATCGCTCCCCAACGAATACCGACCGCTCACTGTATAGGAGGGGGGTCCGATCGGAACCCCCAATTGAACAAAGGCAATCACGTACACTGTACGTGATTGTGCCTGTCTGTGCCATTCTGCCGACGTATATATACAGTGAGCGGTCGTTAAGTGGTTAACGCACACTAACTAACTGTCTTTATGGATGTTTCAAAACACTGCTCGATTACCTCTGCCTAAGAGCCGGTTCACACTGGAGCAACACGACTTCCAGCGCGATTTTATGAGGCTACTCAGACACGACTTGAGAATGAATCACAGCACGACCTGGAGCTATTTACAAGGCAACTCCAAGTTGCCTGCAGGACAGGAGACATTCCAGTGGCCAATCAAACAAGAATCAGCTCTGTGGGAGGGAGGGGGGAGGGAGAGGTTTGCCTGAGAAATGTATGTTTTCTTCCTGGAGAGTTGCTCCTATTAAGACAGTGAGAGGCGACTCCTATTGAAATGAATGGTTACAGGTCGCCTAGAAGTCGGATTGAAGTAGTACATGGACCTTTTTTGAAGTCGGAGCGACTGCAGTAGTGTGCATTAAGACAGCTCCATTAACTTACATTGATTTCTTCAGCCAGCGCGACCTGAGGCGACTAGGGGCGACCTGGGGCGATTTGGAGTCGGATCCAAAGACGCCCCTGTGTGAATGGGCTCTTACTTCCTGAATAGACTTTAGGTCATGACACAGGAAGAAGTTGACCAGCTGAAGGTAGATTATGCAGGGTGTGTGCTAATGAGATCAGCTGGTCAATATCCAAATAAAATTGAACCAGTTTCAGGAACAAATCTAACATCCAAATACAAAAAATGGAAATGTGAATCATTGCGAAAATCACTCCCTACCCATGGACAAGTAGGACTTTAAAGGTGAGCACGAATAGCAGAAATATGTTTAAAAGTTATTTTATCATACAAAACATAAAAATATATATTATACAAACATAGAAATGAGCCGATACTTATTGTTTGCAGCAAAGGTATAAATGAGATTATATGCATAGAGTAGTTCATATAAACATCATTAAAGTCAGTGAGGCAAGTGTGCATATAATAAATGGAAAGGGGTTTTATTTTGGCAAAAGAAGTACAATAATGCAATATTGGCACATAGGGGAGCTGGAATAAAAAAAAAAAAAAAAAAAAAAAAGGTAAACTTACCCTTTAGGCCGGGTTCACACTTTTGCAAATTGGATGCGGGATTCACCGCATCCAATTCGCAATAGCAGGAGATTGTGACCGACTCTCTGTGGAGCTGGTTCACATATTTCCAATATTGCTCCGGTGAGAATTTGCACAGAAGCCCTGGGCGTCTTTTGGTCCGTTTCAGGTCCGAATTCAGCCTGAATTTCGGGCTGAAATTGGACCTAAAATGGTGAACCAGGACCCCTACTTTGAGTCTCATCGGCATCCAGTCTGAACCGAGCCTTAAGGTAATTTTGTTACACTGGGAAGGTGAAATGCAGTGTATAAAAAGTATTATGCTTGAAATAAAAGTACAGCTTATTCAGTAAATAAACTATACTTGCTTTTTAAAATTTTTATTTTTATTACAAATGGAATAACAAAGACTGTATATGTTAAGAATAGGGATGAGCTTTGAGTTCAAGTTGAACATCAGTTCGACCCGAACATCGGCTGTTCGTTAGTTCGACGAATTTCGAACATTATGGGCTGTTCGCGCCAAATTCGAGTTGCGCGTCATAGCCCATAATGCACTGCGTCATCGCAGTGCATTGCTGGCTGATGATTGGCCAAGCATGCACTATGACCCGCATGCTTACAGCGCTGTCAGCACAGAAAGCCATAATTGGCCAAAGGCAGGGTGCCTTTGGCCAATCATGGCTCAGGGGGACTATGTACATGCCCCAAACTATATAAGGACGCCTGCGCATCGGCCTTGTGTAGCGTTTTTCGGCGGCGTTCAGAGAGAGAGAGAGAGAGAGAGAGATTGTTGTTTTATTTGAGTTAGCTAGATTGAGCAGACAGTTGATTCAGCTAGTTAGATCCAGTATTCCAGTATATTTAGTAGATATATGCATTGCACGCTTTGTATATATATCTATATATATATATATATACTGTATACAGATTAGCTAGATCTCACTGCAGAGCGTTCCTGTTATTCTCTTCCTAATAATACTACAGGCAGGCAGTTGATTCAGCTAGCTGCAGTATATTAAGTCAGTGTACTGTATACTGGGCACAGTGTGCATCTAAATCTCACTGCAGACAATTCTTGTTGTTCTCTACCTAATATACTACAGGCAGGCAGTTGATTCAGTTAGCTGCAGTATATTCAGTATATATATATATATATACATCCCAGCTTTGTGCAGCTACATCTCACTGCAGGCCATTCCTTGTGTACCTATTCCAATACATAAAATACAGTATGTCTGGAAGGCCAACAAGGAGAGGCAGACACTCACAGGCCAATAAAAGAGGGCAAGATGGCTCTGTGTCTAGAGGCAACAGTGCTGGTCGTGGACACGGTGCATCCTCATCAGCACCTGGCCGTGGGGCATACTTGTCCTTTTTTCCGGCAGCTGGTCGTGTTGAGCCACAACATGCAGAAAAGTTGGTAGAGTGGATGACCAAGCCGTCCTCATCCTCCTCATCCTCTGTCACCCAGGCTACCTTGGCTGGCAATGCAGGTGCCAAAGCGGCCTATTCCATCGGCTGGAGGTCATCATCAGTTACTCCTTCCCTAGCCCCACCATCATGCACTGAGGAGTCCCCTGAACTGTTCGACCACAGTGTTGGGTACATGCTGCAGAAGGATGCGCAGCGTTTTGAAGGCTCCGATGATGGTACCCAGCTTGAGGAAGGCAGTAACGTGAGCCCAGAGAGAGGGGGTGCCAAGAAGGACAGCAAACTGTCAGTCATGTTCCCCCAGCTGCAGCATACTGCCAGGTTTGCTCCAGTGACGAGGAGGGAGGGGATGATAAGGTCACTGAATCTACGTGGGTGCCTGATAGGAGAGAGGAGGAGGAGGAGGCACATCTCAAATGAAGCAGGATGTCCTCCAGGGACCAGCTTAAGGGCAGCCAAATGACTGCATCACACCGCAGAGCTCCGCATGTGCAGGTCGCTGCTGACTCCGTGCGTTTTTCCAAAAGTTCTTTAGTGTGGGTCTTTTTTGATACGTGTGCAGCAAATTGCACCATTGCTATTTGCAACATATGTCTGAAGCGTATCAAGCGTGGCCAAAACAGCAGCCGCTTGGGCACCACATACTTGACCAGACATGTGTCGAAGTTTCATGCAGTCCATTGGCAAGCGTACTTAAAACACCCACACCAAAGAAAAAGGCGGACCTCTCCTTGCTCCTCATCAGCTGGAATCTCCATCCCCACTATACCTTCAGTCCTCTCAGAAACCTGCACTGAGAGGAATGAAGGTGTAGAATTGGGTGTGCCACTGCCAAGTACTTGCGGGCAATCTGCTATCGCTACACCAACGTCTGATTGTAGCAGGCAAATTTCCCTGCCCCAGTTATTACACCCGCAAAAGAAATTCGCTCCCAGCCATCCACATGCCCAGCGGTTGAATGCTAGCTTGGCTAAATTGCTAGCACTTCAACTGCTGCCTTTTCAGTTGGTAGACTCTGCCCCCTTCCGTGAATT
This sequence comes from Rana muscosa, assembly GCA_029206835.1. Classification (NCBI taxonomy): domain Eukaryota; kingdom Metazoa; phylum Chordata; class Amphibia; order Anura; family Ranidae; genus Rana; species Rana muscosa. The sequence goes on along the minus strand of CM055123.1, from coordinate 292,056,016 downwards.
TGTGGAATGTGCGGTACCTCAGTGGCAGGTGCCCAAACGCCACTTTTTTTCATGGAAGGCGATTCCGGCTCTCTACCGGGAATTGTGGAAGGCAATGTCTTGGCCTCGCTGGACAGGGCGGTCAGCGGTAAGGTGCATATTACCGCTGACTCATGGTCCAGCAGGCATGGACAGGGACGTTACCTATCTTTCGCCGTGCACTGGGTGACTCTGCTGGCAGCAGGGAAGGATGCAGGACAAGGTGCAGTAGTGTTGGAGGTTGTTTAGCCACCATGCCTCCAAAATGCCACTAGTGGTGATTCTGACACACCTCTCTCCTCCACCCCCTCTTCTTCTTCTTCCTCCATGGCCTCTTCGTCTGCTGATTTGTGCTCGGAACCAGCGGTGCTCCGTAGGCGTTCAAGGGGCTATGCAAGCACTCAGGCAAAGAGATGCCATGCGGTGCTTGAGCTGGTGTGCTTGGGGGACAGGAGCCACACTGGGGCAGAGATTATATCAGCTCTGCAGGGGCAGGCTTAGAGGTGGTTGATGCCACGCCAGCTTCAGCCAGGAATGGTGGTTTGCGACAATGGCACCAACCTCCTCTCTGCCCTCCGACGGACAACTGACCCATGTGCCTTGTTTGGCTCACGTCCTTAACTTGGTGGTGCAGCGGTTCTTTGGCAGGTACCTGGGCTTACAGGATCTCCTGAGGCAGGCCAGGTAAGTGGTTGACGCCACGCCAGCTTCAGCCAGAATGATGGTTTGCGACAATGGCACCAACCTCCTCTCTGCCCTCCAACGGACAACTGACCCATGTACCGTGTTTGGCTCACGTCCTTAACTTGGTGGTGCAGCGGTTCTTGGGCAAGTACCTGGGCTTACAGGATCTCCTGAGGCAGGCCAGGTAAGTGGTTGACGCCACGCCAGCTTCAGCCAGAATGGTGGTTTGCGACAATGGCACCAACCTCCTCTCTGCCCTCCAACGGACAACTGACCCATGTACCCTGTTTGGCTCACGTCCTTAACTTGGTGGTGCAGCGGTTCTTGGGCAGGTACCCGGGCTTACATGATCTCCTGAGGCAGGCCAGGAAAGTCTGTGTGCATTTCCGCCGGTCATATAATGAGGACTTTATTCTGCCCAAGAACCGCCTAATCTGTGACGTGCCCACCAGGTGGAAATCAACGTTAGCCATGCTGCAGCGGCTGCACTGTCAGGAACTAGGTAGGAGGCCGAGATGCTGGGAGGGCACCCTTGCGGCCGAATGCAGCACACACCTGAAAGTGACACAGCAGGCGTGGTGCCCACAGAAGCACAGGTGCCTGGTAGCTGGAACTGAGGACAGGCGTGCTTGGACGGTTCAGGAGACAGGGATCAGTGGAGCAGCTGGTTAGCAGAGTTGGAAGTCAAGCCAAGGGTCATGCACAGGAGGACAGTCCAGATTCAGGGTGACCAGAGGTCAGGCAGATCAGGTTTCAGGGAGCAAGATAAGCAGATCCAAAAGCCAGGCCGGGGTCAGATGCAGGAAGCAGGCAGAGAGAAGTCAGGTGCAAGCCAAGGATCAAGCCAGAGGGTCAGAAGGATCAGGTCAGGATAAGCCGGGTCGGTACACAGGAGATCAGGAACAGAAGGTAAACAGGACTCAGGAACACAGGACAAGCTGAAGATACACCAGCGATGCGCCCTTGTCAGCAGCGGGTTTAAATAGGCTGAGGCATCCTATCACGCTGGGTGTGCGCCATTACGCATGCGCGTTCGCCTGGTCACGGCGCTGCACGTCTGCCTAGTCACGGCGCTGCGCATCTGCCTCGTAATGGTGACGCGCATCCCCGTGCGTTGACGCGCATCAGCGTGACTTTGCCTGTGCCGACTCGTTGCCCTGCACCATTGCGTCTAGGGATAAGTCTATTTCCCTGATATGCACACGCAGCAGAGGGCCATCAATGAGTACCTGTGCGACTATGGCACCAGGACAGGGTCAGGGGAGCTTGTTTTTTTTTCGCCATGCCAGTGGGTCATGATTAGGGATGCATGCACTGTCCTGTCACCATTTGAGGAGGCCACGAGGATGGTGAGCAGTGACAGTGCATGCATCAGTGATACTGTCCCTCTTGTCCACCTGTTGAAGCACACGCTGTTTGGAATAATGGACAGGGCACTTGAGGCAGAACAGAGGGAGGAAGAGGAGGACTTCCTTACCTCTCAAGGCCCCCTTTATCCAGACAGTGTTCCTGCGTGCCCGCCGATAACACAGGAAGAGGAGGAGGAGGATTGTGTCAGCATAGAGGTGGAGTCCAGCACTCCGCATCAGCAGCAATCTTCAAGGGATCATTTACAGTCTCCCAGAAACCCATGGACTTGTACATGGCAGGGAGAAGGTGGCTGCGGATCATGTCGTCCTTAGTGACCCAGAGGACTCCGGACCGAATGCCTCAGCAAACCTGCATGGCCTCCCTGATCCTGCAAAGCCTGCAAAAGAACCCTTGGATTTGTGGTATCAAGGAGAGGGATCATTACTGGCTGGCAGCCCATTGATCCACGTTACAAGGGTAAGGTTGCGGACCTTATCCAGCCATCGCAGAGAGAGCAGAGGATGAAACATTTTCGGGAGGCCTTGCAGAAAGGTTTGTGCAACACGTTTCCAGAGCCTGGGAGGTTAAGAATTCCTGGTCCTGGACAACGTGTTGCTGAGGCTTCGGTCAGTCACAGAAGGAGCGGTGGAGAAGGTGGCCATCTGACCGATGCGTTTAGACAATTTTTTAGTCAGCAGCCCCAAGGTATGATCCGTTCCAGCAACCATCGCCAGCGTCTGATTTACATGGTGTAGGAATACCTAGGGGCAAGATCAGACTTGGACACCTTTCCCACCAAAAATCCTCTGGGTTACTGGGTCTTGAGGATGGATCACTGGCCAGAGCTTGCACAGTATGCAATTGAGCTACTGGCCTGTCCTGCATCCAGCAGTCTTTCGGAACGCACATTCAGTGCTGCTGGAGGCTTTGTAACCGATCATAGGGAGCGCCTGTCCACCGACTCGGTCAATCGGCTGACCTTTAGAAAAATGAATCAGTCTTGGATCACCAGCTACCAAGCACCTGATGCTGATGTAACCGAAAAAATTTTTTGAATGTGAGATCCCTTTAAGACTGCTGTGAGGGGGTTAGCTCGGCAGCGGGTGTGTGTGACCCCCGGGATGGGCTCCCCACACAAAACAGGCCCAGCAAACGGAGGTTGTGGTTTTCAAAATCAAAAAGGTGCGGTTTATTTTCTATTTACAGTGACAAAACACAGCAAAGCAAAAGAAACATAACCAAAATAAATCCTGGTCAAGTTGACCTCTGACTAAACATACAGGTTTCCTAACTAACAACTGGGATCAGCCTAGTGCTGTCCTAGTCCCTAAGTCCCTGGTTTTAAAGGTCCAAGCAAATAGCCACACAGGCTTTGTCTCACCGCACAGGGGTTCACTCTCCCTAGACAGTCCACACAGGTCTGGTTCCAGGCATGAGCTAACATCTAATGAAGCTGGGAGTTCTTATAGAGGCCTAAATGAGCTGACAAGCTTCAGCTGGTCTCATCAACTCCCTGTCTGCACGACGCCCAGCCCTCTCCCTAGAGGTATGAGTCATCCATGAGCCCACTAGCCTTATACAACTCTCCACCTAGTTGTATAAGTCGGCGTAAAGCCTGAATCTGGGCGAAATATATCTACCCCCCTGGATGCAACCAGGTGACTTTACCTTCCTGCTGTCACATACCCCCCCCCCTCTTGTTTTAACCTCGGGGTTGGAACACCAGCAATCAGGCATTCATGTACTCGAGACAAAGCATCCACATTCCCCATTTGAACGCCAGGGCGATGCTTTACTGTGAAGTTGAATTCCTGGAGGGCCAGGAACCACCTATTCACTCTTCTATTTGTTTCCTTGTTTTGAGCCATCCACTTTAACGGAGCGTGATCCGTAACCATGTCAAAGTGCCTACCTAGCAGGTAGTACCGAAGGGAATCTAGAGCCCACTTCACCGCTAAACACTCCTTTTCAACGGTGGCGTAATTTACCTCATGGGACTTCAACTTCCTGCTGAGGTAAATGACTGGGTGCTCTTCCCCGTTCCAGACCTGGGACAATACTGCTCCTAACCCCACATCTGACGCATCACTTTGTACGACAAAGTCGTTAGAGAAGTCGGGTGAGTACAACACTGGCTGGCTACATAAGGCTTGTTTCAAGAATTGGAATGCTGCCTCAGCCTCGGGGGTCCATTTAATCATGACCGACCCTTTCCCCTTCGTCAGGTTGGTTAGGGGCACAGCCTTAGAAGCAAAGTGGGGAATGAATCGCCGATAATACCCAGCGATTCCCAGAAAGGCTCGTACCTGCTTCTTGCTGTTGGGACGTGGCCAACTCTGGATGGCCTCGACTTTGTTGAGTTGGGGTTTTATTACTCCCCTCCCAATGGTGTACCCAAGATATTTGGCCTCCTCCTGCCCAATGGTACACTTCTTGGGGTTAGCCGTAAACCCCGCTTCCCGAACAGAGTCCAGGACTGCTTGCACTTTTGGCAGATGTGAGGCCCAATCTGTGCTATGGACAATTACGTCATCCAGGTAAGCCGCAGCATACTTCCGATGGGGCCTCAGCATCTGGTCCATTTTCCGCTGGAATGTGGCCGGCGCATTCTGTAACCCGAACGGCATTCTTTTATATTGGAACGCCCCGTCTGGGGTTACAAATGCGGTTTTCTCTTTGGCCGACTTGGCCAGGGGGATTTGCCAATACCCTTTTGTGAGGTCAAGAGTCGTCATGTATCGGGCTGTTCCCAGCCGGTCGATCAACTCATCTATACGTGGCATGGGGTAGGTGTCAAATTTTGTAACTTTGTTCAACTGACGAAAATCGTTACAAAATCGCCAGCTCCCATCCGGTTTAGGCACCAACACGATGGGACTAGACCAATCACTTTGGGACTCCTCTATCACCCCTAAGTTCAGCATTTTCTGTACTTCCTCCCGTATTGCCTCCCGTCGAGCCTCTGGGATCCGATAGGGTTTTAACTTCACCCTTTCACCGGGCGGGGTAATGATGTCATGCTCTACCCCAGATGTTTGTCCCGGCAGCTCAGAGAATACCTCCTTGTTGCGAAGCACAAACTCCTTAACCTCCTGTTGTTGGGGTTGTGACAAGGTGGCTGCTATTCCAACCTCAGGAATCACGCAACCAGTTTGAGCTGGTGACCAAGTGTCTGCGACTAGGGACTCTCTATCCCTCCAGGCTTTCAACAGATTAACGTGATAGATCTGTTCGGGCTTTCGCCTTCCCGGTTGTCTGACCTTGTAATTCACTTCGCTCACTTTTTCCATTATCTCGTAGGGGCCTTGCCATTTGGCAAGGAATTTACTTTCAACCGTAGGGACAAGTACCAATATCCTATCCCCCGGGGAAAAGGTACGGGTCTTGGCTCCACGGTTGTACACTCTCTGCTGTGCCAACTGCGCTTGGGCCAAATGTTCCTTCACGATGGGCATTACCTGTGCAATTCGATCTTGCATCAGGGCGACATGCTCAATCACACTCCTGTGGGGAGAACTCTCACTTTCCCAAGTTTCCTTGGCAATATCCAACAGCCCTCTTGGGTGTCTCCCATACAGTAACTCAAAGGGGGAGAATCCCGTAGAGGATTGGGGCACCTCCCGAATAGCAAACATCAAATAAGGAAGTAAACAGTCCCAATCCTTTCCATCTCTATCCACCACTTTCTTCAACATGTGTTTTAGGGTTTTGTTGAATCTTTCAACCAGCCCATCGGTTTGGGGGTGATACACAGACGTACGCAATTGCGTCACTTTGAACAATTTACACAGCTCTTTCATAACCCGGGACATAAAGGGTGTACCTTGGTCCGTAAGCAGTTCTTTACAAATACCCACCCGGCTAAAAACAAGAGATAGCTCTTTGGCTATGGTTTTGGCCGAGGTATTTCGGAGAGGGATCGCTTCTGGATAACGGGTGGCATAGTCCATTATAACTAATATGTACTGGTGCCCCCTAGCGGACTTGATTATAGGACCTACCAAATCCATGGCGATCCTCTCAAACGGGACCTCAATGATGGGTAGAGGGACCAGCGGGCTACGGAAATGTGGCATCGGGGCCAACCTCTGACACACAGGGCAGGAGGAACAATAATTTTCTACGTCCTTCATCACCCCCGGCCAATAGAATCTCTGTAATACCCTCTCTCGGGTTTTCTCTGTCCCCAGATGACCTCCAAGAATGTGCCCATGGGCCAACTCCAACACCAACTTCCTGTAAGGTTTGGGCACCACAAGCTGCTCAACGGTTTCTTCTGCCCTTTTTGCCACCCGATACAGTAGGTCCTTCTCTACGCTGAAGTATGGGTAAGTGCAGGTATTATCTGGGTTCACTAACTCGCCATCTATTTTCACTACGTTTTCCCGTGCCTTTATTAGGACGGGGTCTTTCAACTGTTCTGTGGCAAAGTTTTCCCTGTGAACCTCAAGATCAGAAAACTCCACAGACGGTAGGTTTTCGTCTGAGGAGGTGGGCTCCTCTCCAGTTTCTTGAGTCTCCCCTGCCAATACTGATAAGGGAAATTCCGGAGAGTCCTCACCACTCTCAGGGGAGTTCTGGCTATCACATTCCTGGTACATAGGGGCACCAGTGAGGGGCTCAGGATCATCCCACAGTTCCCAGAACTTCGGAAAATCCCTTCCCACAATGGCGTCATGCGGTAACTGAGATACTAAGCCCACTGGATGAGAGAGGGTACCTTTGGGGGTCTCGAAACACACTGTAGTCACTGGATACTCTCGGGTGTCCCCATGCACACAAATAACAGCTACCTTGCTATTCCCAGAGACCTCTGTTTTAACTAACTCAGCCTTTATCAGGGTCACAAGGCTACCTGAATCCAGCAATACCACAACATTTCTACCATTAACACACATTTTGCATAAATGTTTCTCAGTTCCTCGAATGGCAGTGCATGCGACTGTCGCACACAGCGACTGACGTCTGCCCGTCAGAAAGTCACACTGCATGGGTTCCTCCACAACCGGGCAATTGGCTGCAATATGTCCCGCTTGCCGGCAGCGGTAGCAAACGATCCTTCTTGCCGCCTCTTGAGCCGCTGATTTCCCAGGCTGTTCTCGCCAAACTTGGGGTAGAGCTCCCACCCTCTCACGCTCTCCACCCTCACCCCTTGGAATCCTCTTATCCGCCCCTGGGGATGGTCTGGTCTTAGGGTGGAAAGTCCGAGTGTCTCTGGAAGAGGCCGTCAGGTTCTCTGTAGCCAAGTATTTCTCCACACGATCCACAAGACCATCGGCCGTCTCTGGGTCTCCATGGCTTACCCACTTTTGGATGGCAGTAGGAAGAGCTCTCAAAAACCGATCCATTACAACACGTTCCACAATCTTTGGTGCGGACAAAGTCTCTGGCTGTAGCCACTTTCTGCTCAGGTGAATGAGATCATACATTTGAGACCTGGGGGGTTTTCCAAGCTGGAAAGTCCAGTTATGCACACGCTGAGCCCGGACAGCCTGGGTGACACCCAGCCTTGCCAATATTTCAGCTTTTAGCATCACATAGTCTTTTGATTGGTTAGGCTCTAGGTCATAGTAAGCTTTCTGCGATTCACCAGTTAACAGAGGAGCCACCAGTCCAGCCCACTGCTCCTCAGGCCACTTTTCTCTTTCAGCGGTCCTTTCAAATGTGGTCAAAAATACCTCTGGATCATCCTCTCCAGTCATTTTTGTCAATAAACGACTCACCCCAAAGGACGCGGTATTAGTGGGACGGCTTTCCTCACTGGTCTGCGGACGTTGCTGCATTGCTGCTTCCATCTGTTGTTGTAGTCTCTGCTCTTGCTTCTGCAACAGGTCTATGAAGCGGGCCTCAGATTGCTGCTGGGCTCGTTGCTGAGCCTCCAGACTCTGTTGCAAAGTTGCGTTTGTCTGCTGCTGGGCTGCAAGGCTCTGTTGATGAGCTTGCTGCTGGGCTGCGAAGTTCTGTTGTTGAGCTGCAAGGCTCTGTTGATGAGCTGCAAGGCTCTTTTGCAAACCTGCATTTGTCTGCTGTTGATTGGCATTTGCTAGAGCCAGCTGCTTCAGTATCTCCTCCATGCTGGCTTAAAAAAAAACTGCCCGCATTCTCCACCAACTGTGAGGGGGTTAGCTCGGCAGCGGGTGTGTGTGACCCCCGGGATGGGCTCCCCACACAAAACAGGCCCAGCAAACGGAGGTTGTGGTTTTCAAAATCAAAAAGGTGCGGTTTATTTTCTATTTACAGTGACAAAACACAGCAAAGCAAAAGAAACATAACCAAAATAAATCCTAGTCAAGTTGACCTCTGACTAAACATACAGGTTTCCTAACTAACAACTGGGATCAGCCTAGTGCTGTCCTAGTCCCTAAGTCCCTGGTTTTAAAGGTCCAAGCAAATAGCCACACAGGCTTTGTCTCACCGCACAGGGGTTCACTCTCCCTAGACAGTCCACACAGGTCTGGTTCCAGGCATGAGCTAACATCTAATGAAGCTGGGAGTTCTTATAGAGGCCTAAATGAGCTGACAAGCTTCAGCTGGTCTCATCAACTCCCTGTCTGCACGACGCCCAGCCCTCTCCCTAGAGGTATGAGTCATCCATGAGCCCACTAGCCTTATATAACTCTCCACCTAGTTGTATAAGTCGGCGTAAAGCCTGAATCTGGGCGAAATATATCTACCCCCCTGGATGCAACCAGGTGACTTTACCTTCCTGCTGTCACACTGCCTATGCTGATGCTAAATGACTATCCTGTTATGCTGAGTGACTATCCTCTTCCCCCTCAATGTTTATGTTGATAGCTTGTAACAACATTTTTGGTTCTAGGCACCGCCACCAGTGGCTAAGGCCCAATTTTTCTGCCCCTGTATAACAGGGGCGTGTAATTACAATTTTTGCTGTAATACTTTGCAGCAGGGCTCCTTCCTGCGCTCCAACAAGAGTATCTGTGATGGGTTGCAGCGTTGTGGCACCAGTGCCTAAGTCCCAATTTGTCTGCCCCTGTTCAACAGGGGCGTGTGATTACAATTTTTGCTGTAATACTTTGCAGTAGGGCTCATTTCTGCGCTCCAACTAGAGTATCTGGGAGGGGCTGCAGTGTTGTGGCACCAGCACCAGTGCCTAAGGCCCAATTTTTCTGCCCCTGTTTAACAGGGGCGTGTAATTACAATTTTTGCTGTAATACTTTGCAGCTGGGCTCATTTCTGTGAGGGGTTGCAGTGTTGTGGCACCAGCACCAGTGCCTAAGGCCCAATTTTTCTGCCCCTGTTCAACAGGGGCATGTATTTACAATTCTTGATCTAATATTTCACAGCAGGGCCTGTTCCTGCGCCCACCAAGAGTAACTGTGAGGGCTTACAGTGTTGTGGCAACACCAACACCTAAGGCCCAAATTTCTTCAGAGTATACGACTCCTACTTACAAACGGATGGAGACAACAGGAAGTCAGAGGAAATCTACCCCTAGGAAGGGAAATTCTCTCCTGTAAGAGTTAATATGGGAAAAGGGTGTCTACACTGATGCTTTATCACCAATCCTTGTTTCCCTAATAACCCCAAATTTTCAAAATCCAATTGTCATTGGGGCAGAAAGTGAGGTGAAATCTTCTTAACAGGGGCACAGACAGCAAAACAAATGTTACAGGGGTGATAACCCTTCCCTATGTTTTCCAAAAAGCTTAAAAATTGATTTTTTGGCTGGAGATACACTTAAAAAATGTACATGTTCCAAATTACAAACAGATTCTACTTAAAAACAAACCTACAGTCCCTGTCTTGTTTGGGGGTCCCACGCCTTTACTTTTTTTTAATTTGGCTGCGGGGTTTCCCTTAATATCCATACAAGACCCAAAGGGCCTGCTAATGGGCTGGGGGGGGGGGGTACCCATGCCGTTTTTCTGAATGAGTCTCATCCATATTGCTGGGACCAGACATTACATTAAAGCCGCAAGCAGTTTTAAATGACTTTTATTCCTTTAGAAATGTCATTTTGTGCAGGGACAGTTATAAACATGGGAATCACGCGCCACTTCTTTACAGGCATACTATAGACACCCCCAGGCACGATATTTAAAGGAATATTTCACTTTTATTTTTTCACTTTAAGCATCATTAAAACTGCTCCCGAAAAAAATGATTTTTTTTAAACTTTTTTTTGCATTGATACATGTCCCCTGGGGCAGGACCCGGGTCCCCAAACCCTTTTTAGGACAACAACTTGCATATTAGCCTTTAAAATTCGCACTTTTGATTTCTCACATTCAAGTCCCATAGACTTTAACGGTGTTCGAAAGTTTTTGCAAACTTTCGGTCTGTTTGCATGTTCTGGATGCGAAACGAACTGGGGGGTGTTCGGCTCATCCCTAGTTAAGAACATTTCAATGCTACATGAGAACAGGTAACCACCCCCCTTTCCCTCATAATAATTAAAAATCTTTCTGCCAATATGCATTTTCAGTTATTTACAATGCTGATCCAGAAGCATATGTTGCTCTATGAAGAGCTTGATGAATGTTCTCCTGACTTTCAGGTGTAATTTGTTCTATAATTGAAGGTATTGTATATTTTTGGGAGGCCATGGTTTGCAACACTTCCTTACTTGACGATGTTGCTGGTGAAGAAACACTTTGTGATGCTCCAGGAGCAGCAGAAAGAGTGTTTCTAGAATGAGAATTCTGGAGGGAAAAGCTACTTGCACTTTTATTATGGTCCTCATCATTTAATTCCATAAAATATTATTTTTTAATGTCTTTAGGGCATCTCTGGCATGCCAGGATGGGTTTTGTCATCCTTGTACTATTTGCAAATTGGAAATGTTTCCAAACTCTAGATGTTGGTCTTACCATTTTACTGAGAATAGGAAAATTAAAAGCAATTTATTGACCGGACTATAGGAAAACATTATGCTGTGATTGTGGAGAACATTAATAGGAATTATTTAAAGGTTATATATATATCAATTTGTCAGAAAAAGGTACCACCTTACCTGTCAATTAAGGTCTGAGAAGATATAAACTATCATCTACTACAGGGGTCTCCAAACTTTCAAAACTATCCTTCAGACTTTAGGAGGGCCTGACTGTAGCCAGGGAGAGTAGAAAACACCTCAGTCTTGGTGGTCAGCAGGGGTAAAATAATTACATACGCCTGTGGGCCTTAGAAGGTATTGGTATTAGTAGGAAGAATAATCTCCATCATTAGTGTCTAGACATGTGCACTGCCGAAAAATGTGTTCGTCTTCGTTTCATTCGTTTGTTTTTGTTTGTTTTTTTGTTTTTCGGGCCATTTTTTATGATCACAATTCGAAAATTCGTAAGATAGAAAAATTTGGAAATCCGAAAATAAGAAAGAAAACCAAAAATTCGAAAGAATAACTAACTATATTACTAATAAAAACTAACTATTAAATTATAGGTATTGGAATTTCCTTTCAAATTTGTCTGTTAGTGAATGTAACGAATATGAATTTATCTGAAGTTACGAATGATCCGAAATAATGAATGCCGCATCTAAACAAATGGAACGGAACAAATTATTAATAAATAAATAATAATAATAAAAAGGTTTTATAATTATTATTGTTATTTATTATTATTAATTTGTTACTTTCCATTCGTTTAGATACGGCATTCGTTATTTCGGATAATTCGTAACTTTGGATAAATTCGTATTCGTTACGTTCACTAACAGCCAAATTTGAAAGGAAATTCCAATACCTATAATTTAATAGTTAGTAATAGTTAAGTTATTGTTAGTTTTTTTATATTTCAGATTTTTTCATTTCAGGGTTTCCGAATTTCTGGGTTTCCGAACTTCCGAATTTCCAAATATTTGAATTTCCAAATATTCAGTAAAATTAGTTAAATGGGTTTTCGCTAATTCGGATATTTCCGAATTAACAATATAGTCAAAATTTTGTAAAAAAAGAATTTGGAATGAAACGAATTGCACATGTCTATTAATGTCAGTTTGAGGAATAATGCCTTGCATCAGTTGGAAGAATAGTGCCCTAGGGGCAAGATAAAGGCAAGCAAAGGTCCACATCCGGCCCATGGGCCACAGTTTGGAGACCACTGATCTATTGTACCCCAACAACCACCCAACTGTAGGAGGTACAAGTTGGAGCTCACAAGCTAACTAAACTCAAACTTTTCCTCTGCAGTGCCCCCTAGTGGCAGAAATTCAAATTTCTCTTGTTTGAGAACTGTATTGAGAAGTACAATGTTACTTGAATTGTATTCCAGGATTTGCGTGTCTTCGGCTGAGAGAACTTGCAATAATTTAAGACTTTACATAAAGTCTTAGAAATTTTTCATCACTTCATCTTATATGGTTTGAATAACATGTCATAGATTTATTATTTATCATTGTAAAAGAACATATTACACACTTGTTTATTGTTTCCAATTTATATGGAAAAAGCGAAATTTAGAAAACAACAGAAAAAAAAAAATCACAATTTTTCCCTTTTTTTTTTAAAAGCCATCTTTAGTCTTCAGCAATGCAATCTTTTCACTTTGTGACAAAGGATCTCCTTTCTATCGATACTGCAACTTTAAGATTCCCTTAATCACTAACAGATGGTTTAAATGGTAGATTTACCCCAGTTTTCGAGAGAATTATAATACCAAGTACTAGAACAATTTTTTGCAATTCCTTCCTCTAATAGAGACTTGCTTCCCTGCCACCCGCATGTACTCCGACTTCTCTGGGTTTTCTCCAGTACCCAGCAAACAGTCCAAACTCCTCAATTAAATTCTAAATTTTTGGGATGTGTTTCCAGGTCAGGGTGTAGATAGTGTGTTTCTAAGTCACCTGCAGGGCCGTCGGAACAGGGCAGGCAAACTAAGATAAAATCCCCCCCGCTTATCCACTCTAATGTCGGGCGATCGGTGCCCCCCCTTCCTCCGATCGGCTCCCCCCTCCCGTGATCGGCCGGCAAAGTCCAGCGGCCCCACCCCCCACGCTCAACAACTTTCTTGACAGGTAAAAAAACTCCCAACCCCCCTCGCTTCTCAACTCGTTTCAAATTTGGGGGCCCCATTCTGCTTGGGGCCCCCAAATTCCTTCAAACGGCCCTGGTCACCTGGAGTTATATTATCATGGCTCTTGTACCCACTAAAAACCAGGATTATCGAGTCTTGAAAATTGGGTTAAGGACTCAATTGTCAAATTCAAAAATGAAGAATGAGGGAGAACAACCCTGTCACACTCCCCTATAAATCCTTATGGGCTTAGAGGCTCAACTGTATATTATGTTGGTGCTAGCTTCTTGTTATATTCTCCATATACACTTCAGGAAATTCCCTTAAAAAGTAAATTTCCTCTTTGTGTTAACAATATGTTTCTAGTAAATATTATCAAAACCTTCTTGGCATCTGTCAAGAACACCAAAGCTGGAAGTTTGTTCCCCTCTTCCTTCTTTATATAAGTATTGTAATCCCACCATTAATGCCCTGTACACACGATCAGATTTTCCGCATACACACTGTCACACCAAATTCCCACCGTAAAGAACGCTGTGACGTACAACACTATGATAAGCCGAGAAAAATGAAGTTCAATGCTTCCAAGCATGCGTCGACTTGATTCTGAGCATGCGTGTTTTTTTCTCCCTCGAAGTTCCACACAGACGAACGGAATTTCCGATAGGAATTTTTTCCATCGGAAAAAAAGAGAACATGTTCTCTTTCTAAATTCCGACGGAAAAAAGTCTGATGGGGCACACACACGGTCGGAATATCCGATGAAAAAATTCCGTCTGACTTTTTTCATCGGAAATTCCGTATTATGTTCTTATATATTGACAGGCCAGGCATAAATTCTTTGTGGACCTAATCTCTAACCACCAACTTCATTCTTCCTGCCATGATCACCATCAGTATTTTTGAGCACATATTGAGAATTTTTGCTACCTAGACATCAATTTCCTAGCTTTTTTTTCTTGTCTTAAAAAACTCACTAACCTCCAAATCTACCTTTCACTGTCCATACTAATGAAATATGCCTCCAGCTCTTCCCGTACCTTTTACTAAAACTCCCTTACCTTTATCAACATTCCCATGGCTGTTTACCTCTGTGTGTCGTGCAGGGTTGTGCTCTGCTGGCACAGTGATGCACAGGTGTTATGTGCATCCCCATGCTGGCAGTCCAATAGATGTCTACTGGGACACGTAGCTCCACAGACACAGCCACTGTGTCCCAATGAGACATCCATTTGGGTGCGTGTCCCAGAAGCTCCAGCATCTGCATCAGGCCTGGCCCTAGCATGGGTCCCAGTGGTTCCATTGGACCCGCTGGCATTTGCTTTGGGCCTGGCTGAGCCAGTGTCAGGCCTGTAATTCAGTGCTAGCTGTTCCTGGGAGTTTTAGTTCTACAAGCAAGTTTGTGCTGAAGGTAGAAGAGGAGAAGTGTGTATATATCGGATGTATATAGTTATGTCCCTGAAGAATTCCTATTCATCACATTGGTATCCCCATCCAAGTTAAATCCCCTCAATAAAAACAAAAAAAACAACAAGTACAAGGACTATTTATTGACTGCTGAATGTCTGGAAATTTGTGTGCCTGGCTGTGCAGGGTGAGAGATGGACCACAATCACCAGCAGCCCCTACGGGGTACCGCTATATATAAAAAAAAAAAAAAAAAAGTTTTCGCTTAAAACGGTGTTCCGCCTACTGCTGCAAAAATTAAAAGCCAGCAGCTACACATACAGCAGATGCTGGCTTTTATTAATAGGACACTTACCTGTCCTGGAGTCCAGCAATGTCGGTTCCGCAGCTGATGTTCCCATCAGCTGTCGGGTGCATTCCGCCACCATTGCGGGTAAGGGTACCCGGCACTGTAGCCTTACAGCTTCACACTGGGAACCCTACTGCGCATGTGCGAGGCTCCGCTCATCTCTCCTACTGGCCCAGCGGCAGGGGGAGGAGGAGGGAGCCGAGCGGTGAAGTCATGGGCCGTGGCCCGGTCTCCCAGAAGTAAGAAAAGGATACCTGTCAAAGACAGGTATCCGCTCCCCCCTCCCCCCCAAAAGGTGGCAAATGTTCCACTTTTGGGTTGAACTCCGCTTTAACCACTTGCCGACCAGCCCCCGTCATTATACGGCCACCCCCCGCCCCAAGCTTTTGACAAAAAATAAATAAAATAAAAAAAAGATGGTCACTTTAAGAGTGTCCTGGCTGCCGGACACACAGCAGTCTATGGGAAGCTTTGCAGCTTGCAATCAGTTGATTGCACGCTGGGAAGCTGATTAGCCCGTGTTTAGGGTGTGTGCAGGGTGCAAGCTGTGCGCCCGCACACACTCCCACTCGCCACTGATTTGTCCCTGGCTCCTGTCCTGTCTTTTTTATTGTCCAGGACCGGAGGGTGATTGGGCGGTGCTTTTACGGCACTGCCACGTCACTTCCAGTTTCCCAGCTGGCTCACTGTAACTTGTGGAGCAGGAGTGCAGAGACGTGACTGCAACTGTCCGGTGATCTGCCAAGCTTGTTCCGCCTATCTGTATGGTTCCAAGCTTGACTGCGCAGGCGCAATCTGAGGCAACGGAAATCTCCGAGCTTAAACAGCTGTTCGGCAGTGCCTGCGCAGTCAAGGGGGGGAAGCATATCGATAGGACGCGCTGGCTCCCGATGCTTCATTACACACGCCGCTTTCCTATTCATACAGCAAGGGGCGGCTCAGATGTGATAATGAGCAGTGCGATTTGTTTGTTTATCCACGACGCTCTATCCAGCAAGGGGCTGGATAGAGTGTCGTGTATAAACAAACATCGCACTGCAGAATATGACATCTGAGCCGCCCCTTGCTGTATAAATAGGAAAGCGGCGTGTGTAATGAAGCATCGGGGGCCAGCGCGTCCACAGTTGCTGAGACTATGGTTCCTCCTATCGCTCTGGTTACCTGTGTACTGCTCAGGCGCGAGCCAAGCCGACGGAAATCTTCGAGCTTCAACAGCTGTTCGGCTGCGCCTGCGCAGTTGAGCTTGGAACCATACAGATAGGGGAACCAGAACGACAAGTCACCGGCATCATGCTTCCCCCTCCTCGGACTCCTCTGCAAGGCGGCTAACGAGTGACTGTTCCACCCAGTGAGCTGAGTACTGTGTCCTGCCATGACTCCCAGGGTCCCCCCTCCCCCACCCCTGATCACTTTTCTCAGCTGCTGCAGAGCTTCATGGAGGGGGAGGGTGGGGCTGCTGTGTGTTGTGGTGCATGGCAGTGACTGGCAGCTGTGGAGTTTGTCCACCCTAAACACCCTCCCTCCTTGCCTCTCCACTCTAAACAACCCCCCATTGCATCTCCACCCTAAACACCCCCTCCTTGCCTCTCCACCATAAACACCCCCCTCCTTGTCTCTCCACCCTAAACACCCCCCCTGCATCTGCACCCTGAACATCCACTCCTTGCCTCTCCACCATAAACACCCTCCCTGCATCTCCACCCTAAACACCCCCCTGCATCTGCACTCTAAACACAAGCAAGGGAAGAGGCGCCTCTAAGTGTAGACATTTTAAAACAATTTAATATAAACTGAAAGTACAGGCAACTCACATTTTACAATGTAAAAGCAGGCATTGTACGAATTCCATGAAAAGGGGAAGTGATCATCAGGTCAGTCATTCTGTGCTGTGTCCTGCTGTGGCGCTGTGCTGTTTTGATGTCATCAGGTTCCGCATGGAAGATGGTAGAAGCCGGCGGCGGTGAGGAGATGACAGAGCACGGCCTAGATGGTATTTCCTGGCAGGCAGGGAGCGATGACGTCACTGGTATGAGACGCGTTTCCCGAGCTGACGTGCTGCGTGTAGCGTGGCAGTCGCGCTCCTTTATCAAGCTGATGAATGGGATGGTGGGGCTAGTGTTTTTATTGAAGGAGGAGGGGGCGGGAGTGAAGGAAGGGGCGGGGCCGAGACGGGACTTACGAGAGAAGTGTCTGCAGGGAGGCTGTCAGTGCAAGGCTGGGTGTACAAAGCCTGAACTGTAACCATGATTGGCGGGGGGCAAAAAAACGGGACTAGAACAAGATATACATATAAGAACGAGAAAAGAAAGAGGAAAAAAGGAAAAGAAAAAAGGGAAAAAGGAAAAAATATAAAAAGAAAAAGTATAAAGAGAAATGGTGAAAAATGAAATAAATAAAAAGAAGGAAAAAAAGAGAATAATAGAATATATATTGACGGGGCCAGGGGGGGGGGGGCGGGGGAAGAGAAAGGGGCCCTGGGGAAATGAACAGGGAAAATGTACTAAACTAGAAAAGAGTGGGAACGCAAAAAGAGGGGAAAGGGGGAAAAAAATATATCAAGGTGGGGGGAGGGGATTATTTATTTTGGATTAATGAGATGAGCAGAATGAGGAAGCATAATGATAATAAGGGGGAGGGGGTGGTTTTATTTTATATAATGATAGATGAATGCATTAATATATGGATGGGGGGATATGGATACGGGATGGGTACGGAAGGTTGAAGGGTGGGGGGGGGGGGGTTTTTGGGACACTGAAAGGTATGATGTTGAGCGCAAAAATGACAAAAATGACATGATGCCATAGGACACTAATGGGAACTTACATAAGGAGTACAGTGTATGCATAAAAAATACATATACAACATATATATATATATAAAAAACATATGCATAAAAAATATATAGAATAAATATATAGAAAAATATATACACATGAAAAATACATATAATACACAATAATATATATAATACATAAAACATACACTATGCATGTATAAAAAAGGTACACACACGCAAAATACATATACACATATATACATACATATACACATATATATATGCGTAAATTTCACGTGGGCACCATAGTACACACGCATAGGAAAAACAACAAAGGTACCAAAAAACACAATGATAACGATAAATCAATCAAAGAGGTGAGACAAGGGAGAAAGGAAAAAAGGGGGGGAGGGAAAAATAAGAGAAAGGGGAGGGGAAAAGAAGGGGGGGGGGAAGGAGGGAAAAAGTCGAGAGAGGTGGGATGGGGGGGGGGGGGAAAGGGGGGGAGAGAAAAAGGTTGGGAAAAAGTCGAGAGAGGTGGGATGGGGGGGGGAGGAAGGGGGAGAAGTTAGAAAAGGGAAGGAATGGGAGAGGCAGGGACGGCGGACAAGGGTGGGTGAGGGTGGTCTATAAATAGGACTAGGGGGTATATACTTACAAAAAATACACACACACACCCGCCACCCCCAGTAGGGAAAAAATTGTATTTTCCAACCTGTGAGATATACAATAAGAATTATATGTAAAAAATATATATTAAATAATAAATAAACCAAGGCAGATAAAAACAGGCCAATAAATTTGTAATATCTAATGTTATAAATAACATGTCTAATGCCGCGTACACACGACCGCTTTTCTCGACGAGAATAACGTCATTTTTTTTTCTCGCCGAGAAAACCGATCGTCTGTGGGCTTTATGTCGTTTTTTTCAACGCGAAAAACGGCATTAAAAACGACGAGAAAAATTAGAACATGTTCTAAATTTTCACGCCGTTTTTCAGGTCATCGTTTTTTTCATCATGAAAAATGATCGTGTGTAGGCTTTAACGACGTTAAAAAAGCGCGCATGATCAGAAGCAAGTGAGGAGAAGGGAGCGCTCGTTCTGGTAAAACTACTGTTCGGAATGGAGATGGCACATTCGTCATGCATGAAATTATTACATCATTTAATGCAGCGCATTCTTTTCTTCGTTCTAATGCTGCAATATTCCAATTCTCTTGCTGCTGATATTCTCCCAGAGTTAGGACAATCTTTGGTCTTTATGATTTATTGTTTTATCATGATTAATCTCTATTTTGGGGAGCCAGATCTCCCTAAATACCCAAAACTTTTTACATTTTATTTTTATTTTTTATTTTTTTTGCTTTAATTTGTGGTCTTAGATTTTAGACTGTTTTTACATATTATTTGCTATTTTGGAGTGTGTCAAGTTACCACAACATTATTCTTTATCCTAATTTTGCCTCAATGAGGTTAGTGTCCCTTGTTAATTTCTCAATTTTTTATCCACTGTCCCTGCCTACTCACTTATAAACTGGCTATTTAGAAGAAAAACACATGTTAATTTTGTATCTTCAAAAAAAAATCCCATTTATTATGGCCTAATAACAAATTAAAAGGTAAGCCAAAACAAAACCAAATGTAAACTACAAATCAAGAAGCCAGGAAGACAGCACTGGAGACCCTGCTGAAATTAGTGCACACCCAGATCACCACAGCAAACACCAAAGCATGTGAAGACCAAAACTGGCCCCATGTGAGGCACATATCCTGGGTTCATTTTCGTCTTTTTTGTTTGACCTTCCCTGCAGCCTTTCTTGGAGGCTGTGTCCGTGGAGGAGGGACTGGAGCAGGAGCAGGGTCTGGAACAGGAGCAGGGACTGGGACGGGAGCATGGAGTGGGGCAGGAGCATGGAGTGGGGCAGGAGCATGGAGTGGGGCAGGAACTTGTGCAAAAAAATAGGAAAGGTCCACAACGTCTGTGAACTCCTTTAGTTTGTTCAACAGGCCCATATTGACCACCTTCAATATAAGGGTTTCACATTTCAGCCTCTGGTCCAGTCCCATTTGTGGCAGTTTCTCCCCAATAAGGGCAGCAAATCCCTTTGCAGCGGTGGGGGGCTTTCGGAGTGCAGCAGTAGCCTCCCTAATTAGGGCCTGTGTCTCCTCCTCCATTTGAACCAGCCTCCTAGATCTTTTTGCAGGAATCCACAGCAGAGGGATCTGGGGCCTGGTGTTGTGCTGGGTCCCACTGGGGCCTGCCTCTTCCTGGGTCCCACTGGGGCCTGCCTCTTCCTGGGTCCCACTGGGGCCTGCCTCTTCCTGGGTCCCACTGGGGCCTGCCTCCTCCTGGCTTCCAGTGGCACCTGCCTCCTCGTGTGTCCCACTGGTGCCTGTCTCCTCATCCTGTAAAAAAAAGGTACATCGAGTTAGTTTTGCCTTCATCTTTCACACACATTTGTCACCTCATGACATTTGGTAATTGAATGCTACTAAATATTAAAGTCAATCATTCTGACACCAGTATATTTCTTTTTGGTGCCCTTAATTTGTGGCCACTGCTGTCTATTGATATGTCAGACACTTTTTTTAAACTGTTAACATTTTTCACACTTTTTTTTAAACTTTTACAACATTCAACTTTTATTACTCTAAATATTTTGTGAAATATTATACCTGGCTCTAAATATTTAAATCCGGCTCCTCCAGGACTTGAGGTTGTTCCTCCAAAGAGACCTCAACTTGGCTGGAGGCTTGGCTGCATGGAATGCTGGAGGGAAGGCTGGAGGGTTGGCTGGAGGGTTGGCTGCAAGGAAGGCTGGAGGTCGTTCTGGGTGGAAGGCTGGAAAGGGATTCCCTGGATTCCAGATGTTCATCTAGGAAACTCAGGTGCTGATAGTACCACAGATTTGGTATGTATCGGTCCTCTGCACCTGCTCCTGACCGCAGGGATTTTTGAACTTTATTCCGTTGAGCACGGTATGTGCCTCTAATGGTCCCAATTTTGTTCTTCAGATCCTGTAGTGTTGCTGTGGGGATATGAGTTTTCACAAATTCCAGCAAGGTCTCCAGTGCTCTCTTCCTGGCTTCTTTATTTTTATTCTTTTTATTTTTAGTCTCCCATAAAATTGGAAGATTCTTCCATCTTTGGAGGAATTTCAGCATAAAATCGGGGTCCTTAAATGCCTTCATTATCTGTGCAATTCAAAACCCAAAACCAAAAAAGGAATGTCAGTCAGGACTACTCCAAATCTTTCTAACCATATATAGGCCACTAACGTAGCAATTGATCAGTCATCATAGAGTTGAGTGGACACCTGGATGTTTGTGTTGAACTCTTTTTAGCTAACTTTGTAAAAAGCTAGAGTTCGTGACCTGACTTTACCCGAACCCAAACCCCATTTAAGTAAATTAAGCCCTGTAAAGAGGGTGAATAAAAGGACACCCCAAAAATAAAGGAGTACCTCGAACTGTCCCTGCACCAAGTGTCATATTTTATTAAATTTAAATTAACCCTAAATTCACTCCTGGGTATAATTAATTGTTGTCTCCTGTCAATTGCAATACATAGAAAAGCCATTGATACAAACATTGGGAAAGCATTGTGGTTCCCCCAAATATCCATACCAGGCCCTTCAGGTCTGTCAAGGATTTTAAGGGGAACTCCCCCACAAATTCCCTAAAAAAATGGCGTGGAGTCCCCCCCCCAATCCATAACAGACCCTTATCCGAGCACGCAACCTGGCCGGCCACAGGGGAAGAGGGGGGGACGAGAGAGCGGCCCCCCCTCCCTCCTGAACCGTACCAGGCCACATGCCCTCAACATGGGGAGCATGTCCCCATGTTGATGGGGACAAGGGCCTCATCCCCACAACCCTTGCCCGGTGGTTGTGGGGGTCTGCGGGCGGGGGGCTTCTCGGAATCTGGAAGACCCCTTTAACAAAGGGGCCCCCCAGATCCCGCCACACCCCTATGTGAAATGGTAATGGGGGACATTGTACCCCTACCATTTCACCTTAAAAAATGGCATTATCTGAAAAATGACACTACACGGTTTTTGACAATTCCTTTATTATTGGTTTTGTTTTTCAACCATCTTCTTCCTTCTTCTTTTCTGCATTGGAGTTTCTTCCTCCATCTTCCTCTTCATCTTCATCTTCCTTCTTGCTTCGGGCTTCTCGTCCGCATCTTGCTTCGGCTTCTTCTTTGTTCTCCCGCTGCTCCGTTTGAATTTGAGTTTCCCGCTGTGTGACGCAAAGTTAGGCAGTTCTCCTCTAGGTCCGCTGCGAGCCGGGGGACCCGCCCCCCTCTGACTGCACGGGGAAAGTACCTGTGAAATCTCTGTGCGTCAGAGGGGGGCGGGGTCGCCTAACCAAGAGGAGAACTGATGAACTGAAGCGTCACACAGCGGGAACCTCCAATTCAAACGGAGCGGCCGGAGAAAGAAGAACCCGGAGCAAGATGCGGACGAGAACACCGAAGGAAGAAGGAAGATGAAGAGGAAGAGGAAGATGGATGAAGAAACACGAAGCGAGAAAAGAAGAAGAAGGAAGAAGATGGAAGAAAGCCAAACTAAAAATTAAAGGAATTGTCAAAAACTGACTTCTGTCATTTTTAACATTTTGTACACTTTCTTTGTGAAATGGTAGGGGTACAATGTACCCCTTACCAATTCACATAGGGGGTGGGACGGGATCTGGGGGTCCCCTTTGTTAAAGGGGTCTTCCAGATTCCGATAAGCCCCCCGCCCGCAGACCCCCACAACCACCGGGCAAGGGTTGTGGGGATGAGGCCCTTGTCCCCATCAACATGGGGACATCCTCCCCATGTTGAGGGCATGTGGCCTGGTACGGTTCAGGAGGGAGGGGGGGGGCCGCTCTCGTCCCCCCCTCTTCCCCTGCGGCCGGCCAGGTTGCGTGCTCGGATAAAGGGTCTGTTGTGGATTTTGGGGGGGACTCCACGCCCTTTTTTTTCATGATTTTGGGGTGGAGTTCCCCTTAAAATCCTTGACAGACCTGAAGGGCCTGCAACTCGAATTTGGGGGAACCCCACGTTTTTTTTTTCAGGTACAAATCAGTTTTCAAAGTCTTGCCATTTGCCGGGAGGCAAGAATTCATTTAGAGCCGCGATTGACTTTTCAAAGTTTAGTCCCAATTCAAAAATGACACTTTGTGCACGGCCAGTACTAACAGCACGGGAAGCAAGCGCCAAGTTACATGCATATTGCCCAACCCCGGCCCCGAACATACAGTGAATGAATGTTTATAGGTTTAATGCTCCTGGACACAGTCATATCAAGTAAGAAAAATGTTACGTACCCGCGATCTACACGTTCGTCTCCTCCGACCTTCTTCCACTCACTGAACGTAGCTTTCAACGATGTTTTTTGGAGTTATATACAGTGCGCATGCGTGACGCTCCGCACGCTTTCCCGCCCCTGACGTTCGTTACACTACTTTCCCCGCCCCTTCTCGCTACTCCTTAATGACGGAGAGTGTAAACATGGCGGCGAATCAACAGGATGTGGAAAGTGGGGAAGAAAGCAGGCACCGACCCAGAAGGTATAAAGCCACTAACATGAGCTTTGAGGAGATGGTGGAGATGGTCACCATATTGTTCCGGGATGATTACGACGCCAAACATGGGCCCTACAAAAAGCCAAATCAAGTGAAGGCCAAGATCATGGATCAAGTGGTCAAAACGCTCTTTGAAAAATTTGGGGTTCGCAGGTCGCGGGAACAGATCCGGAAACGATGGTCGGACATTAAGTTGCGTGAGCCGGATCAATATAAAAAGATTAAAAAAGTCATCAAAAAAAGTAAGTAGATTAACATTAAATGTGATTTTGCCTAATAACGTGGTGTTGCATGTGTTTTTTAAATAATGTATGTATTACAGTGAAAAATGTCATGTTTCATGTTTTTGGCCACACGATTCGATCGTATAAATGGTCGTTCAAACGTTCACTCAATCACAAGCTTTTGCCACGATTCATCATTGTTCGAACGACATTTTATCAATCACAAAATAATCGGCAGGTTCAAATGTTTTTAGCAATGTATTCCACCAAAACATCGTTTGGGTGTTATTGAACGAGGATTTCAACGTTGGATTCTTGTGCCCAAGAACATGAAACAGGACATCATGAAATGTTTATGTGAGAAGTAATTATAAACATGTTTGTGTAGTTGTTGGTAATTAGATTTGGCTAATGTAACTAGATTCAGTGTACGTTTACAAGAGTATGCTCAGCAGCTGCTTACACATCTGGACTCATTAGCACAAGTGTGGGCCACAAGAACAACCTTTTGATGGTGTCACACACAGGTGATCCAGTGGATACCTGGTGTGTTTCCATGTGTGAAACATGACCTAAAGAGATTAATCTACCATCTTGGGAAATGGATACAATCATGTGTTCATCTTCTCCAAAATTATCAGTAATACAATTGTAACACACTTCCCAAGAATGATTAATATTCCTCTGTCACGCCTAAATATATTTAGTTACACAAGTCTACCTTTTGGTTATATCTCCTAGGGCTTCAAAGAGCTAAGAGATACGAGGCTGCAAACCCCGCACCACCAACTCAAGACCCACAACTGCAGGATGTGGCAGAAGAGGGAAATGGCAACTCACCAGGTCAGTGTCATACACCACAGCCTCACGTAATAGATGTTGGCCTGTATATTTAGTAAGACATTTTCTTTTCACAACTTAAAGGGACTTTAATGCCTGCGGCACCAGCAACCTTCACCAGAGCCACTGCCCAGATGTTGCTTAAAGAAGTGAGGGTCTGCTCTCGGGAGGTTGAAACCATCAAACACAACCTGGTCCAGATGTACCAAACAAACAAAATGATGGAGAAAAAACGTAAAAAAATTGAGCAGATTCTTGGGAGTGTTTAAAACTTGTATATATTTAAAAAAAAAAGTTTATTTTTTGGGGGGGAAATGTTTTATTTCTATAAAGGGATATTGTTCGTGTTGTACATTTTTGTACTGAGTTGTAAAAAGCAAATATTTTAGAAATTCCAAAAAAAATTGGGGTTATATTTTGATACAAACCTTACCAATTTTATACTCATAAAAATTTTTAATCACTAAACAATGTGTGGCTTCTTATATCAATGTTGCCCCCCCCCCCCAACAAAAATGTGTGTGTTTAAACTCTATAAATGCTTGTAATTTACTTGTTAGGAAAAAACATGGGACTACAACTGCACTAGTATAACTGAGGACAGTGATGGTGAACCTTGGCAACCCAGATGGTTTGGAACTACATTTCTAATGTTGCTCAGGCACTCTGCAGTGTAGTTGAGCATCATGGAAAATGGAGTTGAAAAACATCTGGAGTGGCAAGGTTCACCATCACTGACCTAGAAGAAAGAACAAATACAACAAAAGAAAAGCAAACAAGATGTTTTCAGTATATTATTTTTTATTATGAGCAAAATTGATTTAAAACTGATCAGGCATTGCAATGGCCCCCCTACCCATAAAATATTCGACATAGCGTTGCCGCACATCACGGCCGCTTTGGGGGGCCAAGCCTGTAGGGCCAGCTAACTGGGCTGGCAATGGTCCATCCAAACCCTGTGTGCCCTGAAGGTCAACTGTAGCAAGATAATTTGTGGAGTGTTTGATTAAAAAATTGTGCAGTATGCAACAACACATGACCAAATGGTTCCATTTATACTCCGCCATGTTTATTGCAGTCAGAAAAAGCC
The DNA here is from genome assembly GCA_029206835.1 of Rana muscosa. Classification (NCBI taxonomy): domain Eukaryota; kingdom Metazoa; phylum Chordata; class Amphibia; order Anura; family Ranidae; genus Rana; species Rana muscosa. Next base: position 292,030,722 of record CM055123.1, on the reverse strand, counting down.
GGAAGCGACTGGCCATGATGCCAAAGGCGTTTTCCACCACCCTTCGCCCTCTGGCCAGACGATAATTAAACACCCTCCTCTCAGGGGTGAGGGACCTTTGGGGAAAAGGCCTCATCAAATGTGGTCCAAGCGCAAAAGCGTCATCTGCCAGGAACACAAACGGGAGGCCATGTTCATTATCTTCAGCAGGTGGCAATGCCAGGTCCTCTGAAAGAAGCCGGTCTGCAAACTCTGTCTGGGCGAAAACACCACCGTCAGACATCCGCCCATTTTTCCCAACATCAACAAATAGGAACTCATAGTTCGCAGACACCACCGCCATGAGCACAATACTGTGGAAGCCTTTGTAATTCCAAAAAAACGACCCAGAATGGGCTGGTGGCACAATGCGGACGTGCTTGCCATCAATGGCTCCTCCACAGTTGGGAAAGTTCCACCGCTGAGAAAAATCAGATGCCACATTCTGCCATTCCTGTGGCGTCGATGGTAACTGTGGAGTCAAAGGAAAAAAAAATATATACTTTACTACCTATACATTGCAAGCATGTTAGCACAAAACACTCTGGGCAAAACATCAGGATAGCATTAATTTGGAAGGAGGATTTTAGAGCGGAGCTACGCAGCCAAAATACTATAAAATAACACAGCAGCTCCAGCTAAACAGCTGCAGAGGTTTGCTAATTGTACACTTACCTGTCCTGGAGTCCAGCAACGTCCGCAGCAGAGGACGAACAATTGCTCGTCACTCTGTTGCCCCCTCTGCCATCCTCGGTGAGGGAACCAGGAAGAGAAGCCTTGCGGCTTCACTGCCCGGTTCCCAAACGCACATGCACGAGAAGCGCTGCGCAGTTCTGACTGGTCCTCCTGTGTTCTGTGAGACAAGTGTTTACAAGAACACTACGGGTATTCTGCGGGAAGTGACTTGGCTCAGGCAGATTTGCCGCAGAGATGACTCCCGGATGTGGGTGAATATACCTGTCTTAAACAGGTATCTTCACCCCCCTCCCCCCTGAAAGGTGTCAATTTTGACACCGGGGGAGGGTTACAATGAGCGGACCCACAAAATTTAGGATGGAGGTCCGCTTGAATAAGATAGAAAAATAAGCAACAAAAACATCACCCACTCTGATGGACCTGAGAAATTCGGAGAGGGTGGAGGGTTTGATATGAGTTGGGGACATCATAATTAAAATCTATAGTACGATGTAATTTATTTGGGTAGATTAGACAAACTTAAAAAATTAGGGTGGGGGGGGGGGAATCAGGCAATCTAAGCACTACAATGGAGCGTACAAAACAAAAATGAGGATTGACTAGGCTAGGTGTGTTTGGGCCCAGGATCTAATGCTGGAGATTGCTTGACCAAAAAATATGCATGTAGCCCAAAAACATAGAACATTCAAAGCTTACAACATGCAGGGGGACAAAGGGGACATTCACAGCATATTCAAATCATGGTAATTAGAGACAGTACAAAATATACTATACATTAGCAAGCATAAAAAAACATAGATTGTGATGTTTATAAAGGAGAAAACTTACCTTAAGATAGTCCTCCTGAAGGACCTGGATAATGGCAGAGCAGGTCTCTGGGATAATGACGCCCAGAGCCTGGGGGGAGATGCCTGTCGAGAACTTGAGGTCCTGCAAGCTTCTCCCAGTCGCAAGGTATCGCAAACGTGGCGATGAGCCTCTGCTCAGCAGTAATGGCTTCCCGCATAACGGTGTCCTGCCTGGTGATATAGGGGGACACCAAAGCCAAGAGCTGCTGAAAAACGGGGTCAGACATCCTAAGAAAATTCCTGAAATCATCAGGGTTATTCTCCCGGATCTCCCGCAGCAGAGGCATATGACATAATTGGTCCCTCTGGAGCAACCAATTCTTGGTCCATGAACTCCTTCTCACCCTCCTCATGGACCGGATCTGGGACATAGCAACAAGCCCAGCAGCAAGCACAGCACGATCTCGGCGACAAGAACGTACGCGCAACATGGCTTCAAAACGGTCGTCTAATCAGAACGAACTAAAAGAACGCACTGAAGAACAGCAAGGCCTATGAAGAACGAGCTGAAAAACAGTAACGCGCGGACAAGAACGCACTGCAAAAACAGATACGAACTCACTACACGCACTGAAAGCCAGATACGAACCCACAAGCACAAACTGAACTCCCGAAAAAGATCTTTAAAGCACGAAGACTGAAAAGGGCGAATCGTCTCTTCCCAAACTTTTACTAACACGCGGAAACACGAAATCAGCAAAAGCAGCCAAAAGGGTGGCGCGAACAGAATGAAACTTCCCCTTTATAGTGCCGTCGTACGTGTTGGACGTCACCGCGCTTTGCTAGATCTGTTTTTTTCACGATCGTGTGTAGGCAAGGCAGGCTTGAGAGGAAACAAGAAAAATAACGTCGAGAAAATCGACGTTTTTTTTCTTGACATGAAAAGCGGTCGTGTGTACGCGGCATAAGAGATAAAATAATGATAAAAAGAGAGGGGGGGGGTTTATATGTATTTTCCTGGAATAAGAACCCCCTCATCTCGGCACCGCTGCACCACCAACATGTGCTGTTACCCCAAATCCACTCTCATCAAGCATACGTGAACATATAAACTCCTCCTTCCTCACCTCCCCGACCTCTTATGGACATCAAGTTCAACCATCACTACATTTCTGGTAGACATAATGAGAAAACTAATTTTTCCCATATCACCAGACCACCCTCTCTTTGGACTAACCCCCATCACCCAAGGCGTCTTTATAATTATAATAATTATAAAACAAATAGCAAACATAGCTATGATAAAAAAGACGGCCTTATCACCGCCCTAAATCTATTCTACAATAGATCATCCAGCTCCTTACCCACCATAGCCCTGACACAACCCACCATCATGGACACGAACCCTGGCCCCCAAGATCACCATGAACTTGGTAATGGTAATCACACAGTCAGCCTTTGTCTCTCCAACATAGCAGAGGCACCAACTACCCTTACCAGCATAAGTACTTGCTGTATACCATTAGGGATGGGCCCGGTGCTCGATTCGAACCCATGTTCGAATCGAGCATCGGGCGTTCGCTCGCTCGTCGAGCCCAGAACTATTTGGGCCGTTCGCATCACATTCGTGTGATGCGAGCGGCCCCGCAATGCATTGCGGCCGGCGCGGCCGGCGCAGTGCATTGCTGGCTGATGATTGGCCAAGCATGCACTGTGACCCCGCATGCTTGGCCAATCACAGCGCCCGAAACTCGGAGAGCAATAATTGGCTACAGGCAGGACGCCTGTAGCCAATTACAGCTCAGGGGCTTTAGTACACGCCCCACCATTTAAAAGGCCGCCACGCCATCGGCCCCGGTCACATGAGTTCCGGCTTTAGGAGAGATTAGTCTGCTGATTCTGTCTTTGCTTGATACTGAAAGATTTGCTCTTCTTTGCTAAACCATTGGCTATTTCTTTGCTAAACCATTGCTACCTAAGTCATTGATCGTTCATTGCTGCTGATTGCACAGTTAGTGTGTTATTAGCTGCTGCTGGGGATTAGTCTGGTGCGTGCTTACTGTTAGTACAGTATTGCAGTAGTACCAACCGCAGTGCTGTTAGCACAGCATTGCACCCCAACAGCACCCATAGGACTTCTAGTGTGTTAGTGGCAGCAAACAGAGCTCCTATATTTTCTTCTCAGCAGCACCCATAGGACTTCTAGTGTGTTAGTGGCAGCAAACAGAGCTCCTATATTTTCTTCTCAGCAGCACCCATAGGACTTCTAGTGTGTTAGTGGCAGCAAACAGAGCTCCTATATTTTCTTCTCAGCAGCACCCATAGGACTTCTAGTGTGTTAGTGGCAGCAAACAGAGCTCCTATATTTTCTTCTCAGCAGCACCCATAGGACTTCTAGTGTGTTAGTGGCATCACACAGAGCTCCTATATTTTCTTCTCAGCAGCACCCATAGGACTTCTAGTGTGTTAGTGGCAGCAAACAGAGCTCCTATATTTTCTTCTCAGCAGCACCCATAGGACTTCTAGTGTGTTAGTGGCAGCAAACAGAGCTCCTATATTTTCTTCTCAGCAGCACCCATAGGACTTCTAGTGTGTTAGTGGCATCACACAGAGCTCCTATATTTTCTTCTCAGCAGCACCCATAGGACTTCTAGTGTGTTAGTGGCAGCAAACAGAGCTCCTATATTTTCTTCTCAGCAGCACCCATAGGACTTCTAGTGTGTTAGTGGCAGCAAACAGAGCTCCTATATTTTCTTCTCAGCAGCACCCATAGGACTTCTAGTGTGTTAGTGGCAGCAAACAGAGCTCCTATATTTTCTTCTCAGCAGCACCCATAGGACTTCTAGTGTGTTAGTGGCAGCAAACAGAGCTCCTATATTTTCTTCGCAGCAGCACCCATAGGACTTCTAGTGTGTTAGTGGCATCACACAGAGCTCCTATATTTTCTTCTCAGCAGCACCCATAGGACTTCTAGTGTGTTAGTGGCAGCAAACAGAGCTCCTATATTTTCTTCTCAGCAGCACCCATAGGACTTCTAGTGTGTTAGTGGCAGCAAACAGAGCTCCTATATTTTCTTCTCAGCAGCACCCATAGGACTTCTAGTGTGTTAGTGGCAGCAAACAGAGCTCCTATATTTTCTTCTCAGCAGCACCCATAGGACTTCTAGTGTGTTAGTGGCATCACACAGAGCTCCTATATTTTCTTCTCAGCAGCACCCATAGGACTTCTAGTGTGTTAGTGGCAGCAAACAGAGCTCCTATATTTTCTTCTCAGCAGCACCCATAGGACTTCTAGTGTGTTAGTGGCAGCAAACAGAGCTCCTATATTTTCTTCTCAGCAGCACCCATAGGACTTCTAGTGTGTTAGTGGCATCACACAGAGCTCCTATATTTTCTTCTCAGCAGCACCCATAGGACTTCTAGTGTGTTAGTGGCAGCAAACAGAGCTCCTATATTTTCTTCTCAGCAGCACCCATAGGACTTCTAGTGTGTTAGTGGCATCACACAGAGCTCCTATATTTTCTTCTCAGCAGCACCCATAGGACTTCTAGTGTGTTAGTGGCAGCAAACAGAGCTCCTATATTTTCTTCTCAGCAGCACCCATAGGACTTCTAGTGTGTTAGTGGCAGCAAACAGAGCTCCTATATTTTCTTCTCAGCAGCACCCATAGGACTTCTAGTGTGTTAGTGGCAGCAAACAGAGCTCCTATATTTTCTTCTCAGCAGCACCCATAGGACTTCTAGTGTGTTAGTGGCAGCAAACAGAGCTCCTATATTTTCTTCTCAGCAGCACCCATAGGACTTCTAGTGTGTTAGTGGCAGCAAACAGAGCTCCTATATTTTCTTCTCAGCAGCACCCATAGGACTTCTAGTGTGTTAGTGGCAGCAAACAGAGCTCCTATATTTTCTTCTCAGCAGCACCCATAGGACTTCTAGTGTGTTAGTGGCAGCAAACAGAGCTCCTATATTTTCTTCTCAGCAGCACCCATAGGACTTCTAGTGTGTTAGTGGCAGCAAACAGAGCTCCTATATTTTCTTCGCAGCAGCACCCATAGGACTTCTAGTGTGTTAGTGGCATCACACAGAGCTCCTATATTTTCTTCTCAGCAGCACCCATAGGACTTCTAGTGTGTTAGTGGCAGCAAACAGAGCTCCTATATTTTCTTCTCAGCAGCACCCATAGGACTTCTAGTGTGTTAGTGGCAGCAAACAGAGCTCCTATATTTTCTTCTCAGCAGCACCCATAGGACTTCTAGTGTGTTAGTGGCATCACACAGAGCTCCTATATTTTCTTCTCAGCAGCACCCATAGGACTTCTAGTGTGTTGGTGGCAGCAAACAGAGCTCCTATATTTTCTTCTCAGCAGCACCCATAGGACTTCTAGTGTGTTAGTGGCAGCAAACAGAGCTCCTATATTTTCTTCTCAGCAGCACCCATAGGACTTCTAGTGTGTTAGTGGCAGCAAACAGAGCTCCTATATTTTCTTCTCAGCAGCACCCATAGGACTTCTAGTGTGTTAGTGGCAGCAAACAGAGCTCCTATATTTTCTTCTCAGCAGCACCCATAGGACTTCTAGTGTGTTAGTGGCATCACACAGAGCTCCTATATTTTCTTCTCAGCAGCACCCATAGGACTTCTAGTGTGTTAGTGGCAGCAAACAGAGCTCCTATATTTTCTTCTCAGCAGCACCCATAGGACTTCTAGTGTGTTAGTGGCATCACACAGAGCTCCTATATTTTCTTCTCAGCAGCACCCATAGGACTTCTAGTGTGTTAGTGGCAGCAAACAGAGCTCCTATATTTTCTTCTCAGCAGCACCCATAGGACTTCTAGTGTGTTAGTGGCAGCAAACAGAGCTCCTATATTTTCTTCTCAGCAGCACCCATAGGACTTCTAGTGTGTTAGTGGCAGCAAACAGAGCTCCTATATTTTCTTCTCAGCAGCACCCATAGGACTTCTAGTGTGTTAGTGGCAGCAAACAGAGCTCCTATATTTTCTTCTCAGCAGCACCCATAGGACTTCTAGTGTGTTAGTGGCAGCAAACAGAGCTCCTATATTTTCTTCTCAGCAGCACCCATAGGACTTCTAGTGTGTTAGTGGCAGCAAACAGAGCTCCTATATTTTCTTCTCAGCAGCACCCATAGGACTTCTAGTGTGTTAGTGGCAGCAAACAGAGCTCCTATATTTTCTTCTCAGCAGCACCCATAGGACTTCTAGTGTGTTAGTGGCAGCAAACAGAGCTCCTATATTTTCTTCGCAGCAGCACCCATAGGACTTCTAGTGTGTTAGTGGCATCACACAGAGCTCCTATATTTTCTTCTCAGCAGCACCCATAGGACTTCTAGTGTGTTAGTGGCAGCAAACAGAGCTCCTATATTTTCTTCTCAGCAGCACCCATAGGACTTCTAGTGTGTTAGTGGCAGCAAACAGAGCTCCTATATTTTCTTCTCAGCAGCACCCATAGGACTTCTAGTGTGTTAGTGGCATCACACAGAGCTCCTATATTTTCTTCTCAGCAGCACCCATAGGACTTCTAGTGTGTTGGTGGCAGCAAACAGAGCTCCTATATTTTCTTCTCAGCAGCACCCATAGGACTTCTAGTGTGTTAGTGGCAGCAAACAGAGCTCCTATATTTTCTTCTCAGCAGCACCCATAGGACTTCTAGTGTGTTAGTGGCAGCAAACAGAGCTCCTATATTTTCTTCTCAGCAGCACCCATAGGACTTCTAGTGTGTTAGTGGCATCACACAGAGCTCCTATATTTTCTTCTCAGCAGCACCCATAGGACTTCTAGTGTGTTAGTGGCAGCAAACAGAGCTCCTATATTTTCTTCTCAGCAGCACCCATAGGACTTCTAGTGTGTTAGTGGCATCACACAGAGCTCCTATATTTTCTTCTCAGCAGCACCCATAGGACTTCTAGTGTGTTAGTGGCATCACACAGAGCTCCTATATTTTCTTCTCAGCAGCACCCATAGGACTTCTAGTGTGTTAGTGGCATCACACAGAGCTCCTATATTTTCTTCTCAGCAGCACCCATAGGACTTCTAGTGTGTTAGTGGCAGCAAACAGAGCTCCTATATTTTCTTCTCAGCAGCACCCATAGGACTTCTAGTGTGTTAGTGGCAGCAAACAGAGCTCCTATATTTTCTTGTCAGCAGCACACATAGTACCTATAGTGTGTTAGTGTCAGCACCCATAGGACCTACAGTGTGTTGTGAGCACACATAGGAGTTCTATTTTTTATACTATATACACTACCGACTACAATGGCTGGAAGACCGCCAAGGAGAGGCAGAGCGTGCCGAGGCAAGAACACAGGGCAGGCAGGCTCTGTTTCTAGAGACAACAGTGCTGGCCGTGGACGTGGTCGTGCATCGTCATCAGCACGTGGCCATGGGACACGCTTGTCTTTGTTTTCGGCAGCTGGACATGTGGAGCCGCATCATGCCGAAGGCTTGGTAGAATGGATGACCAAGCCCTCCTCATCCTCCTCATCCTCTCTCACCCAGGCTCAGGGTACTGGCAGAGCAGCTGCCAACGCGTACTCAATGGCATCATCAGCCACCCCTTCCCTAGACCCACCATGTCCTCCTGAGGAGTCCCCCGAACTGTTTGAGCACAGTGTTGGGTACATGCTCCAGGAGGATGCCCAACGATTCGAAGGCTCGGATGATGATACCCAGCTTGAGGAAGTCAGTAGTGTGCGCGCAGAGAGAGGGGATGCTGAAGGACAGCAATCTGGCAGTAGTGTTCCACCAGCTGCAGCTTACTGCCAGGTTTGCTCTAGTGGTGAAGAGGGAGGGGATGATGAGGTCACTGACTCCACGTGGGTGTCTGAAGGGAGAGAGGAGGAGGAGGAGGAGGATGCAGCGTCACATGTCCAACGAGGCAGGATGCCCCCTGGAGGCCAGCTAGAGGCCAGCACAGCAACTGTACCACACTGCAGAGCTCCGCCTGTGCAGGGCGCTGCCTCTGCACATTATCACAAAAGTTCTTTGGTGTGGGCCTTTTTTGAGACGAGTGCATCAGATCGCACCACTGCTATTTGCAATATTTGTCTCAAGCGTATCTCGCGTGGCCAAAACATCAGCCGCTTGGGCACCACAAGCATGAGCAGACATATGTCGACCTGCCATGCAGCTCGTTGGCAAGCACACATAAAAGACCCACACCAAAGAACAAAGCGGACCTCTCCTTGCTCCTCATCAGCTGGGATCTCCATCCCCACTATATCTTCAGTCCTCTCTGAAAGCTGCTCTGAGAGGACTGAAGGTGTAGAATTAGGTGTGTCACAACCAAGTACTTGCAGTACACCGACGTCCGATTGTAGCAGGCAAATTTCCCTGCCCCAGCTGCTGGACCGTCGAAAGAAGTATACTCCCAGCCATCCACATGCCCAGCGGTTGAATGCTAGCTTGGCTAAATTGCTAGCACTTCAACTGCTGCCTTTTCAGTTGATAGACTCGGCCCCCTTCCGTGAGTTTGTTCAATGTGCGGTTCCTCAGTGGCAGGTTCCCAAACGCCACTTTTTCTCACGGAAGGCGATTCCGTCTCTCTACTGGCATGTGGAAGGCAATGTCCATGCCTCGCTGGACAGGGCGGTCAGCGGTAAGGTGCATATTACCGCTGACTCATGGTCCAGCAGGCATGGACAGGGACGTTATCTTTCTTTCACGGCCCATTGGGTCACTCTATTGGCAGCTGGGAGGGATGCAGGACAAGGTGCAGTAGTGTTGGAGGTTGTTCCGCCACCACGCCTCCAAAATGCTACTACTGGTTGTGACACACCTCTCTCCTCCACCCCCTCCTCTTCTTCTTCCTCCATGTCCTCTTCGAGTGCTCTGTCCTCGGAACCAGCGGTGCTCCGTAGGCGTACAAGGGGCTACGCGAGTACGCAGGCAAAAAGATGCCATGCCGTGCTTGCGCTGGTGTGTTTGGGGGACAGGAGCCACACTGGGCCAGAGGTTCTGGCAGCTCTGCAGGGGCAGGCCGAGAGGTGGTTGACGCCACGCCAGCTTAAGCCAGGAATGGTCGTTTCTGATAATGGCACCAACCTCCTCTCCGCCCTGCGACAGGGGCAGCTCACCCATGTGCCCTGTATGGCTCACGTCCTCAACCTGGTGGTGCAGCGGTTCTTGGGCAGGTTCCCAGGCTTACAGGATGTCCTGAGGCAGGCCAGGAAAGTCTGTGTGCATTTCCGCCGATCTTATAATGCCAGTGCTCGGCTGACTGAGCTGCAAAAGGAGCTGAACCTGCCCAAGAACCGCCTAATATGTGACATGCCCACCAGGTGGAACTCAACGTTGGCCATGCTGCAGCGACTGCACACGCAGCAGAGGGCCATCAATGAGTACCTTTGCGACTACGGCACCAGGACAGGGTCAGGGGAGCTTGGCTTTTTTTCCCCACGCCAGTGGAGCATGATCAGGGATGCATGCACTGTCCTCTCACCATTTGAGGAGGCCACGAGGATGGTGAGCAGTGACAGTGCATGCATCAGTGACACTGTACCTCTTGTCCGCCTGTTGGAGCATACGCTGCGTGGGATAATGGACAGGGCACTTGAGGCAGAACAGAGGCAGGAAGAGGAGGACTTCCTTGTCTCTCAAGGCCCCCTTTATCCAGACAATGTTCCTTCTGTCCCACCCATCACACAGGAAGAGGAGGAGGAGGAGGAGGAGGAGGAGGATTGTGTGAGCATGGAGGTGGAGCCTGGCACTCAGCATCAGCAGCAGCAGTCTTTTAGGGATGATGTACAGTCCCAACAAACCAGTGGACTTGTACGTGGCTGGGAGGAGGTGGCTGGCGATCATGTCATCCTCAGTGACCCAGAAGACTCCGGACCGAATGCCTCAGCTAACCTACGCTGCATGGCCTCCCTGATCCTGCAAAGCCTGCGGAAGGATCCTCGTGTTCTTCGGATCAAGGAGAGTGACCATTACTGGCTGGCCACTCTCCTTGATCCACGGTACAAGGGTAAGGTTGCGGACCTTATCTTGCCGTCGCAGAGGGAGCAGAGGATGAGACATCTCAGGGAGGCCTTGCAGAAAGGTCTGTGCAACGCGTTCCCAGAAACTGGGAGGTTACAAACTCCTGGTCCTGGACGACGAGTTGCTGAGGCTTCGGTCAGTAGCAGAAGGAGCGGTGGGGAAGGTGGACGTCTGACCGATGCGTTCAGACAATTTTTTAGTCCGCAGCCCCAAGGTATGATCGGTTCCAGCAACCATCGCCAGCGTCTGATATACATGGTGCAGGAATACCTAGGGGCAAGGTCAGACTTGGACACCTTTCCCACCGAAAATCCTCTGGCTTACTGGGTCCTGAGGATGGATCACTGGCCAGAGCTTGCACAGTATGCAATTGAGCTACTGGCCTGTCCTGCATCCAGCGTTCTTTCCGAACGCACATTCAGTGCTGCTGGAGGATTTGTCACCGATCATAGGGTGCGCCTGTCCACCGACTCGGTTGATCGACTGACCTTCATAAAAATGAATCAGTCTTGGATCACCACCAGCTACCAGACACCTGAAGCGGATATAACGGAATAATTTATAATGTCACATCCCTTCAAGACTGCCTATGCTGATGCTGAGTGACTGTCCTGTTATGTTCACTGACTATCCTCTTCCTCCTCCTCAATGATCCATGCCACCACACCAGTGCCTAAGGCACAATTTTTCAGCCCCTGTATAACAGGGGCGTGTAATTACAATTTTTTAAAAAGATGCTTCGCAACAGGTGTGACTGCTGTGCTCAGAGTACAGTATCTGTGAGGGGTTGCAGTGTTGTGGCACCAGCACCAGTGCCTAAGGCACTATTTTTCAGCCCCTGTTGGGGCGTGTAATTACAATTTTTAGGCAATGCTTTGCAACAGGTCTCATTGCTGTGCTCAGAGTACAGTATCTGTGAGGGGTTGCAGTGTTGTGGCACCAGCACCAGTGCCTAAGGCACAATTTTTCAGCCCCTGTATAACAGGGGCGTGTAATTACAATTTTTTAAAAAGATGCTTCGCAACAGGTGTGACTGCTGTGCTCCAAGTACAGTATCTGTGAGGGGTTGCAGTGTTGTGGCACCAGCACCAATGCCTAAGGCACAATTTTTCAGCCCCTGTTTAACAGGGGCGTGTAATTACAAATCTTGATCTAATAGTTCACAGCAGGGCCCATTCCTGCGCCCACCAAGAGTAACTATGAGGGCCTACAGTCTTGTGGCAACACCGTCCACCACCACCACCACCACCAAAGGCCCAATTTTTCTGCCCTGTTCAACAGGTGCATGCAATTACAAATCTTGATCTAATAACTCACAGCAGGGCCCATTCCTGCACCCACCAAGAGTAACTGTGAGGGCTTACAGTCTTGTGGCAACACCGTCCACCACCACCACCACCACCACCAAAGGCCCAATTTTTCTGCCCGGTTCAACAGGTGCATGCAAGTACAAATCTTGATCTATTAACTCACAGCAGGGCCCATTCCTGTGCCCACCAGTCTTGTGGCTACACCAACATCTAATAGGGCAAATTTCTGCAGAGTATATACGGCAGGCCCCTACTTTCAAACATCCAACTTACAAACGACTCCTACTTGCAAACGGCAAGAGAAAACAGGAAGTGAGAGGAAATCTACCCCTAGGAAGGAAAATTCTATCCTGTTAGATTTAATTTGGGAAAAAGGTATCTCCTCTCTACTGATGCTTTATCACCAATCCTTGTTTCAATTAAAACCCCACTTTTCCAAAAACATTTGTCATTGGGACGGAAAGTGAGGTGACATGTTCTGAACAGATGTGCAAAGACAGCAAATGTTACAGGGGTGATAACCCCTCCCTATGTTCTCCAAAAAGCTTAAAAATTGATTTTTTTTGGGATGTAGCTACACTTCATAATGTACCTGTTCAGATTCTACTTAAGAACAAACCTACAGTCCATGTCTTGTTTGCACCACCTATATACTGCTGTTCAGAGTATATAGGGTTGTAGGTATAGGGTTTTATTTTGGGTGCGGGGTCCCCCTTAGTATCCATACAAGACCCAAAGGGGCTGGGGTGGGGGGGGGGGGTGATGGGGTAGCCATGCCATTTTTCTCAAGGATTTTCAGCCATATGGCGGCCAGGACAAGACATGACATTAAAGCCGCAAGTGGTTTTAAATGGCTTCTTTTTTTCCTTTACAAATGTCATTTTGTGCAAGGACAGTTCTAAACACGGGAAACACATGCCACTTCACAGGCATACTTTAGACACCCCCCAGGTACCATATTTAAAGGAAAATTTCACTTTTTTTTTTTTCACTTTATGCATCATTAAAATGACTGCTCCCGAAAAAACTTTAGTTTTTAAAATTTCTTTTTGCATTGATATATGTCCCCTGGGGCAGGACCCGGGTCCCCAAACCTGTTTTATGACATTAACATGCATATTGGCCGTTGTAATTAGCAATTTTGATTTCAAACGTTCGCGTCCATTATAACGAATAGGGTTCGAAAATTCGCGCGAACTTTCGGTCCGTTCGAAGGTTCTGGTGCGAACCGAACCCGGGGGTGTTCGGCTCATCCCTATATACCATCAGTGCCCATGGTACAATTAGACCCAAATATTGTATCACCCCACCAGATCCCTACCCCTGTATCTCCCCCTTTTGAAGATTCAACACAATCTTTTTTAGTGCACAGTCCTCCTCCAGCCCCAGTCTCAAGAAAACGAAAACTCACAGGAGAGGCTGTAGAGGAGGACGAGGAAAAGATAAATCCAAAGACTCAAAAATTCCAGAAACGATAAAAATATTCAATCTTTCTTCCCATACTCTATCTGCTGCTCACACATCTCTTCTTAGCCATGGGCTCAATTTTGCTCCCATAAACAAACCCAATCCATTTCTTCTCTTCAAGGACCTCAATCACTATATACGCAACCTTACCCTAAAAAGACATTTTCACATTAAACAAGAAAAAGATAACAATAACACTACTGGCACTGCATTAGTCAGCCCTCCCATAGTATCTCAATTTGACTCATTGGAACCCCATCTTGAATCATTTGAAAATTATACAGATCCCTTCTCTGTGGACTTCTGTGATGAAGACGACAACCTTAGACTCTACACCCAACATTTTGCCACATCCCCCCCGATAGTACATTCCTCTTTAAGACCAAAATCCATCTTTTTCCCCACCCACTCAAAAGGACCTTACATTGAGAGTTTCTATAGAGTGGTTTACGCAGATCTGGTTAAAATGTGTAACTCCACCTCCTCTTCGAAACATAACAACCTCTCACCGGTAGAAACCAAAGCACTAGACCAACTTTTACATAATGACAGTATAGTAATAAAATCTGCTGATAAAGGAGGAGGTATCGTTTTTATCGACAAAACGGATTACCCAAAGGAAGCCTACAGACTCCTATCTGACAACACTACCTACGTGAAGCTTAACAAGGACCCCACAACTGATTTTGCCAAAGAAGCAGATATTCTCACTTCCAACGCACTCAAAGATAATGTCATTTCCAAAACAGAAAGTTTGTTCCTAAAAAAGAACTTCTATCAGATTCCATACTTTTATTACCTACCTAAAATTCACAAAAACCCACAACACCCACCAGGTAGACCCATTGTAGCTGCCATGGACAGTGTGACTACAGGTTTCAGTATCTACATAGACCAATTCCTTCAACCAATTGTCCTACAACTACAATCATACATACGTGATGGCACTCATCTCCTTGAACTTCTTTCGGCCTACAGGTGGGAGTCTACATATGTATGGCTGTCACTTGACGTGTGCTCACTCTACACGTCCATTCCACACGTTTTTGGACTTATGGCACTAGAACAATTCCTGCTCAAAGAACCTCTAATCAATCAGCGTCAGGCCAATTTCATTGTATTAGCCACCCAATTTTGTCTCACACACAACTATTTCAGTTTTAATGGAGAATTCTACCAGCAGTCACAGGGTACGGCAATGGGAGCTAATTTTGCTCCCTCATACGCTAACCTTGCCATGGGCTTCTGGGAGACCCGTCACATCTTTACCAACAACCCATTTGCAGCAAACATTGTGTTCTTCGGACGTTATATAGATGACCTTATTATCATCTGGGACGGCCCCCTTGAACTCATCCATCTTTTCGTCCAACACTGCAATAACAATACCTATAGGTTATCATTCACATCTGCTTCTCATCCTTCCACCATGGCTTTTTTGGACCTAGAACTCGGACATGACACACATACCATTCATGCAAAGAACTACACCAAGCCAACCGCTGGAAATTCCTATTTGCATTATAAAAGCTGTCATCACCAAAAATGGATATGTAACATCCCCAAGGGCCAATATTGTCGCCTTAGACAGAATTGTACAAAAGACTCCGATTACATTGAACTCAGTGCCATCCTTAAAAAGAAATTTATGGATAAACAATACCCTGAAAACCTGGTCGACGAAGCACACAAGTTCTATCTTCACGGCAAGCCACCTAAATCTGCCAAAATTCCACACGACTGTTCAACCAGACTTATTACCACCATTCATTCAAAACATAAGAACATGGAAAAAATATTATCCAAACATTGGAATATCCTACAGCAAGATCCCCACCTAAAATCAGAACTACCTGCCCACCCCAGAGTCACCTATCGCAGGGCTCCGAATCTAAAAAAACTAAATTGCCCCCAGCAAACTCAAACCTACTATCACATCACCACCAGTACCAATCCTCATACCCATTATAGGCATGTACCAATGTCATAAACCACTGTGTAAAACATGTAAATTTGTTCAACATGGGCAAAAATCCTTCAGCACCAAAGGTAAAACCTATCAGCTGAAAGAATTTTTCAATTGTTCCTTGGACTTTGTGGTATACGGCCTCAGCTGCCCATGCGGGCTAATATATGTAGGTCGCACCATACGCCCGTTACGACAAAGATTCGGTGAACATCGAAGATACATAGAGGGTGGCACTGAGCCCCACAGTGTCCCAAAACATTTTGCCAAAATTCATCAAAAATCTACCACTGGACTCCAGGTGTGGGTAATCGAACAAATCGACAGATCACTCCCGGCAGCCGAAAGATTTAAGAAACTCTGTGCCAGAGAAACATACTGGATTTATAGCTTAGATGTACTCTCACCTGGAGGTATCAACGAGAGTATCGAAATACACACCATTCTATAACCATCTACATATAACCCCCCCTCTCTTTTTATCATTATTTTATCTCTTAGACATATTATTTATAACATTAGATATTACTAATTTATTGGCCTGTTTTTATCTGCCTTGGTTTATTTATTATTTAATATATATTTTTTACATATAATTCTTATTGTATATCTCACAGGTTGGAAAATACTATTTTTTCCCTACTGGGGGTGGCGGGTGTGTGTGTATTTTTTGTAAGTATATACCCCCTAGTCCCCGTCCCTGCCTCTCCCATTCCTTCCCTTTTCTAACTTCTCCCCCTTCCTCCCCCCCATCCCACCTCTCTCGACTTTTTCCCACCCTTTTTCTCCCCCCCCCCCTTCCCCCCCATCCCACCTCTCTCGACTTTTTCCCTCCATTTCCCCCCCCTTCTTTTCCCCTCCCCTTTCTCTTATTTTTCCCTCCCCCCCCCTTTTTTCCTTTCTCCCTTGTCTCACCTCTTTGATTGATTTATCGTTAACATTGTGTTTTTTGGTACCTTTGTTGTTTTTCCTATGCGTGTGTGCTATGGTGCCCATGTGAAATTTACGCATATATATATGTGTATATGTATGTATATATATGTGTATATGTGTTTTGCGTGTGTATACCTTTTTTATACATGCATAGTGTACGTTTTATGTATTATATATATTATTGTGTATTATATGTATTTTTCATGTGTATATATTTTTCTATATATTTATTCTATATATTTTTTATGCATATGTTTTTTATATATATATATGTTGTATATGTATTTTTTATGCATACACTGTACTCCTTATGTAAGTTCCCATTAGTGTCCTATGGCATCATGTCATTTTTGCGCTCAACATCATACCTTTCAATGTCCCAAACCCCCCCCCCCCCGCCCTTCAACCTTCCGTACCCATCCCGTATCCATATCCCCTCATCCATATATTAATGCATTCATCTATCATTATATAAAATAAAACCACCCCCTCCCCCTTATTATCATTATGCTTCCTCATTCTGCTCATCTCATTAATCCAAAATAAATAATTCCCTCCCCCCACCTTGATATATTTTTTTCCCCCTTTCCCCTCTTTTTGCGTTCCCACTCTTTTCTAGTTTAGTTCATTTCCCCAGGGCCCCTTTCCCTACCCCCCCCTGGCCCCGTCAATATATATTCTATTATTCTCTTTTTTTCCTTCTCCTTTTTATTTATTTCATTTTTCACCATTTCTCTTTATTACTTTTTTATTTTTATATTTTTTCCTTTTTCCCTTTGTGAGGGGGTTAGCTCGGCAGCGGGTGTGTGTGACCCCCGAGATGGGCTCCCCACACAAAAACAGGCCCAGCAAACGGAGGGTGTGGTTTTCAAAATCAAAAAGGTGCGGTTTATTTTCTATTTACAGTGACAAAACACAGCAAAGCAAAAGAAACATAAACAAAATAAATCCTGGTCAACTTGACCTCTGACTAAACATACAGGTTTCCTAACTAACAACTGGGATCAGCCTAGTGCTATCCTAGTCCCTAAGTCCCTGGTTTTAAATGTCCAAGCAAATAGCCACACAGGCTTTGTCTCACCGCACAGGGGTTCACTCTCCCTAGACAGTCCACACAGGTCTGGGTCCAGGCATGAGCTAACACCTAATGAATCTGGGAGTTTTTATAGAGGCCTAAATGAGCTGACAAGCTTCAGCTGGCCTCATCAACTCCCTGTCTGTACGACGCCCCACACTCTCCCTAGAGGTATGAGTCATCCATGAGCCTACTAGCCTCAGCTGGGCTTATACAACTCTCCACCTAGTTGTATAAGTCGGCGTAAAGCCTGAATCTGGGCGAAATATATCTACCCCCCTGGATGCAACCAGGTGACTTTACCTTCCTGCTGTCACATACCCCCCCCTCTTGTTTTAACCTCGGGGTTGGAACACCAGCAATCAGGCATTCATGTACTCGAGACAAAGCATCCACATTCCCCATTTGAACGCCAGGGCGATGCTTTACTGTGAAGTTGAATTCCTGGAGGGCCAGGAACCACCTATTCACTCTTCTATTTGTTTCCTTGTTTTGAGCCATCCACTTTAACGGAGCGTGATCCGTAACCATGTAAAAGTGCCTACCTAGCAGGTAGTACCGAAGGGAATCTAGAGCCCACTTCACCGCTAAACACTCCTTTTCAACGGTGGCGTAATTTGCCTCATGGGACTTCAACTTCCTGCTGAGGTAAATGACTGGGTGCTCTTCCCCGTTCCAGACCTGGGACAATACTGCTCCTAACCCCACATCTGACGCATCACTTTGTACGACAAAGTCTTTAGAGAAGTCGGGTGAGTACAACACTGGCTGGCTACATAAGGCTTGTTTCAAGAATTGGAATGCTGCCTCAGCCTCGGGGGTCCATTTAATCATGACCGACCCTTTCCCCTTCGTCAGGTTGGTTAGGGGCACAGCCTTAGAAGCAAAGTGGGGAATGAATCGCCGATAATACCCAGCGATTCCCAGAAAGGCTCGTACCTGCTTCTTGCTGTTGGGACGTGGCCAACTCTGGATGGCCTCGACTTTGTTGAGTTGGGGTTTTATTACTCCCCTCCCAATGGTGTACCCAAGATATTTGGCCTCCTCCTGCCCAATGGTACACTTCTTGGGGTTAGCCGTAAACCCCGCTTCCCGAACAGAGTCCAGGACTGCTTGCACTTTTGGCAGATGTGAGGCCCAATCTGTGCTATGGACAATTATGTCATCCAGGTAAGCCGCAGCATACTTCCGATGGGGCCTCAGCATCTGGTCCATTTTCCGCTGGAATGTGGCCGGCGCATTCTGTAACCCGAACGGCATTCTTTTGTATTGGAACGCCCCGTCTGGGGTTACAAATGCGGTTTTCTCTTTGGCCGACTTGGCCAGGGGGATTTGCCAATACCCTTTTGTGAGGTCAAGAGTCGTCATGTATCGGGCTGTTCCCAGCCGGTCGATCAACTCATCTATACGTGGCATGGGGTAGGTGTCAAATTTTGTAACTTTGTTCAACTGACGAAAATCGTTACAAAATCGCCAGCTCCCATCCGGTTTAGGCACCAACACAATGGGACTAGACCAATCACTTTGGGACTCCTCTATCACCCCTAAGTTCAGCATTTTCTGTACTTCCTCCCGTATTGCCTCCCGTCGGGCCTCTGGGATCCGATAGGGTTTTAACTTCACCCTTTCACCGGGCGGGGTAATGATGTCATGCTCTACCCCAGATGTTTGTCCCGGCAGCTCAGAGAATACCTCCTTGTTGCGAAGCACAAACTCCTTAACCTCCTGTTGTTGGGGTTGTGACAAGTTGGCTGCTATTCCAACCTCAGGAATCACGCAACCAGTTTGAGCTGGTGACCAAGTGTCTGCGACTAGGGACTCTCTATCCCTCCAGGCTTTCAACAGATTAACGTGATAGATCTGTTCGGGCTTTCGCCTTCCTGGTTGTCTGACCTTGTAATTCACTTCGCTCACTTTTTCCATTATCTCGTAGGGGCCTTGCCATTTGGCAAGGAATTTACTTTCAACCGTAGGGACAAGTACCAGTATCCTATCCCCCGGGGAAAAGGTACGGGTCTTGGCTCCACGGTTGTACACTCTCTGCTGTGCTAACTGCGCTTGGGCCAAATGTTCCTTCACGATGGGCATTACCTGTGCAATTCGGTCTTGCATCAGGGCGACATGCTCAATCACACTCCTGTGGGGAGAACTCTCACTTTCCCAAGTTTCCTTGGCAATATCCAACAGCCCTCTTGGGTGTCTCCCATACAGTAACTCAAAGGGGGAGAATCCCGTAGAGGATTGGGGCACCTCCCTAATAGCAAACATCAGATAAGGAAGTAGACAGTCCCAATCCTTTCCATCTCTATCCACCACTTTCTTCAACATTTGTTTTAGGGTTTTGTTGAACCTTTCAACCAGCCCATCGGTTTGGGGGTGATACACAGATGTACGTAATTGCGTCACTTTGAACAATTTACACAGCTCCTTCATAACCCGGGACATAAAGGGTGTACCTTGGTCTGTAAGCAGTTCTTTACAAATACCCACCCGGCTAAACACAAGAGATAGCTCTTTGGCTATGGTTTTGGCCGAGGTATTTCGGAGAGGGATCGCTTCTGGATAACGGGTGGCATAGTCCATTATAACTAATATGTACTGGTGCCCCCTAGCGGACTTGATTATAGGACCTACCAAATCCATGGCGATCCTCTCAAACGGGACCTCAATGATGGGTAGAGGGACCAGCGGGCTACGGAAATGTGGCATCGGGGCCGACCTCTGACACACAGGGCAGGAGGAACAATAATTTTCTATGTCCTTCATCACCCCCGGCCAATAGAATCTCTGTAATACCCTCTCTCGGGTTTTCTCTGTCCCCAGATGACCTCCAAGAATGTGCCCATGGGCCAACTCCAACACCAACTTCCTGTAAGGTTTGGGCACCACAAGCTGCTCAACGGTTTCTTCTGCCCTTTTTGCCACCCGATACAGTAGGTCCTTCTCTACGCTGAAGTATGGGTAAGTGCAGGTATTATCTGGGTTCACTAACTCGCCATCTATTTCCACTACGTTTTCCCGTGCCTTTATTAGGGCGGGGTCTTTTAACTGTTCTGTGGCAAAATTTTCCCTGTGAACCTCCAGATCAGAAAACTCCACAGACGGTAGGTTTTCGTCTGAGGAGGTGGGCTCCTCTCCAGTTTCTTGAGTCTCCCCTGCCAATACTGATAAGGGAAATTCCGGAGAGTCCTCACCACTCTCAGGGGAGTTCTGGCTATCACATTCCTGGTACATAGGGGCACCAGTGGGGGGCTCAGGATCATCCCACAGTTCCCAGAACTTCGGAAAATCCCTTCCCACAATGGCGTCATGCGGTAACTGAGATACTAAGCCCACTGGATGAGAGAGGGTACCTTTGGGGGTCTCGAAACACACTGTAGTCACTGGATACTCTCGGGTGTCCCCATGCACACAAATAACAGCTACCTTGCTATTCCCAGAGACCTCTGTTTTAACTAACTCAGCCTTTATCAGGGTCACAAGGCTACCTGAATCCAGCAATACCACAACATTTCTACCATTAACACACATTTTGCATAAATGTTTCTCAGTTCCTCGAATGGCAGTGCATGCGACTGTCGCACACAGCGACTGACGTCTGCCCGTCAGAAAGTCACACTGCATGGGTTCCTCCACAACCGGGCAATTGGCTGCAATATGTCCCGCTTGCCGGCAGCGGTAGCAAACGATCCTTCTTGCGGCCTCTTGAGCCGCTGATTTCCCAGGCTGTTCTCGCCAAACTTGGGGTAGAGCTCCCACCCTCTCACTCTCTCCACCCTCACCCCTTGGAATCCTCTTATCCGCCCCTGGGGATGGTCTGGTCTTAGGGTGGAAAGTCCGAGTGTCTCTGGAAGAGGCCGTCAGGTTCTCTGTAGCCAAGTATTTCTCCACACGATCCACAAGACCATCGGCCGTCTCTGGGTCTCCATGGCTTACCCACTTTTGGATGGCAGTAGGAAGAGCTCTCAAAAACCGATCCATTACAACACGTTCCACAATCTTTGGTGCAGACAAAGTCTCTGGCTGTAGCCACTTTCTGCTCAGGTGAATGAGATCTAGGGATGAGCTTCGTGTTCGAGTCGAACATACGTTCGACTCGAACATTGGCTGTTCGATCGTTCGACGAAGATCGAACGATTTGGGCCGTTCGCGCCAAATTCGAGTGACGCGAACGGCCCACAATGCACTACGCCATCGCAGTGTCATCCAGGCGCTGTGATTGGCCAAGCATGCACTGTGACCCCGCATGCTTGGCCAATCACAGCGCCGGCAGCGAGGAGAGCAATGATTGGCCACAGGCAGGATGCCTGTGGCCAATTATTGCTGAGGGTGTTTAGTACACGCCCCACACTATAAAAGGCCGCCAGCACGGCGGCCTAGTGTAGTGTGTTCCGGAGCAGGGATAGAGTAGCATAGGCAGGGACAGTGACTGTTATTTCTTTCTTGCTTAACCTGGATTCCTTTAGTTTAGGGAAAGAGAAGGATAGGTAGGGAGAGTGTCAGTGTGTTTTGTGCTTCTGCTATAGTGTGCTTAAAAAAAACATTTATTCTAGGGACAGAAAACTCTAGGTAGGGACAGTGTCAGTTTCTTTCACTCTGCAAGTCCTTGTTTCCAGGGACCTGTAAGGACAGTGAGTTAATTGTCCTTGTGCTATATTGTGCTTAAAAAAAACATTTATTCTAGGGACAGAAAACTCTAGGTAGGGACAGTGTCAGTTTCTTTCACTCTGCAAGTCCTTGTTTCCAGGGACCTGTAAGGACAGTGAGTTAATTGTCCTTGTGCTATATTGTGCTTAAAAAAAACATTTATTCTAGGGACAGAAAACTCTAGGTAGGGACAGTGTCAGTTTCTTTCACTCTGCAAGTCCTTGTTTCCAGGGACCTGTAAGGACAGTGAGTTAATTTTCCTTGTGCTATATTGTGATTAAAAAAAACATTTTTTCTAGGGACAGAAAACTGTAGGTAGGGAGAGTGTTTTTTTTCTTTCACTCTGCAAGTCCTTGTTTCCAGGGACCTGTAAGGACAGTGAGTTAATTGTCCTTGTGCTATATTGTGCTTAAAAAAAACATTTATTCTAGGGACAGAAAACTCTAGGTAGGGACAGTGTCAGTTTCTTTCACTCTGCAAGTCCTTGTTTCCAGGGACCTGTAAGGACAGTGAGTTAATTTTCCTTGTGCTATATTGTGATTAAAAAAAACATTTATTCTAGGGACAGAAAACTCTAGGTAGGGACAGTGTCAGTTTCTTTCACTCTGCAAGTCCTTGTTTCCAGGGACCTGTAAGGACAGTGAGTTAATTTTCCTTGTGCTATATTGTGATTAAAAAAAACATTTTTTCTAGGGACAGAAAACTGTAGGTAGGGAGAGTGTTTTTTTTCTTTCACTCTGCAAGTCCTTGTTTCCAGGGACCTGTAAGGACAGTGAGTTAATTTTCCTTGTGCTATATTGTGCTTAAAAAAAACATTTTTTCTAGGGACAGAAAACTGTAGGTAGGGAGAGTGTTTTTTTTCTTTCACTCTGCAAGTCCTTGTTTCCAGGGACCTGTAAGGACAGTGAGTTAATTTTCCTTGTGCTATATTGTGATTAAAAAAAACATTTATTCTAGGGACAGAAAACTCTAGGTAGGGACAGTGTCAGTTTCTTTCACTCTGCAAGTCCTTGTTTCCAGGGACCTGTAAGGACAGTGAGTTAATTTTCCTTGTGCTATATTGTGATTAAAAAAAACATTTTTTCTAGGGACAGAAAACTGTAGGTAGGGAGAGTGTTTTTTTTCTTTCACTCTGCAAGTCCTTGTTTCCAGGGACCTGTAAGGACAGTGAGTTAATTGTCCTTGTGCTATATTGTGCTTAAAAAAAACATTTATTCTAGGGACAGAAAACTCTAGGTAGGGACAGTGTCAGTTTCTTTCACTCTGCAAGTCCTTGTTTCCAGGGACCTGTAAGGACAGTGAGTTAATTTTCCTTGTGCTATATTGTGATTAAAAAAAACATTTTTTCTAGGGACAGAAAACTGTAGGTAGGGAGAGTGTTTTTTTCTTTCACTCTGCAAGTCCTTGTTTCCAGGGACCTGTAAGGACAGTGAGTTAATTTTCCTTGTGCTATATTGTGATTAAAAAAAACATTTTTTCTAGGGACAGAAAACTGTAGGTAGGGAGAGTGTTTTTTTTCTTTCACTCTGCAAGTCCTTGTTTCCAGGGACCTGTAAGGACAGTGAGTTAATTGTCCTTGTGCTATATTGTGCTTAAAAAAAACATTTTTTCTAGGGACAGAAAACTCTAGGTAGGGAGAGTGTTTTTTTTTTTTCACTCTGCAAGTCCTTGTTTCCAGGGACCTGTAAGGACAGTGAGTTAATTGTCCTTGTGCTATATTGTGCTTAAAAAAAACATTTATTCTAGGGACAGAAAACTCTAGGTAGGGACAGTGTCAGTTTCTTTCACTCTGCAAGTCCTTGTTTCCAGGGACCTGTAAGGACAGTGAGTTAATTTTCCTTGTGCTATATTGTGCTTAAAAAAAACATTTATTCTAGGGACAGAAAACTCTAGGTAGGGACAGTGTCAGTTTCTTTCACTCTGCAAGTCCTTGTTTCCAGGGACCTGTAAGGACAGTGAGTTAATTGTCCTTGTGCTATATTGTGCTTAAAAAAAACATTTATTCTAGGGACAGAAAACTCTAGGTAGGGACAGTGTCAGTTTCTTTCACTCTGCAAGTCCTTGTTTCCAGGGACCTGTAAGGACAGTGAGTTAATTTTCCTTGTGCTATATTGTGATTAAAAAAAACATTTATTCTAGGGACAGAAAACTCTAGGTAGGGACAGTGTCAGTTTCTTTCACTCTGCAAGTCCTTGTTTCCAGGGACCTGTAAGGACAGTGAGTTAATTTTCCTTGTGCTATATTGTGATTAAAAAAAACATTTTTTCTAGGGACAGAAAACTGTAGGTAGGGAGAGTGTTTTTTTTCTTTCACTCTGCAAGTCCTTGTTTCCAGGGACCTGTAAGGACAGTGAGTTAATTTTCCTTGTGCTATATTGTGCTTAAAAAAAACATTTTTTCTAGGGACAGAAAACTGTAGGTAGGGAGAGTGTTTTTTTTCTTTCACTCTGCAAGTCCTTGTTTCCAGGGACCTGTAAGGACAGTGAGTTAATTGTCCTTGTGCTATATTGTGCTTAAAAAAAACATTTATTCTAGGGACAGAAAACTCTAGGTAGGGACAGTGTCAGTTTCTTTCACTCTGCAAGTCCTTGTTTCCAGGGACCTGTAAGGACAGTGAGTTAATTTTCCTTGTGCTATATTGTGATTAAAAAAACATTTTTTCTAGGGACAGAAAACTGTAGGTAGGGAGAGTGTTTTTTTTCTTTCACTCTGCAAGTCCTTGTTTCCAGGGACCTGTAAGGACAGTGAGTTAATTTTCCTTGTGCTATATTGTGATTAAAAAAAACATTTTTTCTAGGGACAGAAAACTGTAGGTAGGGAGAGTGTTTTTTTCTTTCACTCTGCAAGTCCTTGTTTCCAGGGACCTGTAAGGACAGTGAGTTAATTTTCCTTGTGCTATATTGTGATTAAAAAAAACATTTTTTCTAGGGACAGAAAACTGTAGGTAGGGAGAGTGTTTTTTTTCTTTCACTCTGCAAGTCCTTGTTTCCAGGGACCTGTAAGGACAGTGAGTTAATTGTCCTTGTGCTATATTGTGCTTAAAAAAAACATTTTTTCTAGGGACAGAAAACTCTAGGTAGGGAGAGTGTTTTTTTTTTTTCACTCTGCAAGTCCTTGTTTCCAGGGACCTGTAAGGACAGTGAGTTAATTGTCCTTGTGCTATATTGTGCTTAAAAAAAACATTTATTCTAGGGACAGAAAACTCTAGGTAGGGACAGTGTCAGTTTCTTTCACTCTGCAAGTCCTTGTTTCCAGGGACCTGTAAGGACAGTGAGTTAATTTTCCTTGTGCTATATTGTGCTTAAAAAAAACATTTTTTCTAGGGACAGAAAACTGTAGGTAGGGAGAGTGTTTTTTTTCTTTCACTCTGCAAGTCCTTGTTTCCAGGGACCTGTAAGGACAGTGAGTTAATTTTCCTTGTGCTATATTGTGATTAAAAAAAACATTTATTCTAGGGACAGAAAACTCTAGGTAGGGACAGTGTCAGTTTCTTTCACTCTGCAAGTCCTTGTTTCCAGGGACCTGTAAGGACAGTGAGTTAATTTTCCTTGTGCTATATTGTGATTAAAAAAAACATTTATTCTAGGGACAGAAAACTCTAGGTAGGGACAGTGTCAGTTTCTTTCACTCTGCAAGTCCTTGTTTCCAGGGACCTGTAAGGACAGTGAGTTAATTTTCCTTGTGCTATATTGTGATTAAAAAAAACATTTTTTCTAGGGACAGAAAACTGTA
This sequence comes from Rana muscosa, assembly GCA_029206835.1. NCBI lineage: Eukaryota > Metazoa > Chordata > Amphibia > Anura > Ranidae > Rana > Rana muscosa. The sequence continues at coordinate 292,005,103 of CM055123.1, read as the reverse complement.
GGTAGGGAGAGTGTTTTTTTTCTTTCACTCTGCAAGTCCTTGTTTCCAGGGACCTGTAAGGACAGTGAGTTAATTTTCCTTGTGCTATATTGTGCTTAAAAAAAACATTTATTCTAGGGACAGAAAACTCTAGGTAGGGACAGTGTCAGTTTCTTTCACTCTGCAAGTCCTTGTTTCCAGGGACCTGGAGAGACATTGAGTGAATTGTCCTTGTGCTATATTGTGATTAAAAAAAACATTTATTCTAGGGACAGAAAACTCTAGGTAGGGACAGTGTCAGTTTCTTTCACTGTGAAAGTCCTTGTTTCAAGGGACAGAGAAGGACACCTGAAGGTAGCCCTTATTGCTTTTTTCCCATCTCCCTGCAGGCCATCTATTAGAATGTCTGGAAGGCAAACAAGGAGAGGCAGACAGTCAGGAGGCAATAAAAGAGGGCAAGCAGGCTCTGTGTCTGGGGGCAACAGTGCTGGTCGTGGACGCGGTGCATTGTCATCAGCACATGGCCATGGGACACGCTTGTCCTTCTTTTCGGCAGCTGGACATGTTGAGCCACATCATGCCGAAGACTTGGTAGAGTGGATGACCAAGCCCTCCTCCTCCTCCTCATCCTCTCTCACCCAGGCTCAGGGTACTGGAAAAGCAGCTGCCAAAGCGTCGTCTTCCCTGGTATCAATGTCAGACAAATCATCAGTCACTCCTTCCCTAGACCCACCATGTCCTCCTCCTGAGGAGTCCCCCGAACTGTTTCAGCACAGTGTTGGGTACATGCTCCAGGAGGATGCCCAGCGTTTCGAAGGGTCTGATGATGAAACCCAGCTAGAGGAAGGCAGTAGCGTGAGAGCAGACAGAGGGGATGCTCAAGAAGGACACCAATCTGGCAGTCATGTTCCAGCAGCTGCAGCATACTGCCAGATTGGCTCCAGTGATGAGGAGGGAGGGGATGATGAGGTCAATGACTCCACGTGGGTGCCTAATAGGAGAGAGGAGGAGGAGGAGGATGAGGAGGAGGCACATCTCCAACGAGGCAGGATGCCCTTTGGTGGCCAGCGTAAGGGCAGTACACCGACGGAATCACACCGCAGAGCTCCGCCTGTGCAGGGCGCTGCCTCTGCCCGTCATTCAAAAAGTTCTTTGGTGTGGGCCTTTTTTGAGGCTAGTGCATCAGATCGCACAGCTGCTGTTTGCAACATATGTCTCAAGCGTATATCGCGTGGCCAAAACATCAGCCGCTTGGGTACCACATGCCTGACCAGACATATGTTGACCTGCCATGCAGCTCGTTGGCAAGCCTACCTCAAAGACCCACACCAAAGAACAAAGCGGACCTCTCCTTGCACCGCATCAGCTGGGATCTCCAACCCCACTATAACTTCAGTCCTCTCTGAAACATGCACTGAGAGGAATGAAGGTGTAGAATTAGGTGTGTCACAGCCAAGTACTTGCGCCCACTCTGCTAGCAGTACACCGACGTCCGATTCTAGCAGGCAAATTTCCCTGCCCCAGCTGCTGGACCGTCGAAAGAAGTTCACTCCCAGCCATCCACATGCCCAGCGGTTGAATGCTAGCTTGGCTAAATTGCTAGCGCTTCAACTGCTGCCTTTTCAGTTGGTAGACTCGGCCCCCTTCCGTGAGTTTGTGCAATGTGCGGTTCCTCAGTGGCAGGTTCCCAAACGCCACTTTTTCTCATGGAAGGCTATTCCGGCTCTCTACCGGCATGTGGAAGGCAATGTCTTGGCCTCGCTGGACAGGGCGGTCAGCGGTAAGGTGCATATTACCGCTGACTCATGGTCCAGCAGGCATGGACAGGGACGTTACCTTTCTTTCACGGCCCATTGGGTCACTCTTTTGGCAGCTGGGAAGGATTCAGGACAAGGTGCAGTAGTGTTGGAGGTTGTCCCACCGCCACGCCTCCAAAATGCTACTACTGGTTGTGACACACCTCTCTCCTCCACCCCCTCCTCTTCTTCTTCCTCCATGGCCTCTTCCTGTGGTTTGTCCTATGAACCAGCGGTGCTCCGTAGCCGTTCACGGGGCTACGCAAGTACGCAGGCAAAAAGATGCCATGCCGTGCTTGCGCTGGTGTGTTTGGGGGACAGAAGCCACACTGGGGCAGAGGTCCTGTCTGCTCTGCAGGGCCAGGCCGAGAGGTGGTTGACGCCACGCCAGCTTAAGCCAGGAATGGTGGTTTGCGACAATGGCACCAACCTCCTCTCCGCCCTCCGACAGGGACAACTGACCCATGTGCCCTGTGTGGCTCACGTCCTTAACCTGGTGGTGCAGCGCTTCTTGGGCAGGTACCCGGGCTTACAGGATGTCCTGAGGCAGGCCAGGAAAGTCTGTGTGCATTTCCGCAGATCTTATAATGCCAGTGCTCGCCTGGCTGAGCTGCAAAAGGAGTTGAACCTGCCCAAGAACCGCCTTATATGTGACATGCCCACCAGGTGGAACTCAACGTTGGCCATGCTGCAGCGGCTGCACACGCAGCAGAGGGCCATCAATGAGTACCTGTGCGACTACGGCACCAGGACAGGGTCAGGGGAGCTTGGTTTTTTTTCTCCACGCCAGTGGGGCATGATCAGGGATGCATGCACTGTCCTGGCACCATTTGAGGAGGCCACGAGGATGGTGAGCAGTGACAGTGCATGCATCAGTGACACTGTACCTCTTGTCCACCTGTTGGAGCACACGCTGCGTGGAATAATGGACAGGGCACTTGAGGCAGAACAGAGGCAGGAAGAGGAGGACTTCCTTGCCTCTCAAGGCCCCCTTTACCCAGACAGTGTTCCTTCTGTCCCACCCATCGCACAGGAAGAGGAGGAGGAGGAGGAGGAGGAGGAGGAGGATTGTGTCAGCATGGAGGTGGAGGCTGGCACTCAGCATCATCAGCAGCAGTCTTTTAGGGATGATTTACAGTCCCAAGAAACCAGTGGACTTGTACGTGGCTGGGAGGAGGTGGCTGCGGATCATGTCGTCCTTAGTGACCCAGAGGACTCCGGAGCGAATGCCTCAGCAAACCTACGCTGCATGGCCTCCCTGATCCTGCAAAGTCTGCGGAAGGATCCTCGTATTCTTCGGATCAAGGAGAGGGACCATTACTGGCTGGCCACTCTCCTTGATCCACGGTACAAGGGTAAGGTTGCGGACCTTATGTTACCGTCGCAGAGGGAGCAGAGGATGAGACAACTCCGGGAGGCCTTGCAGAAAGGTCTGTGCAACGCGTTCCCAGAGACTGGGAGGTTGCAAACTCCTGGTCCTGGACAACGAGTTGCTGAGGCTTCGGCCAGTCAAAGAAGGAGCGGTGGGGAAGGTGGCCGTCTGACCGATGCGTTCAGACAATTCTTTAGTCCGCAGCCCCAAAGTATGATCGGTTCCAGCAACCATCGCCAGCGTCTGATAAACATGGTGCAGGAATATCTAGGGGCAAGGTCAGACTTGGACACCTTCCCCACCGAAAATCCTCTGGCTTACTGGGTCTTGAGGATGGATCACTGGCCAGAGCTTGCACAGTATGCAATTGAGCTACTGGCCTGTCCTGCATCCAGCGTTCTTTCGGAACGCACATTCAGTGCTGCTGGAGGATTTGTCACGGATCACAGGGTGCGCCTGTCCACCGACTCGGTTGATCGACTGACTTTCATCAAGATGAACCAGTCTTGGATCACCACCAGCTACCACACACCTGATGCTGATATAACAGACTAATTGATTTTAAAATGTCACATCCCTTCAAGACTGATGCTGATGCTGAGTGCCTGTGCTGTTATGTTGACTGGCTATCCTCCTCCTCCGAGTCCTCAATGATACGATTGATGATGATAGCTTGGAAGATCATTTTTGTTTATGGGTGCCGCCACCAGTGCCTAACGCCCAATTTTTCAGCCCCTGTTTAACAGGGGCGTGTAATTACAATTTTTGAAGCAATACTTTGCAACAGGGCTCATTGCTGTGCTCCAAGTACAGTATCTGTGAGGAGTTGCAGTGTTGTGCCACCAGTGCCTAAGGCCCAATTTTTCAGCCCCTGTTTAACAGGGGCGTGTCATTACAATTTTTGAAGCAATACTTTGCAACAGGGCTCATTGCTGTGCTCCAAGTACAGTATCTGTGAAGGGTTGCAGTGTTGTGCCACCAGTGCCTAAGGCCCAATTTTTCAGCCCCTGTTCAACAGGGGCATGTAATTACAATTCTTGATCTAATAATTCACAGCAGGGCCCATTGCTGCACCCACCAAGAGTAACTGTCAGGGCTTACAGTGTTGTGGCACCAGCACCACCATCAAAGGCCCAATTTTTACTACCACTGTTCAACAATTATATGTAATTAAAATTCCTGATATAATAGTTGACAGCAGGGCGTTCCAGCACCAACCAAGAGTAACTGTGAGTGCTTACAGTGTTGTGCCAACACCAACAACTAAGGGGCCTATTTCTGCAGAGTATATACGGCAGGTCCCTACTTTCAAACATCCAACTTACAAACGACTCCTACTTGCAAACGCAAGAAGACAACAGGAAGTGAGAGGAAATCTACCACTAGGAAGGAAAATTCTCTCCTGTAAGAATAAATATGGGAGAAAGGTGTCTCCTCTGTACTGATGCTTTATCAGCAATCCTTGTTTCAAGAAAAACACCACATTTCAAAAACAGTTGTCATTAGGACGGAAAGTGAGGTGAAATGTTCTGAACAGGGGCACAGACAGCAAAACAAATGTTACAGGGGTGATAACCCTTACCTATGTTTTCCAAAAAGTTTAAAAATAGATTTTTGGTCTGGAGCTACACTTCAACAATGTACCTGTTCAAAATTACAAACAGATTCTACATAAGAACAAACCTACAGTCCCTGTCTTGTATGCACCGCCTGTATACGGCTGTTCAGAGTATATAGGGCCTTTTTTATTTTATGTGCGGGGTTCCCCTTAATATCCATACAAGACCCAAAGGGGCTGGTAATGGGCTGGGGTAGGGGGGGGGTCATGGGGTAGCTATGCCATTTTTCTTAAAGATTTTCATCCATATTACCGGGACCAGACATTACATTAAAGCCGCAAGCAGTTTTAAATGGCTTTTTTTTCCTTTAGAAGTGTCATTTTGTGCAGGGACAGTTCTAAACACGGGAAACACGTGGCACTTCACAGGCATACTTTAGACACCCCCCAGGTACGATATTTAAAGGAATATTTGACTTTTTTTTTTTCACTTTATGCATCATTAAAATGACTGCTCCCGGAAAACGACCGTTTTTAAAACTTATTTTTGCATTGATACATGTCCCCTGGTGCAGAACCCGGGTTCCCAAACCCTTTTTAGGACAATAACATGCATAATAGTTGTTATAATTAGCACTTTAGAATTCGAACGTTCGCATCCATTGTATTTAATAGGGTTCTAATGTTCGTTCGAACTTTCGGTCCGTTCGCGGGTTCTGGTGCGAACCGAACCCGGGGGTGTTCGGCTCATCACTAATGAGATCATACATTTGAGACCTGGGGGGTTTTCCAAGCTGGAAAGTCCAGTTATGCACACGCTGAGCCCGGACAGCCTGGGTGACACCCAGCCTTGCCAATATTTCAGCTTTTAGCATCACATAGTCTTTTGCTTGGTTAGGCTCTAGGTCATAGTAAGCTTTCTGCGATTCACCAGTTAACAGAGGAGCCACCAGTCCAGCCCACTGCTCCTCAGGCCACTTTTCTCTTTCAGCGGTCCTTTCAAATGTGGTCAAAAATACCTCTGGATCATCCTTTCCAGTCATTTTTGTCAATAAACGACTCACCCCAAAGGACGCGGTATTAGTGGGACGGCTTTCCTCACTGGTCTGCGGACGTTGCTGCATTGCTGCTTCCATCTGTTGTTGTAGTCTCTGCTCTTGCTTCTGCAACAGGTCTATGAAGCGGGCCTCAGATTGCTGCTGGGCTTGTTGCTGAGCCTCCAGACTCTGTTGCAAAGTTGCGTTTGTCTGCTGCTGGGCTGCAAGGCTCTGTTGATGAGCTTGCTGCTGGGCTGCAAAGTTCTGTTGTTGAGCTGCAAGGCTCTTTTGCAAACCTGCATTTGTCTGCTGTTGATTGGCATTTGCTAGAGCCAGCTGCTTCAGTATCTCCTCCATGCTGGCTTAAAAAAAAACTGCCACTGGTTCTCCACCAACTGTGAGGGGGTTAGCTCGGCAGCGGGTGTGTGTGACCCCCGAGATGGGCTCCCCACACAAAAACAGGCCCAGCAAACGGAGGTTGTGGTTTTCAAAATCAAAAAGGTGCGGTTTATTTTCTATTTACAGTGACAAAACACAGCAAAGCAAAAGAAACATAAACAAAATAAATCCTGGTCAACTTGACCTCTGACTAAACATACAGGTTTCCTAACTAACAACTGGGATCAGCCTAGTGCTATCCTAGTCCCTAAGTCCCTGGTTTTAAATGTCCAAGCAAATAGCCACACAGGCTTTGTCTCACCGCACAGGGGTTCACTCTCCCTAGACAGTCCACACAGGTCTGGGTCCAGGCATGAGCTAACACCTAATGAATCTGGGAGTTTTTATAGAGGCCTAAATGAGCTGACAAGCTTCAGCTGGCCTCATCAACTCCCTGTCTGTACGACGCCCCACACTCTCCCTAGAGGTATGAGTCATCCATGAGCCTACTAGCCTCAGCTGGGCTTATACAACTCTCCACCTAGTTGTATAAGTCGGCGTAAAGCCTGAATCTGGGCGAAATATATCTACCCCCCTGGATGCAACCAGGTGACTTTACCTTCCTGCTGTCACACCTTTTTTATTTTCCTTTTTTCCTCTTCCTTTTCTCATTCTTATATGTATATCTTGTTCTAGTCCCGGTTTTTTCCCCCCCGCCAATCATGGTTACAGTTCAGGCTTTGTACACCCAGCCTTGCACTGACAGCCTCCCTGCAGACACTTCTCTCGTAAGTCCCATCTCGGCCCCGCCCCTTCCTTCACTCCCGCCCCCTCCTCCTCCAATAAAAACACTAGCCCCACCATCCCATTCATCAGCTTGATAAAGGAGCGCGACTGCCACGCTACACGCAGCACGTCAGCTCGGGAAACGCGTCACATACCAGTGACGTCATCACTCCCTGCCTGCCGGGAAATACCATCTAGGCCGTGCTCTGTCATCTCCTCACCGCCGCCGGCTTCTACCATCTTCCATGCGGAACCTGATGACATCAAAACAGCACAGCGCCACAGCAGGACACAGCACAGAATGACTGACCTGATGATCACTTCCCCTTTTCATGGAATTCGTACAATGCCTGCTTTTACATTGTAAAATGTGAGTTGCCTGTACTTTCAGTTTATATTAAATTGTTTTAAAACGTCTACACTTAGAGGCGCCTCTTCCCTTGCTTTTTTCTCTACAGTACTGGAACAACGGTTTCTGTTTCTCCATTGATGGCAGCCCTAAGACTGTAAATGTGACTCCCCTCCCCCCTCAATAATTTTTACTGCATACCCCCCTTCCTCTCCCCACCCCTGATCGCTATTATCTTATTCATAGACACCATCATTTGTACATTGTATTGTACATTACCAATCATACACTTACTGGATACCAGTGATTTGGTTTTTGCGCATTTTTCACTTGTGTACTGCACTCTAAACACCCCCGCTCCCTGCCTCTCCACCCTAAACACCCCCCCTGCATCTCCACCCTAAACACCCCCCTCCTTGCCCCTCCACCCTAAACTCCCCCCTCCCTGCCTCTCCACTCTAAACAATAACCCCCTTCCTGCCTCTCCACCCTAAACAATAACCCCCCTCCCTGCCTCTCCACCCTAAACAATAACCCCCTCCCTGCCTCTCCACACTAAACACACCCCTCCCTGCCTCCCCACCCTAAACACCCCCCTTCCTGCCTCTCCATCCTAAACACCCCCTGCCTCTCCACCCTAAACAATAACCCCCCTCCCTGCCTCTCCACCCTAAACTCTCCCCATCCTTGCCTCTCCACCCTAAACACCCCCCTTCCTGCCTCTCCATCCTAAACACCCCCTGCCTCTCCACCCTAAACAATAACCCCCCTCCCTGCCTCTCCACCCTAAACTCTCCCCATCCTTGCCTCTCCACCCTAAACACCCCCCTCCCTGCCTCTCCACCTTAAACAAATAACCTCTTTGTACTTAATGGTGGGGTTAGTATGAGGGAGGGGGTCGTGTGTAACAATGGGGGGTAGTGTTGAGGAAGGGCTCTGTGTAATGATGGGGAGAGGGACGGTAGTAGGGGGGATTGGTTTTGTTTAACCATGCCCCTTAAGCCCCTTCCACTAATAACAGTCTGGCCACACCCACTTTTTTGCGTGACGTGCCGCATGCTTACATCAGCCTCAAGTTCTAAAGTTGAAAGGTATGTACTCTGTCCTGTGATGCTCGGGATGCATACTCTGTCCTGTGATGCTGGGGCTGTATATGCTGTCCTGTGATGCTCGGTATGCATACTTTGTCCTGTGATGCTGAGCTGTATACTCTGTCCTGTGATGCTGAGCTGTATACTATGTCCTGTGATGCTGAGCTGTATACTCTGTCCCGTGATGCTGAGCTGTATACTCTGTCCTGTGATTCTGAGCTGTACACTCTGTCCTGTGATGCTGAGCTGTATACTCTGTCCTGTGATGCTGAGCTGTATACTATGTCCCGTGATGCTGGGGTTGTATACTCTGTCCCATGAAGCTGAGCTGTATACTCTGTCCCGTGATGCTGGGGTTGTATACTCTGTCCCGTGATGCTGGGGTTGTATACTCTGTCCCGTGATGCTGAGCTATATACTCTGTCTCGTGATGCTGAGCTGTATACTCTGTCCTGTGATGCTGGGGTTGTATACTCTGTCCCATGATGCTGGGGTTGTATACTCTGTCCCGTGATGCTGGGGTTGTATACTCTGTCCCGTGATGCTGGGGTTGTATACTCTGTTCCGTGATGCTGAGCTGTATACTCTGTCCCGTGATGCTGGGGTTGTATACTCTGTCCCGTGATGCTGAGCTGTATACTCTGTCCTGTGATGCTGGGGTTGTATACTCTGTCCCGTGATGCTGGGGTTGTATACTATGTCCCGTGATGCTGAGCTGTATACTCTGTCCTGTGATGCTGAGCTGTATACTCTGTCCTGTGATGCTGAGCTGTATACTCTGTCCCGTGATGCTGAGCTGTATACTATGTCCTGTGATGCTGAGCTGTATACTCTGTCCCGTGATGCTGAGCTGTATACTCTGTCCTGTGATTCTGAGCTGTACACTCTGTCCTGTGATGCTGAGCTGTATACTCTGTCCTGTGATGCTGAGCTGTATACTATGTCCCGTGATGCTGGGGTTGTATACTCTGTCCCATGAAGCTGAGCTGTATACGCTGTCCTGTGATGCTGGGGTTGTATACTCTGTCCCGTGATGCTGGGGTTGTATACTCTGTCCCGTGATGCTGAGCTATATACTCTGTCTCGTGATGCTGAGCTGTATACTCTGTCCTGTGATGCTGGGGTTGTATACTCTGTCCCATGATGCTGGGGTTGTATACTCTGTCCCGTGATGCTGGGGTTGTATACTCTGTCCCGTGATGCTGGGGTTGTATACTCTGTTCCGTGATGCTGAGCTGTATACTCTGTCCCGTGATGCTGGGGTTGTATACTCTGTCCCGTGATGCTGAGCTGTATACTCTGTCCTGTGATGCTGGGGTTGTATACTCTGTCCCGTGATGCTGGGGTTGTATACTATGTCCCGTGATGCTGAGCTGTATACTCTGTCCTGTGATGCTGAGCTGTATACTCTGTCCTTTGATGCTGAGCTGTATACTCTGTCCCGTGATGCTGAGCTGTATACTCTGTCCCGTGATGCTGAGCTGTTTACTCTGTCCCATGATGCTGAGCTGTATACTCTGTCCCGTGATGCTGAGCTGTATACTCTGTCCCGTGATGCTGAGCTGTATACTCTGTCCCGTGATGCTGGGGTTGTATACTCTGTCCCGTGATGCTGGGGTTGTATACTCTGTCTCGTGATGCTGGGGTTGTATACTCTGTCCCGTGATGCTGGGGTTGTATACCCTGTCCTGTGATGCTGGGGTTGTATACTCTTTCCCTTGATGCTGGGGTTGTATACTCTGTCCTGTGATGCTGAGCTGTATTTGCTTTCCTGTGATGCTGGGGTTGTACACTCTGTCCTGTGATTTTTTTTTTGTTTAATATCTCTTTTTTATTAATTTTTCAACAACATATAACACACTTTACAATACATAAAACACATATACCGACTCAAAAAACAAAACAAAAAAAAACAACCTAAAAATGAAAACAATAATCTACGCTCCTATAAAAAAAAGCCCAGCCCTGGAACCCCACACTCCATACGGACTAGGGGAATCAGGGCTGTGCAGAGAAGAGGGAAAGGGGTGCACACAAGGAGAAGAAGAGGGGAAAAAAAAAGGGGGAAGAAAGAAGGGGAAGGAGAGGATACAGTCCCTCGTTTTCTCCCCTAAGTGTTTTAAGGTTTATTGTGTGTTAAAACTCTAATGTTAGAGCCCTTTTAAGTGAAAATACCTAATGTGAGGTGACAAAAAGTGGTTCAAAAAACTTCTTCAAACAAACAAAAAAAAAAAGGCCCCAAATATTGGAGTCCAAAAATGGGCTATATAAATAACTGAAGAATAAATTTGCAAGTGGCTGTGTTGATGGAGTGACAAAACATGTATGTAGAGATAAAAGGTGACAGGGATAGGTGATCTCACCAATATGTGAGAGTGGGGAAGAGGAGAAGAAAAGAAAAAAAAAGGGTGGGGGGGGGAGGTGAAAAATTAAGGAGGGGAGGGGGGGATAGGGGAATAAAATCCCCTTGTTCTCCCCCCCCCCCCGATATCTTATGTGATGAGACACTAATATTGATGCCCCTTAAAGTGAGGTGATTCCAAAAACTACTTCACACCAAAAACCTGGTGTTAGGGTCCATTAATGGACTATGTAAATAAACTAGGAAATAAATTTACAGTTGGCTATATTGATAAAGTGACCCAACTTATATGTGAAAAGGAGAGGAGAAGAAAAGGAGAGGAGAGAAAAAAACAAAAAACTTATACACAAAGAATTCACCCCCCCCCCCCTCTTCCCTATGTGCATTGATCATAAATGATTTATCACAACTTTATTAAATTCTCTCTCTAAGTAAAAAAAAAAAAAAAGGGGGGGGGAGGGGAAATTAGGAAGAGATAAAGGGGAGGGGAAGGAAGAATAGGCCGGCATGCATGGTATCTAGCAGTATGTATGCCTCAGTACATTTTAGACTCCTAAGGAATAGGCCTGACAATAGCCCCAAATAATCAACCTTAAGATATTAATAGCTTATTCAGTAAATATAGATTGAGACTCAGTGAGATTGTGCAAGTATCTCTCTATAGGTTGTGGTGTCCTTGAACTCCATCCACGGAGTCCAAGTTAGGGTATGTCGTTGGAAATTGTCCTTATTACGATGAGTAATTTCCTCCATGAGATGAACCTCTGATATTTTTTGAAACCACTTTTTCACGGATGGAATCTCAGGCTGGCCCCAAAGGGTAGGTATAAGTGCTTTAGCCGTGTTAAGCAAGTGTGGAACTAGAGAACATTTATATTTTCTGACAGACTCCTTAGTAGCATGGAAGAGGATGATCCATGCATCAACAGGAAGATTAATACTGGATATTTGTTGGATGATACAGATGATGCTAGACCAATAGGGGCGGATAAGTGGGCACGACCACCATATATGAGCATGAGTTGCTCTGTTCCCGCAGTTCCTCCAACACAGTGGGGAGTTGGCAGGGAACATCTGATGAAGCTTTGATGGGGTATAGTGCCATCTAGTTAACAATTTGTAATTGACCTCAGCCATCTTTGATGCTATTGAAGAGATATGAGTCAGCTGCAAGACTTTGTCCTTTTGGCTATCTGGGATACTGGATTCCAGGTCTGCCTCCCACTTAACAAAGAAGGGAGGGTAAGTGTCTCCTTGGAGCTTGATAAGTGATTTGTAAAATACAGAGATACTATGTTCCGGTGACTCCGTTGAATTGAAGATTTCCTCAATACTATTTAAGTCCTGTATCCCTTTGAGCGGCTGAGGCAAGGTTCTAAGAAAGCCCTGCAACTGGTTATATCTCCATTTGTCCAGAAACGTAATCGGCTTGAGGCCGAGAATTTCCTCAAGAGGCTTAAGAGCATTTGCTCGCAGAACCTGATGTAATAAAAGAGGTCCTTCTGGCGACCACGTCCTATATCCCGGGTCTACTAGACCAGGTAAGAAATAATTGTGGTAGCAAAGGGGAAGCATATGACCATGAAATCTTCCTATGTAAGGCATCCCATACATCAAGAGTGGAAGTGGTTAATATAGAGGTACTTGGAGCAAGGTGTTTGTGTATACGTGGTAACCAGGGTATAGTTGCTAGGTCTGTGTTACTAAGAGCATATTCCAAGCTCACCCAGAATTTGGAATTAGCGTCATATTTCCACTCGGCAATTCTAGATAGAATAACAGCATTATAATAAGTCTTAAAATTTGGAAGGGCCAGTCCACCAGCATCCTTGGAGCGGAATAACACTTCCTTGGATACTCTGGGGTGTTGGATACTCTGGGGTGGCTGTTCTTCCAGATGAAGCGGGAGACCATGGTCTGTAGTAGGGAAAGAAAACCTATAGGTACACCCAATGGGATCATTTGAAAAAAAAAGAGGACTCTAGGCAGAATGTTCATTTTAACTATGCTTACTTTACCCAGCCATGAGTGTGTCAGCGTATTCCACTTTTGTAGATCCTTTCTAATATTATTCAATAATGGAATATAGTTATATTTAAAAAGAGACTGAATGTGAGGCGTAAGATTCACTCCCAGATTTTTTATATTACGTTGAACCCATCTAAAAGGGAAGAGGGGTTTTAAACTTTCCACCTCCCTTCCTGGTAGGTTAATGTTTAAAATTTCGGACTTGGAAAGGTTAATTTTAAAATTAGAGAGTGTCTGAAAAGTAGAGAAAGCTGTCATTAAATTAGGAAGCGAAATACGGGGCTGCTGAATAAAAAATAAAATATCATCCGCATATGCCGCATATTTGTGAGTTTTATTACCTACTTGAATCCCATGTATATTTATATTATGTCTTATAGTTGCCAGAAAGGGTTCAAGGGTAAGGGCAAATAAGAGGGGAGAAAGGGGGCAGCCCTGTCTAGTCCCATTGAATAGTTGAAATGACTCACTCAAAGTGCCGTTTATGCGGATTTGTGCCGTGGGATTAGAGTAAAGGGAGGTAATACGATAGAACATCTTGGGTCCCAACCCAAAATGTCGCAGGGTCATTTTTTTTTAAATTCTTTATTTAAAGATGTGTCACAGGTACAATAAAAAGGCAACTTCTCAGAACAAGCAATCAATGCAGAGCTTTTTCAGTACTACCATTACTACGTACTATATTATGAAATATCAAAACAAATAATGGCAATAAGAAATACAAAAAAGGGATTTTTATAACAGCTTACCTGTAAAATCCTTTTCTTGGAGTACATCACGGGACACAGAGCGACTTAGTCATTACTAATGGGTTATATAGATTACCTTCAGGTGCTGGCACTGGCCACTTCCAAACCGGAAGTACCCTCCCCTATATAAGCCCCTCCCATCCGGGAGCACCTCAGTTTTGTAGCCAAGCAATAAGTGTCCCAAAAAGAGGGGTGGGAGCTCTGTGTCCCGTGATGTACTCCAAGAAAAGGATTTTACAGGTAAGCTGTTATAAAAATCCCTTTTTCTTTTTCGTACATCACGGGACACAGAGCGACTTAGTCATTACTAATGGGACGTCCCAAAGCAATGCCAAATGAGGGGAGGGATACATAAGCTGGGCGCCATCAGGCATGAGGATCTTTTGCGGCCTGCAACACACTGCGCCCAAAGGCGACATCCTCCTGACTTCTAACGTCTACCTGGTAGAATCTAGTAAACGTGTGTACCGAAGACCATGTTGCGGCCTTACATACTTGAGCCAGGGAGGCCTGGTGATGCACTGCCCATGAAGTTCCAACTGCTCTTGTGGAGTGCGCCCTAACTTTGAACGGAGGCGGTCTCTTTCTCAAGCCATAGGCTTGTATTATGACCTGTCGAATCCACTTGGCTAAAGTAGATTTTGATGCTGCCTGACCCTTTCTTTTTCGTACATCACGGGACACAGAGCGACTTAGTCATTACTAATGGGTTATATAGTTTACCTTCAGGTGCTGGCACTGGCAACTTCCAAACCGGAAGTACCCTCCCCTATATAAGCCCCTCCCATCTGGGAGCACCTCAGTTTTTTGCCAGTGTCTAAGGTGTTGGCCAAAGAGTAACATGTGTTTTCCTGGGCTTGCGTACAGGTTCTTTTACGGGCCTTAGTAAGCTGTTCCGGATCCCACCAAAAAAGCTTCATAGCTAAACGGTCGGTACCCGGGCCTTGCAACAGAAGAGCAAGGTTTTGCCTGTAATGCCTCTCTTAGGAGGGCTGGACCCTGGGATCCAGAGCTCTGGTCATACCCACGACCAAGATGTTTTCTGTGCAGGGTGCTATACAGGTCCAGGGGAGTGGAATCCTTGGGAACCCGGTCCCTGAAGGTTTAATTACAATGCCTGCCGTGATAGGTGAAGTTTGGGCTTCTGTGGACCAAACAGAGTCCTGCGGCGGGGAACAGGTAAGTGGGGGCCCCAAGGAACTTGGTTCTATTGGGGGACCCCCAAGCCTAATTTGTCTTTCTGTCTGTTACTTAACGGTATTCCCGCTAATATCTGTGTATGCCTATAACTACTGGAAAATGTAAAATTTTAATAGTAGTCAAGAAAAAAAAAAAAAAAGAGGACCGCGGTACCTGTGTTAAACCACTAGAGGCCGCTGTGGTCCATTTTTCTTGTCATGTGGATCTTTGGTTTTCTCAAGTCAAAAGATCCAGGCAGTTGGTAAGTTTCTCTGTGGGAATCCAGTTCCTCTGCCCTGTTGCTGCGCTCATCCACCGCACAGGCCCTCCGGCAAAAAGGGCCCTGGCTCCTAGTCCCTGCTTGGTTTCAAAAAAGGGCGCCAATGGCGCACGGGCGCACGCGCCTCCTATGGAAAAAAAGGGGCGGGGCGGGTGGATGACGCTCGATGCGGCGCTTCTGCGCATGTGCAGGCGTCCCAGCATGTATAAAATACACAGTACAAGTGTCAGCTGGATGCAAACAGAGCTAGCAACAAAACGGTGGCACACAGAGGCGGTTGATGCAGGCATCCCCATAGAAAGGCACTTTAGTGGACACCAGCTGGTATATAGCAGCAACTGTGTTAGACTATTACCAGCAAAATTGGTGTATGACGACGGGAACACCTCAGCTTTGTGCTTAAAGGATATGTCGTCCAGACGCTCCGGAAATAAGTCTTCCAGGAAGCCAAAGGGGTCTCCATCGGGCTCTGAGGATATTGGGCATGCTTGTACTGCACCAATCTCCCCTGAAAATTCAGAGGTCAGTAACCGTAGGAACCCCGCAGGAGTGCCTGGTGCTGCGGCTGTCCCCAGTCCACCTGCTCCTGTATATATATAACAGAGGAGGTTTTATCCTCAACTCTGGGAGGATTGGAAGAGAGATTAACAGCATTGATCGCTGCTTCCCTGTCACAGGGAAAGCGCGTCCGATCTCCGTCTCCTCCTTCAGAGTGCCTGTTAGTGGAGGAACAGCCCCACACAGAGATCGACCTACCTGAAGGGGATCAGGATGAGGTTGATTCAGTTATAGAGGAATCAACAGTGGAAGAACCTTTCTCAGCATCTCAGGCTGAAAGATTATGGGTTCAGTCTCTGACTAACATGGTCCGATCAGCATTTAAAATGCCTCTGGCGGAACCATCAACCACTACGGTTTCCTCGCTGGGGTCGCTGAAAGCTCCCCAGGCTGTCTGTTCCTTCCCAATCCACCCTTTATTGGAAGGGCTTATTTACCAGGATTGGGAGCATCCTGTAAAATATTTACTCCCCCAAGAGATTTCCGGTGATCTATCCCATGGAGGATAAGTTCATACAAAAATGGAAGGTGCCCACAGTGGACGCAGCCATCTCTTGTGTAAATAAATCACTGACATGTCCAGTAGATAATGTTCCAATTGTTCAAAGACCCAATAGATAAAAAATTGGAGTCTTTACTAAAATCTGCTTTCTCTACAGCAAGCATGGTGACACAACCTGCAGTA
Source organism: Rana muscosa (assembly GCA_029206835.1). Classification (NCBI taxonomy): domain Eukaryota; kingdom Metazoa; phylum Chordata; class Amphibia; order Anura; family Ranidae; genus Rana; species Rana muscosa. The sequence goes on along the minus strand of CM055123.1, from coordinate 291,988,916 downwards.
GCAGCGATTGGAGTCTGCCAAGCAATGAAAGATCAGTTGAAACAAGTCTTAAGGGACTTACCAGATCAGCAGGCTCTTGCCCTAGCTGACCTACCTAGAGCCTTGTGTTGCGGTGGAAGCCATAAAGGATACAATCCAACAGGCATCCCGCTTTACGCTGTCTGTAGACATATGCGTAGGCTTCTATGGCTCAAAAACTGGTCTGCTGAAGCTCCCTGTAAGAAATTGCTGATTAGCTTCCCATTTCATGGAGAACGCTTATCTGGAGAAGATCTGGACAAATATATCCAGAAAACTTCTGCCGGTAAAAGTACACTCTTGCCGGTTAAGAATAAGGGTAGAAGTCCTTCTTTTAAGAGGCCTACTTCTCCAGTCCCTGGCACATCGGCTGTGAAACAGTTCCGACGGCCTCCGCGGTCAAATCCAGGGGGCAGAAATCAGGGACAATCACAGGGTAACAAGAAACCCTGGGTCAAGAGAGGTACAAAACCTCCCCCCAAGTCATGAAGGGTTGCCCCCACTCAATCGGGTGAGGGGAAGACTTCAGTTGTTCACAGAGACCTGGCGGGACACCATCAGAGACAGATGGGTGATCTCCGCAGTAAGTCTGGGATACAGGCTGGAGTTAAAAGACATTCCTCCTGCCCATTTTATAAGGTCAAACGTGCCAAGCGATCCCCAGAAGAGTGGATCCCTCCTTCTGGCACTAGAACAACTATTGCTCCAAGGGTAATCATGAAGGTTCCCTTGGAAGAAAGCGGGTTCGGGTTTTACTCGAACCTTGTCACAGTCCCCAAACCAAATGGGGACGTGAGGCCCATATTAAATATAAAAGGGCTAAACAAGTTCCTACATATCAGGACTTTTTCGGATGGAGTTGATCCGATCGGTGGCCACCGCCCTACAAGGGCAGGAATGGTTAGCCTCGATCGACATAAGGGATGCTTATTTGCATATTCCCATCTGTCCGGCCCACCAGAAATTTCTACGCTTTGCAGTAGAAGGGCACCATTTTCAGTTCAGAGCCTTACCTTTCGGTCTGGCCACAGCACCACGAGTGTTCACAAAAATTCTGGCCCTACGATTGGCCAAACTAGGAACACAAGGTGTAACGATAATGGCATATCTAGACGACTTGTTGCTGATAGACCACTCAGTGAAAAAAACTAGAAGTGGTCGTTCACAAGATAATCAAGTATCTGGAATCTCACGGTTGGCATTATCAACCGAGACAAGTCAGCCCTAAAACCAGTCAAAAGTCTGGAATACTTGGGGGCTAAGACTGGATTCAAATCAGAGAAAGATTTTCTTACCTCCAGAGAAGGTGTCGTCTTTGAAAGATTTGACCCACTTAGTGGGTACAAAAAAGGAAAACCATCCATACGCCTGTGTATGAGGCTGCTGGGAAAAATGGTGGCTTCATTCGAAGCAGTACCCTACGGTCAATTCCAATCAAGGAACTTGCAGAGGGCCATACTGTCAGCCTGGAACAAAAAAGCTCAGGCTTTAGACTTACCAATGTCCCTGTCCCCTTCCGTTCGCAAGAGCCTCCATTGGTGGTTGGTGCCCCAGAATCTGGAAAAAGGGAAACCCTTCAGTCCGGTTTCTTGGAAGGTGGTCACTACAGATGCCAGCCTCATAGGCTGGGGGGCAGTACTGGAGCAATGGTCTCTCCAGGGCAAGTGGTCAGAAGCAGAGAAGGCCCTGCCCACCAATCTCTTAGAGATACGAGCAGCCCGGTATGCCCTAGTAGCATGGACATCCAAACTCCAAGGGTCACCTGTCAGAATTCAATCAGACAATGCCACAGCAGTGGCATATATCAATCACCAGGGTGGCACCAGGAGTCGTGCAGCCCAGAGGGAAGCGAATTGCATCCTGGAATGGGCAGAAAGATATGTCACAGCCATATCCGCGGTTTTCACCCCAGGAGTGGAAAATTGGAGAGCGGACTTTTTAAGTCGCCAGCAATTATGCCCGGGGAATGGTCTCTTCACCCCGAGGTTTTCCAGGCAATATGCCAGCGGTGGGGAACACCGGATGTAGATCTGCTAGCATCCAGATTCAACGCAAAGGTGGACAGATTTGTGTCTCGCACAAAGGATCCCCTAGCTTGCGGTTTGGATGCCCTCGTGTTCCCTTGGGATCAGTTCAAGCTGATATATGCATTCCCACCGCGATTAATCCGCAGAATCAGGGTAGAAAAGAAACCAGTGATTCTGGTGGCTCCAGCGTGGCCCCGAAGGGCATGGTACGCGGAGATTGTAAAAATGTCAGTGGGAAGTCCTTGGACCCTCCCACATCGTCCGGACCTGCTTTCGCAAGGACCGATATACTACCCTTCCTTACCAGCCCTAGGTTTGACGGCCTGGCTATTGAAGCCCACATTCTAAAAAAGAGAGGGCTCTCTAATCCTGTGGTATCTACCATGATCAATGCCAGGAAGCCGGTATCCAGGCAGATCTATTAGAGGATCTAGAAGGCGTACATCACGTGGTGTGAGGCCAAGAAATGGCATCCACGTAAGTACGTAATGGGTAGGATTCTGGACTTCCTACAGTGGGCTGTACATAGGAAGCTTGCCTTGAGTACTATCAAGGGTCAGACGGCCTTGTCAATATTTTTTCAAAGGCCCTTGGCTTTGCATTCATTAGTCAAAGCTTTCATACAAGGAGTGATGCGTATTAGCCATCCGGTTAGTATTCCCATATGTCCATGGGACTTAAACCTGGTTCTGTTGGTTCTACAGAAACAACCATTTGAACCATTGCGGCACATTTCCTTGGTTCTTTTCACCAGGAAATTGATTTTCTTAGTAGCCATTTGTTCGGCTAAAAGAGTATCGGAATTAGCCGCCTTGTCCTGTAAGGAGCCATATCTGGTTGTCCATAAGGACAGAGTAGTATTACGTCCTCATCCAGCCTTCTTCCTAAGGTGGTATCGAGGTTCCATTTGAACCAAGATGTGGTTCTTCCTTCCTTTTTCCCCAAACCTAGTTCGGTAGAGGAAAAGTTATTGCATTCTTTGGATGTAGTAAGAGCAGTTAAAGCTTATCTAAAAGCCACTGCTCAGATTCGCAGAACGGATACTTTGTTTGTTCTGCCGGAAGGCCCCAGAAAGGGTCAGGCAGCATCAAAAATCTACTTTAGCCAAGTGGATTCGACAGGTCATAATACAAGCCTATGGCTTGAGAAAGAGACCGCCTCCGTTCAAAGTTAGGGCGCACTCCACAAGAGCAGTTGGAACTTCATGGGCAGTGCATCACCAGGCCTCCCTGGCTCAAGTCTGTAAGGCCACAACATGGTCCTTAGTACACACGTTTACTAGATTCTACCAGGTAGACGTCAGAAGTCAGGAGGATGTCGCCTTTGGGCGCAGTGTGTTGCAGGCCGCAAAAGAGCCTCATGCCTGATGGCGCCCAGCTTATGTATAGTGTATCCCTCCCCTCATTTGGCATTGCTTTGGGACGTCCCATTAGTAATGACTAAGTCGCTCTGTGTCCCGTGATGTACGAAAAAGAAAAAGGGATTTTTATAACAGCTTACCTGTAAAATCCTTTTCTTGGAGTACATCACGGGACACAGAGCTCCCACCCCTCTTTTTGGGACACTTATTGCTTTGCTACAAAACTGAGGTGCTCCCGGATGGGAGGGGCTTATATAGGGGAGGGTACTTCCGGTTTGGAAGTTGCCAGTGCCAGCACCTGAAGGTAAACTATATAACCCATTAGTAATGACTAAGTCGCTCTGTGTCCCGTGATGTACTCCAAGAAAAGGATTTTACAGGTAAGCTGTTATAAAAATCCCTTTTTTTAGGGCCTTCCGGCAGAATAAACAAAGTATCCGTTCTGCGAATCTGAGCAGTGGCTTTTAGATAAGCTTTAACTGCTCTTACTACATCCAAAGAATGTAATAACTTTTCCTCTACTGAGCTAGGTTTGGGGAAAAAAGAAGGAAGAACCACATCTTGGTTCAAATGAAACCTCGATACCACCTTGGGAAGAAAGGCTGGATGAGGACGTAATACTACTCTGTCCTTATGGACAACCAGATATGGCTCCTTACAGGACAAGGCGGCTAATTCCGATACTCTTTTAGCCGAACAAACGGCTACTAAGAGAATCAATTTCCTGGTGAGAAGAACCAAGGAAATGTGTTGCAATGGTTCAAACGGTTGTTTCTGTAGAACCGACAGAACCAGGTTTAAGTCCCAAGGACATATGGGAATACTAACCGGAGGGCTAATACGCATCACTCCTTGTATGAAAGCTTTGACTAGTGAATGCGAAGCCAAGGGCCTTTGAAAAAATATTGACAAGGCCGAAATCTGACCCTTGATAGTACTCAAGGCCAGCTTCCTATCTACAGCCCACTGTAGAAAGTCCAAAATCCTCCCTATCACGTACTTACGTGGATGCCATTTCTTGGCCTCACACCACGTAATGTACGCTTTCCAGATCTTATAATAGATCTGCCTGGATACCGGCTTCCTGGCATTGATCATGGTAGATACCACAGAATTAGAGAGCCCTCTCTTTTTCAGAATGTGGGCTTCAATAGCCAGGCCGTCAAACCTAGGGCTAGTAAGGAAGGGTGGTATATCGGTCCCTGCGACAGCAGGTCCGGACGATGTGGGAGGGTCCAAGGACTCCTCACTGACATTTTTACAATCTCCGCGTACCATGCCCTTCGGCGCCACGCTGGAGCCACCAGAATCACTGGTTTCTTTTCTACCCTGATTCTGCGGAGTAATCGCGGTAACAATTGTGGCGGTGGGAATGCATATATCAGCTTGAACTGATCCCAAGGGAACACTAGGGCATCCGAGCCGCAAGCTAGAGGATCCCTTGTGCGAGACACAAATCTGTCCACCTTTGCGTTGAATCTGGATGCTAGCAGATCTACATCCGGTGTTCCCCACCGCTGGCATATTGCCTGGAAAACCTCGGGGTGAAGAGACCATTCCCCCGGGCATAATTGTTGGCGACTTAAAAAGTCCGCTCTCCAATTTTCCACTCCTGGGATGAAAACCGCGGATATGGCTGGGACATATTTTTCTGCCCACTCCAGGATGCAATTTGCTTCCCTCTGGGCTGCACGACTCCTGGTGCCACCCTGGTGATTGATATATGCCACTGCTGTGGCATTGTCTGATTGAATTCTGACAGGGGACCCTTGGAGTTTGGATGTCCATGCTACTAGGGCATACCGGGCTGCTCGTATCTCTAAGAGATTGATGGGCAGGGCCTTTTCTGCTTCTGACCACTTGCCCTGGAGAGACCATTGCTCCAGTACTGCCCCCCAGCCTATGAGGCTGGCATCTGTAGTGACTACCTTCTAAGAAACCGGACTGAAGTGTTTCCCTTTTTCCAGATTCTGGGGCACCAACCACCAATGGAGGCTCTTGCGAACGGAAGGGGACAGGGACATTGGTAAGTCTAAAGCCTGAACTTTTTTGTTCCAGGCTGACAGTATGGCCCTTTGCAAATTCCTTGAATGGAATTGACCGTAGGGTACCGCTTCGAATGAAGCCACCATTTTTCCCAGCAGCCTCATGCAGAGGCGTATGGATGGTTTTCTTTTTGTACCCACTAAGTGGGTCAAATCTTTTAAAGACGACACCTTCTCTGGAGGTAAGAAAATCTTTCTCTGATTTGAATCCAGCCTTAGCCCTAAGTATTCCAGACTTTTGACTGGTCTTAGAGCTGACTTGTCCCGGTTGATAATCCAACCGTGATATTCCAGATACTTGATTGTCTTGTGAATAGCTACTTCCAGCTTTTCCACTGAGTGGTCTATTAGTAGCAGGTCGTCTAGATATGCCATTATCGTTACACCTTGTGTTCTTAGATTGGCCAACAATGGGGCCAGAATTTTTGTGAACACTCGTGGTGCTGTGGCCAGACCGAAAGGTAAGGCTCTGAACTGAAAATGGCGCCCTTCTACTGCAAAGCGTAGAAATTTCTGGTGGGCCGGAAAGATGGGAATATGCAGATAAGCATCCCTTATGTCGATCGAGGCTAACCATTCCTGCCCTTGTAGGGCGGTGGCCACCGATCGGATCGACTCCATCCGAAAAGTCCTGATATTTAGGAACTTGTTTAGCCCTTTTAGATTTAATATGGGCCTCACGTCCCCATTTGGTTTGGGGACTGTGAAAAGGTTCGAGTAAAACCCGAATCCGCTTTCTTCCAGGGGAACCTTCATGATTACACCTTGGAGCAATAGTTGTTCTAGTGCCAGAAGGAGGGATCCTCTCTTCTGGGGATCTCTTGGCACGTTTGACCTCATAAATTGGGCAGGAGGAGTGCCTTTTAACTCCAGCTTGTATCCCAGACTTACTGCGGAGAGCACCCATCTGTCTCTGATGGTGTCCCGCCAGGTCTCTGTGAACAACTGAAGCCTTCCCCCCACCCGATTGAGTGGGGGCAACCCTTCATGACTTGGGGGGAGGTTTTGTACCTCTCTTGATCCAGGGCTTCTTGTTACCCTGTGATTGTCCCTGATTTCTGCCCCCTGAATTTGACCGCGGAGGCCGTCGGAACTGCTTCACAGCCGATGTGCCCGGGACTGGAGAAGTAGGCCTCTTAAAAGAAGGACTTCTACTCTTGTTCTTAACCGGTAAGAGTGAACTTTTACCGGCAGAAATTTTCTGGATATATTTGTCCAGATCTTCTCCAAATAAGCGTTCTCCATGAAATGGGAAGCTAACCAGCAGTTTCTTACAGGGAGCTTCAGCAGACCAGTTTTTGAGCCACAGAAGCCTACGCATATGTACTATAGACAGCGTAAAGCGGGAGGCCTGTTGGATTGTATCCTTTATGGCGTCCACCGCAAAACACAAGGCTCTAGGCAGGTCAGCTAGGGCAAGAGCCTGCTGATCTGGTAAGTCCCTTAAGACTTGTTTCAACTGATCTTTCACTGCTTGGCAGACTCCAATCGCTCCTACCGCAGGTTGTGTCACCATGCTTGCTGTAGAGAAAGCAGATTTTAGTAAAGACTCCAATTTTTTATCTATTGGGTCTTTGAACATTGGAACATTATCTACTGGACATGTCAGTGATTTGTTCACAGAAGAGATGGCTGTGTCCACTGTAGGGACCCTCCATTTTTTTATGAACTTATCCTCCATGGGATAGATCACCGGAAATCTCTTGGGGGGAGCAAATATTTTATCAGGGTGCTCCCAATCCTGGTAAATAAGCCCTTCTAATAAAGGGTGGATTGGGAAGGAACAGACAGCCTGGGGAGCTTTTAGCGACCCCAGCGAGGAAACCGTAGTGGATGGTGGTTCCGCCAGTGGCATTTTAAATGCTGATCGGACCATGTTAGTCAGAGACTGAACCCATAATCTTTCAGCCTGAGATGCTGAGAAAGGTTCTTCCACTGTTGATTCCTCCATAACTGAATCAACCTCATCCTGATCCCCTTCAGGTAGGTCGATCCCTGTGTGGGGCTGTTCCTCCACTAACAGGCACTCAGAAGGAGGAGACGGAGATCGGACGCGCTTTCCCTGTGACAGGGAAGCAGCGATCAATGCTGTTAATCTCTCTTCCAATCCTCCCAGAGTTGAGGATAAAACCTCCTCTGTTATATATACAGGAGCAGGTGGACTGGGGACAGCCGCAGCACCAGGTACTCCTGCGGGGTTTCTACGGCTACTGACCTCTGAATTCTCAGGGGAGATTGGTGCAGTACAAGCATGCCCAATATCCTCAGAGCCCGATGGAGACCCCTTTGGCTTCCTGGAAGATCTATTTCCGGAGCGTCTGGACGACATATCCTTTAAGCACAAAGCTGAGGTATTCCCGTTGTCATACACCAATTTTGCTGGTAATAGTCTAACAAAGTTGCTGCTATATACCAGCTGGTGTCCACTAAAGTGCCTTTCTATGGGGATGCCTGCATCAACCACCTCTGTGTGCCACTGTTTGTTGCTAGCTCTGTTTGCATCCAGCTGACACTTGTACTGTGTCTTTATACAAGCTGGGACGCCTGCACATGCGCAGAAGCGCCGTGGCGCGCATCGAGCGTCATCCACCCGCCCCGCCCCTTTTTTTTCATAGGAGGCGCGTGCACGCGCCCGCGCGCGCGCCCGTGCGCCATTGGCGCCCTTTTCGAAACCAAACAGGGACTAGGAGCCAGGGCCCTTTTTGCCGGAGGGCCTGTGCGGTGGATGAGCGCAGCAACAGGGCAGAGGAAGTGGATTCCCACAGAGAAACTTACCAACTGCCTGGATCTTTTGACTTGAGAAAACCAAAGATCCACATGACAAGAAAAATGGACCACAGCGGCCTCTAGTGGTTTAACACAGGTACCGCGGTCCTCCTTTTTTTTTTTTTTTCTCTTGACTACTATTAAAATTTTACATTTTCAGTAGTTACAGGCATACACAGATATTAGCGGGAATACCGTTAGGTAACAGACAGAAAGACAAATTAGGCTTGGGGGTCCCCCAATAGAACCAAGTTCCTGGGGGCCCCCACTTACCTGATCCCCGCCGCAGGACTCTGTTTGGTCCACAGAAGCCCAAACTTCACCTATCACGGCAGGCATTGTAATTAAACCATCAGGGACCGGGTTCCCAAGGATTCCACTCCCCTGGACCTGTATAGCACCCTGCACAGACAACATCTTGGTCGTGGGTATGACCAGAGCTCTGGATCCCAGGGTCCAGCCCTCCTAAGAGAGGCATTACAGGCAAAACCTTGCTCTTCCGCTGCAAGGCCCGGGTACCGACCGTTTAGCTATGAAGCTTTTTTGGTGGGATCCGGAACAGCTTACTAAGGCCCAAAAGAACCTGTACGCAAGCCCAGTGAAAACACATGTTACTCTTTGGCCAACACCTTAGACACTGGCAAAAAACTGAGGTGCTCCCGGATGGGAGGGGCTTATATAGGGGAGGGTACTTCCGGTTTGGAAGTGGCCAGTGCCAGCACCTGAAGGTAATCTATATAACCCATTAGTAATGACTAAGTCGCTCTGTGTCCCGTGATTTAAATTCTTTATTTAAAGATGTGTCACAGGTACAATAAAAAGGCAACTTCTCAGAACAAGCAATCAATGCAGAGCTTTTTCAGTACTACCATTACTACGTACTATATTATGAAATATGAAAACAAATAATGGCAATAAGAAATACAAAACATTCTTATCTTCATGTAGGAAACCCCTCAGGCAGGTCATACCAAAGGCAAGCCCGCCTGAGGGGGGGATTCTCTAAATTGCTATGGAAATCTGTCACATCATAGAGGGAAGTCTAAAATGGGGTAGAGAATGCTGTCCTGTACACACCATATTTTCATCTACTTATTTGAAAAGAATTAGAAAAGAAACAGGAGAGAAAAAAACAAAAAAAAAAACAAACAAAAAAAAAAGAAGTGAAGAAGAAGTAAAAAAAAAAAAAAAAAAGGGGGGGGGGAGGGGTTGCCTCCCAGGAGAAGGCACCAGTAGCGTCAGTCAGGCAGCAGAAACCTCTGATAAAGGGTCTTAATCAAGTATATTGGAGGAATTCATCCGAGAAGCGGAAAAGGTCCCAATGTATCCATCTGGACTTGTGTTCCTCAGATTTCTCCTGCAATGCCACTGTTAGATCTTCCATCTGCCCTATGTCTTTCACTCTCGCGAACCACTGAGCTACCGTTGGTGCCGACTGTTGTTTCCACAAAGGCGGAATACAAGCCCGTGCAGCATTTAGGAGGTGTTTGAGAAGGGATTTGTGGTATCGTTTCCTTGACAATGGGGTGAGGTTAAGCAGGACCGCAGCTGGGTTATCTTGCAGTGAGATGTCTGTGAGCTTATGTATAAGCTTAAGCACTGGTTGCCAGAAAGTAGCAAGTGTAGGACACTCCCAGAAAATATGTAGAAGGGTACCCGAATGGAGGCCACAACGCCAGCAACGGTCTGTCTGCAGAGGGAATATTTTTGCCAAAACTGAAGGGGTTCTGTACCAACGTGTCAGAATTTTGTACGTGGTTTCCTGGTACCTACTGCAAAGGGAGGACTTCTGAGCAAAAAAAAGTATTCTCTCCTTTTGAGGTTCGGTAAAGGTAACTTGTAGGTCTCTCTCCCATTTGGCTAGGAACGGGGGGTCTTCTGTGGCATGGAGATCTAACAAAGATTTGTATGAGGCTGATAAGGATCCCCGGATCGGGCCCTCTCCCAGACAGAGCTCCTCGAAAGAGTGGAGCCTATGCGTAAAGAGCGCCGGGCTAGGCAATGATCTAAAAAAGTGCGATAACTGCAAGGTCCTCCAGTGATCTAGTTTAAGAGGGGCCCGTCCAGAGAGCAATGTCTCCGGAGACATCCAACTGGACGGTCGCAATAGTTGCGAGGCCCCCAGAAGTCCCTTTGAGCTTTGCGATAAGAATGCCGGATCGGTGAGACCGGGCAAAAACCCAGGGTGCCCTACAATCGGCGTCATTGGGGAAGGGAAACTGCTTAGTGTAGAAAGTTGGAAAAACCTGTCCATTTTGGTTAAAGTGGGGCCAATCAACGGATGAGTAGTTAAGCGTGTAACGTGGGTTTTCCCCGCCCAGGGCAGCCCAGGGAGCGGAACCTGGGCTGCCTCTTGTTCCAGCGACACCCAGAGTTTCGAGGCACTGTGTCGGCACCAGTCAACAACCCTGGCCATATGTACTGCAGTATAGTATAGGGCCGGGTCCGGGAAACCCACTCCGCCCTTCAGCTTAGGTCGTAACAGTAACGATCTACCAAGGCGTGGGTGTTTACCTCTCCATATGAATTTGATAAATACCGACCGAACCGCATGAAAAAAGGTCTGAGGTATTCTCACCGGCAGTGCCTGCAATAAGTACAGCAATCTGGGCATCGCGTTCATCTTAAGTACGTTGCAACAGCCAAACCAAGAAAGGGCTAAAGGGTCCCACTTTTTGAGGTCAGCGATTAGCGTTGACAAAAAAGTTTGGTAGTTGAGGGCGAGTATGTCATTTAGGTTTGCCGGGATTTTCGTTCCTAGGTACTGAATCGAGCGGGTAGCCCATTTGAATGGAAAATAGGGGCGTATGCTCGCTCTGGTAGCATCTGTTAAGGAGATATTTAATGCCTCCGATTTTTGTAAATTGACCTTAAACTTAGACAAACTACTATAGCGTTTCAACTCCTGTAGCAAGAAGGGCAAGGAGGTAAGAGGCTCAGAGATATAAAATAAGAGGTCGTCGGCATACGCCGCCACCTTGTGTTGGTAGTTGCCGGCTTTGATGCCTCGTATAGACGGGTTACCTCTAATATGTTGTAAGAAAGGTTCTAGAGAGAGAACGAATAGTAGTGGGGACAAGGGACAACCCTGTCTGGTGCCATTGGATATGGAGAAGGGACTGGAATCGTAGCCATTTACTCGTACTGTGGCGGTCGGGTTCTTATAAATGGCTGAAATCCATGACAGGATGGGGTCCGGTATTCCCACAAATTTGAGTGTCTGTTGAAGAAAGGTCCAGTCCACCCTGTCAAAGGCCTTCTCGGCATCTGTGGACAGGAGTAAGAGTGGAATATGGGAGCGTTTTGCTGTGTCTATGATGTTCAATGTCCGGATAGTGTTGTCCCTAGCCTCTCTATTTTGAATAAAACCAACTTGATCTGGTGCAATTAAACGTTGCAACAAGACGTTCATCCTGGAAGCCAGGATTTTGGTGAATAGTTTCATGTCACAATTTAGAAGGGAAATAGGCCTATAGCTGGCACAGAGTAACGGGTCTTTACCCGGTTTAGGGATCACTGAAATTGATGCACGTTGCATGTCTGCAGGGAATCCGTGTCCGTCTAAGACTGCGTTGAAAGCCGTGATAAAGTGAGGTGCCAAGGAATCCTGGTACTGCTTATAGTAAAGGAGGGTAAATCCATCGGGGCCGGGAGCCTTACCAGACTGAGTGTCAGCTATTGCCGCTGCAAGTTCTTCTACTGTAATGGGCTTAGAAAGATCCCCACGCTCTTCTGTAGTCAGTGTAGGGAGATTGGCTTCCCTAAGATAGTCGCAGATGTCCGAGGGGCTCCGGGGTGACAAATCGGAGGGGGAAGGTTGGTCTAAGTTGTACAGTTTAGAGTAAAAGTCTCGGAAGCTCTCCGCAAGTTCCGGAGAAGAGTGGACTTTAGACCCAGATGACGAAAGTAAAGCTGGTATATATGTCTGTGATCGCCTAGTACGTAAGGCATTGGCCAGTAAGCGGCCGCATTTATCTCCATATTCGTAAAAAGAGCGGCGGGCCTTCAACAGAACATGTTTCGCTTCGTATAGGGAATGTTCCCTTATGACTTCTCGGAGCCTAGTCAGCTCCGATTCAATCGTACGGTCTGGTCTGGCCTTGTGTTGACATTCTAAGGAGTGAAGTTTAGCTAGAAGGTCGGACAAGATTTTGAGACGACGTTTCTTGGCTGCATGGCCATGTTTAATTATGATTCCCCTAATATAACATTTATGTGTGGACCACACAGAGATCGGATTGTCCACAGAGCCTACATTAGTGGAGAAATATAAGGCAAGTTCTTTACGGATATCCGCCGCAATATCGGGGTCAGTTAAGAGGGCCTCATTGAGTCGCCACGTGGAAGTCTTGGGGGACGCTTGGGAGAGTGTAAGCTCCAGAGTGATTGGGGCATGGTCTGAGAGTGCGATGTGGCCAATGTCTGTTTTGGTGACCAGGGGTATCGCCGAGTGTTTTAAAAAGAAGAAGTCTATTCTGGAATAGAAGCCATGTACATTTGAATAAAAGGTGTAATCCCGCTCCTGCGGATGAAATATTCTCCATATATCGATCAATTGATGTGAGTGCAAAAGGTTCTTGAGGTGAAGTCGGGCTCCTCGGGGTAGAGAGGACAAGCTTGAGGAGGAGTCTCTGTGTGGGTCCAAGGTCAAGTTGAAGTCCCCTCCCAAGACCAGAGTTCCTTCGAGAAAGGTGTCAAGGGTAGATAAAAAGATCTCAAGGGTTGGGAGTGGATTGGAGTTGGGGAGGTATATGTTCGCGAGAGTGAAAGTCTGAGAGAAGATCTTTCCCTTCAGAAGCAAGAATCTACCCTCCTGATCATGGTGTACATCACAGAGTTGCCATGGTAGGGATTTAGATATGAGGATACTCGTCCCCTTCGATTTTGAGGATGAGGACGGACTATGGTAGGCCGTCGGAAAGTGTTTGCTGGATAGCCTGGGTATCTTGTCCGCCCTGAAATGAGTCTCCTGGAGAAATGCAATGTGTGCTCTGTGTCTCCAGAGCTCGGCTAGACAGCTAGTGCGTTTCTCCGGCGAATTCAGCCCCTTCACGTTCCAAGAGAGGATCTTTACCGCCATACTGCTAAAGATTCCGCCTCCGCTGGCGCCCTCCCCCAGGGCGTGGAATGTAGGAGAGGGAAAGAAAAAAAAAAGGGGGGGAGGGAAGTTTAGAAGATGAGAGAAAAAGCAAAGAAAAAGGAAGAGTCTAGAGAGAGATAGAAACTCCGCAGAGTAAAGCTACTGCCACCAGGGCAGAGTGTACCTAGTGTGGGAGGTAGTAAGGCACGGTTAGGCACAGAGCCCCGCCATTGGCGTCCCCGCAGCCAGCATCGACCAGTGTTGGTGCACCGGCAGTGTCCAAAAGTGATGTAATACATGCAGAACGACAAACCATCAAACAAACCACGGCTTAAGTACATTGGTAACAAGGTGAGTATTGAGAAAGTATCACTCAGGGAATACAGCCATGAGAACATTAGTCAGTGAAATTGAACATCAAGGAACCTAAAGTGCACTGTAATAAACCATAAAAAAAAAAAAAAACAACAAAAAACAAAAACAAAAAAACAAAACAAAAAAAAACAAAAAAAAAAACAAAGAGGGATCTATAGTAACCTTTTAACGCATAGGGGAGATCCTCCCCAACCCGTGACCTAAAACACGCCATCCCACCTCTGAAGCCCATTAGGAAACTCCCTGCAACGGAAAGGGTAGAATCTGCACTGGTCTAATGCTCTAAGCTCGGGACAGGCTGACCGATCAACCCTAGAACCCCAGGGGCAACCAGCCCCCAGGCCCGTCCCAAGGAAGAGCTGCTACTCCCCAGTGCGGTCCGAAACTCCACAGTCTGACCCATGAAGCCCCGGGTGCACAATCGGGAACGCAGCAGGCAGAGAAATGCAATTTTAATAGGCATAAATGGCAGTGCAACAAATGATGTATAAGTCAAAAAGGAGGATTATTTTAACACTGTATATAGCAAGGGCAGCCCTCGCTGTTCAGCTGACCGAGGCAATCTATCACTTTACTGAAACTGCTGTGACAGCAGGAAGGTAAAGTCACCTGGTTGCATCCAGGGGGGTAGATATATTTCGCCCAGATTCAGGCTTTACGCCGATTTGTACAACTAGGTGGAGAGTTGTATAAGGCTAGTGTGCTCATGGATGACTCATACCTCTAGGGAGAGGGCTGGGCGTCGTGCAGACAGGGAGTTGATGAGACCAGCTGAACCTTGTCAGCTCATTTAGGCCTCTATAAGAAAGCCCAGCTTCATTAGATGTTAGCTCATGCCTGGAACCAGACCTGTGTGGACTGTCTAGGGAGAGTGAACCCCTGTGCGGTGAGAGAAAGCCTGTGTGGCTATATTTTGCTTGGACATTTAAAACCAGGGACTAGGACAGCACTAGGCTGATCCCAGTTGTTAGTTAGGAAACCTGTATGTTTAGTCAGAGGTCAAGTTGACCAGGATTTATTTTGTTTATGTTTTTTTTGCCTTGCTGTGTTTTTGTCACTGTAAATAGAAAATAAACCGCACCTTTTTGATTTTGAAAACCACAACCTCCGTCTGCTGGGCCTGTTTTTGGGTGGGGAGCCCATCCCGGGGGTCACACATACCCGCTGCCGAGCTAACCCCCTCACAGTTGGTGGAGAACCAGTGGCAGTTTTTTTTTAAGCCAGCATGGAGGAGATACTGAAACAGCTGGCTCTAGCAAATGCCAATCAACAGCAGACAAATGCAGGTTTGCAAAGGAGCCTTGCAGCCCAGCAGCAAGCTCATCAACAGAGCCTTGCAACTTTACAACAGAGTCTGGAGGCTCAGCAACAAGCCCAACAGCAATCTGAGGCCCGCTTCATAGACCTGTTGCAGAAGCAAGAGCAGAGACTACAACAACAGATGGAAGCAGTAATGCAGCAACGTCCGCAGACCAGTGAGGAAAGCCGTCCCACTAATACCGCGTCCTTTGGGGTGAGTCGTTTATTGACAAAAATGACTGGAGAGGATGATCCAGAGGTATTTTTGACCACATTTGAAAGGACCGCTGAAAGAGAAAAGTGGCCTGAGGAGCAGTGGGCTGGACTAGTGGCTCCTCTGTTAACTGGTGAATCGCAGAAAGCTTACTATGACCTAGAGCCTGACCAAGCAAAAGACTATGTGATGCTAAAAGCTGAAATATTGGCAAGGCTGGGTGTCACCCTGGCTGTCCGGGCTCAGCGTGTGCATAACTGGACTTTCCAGCTTGGAAAACCCCCCAGGTCTCAAATGTATGATCTCATTCACCTGAGCAGAAAGTGGCTACAGCCAGAGACTTTGTCCGCACCAAAGATTGTGGAACGTGTTGTAATGGATCGGTTTTTGAGAGCTCTTCCTACTGCCATCCAAAAGTGGGTAAGCCATGGAGACCCAGAGACGGCCGATGGTCTTGTGGATCGTGTGGAGAAATACTTGGCTACAGAGAACCTGACGGCCTCTTCCAGAGACACTCGGACTTTCCACCCTAAGACCAGACCATCCCCAGGGGCGGATAAGAGGATTCCAAGGGGTGAGGGTGGAGAGAGTGAGAGGGTGGGAGCTCTACCCCAAGTTTGGCGAGAACAGCCTGGGAAATCAGCGGCTCAAGAGGCCGCAAGAAGGATCGTTTGCTACCGCTGCCGGCAAGCGGGACATATTGCAGCAAATTGCCCGGTTGTGGAGGAACCCATGCAGTGTGACTTTCTGACGGGCAGACGTCAGTCGCTGTGTGCGACAGTCGCATGCACTGCCATTCGGGGAACTGAGAAACATTTATGCAAAATGTGTATTAATGGTAGAAATGTTGTGGTATTGCTGGATTCAGGTAGCCTTGTGACCCTGATAAAGGCTGAGTTAGTTAAAACAGAGGTCTCTGGGAATAGCAAGGTAGCCGTTATTTGTGTGCATGGGGACACCCGAGAGTATCCAGTGACTACAGTGTGTTTCGAGACCCCCAAAGGTACCCTCTCTCATCCAGTGGGCTTAGTATCTCAGTTACCGCATGACGCCATTGTGGGAAGGGATTTTCCGAAGTTCTGGGAACTGTGGGATGATCCTGAGCCCCCCACTGGTGCCCCTATGTACCAGGAATGTGATAGCCAGAACTCCCCTGAGAGTGGTGAGGACTCTCCGGAATTTCCCTTGTCAGTATTGGCAGGGGAGACTCAAGAAACTGGAGAGGAGCCCACCTCCTCAGACGAAAACCTACCGTCTGTGGAGTTTTCTGATCTTGAGGTTCACAGGGAAAACTTTGCCACAGAACAGTTGAAAGACCCCGCCCTAATAAAGGCACGGGAAAACGTAGTGAAAATAGATGGCGAGTTAGTGAACCCAGATAATACCGGCACTTACCCATACTTCAGCGTAGAGAAGGACCTACTGTATCGGGTGGCAAAAAGGGCAGAAGAAACCGTTGAGCAGCTTGTGGTGCCCAAACCTTACAGGAAGTTGGTGTTGGAGTTGGCCCATGGGCACATTCTTGGAGGTCATCTGGGGACAGAGAAAACCCGAGAGAGGGTATTACAGAGATTCTATTGGCCTGGGGTGATGAAGGACATAGAAAATTATTGTTCCTCCTGCCCTGTGTGTCAGAGGTCGGCCCCGATGCCACATTTCCGTAGCCCGCTGGTCCCTCTACCCATCATTGAGGTCCCGTTTGAGAGAATCGCAATGGATTTGGTAGGTCCTATAATCAAGTCCGCTAGGGGGCACCAGTACATATTGGTTATAATGGACTATGCCACCCGTTATCCAGAAGCGATCCCTCTCAGAAATACCTCGGCCAAAACCATAGCCAAAGAGCTATCTCTTGTTTTTAGCCGGGTGGGTATTTGTAAAGAACTGCTTACGGACCAAGGTACACCCTTTATGTCCCGGGTTATGAAAGAGCTGTGTAAATTGTTCAAAGTGACGCAATTGCGTACATCTGTGTATCACCCCCAAACCGATGGGCTGGTTGAAAGATTCAACAAAACCCTAAAACAAATGTTGAAGAAAGTGGTGGATAGAGATGGAAGGGATTGGGACTGTCTACTTCCTTATTTGATGTTTGCTATTAGGGAGGTGCCCCAATCCTCTACGGGATTCTCCCCCTTTGAGTTACTGTATGGGAGACACCCAAGAGGGCTGTTGGATATTGCCAAGGAAACTTGGGAAAGTGAGAGTTCTCCCCACAGGAGTGTGATTGAGCATGTCGCCCTGATGCAAGATCGAATTGCACAGGTAATGCCCATCGTGAAGGAACATTTGGCCCAAGCGCAGTTGGCACAGCAGAGAGTGTACAACCGTGGAGCCAAGACCCGTACCTTTTCCCCGGGGGATAGGATATTGGTACTTGTCCCTACGGTTGAAAGTAAATTCCTTGCCAAATGGCAAGGCCCCTACGAGATAATGGAAAAAGTGAGCGAAGTGAATTACAAGGTCAGACAACCAGGAAGGCGAAAGCCCGAACAGATCTATCACGTTAATCTGTTGAAAGCCTGGAGGGATAGAGAGTCCCTAGTCGCAGACACTTGGTCACCAGCTCAAACTGGTTGCGTGATTCCTGAGGTTGGAATCGCAGCCACCTTGTCACAACCCCAACAACAGGAGGTTAAGGAGTTTGTGCTTCGCAACAAGGAGGTATTCTCTGAGCTGCCGGGACAAACATCTGGGGTAGAGCATGACATTATTACCCCGCCCGGTGAAAGGGTGAAGTTAAAACCCTATCGGATCCCAGAGGCCCGACGGGAGGCAATACGGGAGGAAGTACAGAAAATGCTGAACTTAGGGGTGATAGAGGAGTCCCAAAGTGATTGGTCTAGTCCCATCGTGTTGGTGCCTAAACCGGATGGGAGCTGGCGATTTTGTAACGATTTTCGTCAGTTGAACAAAGTTACAAAATTTGACACCTACCCCATGCCACGTATAGATGAGTTGATCGACCGGCTGGGAACAGCCCGATACATGACGACTCTTGACCTCACAAAAGGGTATTGGCAAATCCCCCTGGCCAAGTCGGCCAAAGAGAAAACCGCATTTGTAACCCCAGACGGGGCGTTCCAATATAAAAGAATGCCGTTCGGGTTACAGAATGCGCCGGCCACATTCCAGCGGAAAATGGACCAGATGCTGAGGCCCCATCGGAAGTATGCTGCGGCTTACCTGGATGACATAATTGTCCATAGCACAGATTGGGCCTCACATCTGCCAAAAGTGCAAGCAGTCCTGGACTCTGTTCGGGAAGCAGGGTTTACGGCTAACCCCAAGAAGTGTACCATTGGGCAGGAGGAGGCCAAATATCTTGGGTACACCATTGGGAGGGGAGTAATAAAACCCCAACTCAACAAAGTCGAGGCCATCCAGAGTTGGCCACGTCCCAACAGCAAGAAGCAGGTACGAGCCTTTCTGGGAATCGCTGGGTATTATCGGCGATTCATTCCCCACTTTGCTTCTAAGGCTGTGCCCCTAACCAACCTGACGAAGGGGAAAGGGTCGGTCATGATTAAATGGACCCCCGAGGCTGAGGCAGCATTCCAATTCTTGAAACAAGCCTTATGTAGCCAGCCAGTGTTGTACTCACCCGACTTCTCTAGAGACTTTGTCGTACAAAGTGATGCGTCAGATGTGGGGTTAGGAGCAGTATTGTCCCAGGTCTGGAACGGGGAAGAGCACCCAGTCATTTACCTCAGCAGGAAGTTGAAGTCCCATGAGGTAAATTACGCCACCGTTGAAAAGGAGTGTTTAGCGGTGAAGTGGGCTCTAGATTCCCTTCGGTACTACCTGCTAGGTAGGCACTTTGACATGGTTACGGATCACGCTCCGTTAAAGTGGATGGCTCAAAACAAGGAAACAAATAGAAGAGTGAATAGGTGGTTCCTGGCCCTCCAGGAATTCAACTTCACAGTAAAGCATCGCCCTGGCGTTCAAATGGGGAATGTGGATGCTTTGTCTCGAGTACATGAATGCCTGATTGCTGGTGTTCCAACCCCGAGGTTAAAACAAGAGGGGGGGGTATGTGACAGCAGGAAGGTAAAGTCACCTGGTTGCATCCAGGGGGGTAGATATATTTCGCCCAGATTCAGGCTTTACGCCGATTTGTACAACTAGGTGGAGAGTTGTATAAGGCTAGTGTGCTCATGGATGACTCATACCTCTAGGGAGAGGGCTGGGCGTCGTGCAGACAGGGAGTTGATGAGACCAGCTGAACCTTGTCAGCTCATTTAGGCCTCTATAAGAAAGCCCAGCTTCATTAGATGTTAGCTCATGCCTGGAACCAGACCTGTGTGGACTGTCTAGGGAGAGTGAACCCCTGTGCGGTGAGAGAAAGCCTGTGTGGCTATATTTTGCTTGGACATTTAAAACCAGGGACTAGGACAGCACTAGGCTGATCCCAGTTGTTAGTTAGGAAACCTGTATGTTTAGTCAGAGGTCAAGTTGACCAGGATTTATTTTGTTTATGTTTTTTTTGCCTTGCTGTGTTTTTGTCACTGTAAATAGAAAATAAACCGCACCTTTTTGATTTTGAAAACCACAACCTCCGTCTGCTGGGCCTGTTTTTGGGTGGGGAGCCCATCCCGGGGGTCACACATACCCGCTGCCGAGCTAACCCCCTCACACTGCTAACATATAACCCACTGCAAAGGGAAGGGCGAAATCATCACTGGTCTAGTGCTCTGAGCCGGGGACAGGCCGATAGGCCCACCCCCAACCTCTAGGGCCATCCAGCCATCGGCCCCGCCCCAAGCCAGAGCCGTGTCTCCCACGTGTGGCTGTTAAAGTCACAGCTTAACCCATAACGGTCAGGGAACCTAATTAGGATAGAAGAAGGTGGTAAAGTGTCAGAACCATGGGTATTAGCTGCAGTGCAACAAGCAACTTGGAGGTCTAAAGGGGAGCTATACTGACTCTTTATAATGCATGGGAGGCCCTCGCCGTGCAGTGGAGCCAGGCATCTTATCATCTCACTGATAATCCAAATGTAGAGCCCCCTGTAGAGGGAAAAATGGGACCATCAGTGGTCCAATGCTCAGGTCCCGGGACAGATCGATGCACCACCCCCAAGATGTCAGGGTTACCCGGCCATCGGACCCGTCCCAAGGCAGAGCCCCAACTCTTGTGTGTGGCTGTAATGTACTCACTCCAACCCTAAAACACTCAGGGTACATATCTGGGGAAGCAACAGACAATAAAGTGTACTACCCATGGGCATAAAACACAGTGTAATGAGCAACTTGAAAGTAAAAAGGGGGAACCATATAACCCCTTATAACGTTAGGAAGAACCCTGCTTTTCAGTGATTTGAGGCATAACAATGGCCATCCCAGAAAGACCATCAGTTCACTGGTCCCTCCCTCCACAGACCAGGTGTGGCCCTCAAAAACAAAACAAAAACAAAAACAAAAAAAAAAACCACAAGGGATAAAACTGCGTATATACTGACAGTTTGCGGTGGAATGTTCAGCCGGCTGCCTCCTCATTCAGGCCCAGGGATTGGGGGTGCCCTGTCTCTCTGGCTCGGGAAAAACCACCCCGACCACGCCGATGGTAACGTTCCCTCTGTGGTCTGCCCAGAGGGGCCTGGCGTCGGGGATCACCAGAGACAAGCACTATGAGCCAGTTGGGTAATGGAATCGGATCGATCTCAGCAAAGATAAACAGGTCTGGTAGTTCCGAAGGGTGACGCATAGGGAAGGTGTCTGTTCCTTTGCGGACGATGAGATGAAATGGATGTCCCCACTTGTAGGTGAGACCCTTTTCGTTCAGAGCATCCAGGAGTGGTTTGAGGGACCGCCGCATGAGAAGGTTTTTTCTGGAAACATCCGGTAAAAGGTGAACGGCTGCGCCATCAAACTCAAGAACTCCCACCCTCCAGGCCCGCTGTAGAATGTCTTCCTTTAGGATAAAAGAGTGTAGGCAGCAAAGGACATCCCTAGGTCGGTCTGATGAGTCTGATCTTGGGCCCAGGTTTCTGTGAACTCTGTCAATGACAACCTCAGAGTCTGGCGTGCGATCCAGATAGCGATTAAAAATATTAGCCATTGTCGAGCGCAGTTCTGATTGTGGGATAGATTCTGGGATTCCCCTTAACCGTATATTCTGTCGGCGACTGCGGTTCTCCAGGTCGTCAAGGAGCAAGTGCAGGTGAACAACTTGGTCATTGAGATCAGAGGTAGACGACTGTAAGGTCCGCACAGACTGAGACACGGCACCCTGTTCCTGCTCCACTGCAGCCACTCGGGTGTCCAGTACAGACACTTCCTGTTTGAGAGCCTGCACCTCACCCCCCATTGCAGTCTCCATCCTCTGTGCCAGGGATTCAAAATCTGCTCTAGTGGGGAGCTGCTGGAGAAATGCCCATAGCCTCTGCTCAGAGTTGGCTGTAAGAGGGAGTACAGGGGACTGAGGTGGGCCACCGAGGGTACTCACTGTGACCTGGTGTGGAGGTGGCATTCCATGCTCTGCAGGGTGCACTGGGCTGAAGCACAGGGTGCCGAGTGATGCAGGAGCTGATGGAGAGGCAGCCTGTTCCAGGCCGAGCAGTTCCTCCTCCATATCTGCAGAGACCGTCAGCGACCTGGGCAGGCAGGGAGAGAGATCACATGGGGGCGAGAAGGGCGGCATCGTGTGGTCATCTGACCGCTGCTGTGGGAGATCAGGCACTGTGGAATATCCTGTAGTTAACGAGTCTGAAGAGCGGGCCGGCTCCATCTTGGAAGCTGCTGGCGTGGAGGCCGCCGGCTTTTGCGATCGCAGGTACCGATCCAGGGTGGTGACTGAGGCCGCAGGTGGTCTGTCCTGCTTCTTGGACATCCGAGGGATCTGGTGGGTGCCGGTAATGTGGGGTAAGTGAGCGGTAGCTAGCTGAAGGGAAACCGCCGGCCGGGAGCTCTGTTAGGATGCGTCCTCATGCCGCCATGCCGAGACCACGCCCCCGCAGGGTCATTTTTAAGTAATCCCAGTCCACCCTATCAAATGCATTTTCTGCATCTGTGGATACAAATAGGGTGGACTGGGACGACCTTTGAGCGTGTTGTATAAGAGATATCGCCCGGAGAGAATTATCCTTGGCTTCTCTATGTGGGATAAAGCCCGTCTGATCCGTAGAAATCCAACTGGGTATAAGGGGGAGTAGTCTGTTAGCCATTACTTTTGAATATAATTTGATATCAACATTCAATAGGGAAATTGGCCTGTAGCTACTGCATTGGGTAGAGTCCTTGTCTGCTTTAAGAATAACTGAAATGTGAGCTGTAAGAGATTCCGGGCGTAGTCCCGAGATCTGTGAAATTGAGTTGGCATAGGCAGTAAGCTGGGGCAAGAGAACGTCGCTAAATGTTTTGTAGTATCGAATAGTGTAACCGTCCGGTCCTGAGGCCTTACCTATCGGTGAAGATTTCAGAGCTGCCCGAAATTCCTCCAACGAAAGTTCAGATTCAAGTTCTCTGAGTGATGAATTTGGAATTCTAGGCAAATTCGCTTCTTTTAAGTATGCTAACGTGAGGCTACATCTCTCCTTCACAGTCAGAGACGGGGAATCACACTGCACTTTATAAAGATCTGCATAATAATCCCTAAAAGCTTTAGCAATATGAGGAGTCGCGTGGACTAAGTTACCATTAGATAGTTTTATTTTAGGGATAAATGATCTAGTCTGTTTTTCTTTAAGGGATCTTGCTAGTTGTCTGCTAGGTTTATCCCCCCACTCATAGAGTTTTTGCGAATAACGTTGGAATTTCCGAGCTGTGTCTAGATTAAGCAAATTTTTTAGTTCTTCTCGTTTCAGCGTAAGTGCTTCTAAATGGGATATGTGTAAAGTAAGTTTGTGTTGTTTATCAAGTTCAGTTATTTGATGAAGGACCTGCTCAAGTTGTTGACCATGCTCTCTTTTATTCCTTGCCCCAAGTTCTATGAATCGGCCTCTCATACATACTGTATACTCTGTCCCGTGATGCTGAGCTGTATACTCTGTCCCGTGATGCTGGGGTTGTATACTCTGTTCCGTGATGCTGGGGTTGTATACTCTGTCTCGTGATGCTGGGATTGTATACTCTGTCCCGTGATCCTGAGCTGTATACTCTGTCCCGTGATGCTGGGGTTGTATACTCTGTCCCTTGATGCTGGGGTTGTATACTCTGTCCCGTGATGCTGAGCTGTATACTCTGTCCTGTGATGCTGGGGTTGTATACTCTGTCCTGTGATGCTGAGCTGTATACTCTGTCCTGTGATGCTGGGGTTGTATACTCTGTCCTGTGATGCTGGGGTTGTATACTCTGTCCTGTGATGCTGGGCTGTATACTCTGTCCTGTGATGCTGAGCTGTATACTCTGTCCAGTGATGCTGGGGTTGTATACACTGTCCAGTGATGCTGGGGTTGTATACTCTGTCCCGTGATGCTGGTGTTGTATACTATGTCCCGTGATGCTGAGCTGTATACTATGTCCTGTGATGCTGAGCTGTATGCTCTGTCCTGTGATGCTGAGCTGTATACTCTGTCCTGTGATGCTGAGCTGTATACTCTGTCCTGTGATGCTGAGCTGTATACTCTGTCCTGTGATGCTGGGGCTGTATACTTTGTCCTGTGATGCTGGGGCTGTATACTCTGTCCTATGATGCTGAGCTGTATACTCTGTCCTGTGATGCTGAGCTGTATACTCCTGACACTATGGGTGGAAGTTAGTGGAATAGAAGATTTTTTTAGAGCAAATGCCCCAGGGATTTTGCAGGCAAAGACAAATTGTAGGTCAGGATATATCAGAAACAGTGTATAAAAGTATAAATATTTTATGACGGTAAATGAAAATCTATATTAACAATAACAATCACATACAAAGCTCATAAAAACATTAATAGTAATAATGTGCTAACAGTGAGCAGCTGCCGATATTGTTTGAACACATCCAGCTTGCGGACATCAAGTCACTTGGACTGGAGTGTGTTGATCAAACATCCCAACATGTTTCGGGAGGGGGAACAAGTTTTTTGACAACAGATTAACTTCCTTCTTCAGGGCTTATATATATGGGCATACTGTTACATTTCTAACAAGAAAGAAAAATAGTGTATGAATAGCAGGGATTTTGTAACAATTATAGAAATATATGGTTGCATCAGACTGATTTGGCTGTAGATTTGCATAGTAGATACAATAAAAAAAAAAAAAAAGGGAAAATAAAAAATATACTTACAGCTCAAAAATTGTTTGCACAATATGCATGCCTGTGAGCATTGATGT
This sequence comes from Rana muscosa, assembly GCA_029206835.1. Taxonomy (NCBI): domain Eukaryota; kingdom Metazoa; phylum Chordata; class Amphibia; order Anura; family Ranidae; genus Rana; species Rana muscosa. The sequence goes on along the minus strand of CM055123.1, from coordinate 291,964,476 downwards.
CATGCTTGGCCCTGGTTATCTGATTCATACCCCCTGATGCTGTGGTGTTGGAGTTGTAGGCTCCCCATATGCACACATACTTTTATCAGTTTATCTACTCCTATTTGGAGCTTATCCATATCAGTGGTGTTGGGCTGCAATCCAGTGGACCTTGTGACCCGGGGCTTCATATTTCAGGCATGCATATTGTGCAATCAATTTTTGAGCTGTGAGTATATTTTTTATTTTATTTTCCCTTTTGTATTTTTATTTATTGTATCTACTATGCAAATCTATAGCCAAATCAGTCTGATGCAACCATATGTTTCTATAATTGTTACAAAATCCCGATATTGTTACACTATTTTTCTTTCTTGTTAGAAATGTAACAGTATGCCCATATATATAATCCCTGAAGAAGGAAGTTTATCTGTTGTCAAAAAACTTGTTCCCCCTCCCGAAACATGTTGGGAAGTTTGATCAACACACTCCAGTCCAAGTGACTTGATGTCCGCAAGCTGGACGTGTTCAAACAATATTGGTAGCTGCTCACTGTTAGCACATTATTACTATTAACCACTTCGCACCCGGGCATTTATGAAAAGACGGCCGCATTGCGGCGCTCAATTGCCGGGAGGGCGCCCATGGACGTCCTTCTGTTTACTTCCGCAATGCGCGCCCCCCGCGGCGTGCATCGCGGAAGAGCTGTGCCCGCCATGTCACGCGGGTGCCGATGCGCATGCCTGGTGGCCGCGATGTCCGCCAGGTACCCGCGATCGGCTGTCACAGAGCCAAGGATGTGGATCTCTGTGTGTAAACACAGAGATCCACGTCCTGTCAGGGAGAGGAGACGGATGGTGTGTCCCTTGTACATAGGGACAACCATCGGTCACCTCCCTCAGTCAGTCCCCTCCCCCCACAGTTACAATCACCTAGCAGGGAACATATTGTTGTGGAGATTTTTATGGAGATGTATTTAATATGTATTGTCATAGTGTCACCCAGTGTTAGTACTTCCGCAACCCGCTCTAAAAGAGCTGATTGGGGTAGTCTGAGGCTGGTTGAATCCCGTCTGATAGGGGAAAACGTCTTGAGGTTGGAGTGTGATGTTTGCAGGGTGCGGATATGTCCACCAACGGGGGCCCTCTGTGCATTAGCATGGACGATCGTTAAGGAGGGGATATGCTCGCTCTGAAATGACATCATTGGTTATAGGCGGATGCGCGCTCTTGTCTCTGCTGTGTCTGATCAACATTGGTTGGAATTCGTAGCGTGCGTCTGCAGATAGCCTCCCTCCCCTATTCAATAATAGTATAATCTTAATATGCGTTATTCTATGGAATAGCGCAGAATAAGAATTCCTATCAACGGTAACTTTAGCCATCCTACGTTATTGTATTCATGTATGACATCTCCTGTTGGAAGGAATGTCCAGGTATTGCCATTTTCCTTGTATGGTCATTTTCCTGTGAGGAAGGAACATCCTGTGAGGTCCCCGCCCATGGGGGAGGGGATTGGTTGCTGCAGCCAATCACCTCCTGTGTGAGATCTTTTGAGTTTAATAAAAGCCTATGATTAGGCGTCGGCTAGTCAGTCTATGCTGGGATGGCCTGACGATAAGATCTATGTGTGAGCCTTGCTTCTTGGATGAATGATGGAATGAACGGTGAGTGGATTTTAGCAAACTTAAAGATAGCATTATTGCAAAAAGATGAATCTAAAGTGTGTGCTTATAGAGCACAGGAAATATAGGCTGTGTGCTCTGCAAACAGCCTAGGAATTCCACAACAGAATGGCGACTCTGGTGGGACCAATTGTGGCCTCTTTGAGCATGAGATCAGCAGAGGAGGAGAGTGGACCTGCGATGTGATTGATGCGTGAAGAGGCTGTACTTTGAAACAAACAAAAAAATGTTTGTCTTTTTGAAATAATGCTTTAAGTTTGCAGTGTGTGTGCGTGTGTATGTCTGCGAATCCGATTGTATGCTTGTGAATTTGATTGTGTGTGCCTGTGTGTGATTAGATTGTTTGTGTGATGTAGGACATGTGTACCCATGAGTGCGATTGAAATTGTGTAAGAGATGGCTGTTTGTGCGATGTACTGAGCAGTTTGTAAAGTGGACGATTGTTTGTGAACCATGAGGTTTAGCGGGGGAGGGGCAGGCAACATGGCTATCACTGCCAACATGTTTGAAAGTTGTGTATCTATTGACTTTCCAATTTTCATTACAAAGTTGTGTGTAGTGTTTGTGCCTGTGTGAATGCTGATGGAAACTGTATATTGTGTATGAAATGAAGGTATAGATGTGGGATTATTCAGTCTGCAATGTGTGTGTTTGGGTGAGCTTTTTGTATTTCTCAGAGGTTTGTTTGTGAGCTATGTGCTTGAATGGGGGAAGGGCTTGCCCACTGTTTGCAATGGAGAATGTTTTGTGTTGCTGGGGCTATGCCCTAAGGGAAGGACAATGGTGCTGGAAGGGAAACGCCCTGAGAGATAATCTGATGTACAACCAACAATATACTGTATGTGTGTGGTGAATATCTCAGAGTATATTAACTTAGAGAAATGAACATGTTTTTAATATTGTCATGTAACTAACATTTATTGAATGTGCTGTTTAGTTGGCAAAAGGGAGGCTAAGTTTGTAAGTGTACATGTGGTCCTTGTAGCGTGTAGCTGACACCTTTTTCAGTGGATTTTGATGATAATTTAGAAAAGTTTCAATGGTGTAGTCAGTCTTTGTGGAGAAAAGCATTTTTGGTTCTCTAGTGAAGAGATCCTGGTTTTGGCGGGAAAAAGTAATGGCGCCATTCTTGGTTTTTGTTAGCCTTGCAGGTTTGTCTGCCATTTTGAGGCACAGTTTTTCCTTAGCCTGTGGGTATCCCATAAGGGAAGGTGCAGCCACCTTTCCTTTGGGTATGATATCATGTGACCATGCTGTGGCATTCGTCAGCTATGTTGCTGGTGGAATTTCTCAGCCTTTGGGGCAGATTTTGATGTTTGGTGCGAATATAGTGCAATCTTTTCTGCGTTGGAACCTGGTGGAGGCAATTTGTGTTTTTCTTTGTGTAGGGGAACCAATGTGGTGTTCATTGTGACGTCCCATGCTGGTTTTGGCGGGAAAAATTGCATGCGTTAATAGCGCCATTGTTGTCCATGAGGTGTGCGGTTTTCATCCACCATTTTGCTGTCCTGGCTTGTCGGCCATTTTGAGAGATGTTTACAGTTTGAGATAGGAAGTTCCAGTTTAGCAAACACGGCTCCTGAATATGCTGTATTGGCATTTGTTGATCGGCGTAGTTTTCTTATGTTTTATGCGTTTACAGTTTGACCTGTGCACTGCTGGGAAGAGTAGTGAGACACCAGGGTGACATACTGAGAGACTGGTTTTTGTTTAATGAATTCGCTGGTTTAAATTGTTTTTCTAAGCATCGCCTTTTGAGTTGAGTAGAGTGGTATCTTGAAATAGCGCGGTCTTACCCCGAGGGGCCACAACGTGCTTGCGGACACACGCACATGCTGGGGCCTATTTATGGATGGGATCTGGCTGACCTACCAGCAGTTGGAGTGTGGGAGGAGGCCAACGCAGAGACAGGGACAACATGCAAACTCCATGCAGATGGTGTTAGGAGAAAGGTTTCTCTGTTTTCATTTAAGTGAATGTAAGCTATTGCAGGGTCAGCTGACTTTGCAGTATATGCGCGGCGGTTTTTTTTTGCATTGGATTTTGGTTTTAAGAAAAACTTCACTTTACACTGAATTTTGATAGATTGTAAGACTAACAGAGTTTTTGTACAATGATGTGTTTTTATGTTTGGATATTTGGGAGTTTCCCAGAGAGCAATTCATTTTTTTGGAACTTGTACTGTATAGCCATCTTTTGGCAGGAGTTTGTATTTTGAGTCCCAACTTATGGTTTGACTTCCAGGGAATGTGGGTCAGGGGGGATTCCCTCCCATTTGCAAAGCGGGTTTTATTCCATCATTTCCTTGACAAGGTTTTAAATTGTTGAAATATATGATGTGTAGCCATGGATTTTTTGAAGTCTTGATAGACAAGGCGATTATGGCTAACGCCTCCCCTCCCCCTCCCTCTTCCTGAACAATTGATATGTAAATAAACCAGTTTTTTTTTTTTAAGAGCTGAGCATAACCGGAAGTTTCTTTTCAGCATTTATATATCAGCAGAAAGTTAGTGGGAGGAGCTTGGGGTTGTCTGAAAGGTTGGCAAATGAGATTTGTGTTTGGAAGGAAAATGGAAAGCATTTTTGCATTTGAAAGTCTTTTATATTTTGTTCCAGTTTTGTGAAGTTTTGTACTGTAATACAGTTTTGGGTAGAGAGCAAACGGGGGCATCACCATTATTTTATCATCTAGATACAGAGAGAGAAGCCACATTGTTCTGCAGGTGGTAAACTGGCGTAAGTGTTCTGTGTGGTTTAGTCTGACAACGCAGTGTATGGGTGTATAGCGGAAAATGCTTGTGTATGCATGCACTGTGAGGGGTAGAGGCCTAATTCGGGGGTTGATCTGTGGTTGTTGTAGTTCCAAAAGTGTTGGGACAACAAGCCATAAAGTTGACGCCTCGGTTAGGGTTTCTAGTTGGAGGACTTGACCATATAGTGGTTGTAGTTCTGCAATTCACCGTATAAGAAGACACCGGGCGGTGATCTCCGAAATGGGTGCAATGGTTTAACCTGGAGGCAGGTTTAAGACGATAAGCCGATTCGAATCGCCATGGACACAAGGAGGTCTGTGCAAAGGGAAGGAATGGAGGCTTCCCATAGTCAGACGGTCACACAGTGCACGAAGCCTAGTTTTGGGGCAAAGGCCTTTGAACCCCAAAAAGATTAATATAGGTCGTCCAAGGATACTATTTTGGGTATATCTCTGGAATGGATGTAGTTGAGCTGCGGCTTCAGAAATCTGTAATGATGAGGAACGGTGGCTCATGCCCGTTTGTTTGAACTTTGTTTGGTTGGTCCATGCAAGCTTCTCGAGCTGCTCTCATATTCCCATTGTATTTTTTCCTATTGCTGAAAGAGTGAAGGTAGAATTCTGGCTGTTTTTGTTTTTTTCATTTGTGGTTTTGGAAACTGGGAAGTATTTCCCCCACGTTTGTATCGGAATGTTTGTATGTAGTAACGTGAATATGTTCGAACTTACCGCGGCGATCCTTCGATGCGTCGCGGCTGTTGTATTTTTGTAGGAACGGGAAAAGTAAGGGTTACAGAGGGTTTTGTTTGAATCAGTTTTGAAAGAATGTCATTGACAATTTACCAATGTACAGGAATGTCATTATTGTTTTACCATTCTTTGCAGGTTAAATATGAAGAATAGAGTAATGATTTTGCTTATAAGTATTTTTCAGGTCCAAGGAGTTTGTACACAGAGAACAGGTGTATGTGGACAGCGGTACATATGGATAAATATGAGTCTAAGGGAGGTAAAAGTATCATAGGTTATTTCATTGTTTCTTTTTTCCTGCACCACACATTTCTTCCTTCAGTCTGTAATGAGGAAGAAAAGGGGGGAGAAGTGATAAATGTAAGAGTGACAGTTTTTTTTTCAAACTAATAATAACCTCTGTAATTCTAACCAAGTTTGTGCCAAGACTGTCTTTCTTTGATAGAATTTGAATCGGCAAGCAGCAGTCTGGTGAAGTAGGTTCCCATCCCAGAGGCTAAGAACCTTTTGTCAATGGCTCCAGGTATTGTAAGCCACGCACAGGTTATGCAGTGACCACAGTCCCGATGTCTGGGTTATTGTCATATGAGGGTTGTTTGGAAGTCAATCAAAACCAGAGTCGTACTTTCCTCATTAGCTGTCACTTATATTCTCGGCTGATGGGGTGGGTGCGATCGTTGTGACATGAACTTCAAAATGTCCACCAAAAGGTTTTCACGAGTCCCTCCTGGACCCTGACTTAATAATCAGTTTACATTCTTTAAAACCAGGTGACTGGGTCATTGTAAAGAAGCTTGAGGGATGAGACCACGCCAGCCACTGCAAGAAGCGGCTCAACCACACCAAAGAATGAGGAGTATCTTTGTTTATTTATATTTTTGTTGTTTAGTAAATTTTAGCAAGGGTAACGGTGAAAAGCATCCCAAGTTATTATGTAAAGTGTATTACCTGACTAGCTCAGAAAGCGAACAGGACCGATGGTCTGTTCTGAGTCTTCACACAGTTTTAGTCCCCAGCGATGACAGCGGTACATGCCATTTATGATGTTATTTTGGGTATGAGGAGTTTTGACAAACTAGTGAAGACTCCAGACAGACACTTGTCAATGGAATCTAACGATGTATTTTTAGAGGGTAAAATTGGTTTTAGTTTTAATGGCTCTGTCTCTTGTCGGTTTGGGTATCTAGGCAGCCCACAAGTGTGTTTGAACTTTAGTTTGGTGTTTATGCGGATCTGCAGCTTATAAAGGTAATTCCCCCAAAGCAAGAGGTTCATGCGCGATGGTGAAGCTGTCCCAGCATCTTAGGTCGCGGCCGATTGCGAGGATCTGATGGCGCAGGAAATTAAGAATGGCAGGGACAGCTAGAAGGGATTTGTTCACCAACCCCGACCAGGTCTGGGCATGGGGTCCTGGATGTACAAGGTGGGGGGCTCGGGCTTGGGATACGATTGAACAATTCTCATCCGTTAAGGATAGGGTTCTTCATGTAATTGTTGAAGCCAGAGCTGTAGCTAAGTGAAGGTTGGGAGTCTATTTTAAGGGTCTGGAAATCTTTGGGGATCTAATTTTTATTTTACAGCGGATCGTGGTTAAAGGAAGTGGGAATATATATACTCATGTCGTTTTATTTCTATTCTTTCTATGTCGTGACGAGGTGCTCCTGTTGCCTGATTTGACGCGTGACCAGAGTTTCCTTGATGAGACGCCCCGAAGTCGGACCCACATACAAGACACAGAGGATCACGGACGGATCGGCGATTACTACAGCTCACCATGTCGTGTCCTCCTTTATAAGTCATGCCCCTGAAGAGTAGAGTCTACATGTCAAGCTGTGTTTTCCTTTTTATGGACTAAGGACCGATTCATTTACAGGTGTAAGAAGCAGATCAACTCTCATCGAGGGACACATGGGGTGCATATGACAAAAAAGGAGGACTGTTGTGGAGATTTTTATGGAGATGTATTTAATATGTATTGTCATAGTGTCACCCAGTGTTAGTACTTCCGCAACCCGCTCTAAAAGAGCTGATTGGGGTAGTCTGAGGCTGGTTGAATCCCGTCTGATAGGGGAAAACGTCTTGAGGTTGGAGTGTGATGTTTGCAGGGTGCGGATATGTCCACCAACGAGGGCCCTCTGTGCATTAGCATGGACGATCGTTAAGGAGGGGATATGCTCGCTCTACAATGACATCATTGGTTATAGGCGGATGCGCGCTCTTGTCTCTGCTGTGTCTGATCAACATTGGTTGGAATTCGTAACGTGCGTCTGCAGATAGCCTCCCTCCCCTATTCAATAATAGTATAATCTTAATATGCGTTATTCTATGGAATAGCGCAGAATAAGAATTCCTATCAACGGTAACTTTAGCCATCCTACGTTATTGTATTCATGTATGACATCTCCTGTTGGAAGGAATGTCCAGGTATTGCCATTTTCCTTGTATGGTCATTTTCCTGTGAGGAAGGAACATCCTGTGAGGTCCCCACCCATGGGGGAGGGGATTGGTTGCTGCAGCCAATCACCTCCTGTGTGAGATCTTTTGAGTTTAATAAAAGCCTATGATTAGGCGTCGGCTAGTCAGTCTATGCTGGGATGGCCTGACGATAAGATCTATGTGTGAGCCTTGCTTCTTGGATGAATGATGGAATGAACGGTGAGTGGATTTTAGCAAACTTAAAGATAGCATTATTGCAAAAAGATGAATCTAAAGTGTGTGCTTATAGAGCACAGGAAATATAGGCTGTGTGCTCTGCAAACAGCCTAGGAATTCCACAACAATATTAACCCCTTGATCGTCCCCTAGTGTTAACCCCTTCCCTGCCAGTCACATTTATACAGTAATCAGTTCATATTTATAGCACTGTTCGCTGTATAAATGTGAATGGTCCCAAAAATGTGTCAAAAGTGTCCGATGTGTCCGCCATAATTTCGCGGTCACAATAAAAATCGCAGATCGCCTCCATTACTAGTAAAAAAATAAAATAAAAAAAATGTCATAATTCTATCCCCTATTTTGTAGGCGCTATAACTTTTGCGCAAAACAATCACTATACGCTTATTGCGATTTTTTTTTTACCTAAAATATGTAGAAGAATACGTATCGGCCTAAACTGAGAAATTTTTTTTTTTTTAAAAAATGGGATATTTATTATAGCAAAAAGTAAAAAATATTGTGTTTTTTTCAAAATTGTCGCTTTTTTTTGTTTATAGCGCAAAAAATAAAAACTATTATTATCAAATGCGTCAATTTTGGACGTCAATTTTGTTTGGGAGACACGTCGCACGACTGCGCAATTGTCATTCAAAGTGTGACAGTGCCGAAAGCTGAAATTTCGCCTGGGCAGGAAGGGGGTTATGTGCCCAGTAAGCAAGTGGTTAATGTTGTTATGAGCTTTGTATGTGATTGTTATTGTTGATATAATTTTTCATTTAATAAAATATTTATAAAATATTTATACTTTTTATACGCTGTTTCTGATATATCCTGACCTACAATTTGTCTTTGTCCGCAAAATCTCTGGGGCATTTCCTCTAAAAATTCCATATCATTTGGGATGTGACTCAGACTGTCAGGATTATCACCACACTTGGCCAGTTCCTGCCCCATATTTTTGAACTTAGTGGAATAGAGGGGACGGAGTGTGTGTATTCTATAAGGGGTGGGGCTTATGAGAAATGGGATGGGTCAAAGGGGAGGGGCGGAGTCTTGCGCCCGCCCATCCTAAAACTTCACCAGCTGCCACTGTTTGTGTGTCTAAACACATAAATCCCCATTCTAACAGAAGAGGAGAGACAGATCGTCTGTTCCTAGTAACTAGAAACAGCGATCTATCTCCTCCTCTAGTCAGTCCCTTCCCCCCACAGTTAGAAACACACACGAGGGAGAACATTTAACCCCTTCCCTGCCAGTGACATTTACACAGTAATCAGTGCATTTTTATAGCACTGATCGCTGTATAAATGTCAATGGTCCCAAAAATGTGTCAAAAGTGTCCGATCTGTCCGCCGCAATGTCTCAATCCCACTAAAAATTGCAGACCGCCGCCATTACTAGTGAAGAAATAAATAATAGAAAAATGCCATAGATCTATCCCCTATTTTAAAGACGCTATAACTTTTGTGCAAACCAATCAATATACGCTGTTTTTTTTACCAAAAATATTTAGAAGAAAACATATTGGCCTAAACTGATGAAGACATTTTTTTTTTGGGGGGGATATTTATTATAGCAAAAAGTAATCGAATATCACAAAAAGAAGGCTTAATTTGTGGTAAAAAATGGGCATTAATTTTGTTTGTGTACAGCGTTGCACGACCGCACAATTGTCAGTTAAAACAATGCAGTGCTGTATGGCAAAAAAATGATCTGGTTTTTCAGGGGGAAAATCTTCTGGGGCTGAAGTGGTTAAATATATATTTGACCATTCTACATTTAATCTTAAACAAAGAAAAAAATCTGGTTTTAGATACGAAGGTTTCTGTGCTCAGCACACAAAAGATTTGCTGTTTGAGTTTGAAAAAAATAAATAAAAAAATAGGTATACATCAAAGATTTGTCATGGGTCAAGAACAGTGTACTTTATACTAAAATATTAAAAGCTTGACCATCTCAGTAAGCATACAAAGTTCTTTGGAAGTGTGGGTAGATGCGTGAGTCATGAAAACGCAATATCTAAAGTAATTATTTGCAAATCCTCTTAATCCTACAACTCATCTGCTGACCAGTTATTGCCTAAAACATGTTTTTTGTTTTGAGTTCAGTGGCCTTGCTGTGAAGCCCATGTCCTGCAGCGTAGGAGGGGGGTGTGTGGAGAAAGCAAAAGATACAAAGGCAGCTGCATAGTTTTCAGGCAGTTTAACTAATTCCTGCAGCCCTGCACAATGGTGTCATGGGTGTTGTGTGCGGGTCTAGTCCTTCTTCACATCTCCTGCTCTGTGGAAGCCAAACTGTAAGTAACTTCATTTTGCTTTAGTAAATGTGTGATTGCTGAGTTAAACATTCCTAGGTGATGTTGGATAGGTGCCCAGCTGTTGACCTCTTAAAGTAGGGTGACCAGACATCCCCGATTTCCGGGGACAGTCCCCGGATTGAGGACACTGTCCCCGGACCAAGTCTGTCCCCGGTTTTGTCCCCGGATTGGATTTGAACAGGGGCTGGGGCAATTTAAAAGACAGTCAGTGTAGAATTAATAAAACATAATTCTGAATTACACACCCCCGCTCCGCCGCTCCTACCAGCTTAGGGGGTGTATTTTTTTCCATTATCTGTGGCCCTTTCTGATGATCATATACTGGTCAGATCGGAGGGAATATTTCTTCAGTTTCGGGTGCATGCCCATTAAGCTCCGCTCGCATGTTCTTCTGCCTTGGCTCAAGTCCCGGCCAGCTGCCTGCCTGCTTATCTCCTTGCCTTCCCTGGCAGAGTGATCTTCCTCCGCTCCCCACCCAGTAGTAGCCGTGGCCTGGAGAGTAAGACTTGACAGGCTGTGAGGCGGGCAGCGGCGGCGACGTGCAGAGTCGCTGATTGCCGGCATTACTAGTAAAAAAAAAAATATGTCCCCGGATTTCATTTTAAAAATCTAGTCACCTTATCTTAAAGTGGTTGTAAACTCTGTTACACCACTTTTACCTACAGGTAAGCCTATAATAAGGCTTACCTGTAGGTATCGTGAATATCTTCTAAACTTGCACAGCAACTTCGTCGGCACATGCACACTGAAGAAAGGCTCGTTCGTGCAGTTTCTTCAGTAGCTGGGCCGTGACTGGCGGCTCTCAAGAGTGACGTCATCGGGGCTCCAGGTCAATCACAGCGCCGGAGCCCGCAAACCCGGAAATAACTCTGGGAGACATGCAACAGTTTCGATCTAAGGTAAGTATTTCATAATGAGCTAGTATGTGATGCATACTAGCTCATTATCTAATAGAAAGATAAAAAACTGTCACACGGGCTACACCCAAAGTAAATACTAGCCAGGGAGGAATTTCAATAAAAATGTTCCTTCTACCTAGTTAGAAATATCAACACCAATCCAAATAACAAATGGAGGTGTGTTCCTCTGAATCCAAGCAACATATAGACAAAGGGACAATGTCCAAAAAGATTCTTCAAAAAGGAACAGTGGTATATATCAAAAATATATTAGACGTTATTAGAAAAATTGACAAACATTTTAAACAATGCTCTGAAGAAACTCAAGTTTTCAGAGTGAAACGTGTTAGCAGGACGCCACCACATCCTGTTTTCATTATGTCACAGTTTCCCTACCATGAACTTTCCTCTTTGTGACACTCACGGATGTTCAACGGGACATGGTAGATGAAAGCAAAGGAAATACTCTTTTGACCTGAGAGTTGTTTGTCGGGTTAGACGCCAGTTACCAACGATGCTTACAGAGCCGGTATACTCACACTCTATCCTTATTTCCACAATTTGGATCACTTGACCACTAGCCTGATTCAACAAGCCTGGAATCCGGAGAGCGGTGAGCCAGCTAAGTGTATTTGATATACGGCTCAGTTACTGCCCTTTACAGTCCAGGCCCCCCTCCCACATCTGTGCCGTTCGGAGAGTGGAGGGTGTTACACGGACGCTGCGGCCACTGCCTATTGTGATTCATACACATAACTGACCCACAGCTAACTTGTCACCGCATCACTGTGTGTTTGGATTTCTACCTTCCCTGCTTAATTTCCTCCACCAGGATTGTGCAGTGTTCACTAAATGTGACGACCCAGGTGATCAAAGTCTAGATCCGAGACTGTTCTTGAGATATATCCACAGTCATTACTGGCCTGCAGTTGATAATATCTTCTAGTGGACTGCCTATATTCAGAAATCTGGTGAACAGCCAACTTAGTATTGGCGGCCCATTCCACTTTAGCTGTTATTCAGCCAGTATCTTCATTATTATATTTGACAGTGTGAGAGGTGAATGTTTTGTGGTAGCTACTAGGGATGAGCTTCGTGTTCGAGTCGAACAAATTCGAGTGGCGCGTCATGGCCCATAATTCACTGCGGCAACGCAGTGCATTGCTGGCTGATGATTGACCAAGCATTCACTATGACAGGCATGCTTTGGCCAATCAGAGCGCAGTAAGAACGAAGAGCCGTAATTGGCCAAAGCCAGGGTGGCTTTGGCCAATCATGGCTCAGAAGAGTAGGTACACACCCCACACTATATAAGGCCGCCGGCTTGGCGGCCTTGTGTAGTGTGTTGGCATTAGCTAAAGCAGGGATATGCAATTAGCGGACCTCCAGCTGTTGCCAAACTACAAGTCCCATGAGGCATAGCGAGACTCTGACAGCAGCAACCATGACACCCAGAGGCAGAGGCATGATGGGACTTGTAGTTTTGCAACAGCTGGAGGTCCGCTAATTGCATATCCATGAGCTAAAGTAAAGAGACAGAGAGAGAGAGACAGTGTCATTTATATTGAGTTAGATAGAGCAGGCAGGCGAGTCAGTTAGCTGCAGTTACAGTGTGTAGAGGATATATATGCATCCTAGGTGTTGTATATATATGTATACACTATATTCAGTTTAGCTAGATCCGTTCCTGTTATTCTCTATACTGTGACAGGCAGGCAGGTTTTGCTTTGCATAGCGTTCACCTAAAGCTTACCTGAATACAGTTAGTGGTGTTCTCATAATAAAACCACAGGCAGGGAGCTGCATTAATTTTATGTAGTGTACTTCTGTCCTTTGCACAGCATTCACTTAAAGGAACCTGAATACAATTTGTGGTGTTCTCATATTAAAACCACAGGCAGAGAGCTGCAAGTATTTTCAGTTAGTGTACTGTGTCCTCTGCACAGTGTTCACCTAAAACGAACTGAAGACAATTGCTGCTTTTCTCATACTAATACCACAGCAGGCATTTGATTCTGATAGCTGCATTATAATCAGTATATATATATATATATATATATATATATATATACTGTGAGGGGGTTAGCTTGGCAGCGGGTGTGTGTGACCCCCGGGATGGGCTCCCCACACAAAAACAGGCCCAGCAAACGGAGGTTGTGGTTTTCAAAATCAAAAAAAAGGTGCGGTTTATTTTCTATTTACAGTGACAAAACACAGCAAAGCCAAAAGAAACATAAACAAATTAAATCCTGGTCAACTTGACCTCTGACTAAACATACAGGTTTCCTAACTAACAACTGGGATCAGCCTAGTGCTGTCCTAGTCCCTAAGTCCCTGGTTTTAAATGTCCAAGCAAATAGCCACACAGGCTTTGTCTCACCGGACAAGGGTTCACTCTCTCCAGGAAGTCCACACAGGTCTGCTTCCAGGCATGAGCTAACATCTAATGAAGCTGGGAGTTCTTATAGAGGCCTAAATGAGCTGACAAGTTTCAGCTGGTCTCATCAACTCCCTGTCTGTACGACGCCCCACACTCTCCCTAGAGGTATGAGTCATCCATGAGCCCACTAGCCTTAGCTGGGCTTATACAACTCTCCACCTAGTTGTATAAGTCGGCGTAAAGCCTGAATCTGGGCGAAATATATCTACCCCCCTGGATGCAACCAGGTGACTTTACCTTCCTGCTGTCACATACCCCCCCCTCTTGTTTTAACCTCGGGGTTGGAACACCAGCAATCAGGCATTCATGTACTCGAGACAAAGCATCCACATTCCCCATTTGAACGCCAGGGCGATGCTTTACTGTGAAGTTGAATTCCTGGAGGGCCAGGAACCACCTATTCACTCTTCTATTTGTTTCCTTGTTTTGAGCCATCCACTTTAACGGAGCGTGATCCGTAACCATGTCAAAGTGCCTACCTAGCAGGTAGTACCGAAGGGAATCTAGAGCCCACTTCACCGCTAAACACTCCTTTTCAACGGTGGCGTAATTTACCTCATGGGACTTCAACTTCCTGCTGAGGTAAATGACTGGGTGCTCTTCCCCGTTCCAGACCTGGGACAATACTGCTCCTAACCCCACATCTGACGCATCACTTTGTACGACAAAGTCTTTAGAGAAGTCGGGTGAGTACAACACTGGCTGGCTACATAAGGCTTGTTTCAAGAATTGGAATGCTGCCTCAGCCTCGGGGTCCATTTAATCATGACCGACCCTTTCCCCTTCGTTAGGTTGGTTAGGGGCACAGCCTTAGAGGCAAAGTGGGGAATGAATCGCCGATAATACCCAGCGATTCCCAGAAAGGCTCGTACCTGCTTCTTGCTGTTGGGACGTGGCCAACTCTGGATGGCCTCGACTTTGTTGAGTTGGGGTTTTATTACTCCCCTCCCAATGGTGTACCCAAGATATTTGGCCTCCTCCTGCCCAATGGTACACTTCTTGGGGTTAGCCGTAAACCCCGCTTCCCGAACAGAGTCCAGGACTGCTTGCACTTTTGGCAGATGTGAGGCCCAATCTGTGCTATGGACAATTACGTCATCCAGGTAAGCCGCAGCATACTTCCGATGGGGCCTCAGCATCTGGTCCATTTTCCGCTGGAATGTGGCCGGCGCATTCTGTAACCCGAACGGCATTCTTTTATATTGGAACGCCCCGTCTGGGGTTACAAATGCGGTTTTCTCTTTGGCCAATTTGGCCAGGGGGATTTGCCAATACCCTTTTGTGAGGTCAAGAGTCGTCATGTATCGGGCTGTTCCCAGCCGGTCGATCAACTCATCTATACGTGGCATGGGGTAGGTGTCAAATTTTGTAACTTTGTTCAACTGACGAAAATCGTTACAAAATCGCCAGCTCCCATCCGGTTTAGGCACCAACACAATGGGACTAGACCAATCACTTTGGGACTCCTCTATCACCCCTAAGTTCAGCATTTTCTGTACTTCCTCCCGTATTGCCTCCCGTCGGGCCTCTGGGATCCGATAGGGTTTTAACTTCACCCTTTCACCGGGCGGGGTAATGATGTCATGCTCTACCCCAGATGTTTGTCCCGGCAGCTCAGAGAATACCTCCTTGTTGCGAAGCACAAACTCCTTAACCTCCTGTTGTTGGGGTTGTGACAAGGTGGCTGCTATTCCAACCTCAGGAATCACGCAACCAGTTTGAGCTGGTGACCAAGTGTCTGCGACTAGGGACTCTCTATCCCTCCAGGCTTTCAACAGATTAACGTGATAGATCTGTTCGGGCTTTCGCCTTCCTGGTTGTCTGACCTTGTAATTCACTTCGCTCACTTTTTCCATTATCTCGTAGGGGCCTTGCCATTTGGCAAGGAATTTACTTTCAACCGTAGGGACAAGTACCAGTATCCTATCCCCCGGGGAAAAGGTACGGGTCTTGGCTCCACGGTTGTACACTCTCTGCTGTGCTAACTGCGCTTGGGCCAAATGTTCCTTCACGATGGGCATTACCTGTGCAATTCGGTCTTGCATCAGGGCGACATGCTCAATCACACTCCTGTGGGGAGAACTCTCACTTTCCCAAGTTTCCTTGGCAATATCCAACAGCCCTCTTGGGTGTCTCCCATACAGTAACTCAAAGGGGGAGAATCCCGTAGAGGATTGGGGCACCTCCCTAATAGCAAACATCAGATAAGGAAGTAGACAGTCCCAATCCTTTCCATCTCTATCCACCACTTTCTTCAACATTTGCTTTAGGGTTTTGTTGAATCTTTCAACCAGCCCATCGGTTTGGGGGTGATACACAGATGTACGTAATTGCGTCACTTTGAACAATTTACACAGCTCCTTCATAACCCGGGACATAAAGGGTGTACCTTGGTCCGTAAGCAGTTCTCTACAAATACCCACCCGGCTAAACACAAGAGATAGCTCTTTGGCTATGGTTTTGGCCGAGGTATTTCGGAGAGGGATCGCTTCTGGATAACGGGTGGCATAGTCCATTATAACTAATATGTACTGGTGCCCCCTAGCGGACTTGATTATAGGACCTACCAAATCCATGGCGATCCTCTCAAACGGGACCTCAATGATGGGTAGAGGGACCAGCGGGCTACGGAAATGTGGCATCGGGGCCGACCTCTGACACACAGGGCAGGAGGAACAATAATTTTCTATGTCCTTTATCACCCCCGGCCAATAGAATCTCTGTAATACCCTCTCCCGGGTTTTCTCTGTCCCCAGATGACCTCCAAGAATGTGCCCATGGGCCAACTCCAACACCAACTTCCTGTAAGGTTTGGGCACCACAAGCTGCTCAACGGTTTCTTCTGCCCTTTTTGCCACCCGATACAGTAGGTCCTTCTCTACGCTGAAGTATGGGTAAGTGCAGGTATTATCTGGGTTCACTAACTCGCCATCTATTTTCACTACGTTTTCCCGTGCCTTTATTAGGGCGGGGTCTTTCAACTGTTCTGTGGCAAAGTTTTCCCTGTGAACCTCAAGATCAGAAAACTCCACAGACGGTAGGTTTTCGTCTGAGGAGGTGGGCTCCTCTCCAGTTTCTTGAGTCTCCCCTGCCAATACTGATAAGGGAAATTCCGGAGAGTCCTCACCACTCTCAGGGGAGTTCTGGCTATCCCATTCCTGGTACATAGGGGCACCAGTGGGGGGCTCAGGATCATCCCACAGTTCCCAGAACTTCGGAAAATCCCTTCCCACAATGGCGTCATGCGGTAACTGAGATACTAAGCCCACTGGATGAGAGAGGGTACCTTTGGGGGTCTCGAAACACACTGTAGTCACTGGATACTCTCGGGTGTCCCCATGCACACAAATAACAGCTACCTTGCTATTCCCAGAGACCTCTGTTTTAACTAACTCAGCCTTTATCAGGGTCACAAGGCTACCTGAATCCAGCAATACCACAACATTTCTACCATTAACACACATTTTGCATAAATGTTTCTCAGTTCCTCGAATGGCAGTGCATGCGACTGTCGCACACAGCGACTGACGTCTGCCCATCAGAAAGTCACACTGCATGGGTTCCTCCACAACCGGGCAATTGGCTGCAATATGTCCCGCTTGCCGGCAGCGGTAGCAAACGATCCTTCTTGCCGCCTCTTGAGCCGCTGATTTCCCAGGCTGTTCTCGCCAAACTTGGGGTAGAGCTCCCACCCTCTCACTCTCTCCACCCTCACCCCTTGGAATCCTCTTATCCGCCCCTGGGGATGGTCTGGTCTTAGGGTGGAAAGTCCGAGTGTCTCTGGAAGAGGCCGTCAGGTTCTCTGTAGCCAAGTATTTCTCCACACGATCCACAAGACCATCGGCCGTCTCTGGGTCTCCATGGCTTACCCACTTTTGGATGGCAGTAGGAAGAGCTCTCAAAAACCGATCCATTACAACACGTTCCACAATCTTTGGTGCGGACAAAGTCTCTGGCTGTAGCCACTTTCTGCTCAGGTGAATGAGATCATACATTTGAGACCTGGGGGGTTTTCCAAGCTGGAAAGTCCAGTTATGCACACGCTGAGCCCGGACAGCCTGGGTGACACCCAGCCTTGCCAATATTTCAGCTTTTAGCATCACATAGTCTTTTGCTTGGTCAGGCTCTAGGTCATAGTAAGCCTTCTGCGATTCACCAGTTAACAGAGGAGCCACCAGTCCAGCCCACTGCTCCTCAGGCCACTTTTCTCTTTCAGCAGTCCTTTCAAATGTGGTCAAAAATACCTCTGGATCATCCTCTCCAGTCATTTTTGTCAATAAACGACTCACCCCAAAGGACGCGGTATTAGTGGGACGGCTTTCCTCACTGGTCTGCGGACGTTGCTGCATTACTGCTTCCATTTGTTGTAGTCTCTGCTCTTGCTTCTGTAACAGGTCTATGAAGCGGGCCTCAGATTGCTGCTGGGCTTGTTGCTGAGCTTCCAGACTCTGTTGGTGAGCTTGCTGCTGGGCTGCGAAGTTCTGTTGTTGAGCTGCAAGGCTCTTTTGCAAACCTGCATTTGTCTGCTGTTGATTGGCATTTGCTAGAGCCAGCTGCTTCAGTATCTCCTCCATGCTGGCTTAAAAAAAAACTGCCACTGGTTCTCCACCAACTGTGAGGGGGTTAGCTTGGCAGCGGGTGTGTGTGACCCCCGGGATGGGCTCCCCACACAAAAACAGGCCCAGCAAACGGAGGTTGTGGTTTTCAAAATCAAAAAAAAGGTGCGGTTTATTTTCTATTTACAGTGACAAAACACAGCAAAGCCAAAAGAAACATAAACAAATTAAATCCTGGTCAACTTGACCTCTGACTAAACATACAGGTTTCCTAACTAACAACTGGGATCAGCCTAGTGCTGTCCTAGTCCCTAAGTCCCTGGTTTTAAATGTCCAAGCAAATAGCCACACAGGCTTTGTCTCACCGGACAAGGGTTCACTCTCTCCAGGAAGTCCACACAGGTCTGCTTCCAGGCATGAGCTAACATCTAATGAAGCTGGGAGTTCTTATAGAGGCCTAAATGAGCTGACAAGTTTCAGCTGGTCTCATCAACTCCCTGTCTGTACGACGCCCCACACTCTCCCTAGAGGTATGAGTCATCCATGAGCCCACTAGCCTTAGCTGGGCTTATACAACTCTCCACCTAGTTGTATAAGTCGGCGTAAAGCCTGAATCTGGGCGAAATATATCTACCCCCCTGGATGCAACCAGGTGACTTTACCTTCCTGCTGTCACAATATATATGTATATATACATCCCACCTTTGTGCAGCTACATCTCACTGCAGGCCATTAGTATGTCTGGAAGGCAAACAAGGAGAGGCAGACAGTCACAAGGCAATAAAAGAATAAAAGAGGGCAAGCAGGCTCTGTGTCTAGAGGCAACAGTGCTGGTCGTGGACACGGTGCATCCTCATCAGCACTTGGCCATGGGACATGCTTGTCCTTTTCGGCAGCTAGCCATGTTAAGCCGCAACATGCCCAAGACTTGTAGAGTGGATGACTAAGCCGTCCTCATCCTCCTCATCCTCTCTCACCCAGGCTCAGGGTACTTTGCTGGCAAAGCAGCTGCCAAGGCGGCCTCTTCCCTCAGCTCAATGGCATCAGTCACTCCTTCCCTAGCCCCACCATGTCCTCCTGAGGAGTCCCTCGAACTGTTTGACCACAGTGTTGGGTACATGCTCCAGGAGGATGCCCAGCGTTTTGAAGGCTCCGATGATGGAACCCAGCTAGAGGAAGGCAGTAACGTGAGCCCAGAGAGAGGGGGTAGTAACGTGAGACCAGCGAGAAGGGGTGCCCAACAAGGACAGCTATCTGGCAGTCATGTTCCCCCAGCTGCAGCATACTGCCAGATTTGCTTCAGTGATGAGGAGGGAGGGGATGATGAGGTCACTGACTCCACGTGGGTGCCTTATAGGAGAGAGGAGGAGGAGGAGGAGGAGGAGGAAGCGGCACATCTTCAACTAGGCAGGATGCCCTCCAGGGGCCAGCTTAAGGGCAGCACACCGACTGCATCACACCACAGAGCTCCGCATGTGCAGGGCGCTGCTGTTATTCCAAAAGTTCTTTGGTGTGGGCCTTTTTTCAGATGTGTGCAGCAGATCGCACCATTGCCATTTGCAACATATGTCTAAAGCGTAACTCGCATGGCCAAAACATCAGCCACTTGGGCACCACGTGCTTGACCAGACATATGTCGACCTGCCATGCAGTTCGTTGGCAAGCCTACCTAAAAGACCCACACCAAAGAACAAAGCGGACCTCTCCTTGCTCCTCATCAGCTGGGATCTCCAACCCCACTATACCTTCAGTCCTCTCTGAAACCTGCACTGAGAGGAATGAAGGTGTAGAATTAGGTGTATCACAGCCAAGTTCTTGCGGGCAATCTGCTATTGGTACACCGACATCTGATTGTACCAGGCAAATTTCCCTGCCCCAGCTGCTGCACCGCCGAAAGAAGATCGTTCCCAGCCATCCACATGCCCAGCGGTTGAATGCTAGCTTGGCTAAATTGCTAGCACTTCAACTGCTGCCTTTTCAGTTGGTAGACTCTGCCCCCTTCCGTGAGTTTGTGGAATGTGCGGTTCCTCAGTGGCAGGTTCCCAAACACCACTTTTTCTCATGGAAGGCGATTCCGGCTCTCTACCGGCATGTGGAAGGCAATGTCTTGGCCTCGCTGGACAGAGCGGTCAGCGGTAAGGTGCATATTACCGCTGACTCATAGTCCAGCAGGCATGGCTATGGATGTTACCTATCTTTCACGGCGCATTGGGTGACTCTGCTGGCAGCTGGGAAGGATGCAGGACAAGGTGCAGTAGTGTTGGAGGTTGTTCCGCCACCACGCCTCCAAAATGTTACTACTGGTGATTCTGACACACCTCTCTCCTCCACCCCCTCCTCTTCTTCTTCCTCCATGGCCTCTACCTGTGCTTTGTCCTTGGAACCAGCGGTGCTCCTTAGGCATTCAAGGGGCTACGCAAGTACGCAGGCAAAAAGATGCCATGCGGTGCTTGAGCTGGTGTGCTTGGGGGACAGGAGCCACACTGGGGCAGACATTCTGTCAGCTCTGCAGGGCCAGGCTCAGAGGTGGTTGACGCCATGCCAGCTTAAGCCATGAAAGGTGGTTTGCGACAATGGCACTAACCTCCTCTCCGCCCTCCGACAGGGACAACTGACCCATGTGCCCTGTTTGGCTCACGTCCCTAACTTGGTGGTGCAGCGGTTCTTGAGCAGGTACCCGGGCTTACAGGAGGTCCTGAAGCAGGCCAGTAAACTCTGTGGGCATTTCCGCCGGTCATATAATGCCAGCGCTCGGCTGGCTGACCTGCAAAATTATTACAACCTGCCCAAGAACCACCTAATCGGTGACATGCCCACCAGGTGGAACTCTACATTGGCCATGCTGCAGCGGCTGCACACGCAGCAGAGGACCATCAATGAGTATCTGTTGCAATATGGCACCAGGACAGGGTCAGGGGAGCTTGGATTTTTTTCCCCACACCAGTGGGCCATGATCAGGGATGCATGCACTGTCCTGGCACCATTTGAGGAGGCCACGAGGATAGTGAGCAGTGACAGTGCATGCATCAGTGACACTGTCCCTCTTGTCCACCTGTTGGAGCACATGCTGCATGGAATAATGAACAGGGCACTTGAGGCAGAACAGAGGCAGGAAGAGGGGGACTTCCTTACCTCTCAAGGCCCCCTTTATCCAGACAGTGTTCCTGCTGGCCGGGCTATCACCCAGGAAGAGGACGAGGAGGAGGAGGAGGAGGATTGTGTCAGCATGGAGGTGGAGACTAGCACTCAGCATCAGCAGCGTTCTTCAAGGGATCAATTACAGTCCCAAGACACCGTGGACTTGTACGTGGCTGGGAGGAGGTGGCTGCAGATCATGTCGTCCTCAGTGACCCAGAGGACTCCGCACCGAGTGCCTCAGCAAACCTACGCTACATGGCCTCCCTGATCCTGCAAAGCCTGCGGAAGGATCCTCGTATTCGTGGTATCAAGGAGAGGGATCATTACTGGCTGGCAACCCTCCTTGATCCACATTACAAGGGTAAGGTTGTGGACCTTATTTTGCCACCGCAGAGGGAGCACAGGATGAAGCATCTTCGGGAGGCCTTGCAGAAAGGTCTGTGCAACGCGTTCCCAGAGCCTGGGAGGTTACAAATTCCTGGTCCTGGACAATGTGTTGCTGAGGCTTCGGTCAGTCAAAGAAGGAGCGGTGAAGGTGGCCATCTGACCGATGCGTTCAGACAATTTTTTAGTCCGCAGCCCCAAGGTATGATCGGTTCAAGCAACCATCGCCAGCATCTGGTTTACATGGTGCAGGAATACCTAGGGGCAAGATCAGACTTGGACACCTTTCCCACCGAAAATCCTCTGGGTTACTGGGTCTTGAGGATGGATCACTGGCCAGAGCTTGCACAGTATACAATTGAGCTACTGGCCTGTCCTGCATCCAGCGTTCTTTCGGAATGCACATTCAGTGCTGCTGGAGGCTTTGAAACCGATCACAGGGTGCGCCTGTCCACCGACTCGGTTGATCGACTGACCTTCATAAAAATGAATCAGTCTTGGATCACCACCAGCTACCAAGCACCTGATGCTGATGTAAGGAATATTTTTTTTTTAAATGTCAGATCCCTTCAAGACTGCCTATGCTGATGCTGAGTGACTATCCTGTTATGCTGAGTGACTATCCTCTTTCTCCTCAATGATCATGCTGATAGCTTGTAAGAACATTTTTGGTTCTGGGCACCGCCACCAGTGGCTAAGGCCCAATTTTTCAGCCCCTGTTTAACAGGGGCGTGTATTTAACATTTTTGATGCAATGCTTTGCAGCAGGGCTCATTGCTGCGCTCCAACTACAGTATCTGTGAGGGGTTCCAGTTTTGTGGCACCAGCACCAGTGCCTAAGGCCCAATTTTTCTGCCCCTGTTTAACAGGGGCGTGTATTTAAAATATTTGATGCAATGCTTTGCAGCAGGGCTCATTGCTGCGCTCCAACTACAGTATCTGTGAGGGGTTGCAGTGTTGTGGCACCAGCACTAGTGCCTAAGGCCCAATTTTTATGCCCCTGTTTAACAGGGGCGTGTAATTACAATTTTTGGTGCAATACTTTGCAGCAGGGCTTATTGCTGCGCTCCAAGTACAGTATCTGTGAGGGGTTGCAGTGTTGTGGCACCAGCACTAGTGCTTAAGGCCCAATTTTTATGCCCCTGTTTAACAGGGGCGTGTAATTACAATTTTTGGTGCAATACTTTGCAGCAGGGCTCATTGCTGCGCTCCAACTACAGTATCTGTGAGGGGTTGCACTGTTGTGGCTCCAGTGCCTAAGGCCCAATTTTTCTGCCCCTGTTCAACAGGGGCATGTAATTACAATTCTTGATCTAATATTTCACAGCTGGGCCCATTTCTGCGCCCACCAAAAGTAACTGTGAGGACTTATAGTGTTGTGGCACCAGCACCACCACCAAAGGCCCAATTTTTCCTACCACGGTTCAACAATGGCATGTAAATACAATTCTTGATATAATAGTTCACAGCAGGGTGTTCCAGCATGCACCAAGAGTAACTGTGAGGGCTTACAGTGTTGTGGCAACACCAACACCTAAGGGCCAAATTTCTGCAGAGTATATACGGCAGGCCCCTACTTTCAAACATCCAACTTACAAATGACTCCTACTTGCAAACGGAAGGAAACAACAGGAAGTGAGAGGAAATCTACCCTTAGGAAGGCAAATTCTCTCCTGTAAGAGTTAATATGGGAAAAAGGTGTCTCCTCTCAACTGATGCTTTATCACCAATCCTTGTTTCAATAAAAAACCCACATTTTCAAAAAACATTTGTCATTGGGACGGAAAGTGAGGTGAAATGTTCTGAACAGGTGCACACTGCACAGACAGCAAAACAAATGTTACAGGGGTGATAACCCTTCCCTATGTTCTCCAAAAAGCTTAAAAATAGATTTTTGGGCTGGAGCTACACTTAAAAAATGTACCTGTTCCAAATTACAAATAGATTCTACTTAAGAACAAACCTACAGTCCCTGTCTTGTTTGCACCACCTGTATACTGCTGTTCAGAGTATATAGGGCCTTTTTTAAATTTGGGTGCAGGGTTCCCCTTAATCTCCATACAAGACCCAAAGGGGCTGGTAGTGGGCTGGGGGGAGGGGGTGTAGGGGGGTACCCATGCCATTTTTCTCAATGATTTTTATACATATTGCCGGGACCAGACATTACATTAAAGCCGCAAACAGTTTTAAATGACTTTTTTTCCTTTTAGAAATGTCATTTTGTGCAGGGACAGTTCTAAACACGGGAAACACGTGCCACTTCACAGGCATATTTTAGACACCCGCAGGTACGATATTTAAAGGAATATTTCACTTTTTTTTTCACTTTAAGCATCATTAAAATCACTGCTTCCGAAAAAACTGCAGTTTTTAAAACTTTTTTTGCATTGATACATGTCCCCTGGTGCAGGACCCGGGTCCCCAAGACCTTTTTAGGACAATAACTTGCATATTAGCCTTGATAATTAGCACTTTTGATTTCTAACGTTCGATTCCATTGTATTTAATAGGGTTCTAAAGTTTGCGCGGATTTTCGGTCCGTTCGCAGGTTCTGGTGCGAACCGAACCGGGGGGTGTTCGGCTCATCCCTAGTAGCTACCTGTGCAGTGACAACGTTGTCAATTTTTAACTCTGCTTTGTGGTTGAGGATACAATCCTATTTTGTTTTTATGTGTGGATCAATTTTTCTAATTAAGTTTAATATATTCTTGATATACTGTATTTATTGGCGTATAACACTCACTTTTTTACCCTGAAAATAGAGGGTAAACTGTGCTTGCGTGTTATACGCAGGGGGCTGTGGAAAGTTTTTTTCCTGAAACTTCCCTCTTAAAGTTAGGGTGCGTGTTATACGCCTGTGTGTGTTATACACCGATAAATGCGGTATATATATATATACCACTGTTCACATGTTACACATTTTAAATATTTTTCATAGGTTTTGACTTTTCTACTGTTTTAGGTTGTTTTGCTTGCATGTAGAAAAGTAGATTTAGCTGTGTACTTTTTTTTTTTTTTTCTTTCGACTGGACAGACTTTTAACTTGCTCCCTTACTCAGTGATTAAGATAATCTGCAATACATTAGAGTCTAAGAGCCTCTTCACATCTCCTCAGTGGGGTGACAGCCATTAAAAAGGGCAGTTTACCACAATGTACAAATTGTGGCACAGAGTCATTAGGTATGGATGCCACCCCATTTGCTATTAAAGTGGCAGGCAACACATTTACATTGTAGAACACTGAATGACTATTAGTGATGAGCCAAAAATACCTGGGTTCAGTTCAAGTAAGGTAAGGCGAACGTGAGCAACTTTCAGATGTTGAATCCAAACCCCATTAAAGTCTCTGAGAGCTGAATGTTAAAAATCTGTTATGCCCCATACACACGGATGGGATTTCCAAGGGGAAAAAGTCAGTCGGCAATTCCGACGTGAAAATTGAGAACCAGCTCTCAATCTATTTCTGTCGGAATTACCGACAGAAAAAGTCAGATGGAGCATACACACGGTCGGAATTCCCGACCATAAGCTCCCATCTGACTTTTTCTGTCGGGAATTCCGATTGTGTGTACGGGGCTTTATGATCATTTTCTAGGCTAATAGGCAAGGGATTGTAACGAAAATGGCAGCCAAGCCTGTGTTGTTTTTCTGGGTCAGGGTTGAGTGCCTCGGGGAGGCTGGTATGACTCACAGGCAGCATCTCTGAGACCTCAAACAAAATAAAGTAAACAAGGTCACTTATCCGGCGCTACAATCTAGGTGAGTATTAATTATTCCTAATGAAAGTTGATGGAATTAGCAGCCACTATATTAATATAATACAATATAATCCATAAACCATAAAGTTCATTCCAAAAGAAGTCCTTAGGGCAAAGCAGCGCTTCCAAATAATACTGTGCACCGCAGGGACGGATTCAGAGTCCAGTCTCGGTAGGGGCACTGCCAGAAAATATATTTTTTTTGCGGCCAATTTATCTGGGCAATGGCTGGTGTTAGTGCTTTCATCATCATGGCACTATGGTTGTTATGGTGTCAGGATAATTGAAATGCATTATTTCTATTATTGCATTGTAATATAAAATTAAATGGTTCAACTCACCATAATGCAGAATCAGTGGGAGCCCCGAGTGTGTCACTTTCCACGTCGACCTGCCTTCAGATGCGGATTGTCACTTGCCACGTCCCTGCCACAAGTTGCGGTTTGTCACTTGCCTGCCACCAGATGCTGATTGTCATTTGCCATGTCACCTGCCACACGTTGCAGATTGTCACTTGCCACAAGTTGCCGATTGTCACGTTCCACATGTTGATGATTGTAACTTGCTACGTCACCTGCCACACGTTGCTGATTGTCACTTGCCACATGTTGCTGATTGTAACTTGCAATGTCACCTGCCACACGTTGTGGATTGTCACTTGCCACACGTTGCCGATTGTCACTTGCCACATGTTGCTGATTGTCACTTCCTACATGTTGCCGATTGTCACTTGCCACATGTTGCTGATTGTAACTTGCTACGTCACCTGCCACACGTTGCCGATTGTCACTTTCCACACCTTGCTGATTTGCACTTGCCACATGTTGCTGATTGTCACTTGCCACGTCACTTGCCACATGTTGCTGATTGTCACTTGCCACGTCACTTGCCACATGTTGCTGATTGTCACTTGCCATGTCACCTGCCACATGTTGCTGATTGTTACTTGCCACATGTTGCTGATTGTCACTTGCCACGTCACCTGCCACATGTTGCTGATTGTCACTTGCCACGTCACCTGCCACATGTTGCTGATTGTCACTTGCCACGTCACCTGCCACATGTTGCTTATTGTCACTTGCCACATCACCTGCCACATGTTGCTGATTGTCACTTGCCACATGTTGCCGATTGTCACTTGCCACGTCACCTGCCACATGTTTCTGATTGTCACTTGCAACGTCACCTGCCACACGTTGCTGATTGTCATTGGCCTGCTAAGGTGCAGATTGTCACTTGCCAGAGTGAAGGCAGGCAGAAGAGAGATGATGTAATATCTCTGCTGCCCGCGGCTGCACAGTGAGGGTGGAACTGCAGTGATGCAGCGCGGGCGGTGAGAGATGATGTCATATCTCTGCTCCCCGCCCGCCGGCTCACTGACTGGCCAGCACTTCCGCTCACCTGCCGACTGGCCTGCCCACTCACTCGATGACTGCCCTGCCCGCCCTCACACTCGTCTGCTGAGTGCCGACCCCCCTCACTCATCCATGACCTGCCCGCTCAGGCACTCACTCACCTGCCGACCTCTGCTGACTGGCCCGCTGGCTCGTTAACCCGCTCACTCATCCTCTGACTGGCATGCCCATCACTAATTTCTCGGAGGGGGCCGCTGCCCCATTGTCCCCCCTGGATCCGCCCCTGGTGCACGGTTAGATGACAATAGTACAAGACACCAAGTGGGACAAATTTGTTAAAGATCCCTGGGCAACAGCTCATAGAAATTTGTCAGGAGTATGGAGAATCCACCTTCACCACACCACGTGATTCCACTCCCACAGGAATTGCACTTACCAGAGATATGTTAAGTAACGCTTTGGATATGATAATTTCTATACAATTTAAGTGTCAGAGCCCCGGTATGTTTCAGGCAGACTGCCTGAGCCAAAACCTTCTTAATGTAGTTGCCCAATAATTCAGCTTTAAAATGTTGGAAATATTTTTCTAGGTAGCTGATTGTATTACGCCAGAGAGTTCCTTCTTTTTTAATTTTATAATAAATAATATCTTGCATACCGTCCTGGACTGTGACATGTAGGCAAGTTCAGACCATGTAAATGAATTACCTCCCAACATAAGATAAAGGGAGACAAAGGAAATAACTCCATTTAAAGTGTGTCTTGGCAAAAAAAACAAAAAAAAAAACATTATTTGGTGAGTAGGGATGAGCTTCGTGTTCGAGTCTAACTCATGTTCGACTCGAGCATTGCCTGTACGCCCGTTCGCCGAACAGCGAACAAATTGGGGTGTTCGTGGCAAATTCGAAAAGTCTATGGGAGAAATCTAAAGTGCTAATTATAAAGGCTTATATGCAAGTTATTGTCCTAAAAAGTGTTTGGGGACCCGGGTCCTGCCCCAGGGGACATGTATCAATGCAAAAATACGTTTTAAAAACGGCCGTTTTTTTGGGAGCAGTGATTTTAATAATGCTTAAAATGAAAAAATAAAAGTGAAATATTCCTTTAAATTTCGTACCTGGGGGGTGTGTATGATATGCATGTAAAGTGGCGCATGTTTCCCGTGCTTAGAACTGTCCCTGCACAAAGTGACATTTTTTAAGGAAAAAAAGTAATTTAAAACTCACTCGCAGCTATTAATGAATTGTCGGCTCCCAGCAATACATAGAAAAGTCATTGATAAAAAAAAAAAAAAAAAGCGTGGGGGTTCCCCAGAATTCAATTACCAGGCCCTTCAGGTCTGGAATGGATATTAAGGGGAACCCCGCTGCAAATTAAAAAAAAAATGCGTGGGGTTCCCCCGAATATCCATACCAGGCCCTTCAGATCTGGCATGGATTTTAAGGGGAACTCCACCCCAAATTAAAAAAAAAATGGCGTGGAGTCCCCCCAAAAATCCATACCAGACCCTTATCCGAGCACGCAACCTGGCCGGCCGCAGGAAAAGAGGGGGGGACGAGAGAGCGCCCCCCCTGAACCGTACCAGGCCACTTGCCCTCAACATGGGGAGGATGTCCTCATGTTGATGGGGGCAAGGGCCTCATCCCCACAACCCTTGCCCGGTGGTTGTCGGGGTCTGCGGGCGGGGGGCTTATCGGAATCTGGAAGACCCCTTTAACAAAGGGGACCCCCAGATCCCGGCCCCCCCCTATGTGTACATTGTACCCCTACCATTTCACAAAGAAAGTGTCAAAAAATGTAAAAAAAACCACACAAACACCTTGAAAAAGTCCTTTATTAAAAAAAAACAAAAAAAAAACATTCCAGCGGTGAAATCCAGTGTCCCGCGGCGATCCCGATGTCCAGCGCTGTCCGTCATTGGTTGAGCCTGAGCGGACCTGATGGGGAACTTCCTTTGCAGTCTATTACATGTATAGACCCGCCCCTTCTAAAGTTCCCTATCAGGTCCGCTCAGCCAATGACTCGGTGTAAGGCTGAGGACCTGATGCGGAACATGAGAAGGGGCGGGTCTATACATGTATTACAAAGTGAGAAAAGTTCCCCATCAGGTCCGCCCCCTCGGTATGTCAGACCCGCCTACGTCATTGGCCTGAGCGGGGAACTTCCTTCACTGTGTAAATTTAAATTACACAGTGAAGGAAGTTTCCCGCTCAGGCCAATGACATAGGCGGGGTCTGACATACCGAGGGGGCGGACCTGATGGGGAACTTCTCTCGTCCCCCCCTCTTTTCCTGCGGCCGGCCAGGTTGCGTGCTCGGATAAGGGTCTGGTATGGATTTTTGGGGGGACTCCACGCCATTTTTTTTTACATTTGGGGTGGAGTTCCCCTTAAAATCCATGCCAGATCTGAAGGGCCTGGAATGGATATTTGGGGGAACCCCACGCATTTTTTTTAATTTGTGGCGGGGTTCCCCTTAATATCCATTCCAGACCTGAAGGGCCTGGTAATTGAATTCTGGGGGACCCCCACGCTTTTTTTAAAAAAAATTTTTATCAATGACTTTTCTATGTATTGCTGGGAGCCGACAATTCATTAATAGCCGCAAGTGAGTTTTAAATGACTTTTTTTCCTTAAAAAATTACACTTTGTGCAGGGACAGTTCTAAGCACGGGAAACATGCGCCACTTCACATGCATATCATACACACCCCCCAGGTACGAAATTTAAAGGAATATTTCACTTTTATTGTTTCATTTTAAGCATTATTAAAATCACTGCTCCCGAAAAAATGGCAGTTTTTAAAACTTCTTTTTGCATTGATACATGTCCCCTGGGGCAGGACCCGGGTCCCAAACACTTTTTAGGACAATAACTTGCATATCAGCCTTTATAATTAACACTTTAGATTTCGAACGTTCGAGTCCATTGTATTTAATAGGGTTCTAAAGTTCACACGAACATTCTGTCTGTTCGCAGGTTCTGGTGCGAACCAAACAGGGGGGTGTTCGGCTCATCCCTGTTGGTGAGTACATCTCTGCAGTACATGCACACCTGCCCATGTTTTGTCTCCTTAAAAATGTACACAAAGTACAGAAAAGTAAAAAAAAAACACCTATTGATCCTGCCATAAATACAATGAGCATCAGCTTCCTGCTTTAGTTGACATACCTGCTGCACTGAAATCCCAAGCAGTGTTTGCAGTCTTTTGAGAATTTTTTCTCCCCAGGCAGACCCCCCCCCCCCTTCTTCCTTATGTTATAGATATGAGAAATTGCCAGCTCAAGCAAGAAAATAAGAGCACACTAGATTTCTGCCAGATCAACAGCTATTTTTTGGTACCTTTTACCCTTTTTAACCAGTTGCCGATGCGCCTGCTGCATGGTGGGAGACCCGATGTGCGTGGCCGGCAACCGAGGTGTCTGCTGGCCACCCACGATCAAGGGAAAGAGAGCCAGAACAGGGATCTGTCAATGTAAACAGACAGATCCCCGTTCTAACAGGTATATCGTACAATGCCTATTTTAATCCTCTAAAATGTGAGTTGCTTGTACTGCAATCTCTTATTAAATTGTTTTAAACATCTGCACTCAGAGGCGCCTCTTCCCTTGCTTTTCTTTACAGTACTTTTGGAACACGGTTTCTGTCTCCCATTGATGGCAGCCCTGAGACTGTATATGTGACTGTTTTAACTATTCCCCATCCGGACCCCACTTTCCCCTCCCTACCCCCCCCCCCCCATTTTTTCTTTCTCCTCTTTACATATTCCCAAAGCCTGCACTCAATGTTCATTGATTGTACATGTACTGTACATACACTATTTTGACCCCATACTCAAGTGATACCAGCGATTTGGACTCATGCGCATATTTACTCGTGTAGAGTAGAGAGAGATCTGCTGTTCCTAGAGATTAAGAACAGCGATCTTTCTCCTCCTCCAGTCAGTCCCATCCCCCCACAGTTAGAAAAACCTCCCAGGTAACACATTAACCACTTCCATACAGGGCACTTATACAGCTTCCTGCCCAGACCAATTTTCAGCTTTCGGCGCTGTTGCACTTTGAATGACAATTGCGCGGTTGTGCTACACTGTACCCAAACTACATTTTTATCATTTTGTTCCCACACATAGAGCTTTCTTTTGGTGGTATTTGATCACCTCTGCGATTTTTATTTTCTGCTAAAATTTTTAAAAAAGACGGAAAATTTTGAAAAAAAAAATAGGATTTTTTACTCACCGTAAAATCCTTTTCTCTGAGTCCATGGACCGACACAGCTTCTCTATTGACAAAGTGGGTATTATCCGTTAATTAGGAGTGACTAGGCAGAAAAACTTGTAAAAAGTGTTGCATCACACCTTCTACAGTACCGCCCAGGGGGCGGACCCTCTGGGTATACCCTCTCAGTCTGCACATCGCAGATCAGTTCGTCAAAAAGCAGTACAAACTTAAAAGGAGGGGTGGGTGCTGTGTCGGTCCATGGACTCAGAGAAAAGGATTTTACGGTGAGTAAAAAATCCTATTTACTCTTTCGTCCATGGACCGACACAGCTTCTCTATTGACAAAGTGGGACGTCCCAAAGCAGTGTCAGAGAAAAAACGAGGGGTGGTAACAGCATAAA
The DNA here is from genome assembly GCA_029206835.1 of Rana muscosa. Taxonomy (NCBI): domain Eukaryota; kingdom Metazoa; phylum Chordata; class Amphibia; order Anura; family Ranidae; genus Rana; species Rana muscosa. The sequence continues at coordinate 291,933,190 of CM055123.1, read as the reverse complement.
AACAAACTTCACCCCAAAACACAAAACAGCACTCCTCCAACGGAGGAGTTGCAACTCTAAACAGCCGCCTGCAAAACCTTGCGGCCGAAAGAGGCATCCGAAGATGCACCTACATCAACTTTGTAGAATTTTGTGAAAGTGTGAGCGGACGACCAAGTCGCCGCTTTACATAGTTGGGAAACAGACGCTTGATGTCGGAAAGCCCAAGAGGCACCTATTGCCCTGGTCGAATGCGCCGTGACAGGAAAGGGGGGCGCCTGACCCTTTAAGGCGTAAGCCTGGATTACTATCTGTCGGATCCACCTAGAGATGGTGGCCGATGAGACTGCTTGGCCCTTCTTGGGACCAGCCACCGAAACAAACAGTGAGTCTGACTTCCGGAACAGGGAAGTAGCAGATATGTATACTCTCAAAGCTCGGACAACGTCCAAGGAATGCAACGCCGACTCCTTAGGATTCGACGGCTGAGGACACAAGGATGGAAGTACAATGTCTTCGTTGAGATGAAAAGCCGAAACGACCTTCGGAAGAAAGGAAGGCTGCGGCCGCAGCACCACCTTATCCTTGTGGAAAATCAAATAGGGAGCCTTGCAGGACAAGGCTGCCAGCTCAGAGACTCGTCTAACTGACGTAACAGCCACCAAAAAGACCACCTTCTGAGAAAGTGTCAACAGGGGAATATCTCTAATATTCTCAAACGGTGCCGTCTGAAGCACCGAGAGGACCAGGTTCAAGTCCCACGGAGGTAACGGGGGGCGGACCGGAGGGGCCACATGTCGAACCCCCTGCACAAATGTACTCACGAGAGAGTGAGTCGCCAGGGGTCGCTGAAAAAAGACAGCCAGGGCAGATATCTGTCCCTTAATCGTACTTAGGGCAAGCCTTTGGTCTACCCCATGCTGTAAAAACAGCAGGATTCTGGAAACCAAATAGGTACGCGGATGCCATTTCATTTCCTCACACATGGAGATGTAGGCCCTCCAAGTGCGGTGATAGACCTTCCTAGAGGACGGTTTCCGAGCACTTCTCATAGTAGAAATTACTGAGTCTGACAGGCCCCGGTCTCTCAGTACCTGGTTCTCAACAGCCATGCCGTTAAAGCCAATGACTGTAAAGCAGGATGGAATATGGGACCTTGCGACAGCAGGTCCTTCCGTAGTGGTAGGCGCCAGGGGACGTCTGCTACCAGACGTACTAGATCGGCGTACCAAGGACGCTGAGGCCAATCTGGAGCGATTAGGATCATTGGAATTCCCTCTGCCTCCACTCTGCGGAGCAGAAGAGGAAGAAGCCTTAAGGGAGGGAAGGCATAGATTAGCCGATACTGGCCCCACGATGCTACCAACGCGTCCGTTGCGTCTGCCCATGGGTCTCTTGACCGGGCCACAAACCTCAATACCTCCGATTGAGTCGGGAAGCCAGAAGATCTACGTCTGGTGTGCCCCATCTTTGGCAGAGGAGTTGGAACACCTCCGGGTGTAAGGACCATTCTCCTTGGTCCAGCATCTGGCGGCTCAGGTAGTCCGCCTGCCAGTTTTCCACACCCGGAATGTACACGGCCGACAGTGCCGGTACGCTCCTCTCTGCCCACTTCAGGATGCGAGCGATCTCCGATGCTGCAGCTGAGCTTCTTGTTCCTCCTTGATGATTGACATATGCCACTGCTGTGGCGTTGTCTGACTGGATCCTGACTGGACGCCCTTGCAGTCTCTGAGACCATTTGAAGAGGCACAGCTTGATCGCCCGGATCTCCAGGACATTGATCGGCAGGAGGGCTTCCTCTGGGGTCCAGCGACCTTGCGCCGACTGGACACCCCAGACTCCCCCCCAACCTGTAAGGCTGGCGTCCGTCGTGATCACTATCCAGTAAACCGGAAGAAATGACTTCCCGGCCATTAGAGCCGGTGCTGTCAGCCACCATACCAGGGATCTCCTGACTAGGTGGCTCACTCGGATTTGATAATCCAGAGATGAAGGGCATCTGTTCCATCTGGACAGAACTTCCCTCTGTAACACTCGAGTGTGGTATTGAGCATATGGGACCGCCTCGAAGGAGGCTACCATGAGGCCCAACACTCGCATGCAAAAACGGAGTGACGACCAATTCCTGGAAGTCAGCTGCCGTACTGCAGCCCGGAGGGTCTGCAACTTCTCCACAGGGAGGAATACCTTTGCCTCTGAGGAATCCAGAATCAACCCCAGGTACACTAGGCGTTGAGTGGGCACCAATACTGACTTTTGCGTGTTTAGTATCCAACCACAGTCTCGAAGAGTCTGACAGGTAATGGACACGCTTACCTCTAATTCTGAGCTTGAAGGGCCCTTCAGCAGAAGGTCGTCCAAGTAACCTGTGATAGCGATACCCCGCTGTCTTAGAAGTGCCAGAATCGGAGCGAGCACCTTGGTGAACGTCCTGGGTGCTGAGGCAAGGCCAAACGGGAGGGCCACAAACTGGTAGTGGTTCTTCCCGATAGCAAATCGCAGAAACCTCTGGTGTCTGGAGTATATGGGGACATGCAGGTATGCGTCCTTGATGTCCAAGGAGGCCAGAAAGTCCCCCGGATGGAGAGCCGTGACTACGGATCGAACCGACTCCATCCGAAATCTTTGTACCTTCACAAAGCAATTGAGGGCTCTGAGATCCAAGATTGGACGAACCCCCTCCTTCTTTGGCACAATGAACAGATTTGAGTAAAAACCCTGACCCCGTTCCTGTTCTGGAACTGGAATAACTACCCCGCGTTCCAGTAGACCCTGGACCGCCCCATACAGGGCCTCCCGACGGGTCGGTAGTAGCTGGAGATTGGAGGTGATGAATCTGTCTGGTGGACAAGAGAGAAATTCTATCTTGTAGCCTGAGGAGATTACTTCGCAAACCCACCTGTCGGAGACTAGAGCAGTCCACTGAGTCGCGAATTTGCGAAGACGTCCCCCCACCCAAGAGCTGGGTGGGGGCGGACCTTCATGTGGACGCAGATTTGTCCACAGGCTTGTTGGGTCTGCGGGACCAAGGACGCTTTTGTCCTTGGGCAGGCGCTTTATCGGCCTGGGGTCTTTTCCCTGTCGCCTTAAGAGGGCGAAAAAAACGCTTACGTGCAGTAAAGGAGGGCCCTTGCCCTTGGCGTGGTCCCCTACCCTTGCTAGTTTGGGGAAGCAAAGTGCTTTTACCTCCTGTAGCATCCTTGATGATGTCATCCAGAGAAGCCCCAAAAAGTCTGTCGCCCTTAAAAGGCAGATCCAATAGGGCTTTCTTGGAAGTCTGGTCCGCAGACCAGCCCTTTAGCCAGATCAGGCGGCGTATTGCTACTGCATAAACCGAAGCTCTTGACAGCAGGGGAATAGTATCCATGTCTGACTCGCAGACAAACTTAAGGCCCTGGACCAACTGGTCGGCCAAAGTTATCTCATTAGGAGGAGCATCTCGCTCCTTTAACCCCTGGAGTAGCAATTTTGCCCATTCAGTAAGTGTCTGAGACACTAGGGCCCCCGCCAATGCCGGGCGTACTGCTGAGCCTACCACTGAGTATAGGTAGCGAGCGAGTGCTTCAGCCTTCTTATCCACAGGGTCCTTGAAAACAGGAGCCCCTTCTACTGGAATAGTGGTGGCTCTATTAAGTCTGGACACCGAAGGGTCCACTATAGGGGGAGAGGTCCATATCTTCAGAAAACTCTCCTCAAAGGGGTACCGTACTGCAAACCTCTTTGGGGCTGTAAAGACCCTCAGTGGGTTCTCCCATTCCTTGTATAAGAGTTTGTTAAAATAAGACACACAAGGGAACACCTTAGCAGTGCGGGCAGGTTTACGAAACCCAAAGGGGACTGGAGTATCTGCTACTTCTTCAGTCCTTTCCAACTTTAGCGTATCCCGCACTGCAGTAATAAGGTCAGATACCAAAGCCGTCTCGCGTACTGACCTGGACTTGGAGTCCTCCTCACTGTCCGATCGGTCACGGTCTGCAGTCTCTGATGCATCAGAATCTGGGCCATGAGCCGTAGCTGGACCTGGTTCTGCATCAGAAATATCCCCAGAAGATTGCAGGGGACGGGGGCGTTTATTACCCCCTGTATTCCCGTGTGCTGCTTCCACCCTGGCACCAAACGCCTCTAGGATTGCCGACATAGCGTCCATAGACACCTCAGGGACACCAGCTGCTAAATCTGGTGTTTCAGGGGAGAAGACATCTGGCTCAGATGCCATGCTGACCACACGCTGACACTCACAGGGCTCCAGGCAAGATATCAATAGGCCACCCTCCTGCGCTGCAGAGATGCTGGGTTACCCAGAGGACTCACCACCCTGGATAGGTACTGCTATGCTGCGCCTATGATGCTGTCCCCTTGCTGCTGTGTCAGTCTGCTTCTTTTATCAGCACTTCCTGTGTGAATTTTCGCGCCAGTGTAATGCACCCTAGAGGCCGGAGGCTCTCGCAAAATGGTTGCCAAAACCATCTGTATGGAAGATAATGTGGGCTCTAAGAAAATGGCCGCCGACAGAAGATAGAGGTCAGGCAGCCATAGCCCACAAAAAAGATGGCCGCCGAACGGCAATATCTGCATACAGGGTGGACAAACATGGCCGCCGATCACCTGATAGGGGCCAGTGGGTGTGGCCGAACTACAGGAAGATGGCCGCCAGGCAGTTACAAGAGGCCAAACTTGGCATGGACCACCTCAAAATGGCCGCCGACAGCATGGAGACACAGAAACACAGGTAAGCAAAAATGACATTTCTTTTAAATGTTAGTTACAGCCAGCCCCGCTCCAGTGGGACCCCCTAGGTGACCCCCAGCACCCAGCAACCTTTAGCTAGAAGCCCAGGGAGGAGGGAAAGGCAGGGAGAGAGGGAAGAAAGGGGCCACAACCACTTACTTGATCTCTCCAGGAATGTCCAGCTAAATCACCCAGCCGAGGCAGGGGAGTTTTACTTACCTATCCTGCATGTATTCTGCTGGAAGACATTCCAAACAGATCATCGTCCGCGCACGGAAGGTGACTGTTGGCCAGGCATGCTGTGAATGGACCCAGAAGGGACGATCATATGTATGCCCTGGAGCATGACGCTCACCGGACAGGCTGCTGCGACTCGGCCGTAAGGTCAGCCGAAGCTGAGCGGTCCGATGCAAGCCTTGGAGCGTAAGCTCACCGGCCAGGCTGCTGCGACTCGGCCGTAAGGTCAGCCGAAGCTGAGCGGTCCGATGCAGGCCCTGGAGCGTAGGCTCACCGGCCACCCGTGGAGCGACGGGCATGTCGTGGAAAACCCAGCGCGTATCTAGGGTCGGCACACGCTCGATGGCCGAAACTGGGGAGACTACAAGGATCGAGGATCCAGCCTGTCACCCAGTCGGCAGTTGATCGAAGATCGCAGGAAACAACAAATGTAGCAAAAAAATAAAAAATATATATATATCTTTTTTCCCCGGACCAATGAGCCCGAAGGGAGCCATGTCCTACTCCTTGCTAGACAGAAAAAAACTGATCTGCGATGTGCAGACTGAGAGGGTATACCCAGAGGGTCCGCCCCCTGGGCGGTACTGTAGAAGGTGTGATGCAACACTTTTTACAAGTTTTTCTGCCTAGTCACTCCTAATTAACGGATAATACCCACTTTGTCAATAGAGAAGCTGTGTCGGTCCATGGACGAAAGAGTAACATATTTTTTTTGTTTCAGTTACAAAACTTTGTAAATTAGTACGTTTTCTCCTTCACTGATGGGCACTGATGGGGCTGCACTGACGGGCACTGATAAGGCGGCGCGGATGGGCACCGATAGGCAGCGCAGATGGGCACCGATAGGCAGCGCGGATGGGCACCGATAGGCGGCACGAATGGGCACAGATAGGCGGCACGGATGGGCACAGATAGGCGGCACGGATGGGCACTGATAGGTGGCACAGATGGGCATGGATGGGCACTGATAGGTGGCATGGATGGGCACTGATAGGTGGCACTGTAATGTGTTAATGGATGCCAATCAGTGCCAAACAATAATGCCTGCCAATCAGTGATGCCCATTGTGGGCACTGATTGGCATCCATTAGGGGCACTAATTGGCATCCATTAGGGGGCACTGATTTCAATCCCTGGTGGTCTAGGGAGGCATACCTTGTAATGGACATCCCTGGTGGTCCAGTGGCATCCCTGGTGGTCCAGTGTGGGCATCCTCGGGGGGCTGTGCTGATAATGGATCAGCACAAACCCCCCCTGTCAGAGGAGCAGCCGATCGGCTCTCCTCTACTCGCGTCTGACAGACGCGAGTGAGGAAAAGCCGATTACCGGCTTTTCCTGTTTACATGTGATCAGCCGTGATTGGACACGGCTGATCACGTGGTAAAGAGTCTCAGTCGGAGACTCTTTTCCTAGATCGGTGTTGCGGGGTGTCAGACTGACACCCCGCAGCAACGATCGCTGCGATGCACGCCCCCGGGGGCGCGCAGCGGCCTAAAATCCTGAGGACATCATATGACGTCCAGTCAGGATTTTAAAACCACTTTGCCGCCGTCAATCTGCTATAGGGCGGGCGGCAAGTGGTTAAACCCCCTGAGCGCCCCCTAGTGTTAACCCCTATCCTGTCAGTAACATTTACACAGTAATAAGTGCATTTTTATAGCACTGATCGCTGTATAACTGTCACTGGTCCCAAAAAAGTGTCAAAAGTGTCCGATCTGTCCGTCGCAATGTTGCAGTCCTGCTAAAAATTGCAGATCGCCGCCATTACTAGTAAAAAAAATTGTTTGGGTACAGTGTTGCACGACTGCGCTATTGTCAGTTAAATCGTTGCAGTGCCGTATCGCAAAAAATGGCCTGGTCAGTAAGGGGGAAAATCTTCCGGTTTGTAGGTGGTTAAGGGAAATGTGTACACATTGCAGTGATGCACTGAATATATTTATTTTTATTTCACTCAGATACAGGAATTTAGGGCTAACAAAGGAGTAAGCATTGTAAACTAATGGCTTACATACACACGGTTACACAAAAGTTCTCGGAACTTTCGACCGTCAAGAACGCAGTGACGTACAACACTACGACGAGCCGAGAAAATCAAGTTTAATGCTACTGAGCATGCGTCAAATTGTTTCCGAGCATGCGTCGGCATTTTGCGCTTTGGAATTGCTACAGACAATCGGAATTTTCTGAAAATTTGAGAACCAGTTCTCAAATTTTTGCTGGCGGAAATTCCGACAGGAAAAGTCCGATGGAGCATACACACACGGTCGGAATTTCTGACCAAAAGCTCACATCGGACTTTTCTTTTCGGAAAATCCGTCCGTGTGTACGGGGCATGAGGGATGCATGTAGCTCTAGCTGTGGACTATCATGTTAATGAATATGATTAGTTGATTATTTACACTGTAGTTTCATTATTTGCTGTGGCCTCAGTTAGTAGGAAGAGTAACTGTTTACTGAAAGGTTAGAGGTCTAATAAACAGAGTAAAACACACAAACGCAGCTATGTCATTATTCTGTATACAGTATATTCAAGCAGTGGGTTATTACTTCACTTTCCTCTACGCAGCTGTTTTACATAAGAAAAGACTGCAAATTAGTGACCTGGACGATGTCACATTAGAACAGCCTTTCTTAACCTTTTTTTGCAGAGGAACCCCTAAAATAATTTTCAGGGTTTTGGGGAACCCTTACTAAAACTATTTCATTGGGGGTCAATGGCAAAAAGCTAAAGCATTATGCCGCGTACACACGATCATTATTCACGGCGGTTAAAAAACCACCGTGAATAATGACATTAAAAACGAGGGAACGGCTTGTTCCCCACACACGGTCGTTTTTCACGTCATTTTTTCTCTTGACGAGAAAAACCACCATCTGTGGGCTCCGCGGCAGTGTTTCCCTATGGGAAAACTGCCGCGAGAAACATGTCGAAAAAAACGACGAGAAAAATTAGAACATGTTCTAATTTTTCTCATAGTTTTTAATGCTGTTTTTCTCGTCGAAAAAAACGGCAAAAAGCCCACAGACGATCGTTTTTCTCGTCGAAAGGAAAAAATTACGTTTTTCTCGACGAGAAAAACGGCCGTGTGTACGCGGCATTAGAGCTTGAGTAGATGGGGGAAAAAACAGACTGCTTTTTTCAGGCATGTAGCTTTTTATCTTAGAAGGACCATTGCAAAAATGTTTAGGCCCCAAGAACCTCTGCTAAAACCAATTAATTGGAGTCAGTAGGAAAAACATTCCTTACATTAGTGGCCAGTGAGGAGATCAGCAAAAGCGTCCCAAAGGGCGGCGCCAATCGAATGGAACTTCCCCTTTATAGTGCCGTCGTACGTGTTTTACGTCACCCCGCTTTGCTTGAGCGTTTTTTTTCATGAACGTGTGTATGCAAGGCAGGCTTGAGAGGAATCACGACGAAAAAAACATTGTTTTTTGCAGGACATGGATAACGGTCGTGTGTACGCGGCATTACAGTGACGGTCAGAAAGACACTCTTACAGACAGCTAAAAAGATCATTGGTGTCCTGCAACTGGCTTTGACAGGCGACGTTGGTCTCAGAACTATGCAGGCACCATCAAATGTCAGGTCAACCAGCCAAAGCTCAAGGAACCCGTGAATCAACCCTGGTTGAGAATGGCTGTTCTAGATCCTCAAAACGTTCTACTGATCTTCATTTGACTTCCTCCTAAGCTGCATCTACCTGCTTAAGTCTGCTTTTTTCATTTTTATTGACTTGTATGGGGGGATAAGCAGTTCTTTGAGCAAATAAACTTCCATGTACACAGTCTTTTGCATTGCTCTAAAGCAGGGGTCTCCAAACGTTTCAAACAAAGGGCCAGTTTCCAGCCCTACAGACTTTAGGGCAGGGATATGCAATTAGCGGACCTCCAGCTGTTGCAGAACTACAAGTCCCATCACGCATAGCAAGACTCTGACAGCCACAAACATAACACCCAGAGGCAGAGGCATGATGGGACTTGTAGTTTTGCAACAGCTGGAGGTCCGCTAATTGTATATCCCTGCTTTAGGGGATTGCACTATTTGCTAAAAAAGTAAGGCCTTTTGTACAAGCTTCACTTTCTTGTGTCATGTGAATGTTTTATTAAAAACGAAGGCTACATTGTGCAGTTAGAGGAGGAATTCTGACTACTTTTTATCCCACATTAGCTATACAAACCAAAATCAAGAGAGATGGTTTTATGTTTCTTGAATATTATAGAATCTTCTTACTTCTCTCAACATCCCTATGTACAATATGGGGTTGATTTACTAACAGCAAACAGACTGCAGTGAACCTTGCTAATGCAGTTGCAATCATTTTCTCTGGAGCTTAGTGAATGTGGTAAATTCACTTCATAAAGAACACCCTATTAGGTAAAAATAAAATTAAAAATAAAAACAGCATTTTTGCTTGCATACGATTGGATGATGGAAATCAGCAGAGCTTCACCACAATGACTGAGCTCTGAGGAGAATGAGTGCAACCAAACTTGCAAAGTGCACAGCAGTGGCGGCTGGTGTTTTTTTCTTTTTTTGGGGGGCAAACAATCCACTCAACCCCCCTCCCCTAGTCGGTCGGTTCCCTAGTCGGTCGGTTGGCCGGGTCACTGAGGTCATGGGCAGCACCCTGCACCCCCTCCGGGTCAATCAGTCAGTAGTAGGGTGACCACATTTCCAAACTACTATTCAGGGACACCCTCCCTTCCCAAAAATCAGCTTGTGCTGTAATGAATCTCAGCACAGTGATTGGACACAAGAGGCGGGATTTATGATTTCTCCAATCACAAGCAGGGGAGGGATTGTGCTCCTCCAGGCATTCCTGGCCAGGACAAGTACTGTCAGTGAGTAAAGCAGTGATGTGGCGCCCTTTTTTGGGGGCATCAGATTGGCCTGGGGGGTGGCTGTGGCAGTTTCATTCCGGGACACTGTATTGTCCTGGAATTAATGTGCCCGGGACAGAGTTGCAAAATGCAGTGCTCTGTGCGGCTGGCAGCTTCTCTTCGGGCTGCGGGCGGCTGCTTCCTCGCTTCCCCTGCGTCTCCTCCCTTCTCCTCCTGGCAGGCAATCCGACCTGCTTTCTGATTGGCCGGGAGGAGACTCACCATGACTGCATAACATCTCCATCCTATACCAAGTCCTGGATGCCCTTCTAATGCTGGGGATGCTGACCATTTTTTGATTTTGACCCATCAAGTTTGGATAGCTGTGTCTACTATTGACCCTCTGCAACCATTCATACATCGCTTGTGTTTATTTACCTTCTGGTAAGCAGATTGTGAGCACGATTGGTGTGGTGTGCTTTGTTCTTTGCACACCGAAGCTTTGGTGGTGGTTTCCTCATCCACTTCATCTTATGCTGATAATTGCACCTGGACTGTTATTCATATTTTATTATTAAGCGCTGCATTTTTGACTACAAATTTATTTAGTTACTCCCGAAATTTGTTTTTATTTATTTATTTTTTCGTTAAAAAATGCATTCGCCTGAAAATCCGAAATAATTAAGGTTGAATCTGTCATTGAAGGCTTATGGTGTCTATCGAATGTTCTAAGAAGATTAGATAAAGCAGCTAAACTGTACAATGCCGCATTCGTACATTTCCGGTCGAATGTTCCACCTACAAGCTATAGTAGAATTCTAATGTTATATGACACTAGTAATAATTATATTTATTAATTATTATTACTAGTCATCCAACATTAGAATTCTTCTATAGCCTATGGGCAGAGCATTTGACCATAAATGTCCGCTCGCGGCGACTGCTTTGTCGAATCTTCATGTCGAATATTTTCTCTCTATGTCGAATAATCTTGGACTAATAGAGTTAGGTTAGGCACATTCAACCTTTTTTGCTATTGTCTCTATAATGTCAAATCTTTTCTCTCTATAATGTCAAATCTTTTCTCTCTATGTCGAATCTTTTCTCTCTATGTAGAATAATCTTGGACTAATAGAGCTAAGGTTACGCACATTCGACCACAGGTTCGATAGAGACAGATCGCTTCTGTCGCTATTGTCAGCGTCATGTCGAATCTCCTATCTATATCGAACTGTTGTCGCAACGAAAACAAAAATAAAGCATTTGTTTGTCGGATCTTTCGGTTTTCGGACTATGCGCATTCGTTAACGTTTGTTAAAACGAAAGCGAATAATCCCCGAAATTCAGACGAAAATGCATTCGGACGAAAATGAATGCACATGTCTAAAATATAGTACATTTTTGTTTTTAGGTTTAGATACACTAGCATTTGAAAGGTTAGAGTTCCCTAATTTTCAATTTTTTTATGTGAAAAAAAACAAAAAATAACATCACTAAAGGATTCGTCAAGTCCTTACAAATATAGAATACAGACACAGGTTTTATACGGCCACAGCAGCCAATTTTTTTAACCAAAACATTAAAACATACCAATAGGTTCAAATTCAACAATGTAATGCCCAACAACAAGAAGTCTTTGGGTGTCCTTAAGGCACAATTTTAACAGGGTTCTTCCATGTCCTCAGCCACGCCCCAACTTGCTCAAAGACGTTTCGACATCACACATACATTTTTTTTTTAAATATAAACTCAATAAACTTTGAGACACGTGTAGCGGCCTCACCTCTCTCTCTTTGCTTTATCGGTTATGTGGCTGTTGTCTAGGGATTCCTGGGAGAGAGAGATGAGAGATGCGCCACGGCCCATGTCCTCCCCATTGCAGCGAGTGAGGTGAAGGCCAGATCTGATTGGGTCCCAGTGTATGCGTCCTAGAGTCAAGTCCAGTCCTTCGTCTCTGACTCCTTTGCTTAGTAACCCAAGTTCCACACAGTGAGTAGGTACAACACAGTTTTATTCTTCTTGCCAAGCAATAAAACAGTCTCTCTCCAAGTGGTAATTGGGGGTACAGATCGAGGCACAATCCTTTCCCTTCTTGCTGCTGCCCACTGAGCTGTCACCAGTGGTGGATAGTCACTGCCACTGACTAGGTAATGTGAAGTGTGAATTACCTTCGCTCACTTTGCCCATATCAGGGGAAGAAATCCATCAAAGGGAGAAATGGAGGCCTCTCCGTCACCAGCGATGCTGCGCCGGACTCTTCGGAGAAGTTACCGCACACCAGTCCTCACAAACTCAGATTCGGGCACCCAAGGAGTTAGGGCCCCCTCAGATTCCTCCACCCTCGCGGAACTCAGTCGAAGGTACTGAGCCCCAGGCGTCCGCCATAGTACCTCACCCCAGGCCTAAGGTGCCTGGGATGGACTCCATCACCACTCCGGCTAGGCCAAGGGCGCCTAGGCCCGGAGCACCAGCACCCAAACTAAAGGTGCCTGGGTGCGGCCACGTCCTCCGACTCTCTCCCTAAGGTCAGGGTGCCCGCCCCTTTTATGACCTCTCCTGTTGCGTCACAGCGGGTTCCCCGCCCCGCTGTACCAGCTCCAGGGGAGGACAAAAAGGCACGGCTTGTAGTGCAAGTTCACTTCAGCCCAGGGCAACAGTGCCACCCAATGACCCAAAGGAACATCACACCACCAGAGTCAAAAAGAAAGTTCAAGTACCCGCTACACTCTCCCCCTGGTGATTTGACACTGGTCCCCAGTGGCTGGTACAAACTCACACCCACAAGGGTGGTGACATAAGTTTAGCCCAGAAACCGACTAAACAATTTAGCCCTGAATTGTGCCAAGACCTGCATGGGAAAGGGAAACTTAAAACAATATAACCATAACCTTTCAATAAAATATTTTAAATCTCTGACACGTTTACATTCCTCCCTCTGACTATCTAAGAACCACCCACTCTCAGTAGTCTTGATAGACGAGTCTCCTGCAGAGGGAAAGAAAAGAAACATACATCCTATCAACATGTGTGTTTGCTTGGGATACATGAGTCTCTCAACTGAGAGGCCCATTCACTCCAATGAGTGTTGCATAATGTGAAAAAAACAAACAATCGTTGCGCAACATTGCCACCTGGTGACAGTGTCGCGGTCAAGACACTTTTCACTTCCAGGGGAACTTTCCCGTTGATCATCTTCTCTGTGATCCTACACTACCTAAACCCCAAAGTCACTGATTTTCTTTTGAGTTCCAGGTTAAGAAGGGACAACAAACAACAAACAGCTCCCAGATCTCCAATGAGTGAAATTGCCCAAATACAAAAAAAAAAACCAGGGCACAGTCCATATTCTGGGGAAAGGCATGCTGAAAAGATCAGTCAGAAAATAGAAAAAAAATAAGAGCACACAGGAGTCTTTTCTCCTTTTATAGGTAAAACCTTGGATGAGGCAATGATATTGGCTTTAAACGGTCATCAAAGGCCTCCACATGGTATTCGACGCTTTTTCCTTCCTTGCGGCAGATCAATACTTTGTCCACATGGATGTGTCTTCCCACCATCCATTTAGCTTTACAGTCCTGAAACTTCTTGGTGACCGTTGGTGAACAGGAAAGGTACCGCCGTGCTTGCTGTACCTTCAGCTTGTCCCACACGAAGGTGTCGTACCATCTTTGCCGAAAGACTTCCACCTCGTAGAGCAGTTCCCGAGGCAGGTGCGGGTATTCCCACCCATAGTCCTGAGCAATCTTTTGGCCAAAGAGACGCTGCAGCCTGGACAAGGGTGGCATAGTGGCTCTGTCTCCCTCTCCAGGTGGAACAATCGCCTCTGGGTGGCGAGGTGCGTTCACCATTTCAGTGGACCCGGAACTAGGAACCCGCAGTGGTTTGCGTTGCACTCCCGCAGCAGAAGCAGGTGAAATAGATGTTGAATCCAGAAGAGGAACTTCAGGCAGGGGACCAGCTTCTTCCCTTGGCGCCGAGGCCTTCACCTGAGGTGCACTACCTCCAGCAGACATAGGCAAGTCCTTTGCGACACAGGACAAGGGTAGCTTCATCCTGTCCCATCCTGCTGGAAGATTTTGTCTATCTCCCAATCATCGCCATTGTCAGACAATGAATCCAGGTCAGAGGTGTCGTAGTACTCCGCGGGCAGATAATTCCCCGTCACGGAACTATCCCCCTTGACGGCCTCTACCGACTGTGGACTACCGCCACTTTCAACCACACAGACAGTCCCAACCCCTGGCTCACCTGGGCCTTTTGAAGAAACAGGATGTCCAGGACTTTTCTCTCTACCGGCGCCATCTAGGCCAGGCAAGCAGCGGGGTGAAGCTCTTCCACAACCACATGAGGCCATCACTAGGCCACCTTTCCTCTTCGGTGGCCGGAGCAGGGAGCTGCTGGTGACCGAGGCAGCATCCTCGGATTTCTCTCTTTTCACTTCTGTTTGGGCAGTCCCTTCGCCCGGATCAGTGTGCATGGGGAACGCTCCAGCATCGATCTCTCCCTCGGAGTGGCAGTCTCTGTGAGGTAGTTGAGGTGGAAAGCCTGAGGCTTTTCTGTGGATGGTTCCACCTCGAAGAGGAATTCTTTGCAGACCTCACAGCGCCCAAACGGCTTCAGCTGGACCACCAGTCCCGAACAGCTGGGACAGATCACACCGAGGTCTTCCATGTCTCAACAGGTAAAGAGAGCCAATTGCCCCCGGGGCCTTAATCTTATCCCCGTAGCCATGATCTTGCCCCGCCCACGAACTACGCAGTTGCGGGTTGCCTCGTGGTGCGTTGGCCAATATGGCCGACCTACTCGGAACTCCTCCGGGCAGCAAAGTTCAATTTCAGACACCATACACATAATCCCGGACACGATGCCCCCACGTGTAGCGGCCTCACCTCTCTCTCTTTGCTTTATCGGTTATGTGGCTGTTGTCTAGGGATTCCTGGGAGAGAGAGATGAGAGATGCGCCACGGCCCATGTCCTTCCCATTGCAGCGAGTGGGGTGAAGGCCAGATCTGATTGGGTCCCAGTGTATGCGTCCTAGAGTCAAGTCCAGTCCTTCGTCCCTGACTCCTTTGCTTAGTAACCCGAGTTCCACACAGTGAGTAGGTACAACACAGTTTTATTCTTCTTGCCAAGCAATAAAACAGTCTCTCTCCAAGTGGTAAATGGGGGTACAGATCGAGGCACAATCCTTTCCCTTCTTGCTGCTGCCCACTGAGCTGTCACCAGTGGTGGATAGTCACTGCCACTGACTAGGTAATGTGAAGTGTGAATTACCTTCGCTCACTTTGCCCATATTAGGGGAAGAAATCCATCCAAGGGAGAAACGGAGGCCTCTCCGTCACCAGCGATGCTGCGCCGGACTCTTCGGAGAAGTTACCGCACACCAGTCCTCACGAACTCAGATTCGGGCACCCAAGGAGTTAGGGCCCCCTCAGATTTCTCCACCCTCGCGGAACTCAGTCGAAGGTACTGAGCCCCAGGCGTCCGCCATAGTACCTCACCCCAGGCCTAAGGTGCCTGGGATGGACTCCATCACCACTCCGGCTAGGCCAAGGGCGCCTAGGCCCGGAGCACCAGCACCCAAGCTAAAGGTGCCTGGGTGCGGCCACGTCCTCCGACTCTCTCCCTAAGGTCAGGGTGCCCGCCCCTTTTATGACCTCTCCTGTTGCGTCACAGCGGGTTCCCCGCCCCGCTGTACCAGCTCCAGGGGAGGACAAAAAGGCACGGCTTGTAGTGCAAGTTCACTTCAGCCCAGGGCAACAGCGCCACCCAATGACCCAAAGGAACATCACACCACCAGAGTCATAAAGAAAGTTCAAGTACCCGCTACACACAAAAAACACCACCACTACCTATTCACTGCGGTAACCCCTAACACCAGAGTGGGCGGTTGGGAAGTTGCCAATTCTCCTGACTTCCTTGGAATATGAAAGAACTACTTCTCCGCAAAGACCCTCTCATCTGAACCCTGCCTCTTCAACCTCTGCCTCCAATCAGGTAAGGACTACACCCCCACCAAGCACACCGACCTTGCTGACCGTTCCCTGACCCCGTTCCTCTCTTAAGCCCTGTACACACGGCCAGGAATCCCGTCAGGAAAAAAACGTCGGTTTTCCTGATGGGATTCCTGCCAAGCTTTTCTTGCTCGCCGAGTGTACACACGGCACCTTCAAAAGAACCGCTGTTCTTTTGAATGGCAAGAACGCAGTAACGTCATCGACTACGCTCGTCACATTCGATGCCGTCTCCGCCATCTTGCTTCACCCTACACTACCCTTTTAAGCTACTGCGCATGCGTCGAAGTCTCATCGAGCATGCGCAGGTTTACCTGGAGACAGGTAAGCATACACATGCACGGTTTTCTCAACGGAAAAAAAGGCCAACGAGAATCCCGACGAGAAAATAGAGAGCAGGTTCTCTATTTTTCTCGTCGAGATTCCCGGCAGTTTTCCCGACGAGAAACCATACACATGACCGGTTTTCTCGGCAAAAAGGTCTCCCAGCAGTTTTCTTACTGAGAAAACCGTCCGTGTGTACGAGGCTTTAGTCATGCAGCCCCTCTGTCCATTTTCTCCTCCAGGTCTCACTATATCACTTTAATGAACTTTTCTAACATTAGAGTGTGATGTTTGATGAGCATGCTAATGGACACGATACCAGTGGCAAGGTTACTGTCTCCCAAAATGTGGAACTCCTTCCGCCAATCAGATAAATTCCAAATACATTTAAAAATAGGATGACTTATAGTGATTGGTCACGGGTTAGCGCGATTTCCCCCAATTTTTTCCAAGTATACTGGTGTTTGTGTCATTTACTTTGCAGAAGAGACGGTTAGAGATAGCTATATTCTATTGCTGTGTTTTGTTTTTTTTTGTGAAAGGATTGTGTCTCCACGAGTTGCAGGCCACACAATCCTATCATCCCCTACTAACTGTGCCAAGGGAGGATAGTTCTGATTGCCTGGGGTTGACAGCAGTGCACTACAGGGCCCAAAATTATACAAGCGGCCCTCTTAGCTGGGGGTATCGCTACAAGTGGGGGCTCGAGTCTGGGATTCCTGTATACTGCAATCAAGCCGGTCGGGACTCGGAAGCACCAGCATGGACCCGCTAGCAATGACACAGTGGTGCGCAGCGGTTGGCGCCGATTCAACCGAGGTGGTAGTATGGGGAAAACTGGCTGGAAGAGGAGGTAAAGCGGCTCATACTGTCGCTGTCTCCGAACCAGAATGCATGGGTGATGAATTTAAGGCCAGATCCAGAAACCTCGTTCACATATGCACTAGTGGAATGGAAAAACGAAGTACCGGAAGACTTTAGAGGTCAGAACATACAGGCCATAGATAACCAGATATACTGCTTGGTTAATACGAGGGCCGTGAAGGGGGAATATCCACAATACCCCCCATCACTATCTCCACCACTATCCCCTAAAACAGAAAAGTCTCAGGAGACGATAACCCAGGGGACACCACTAGCAGCTATAGGGCCAGAACTATTGAATGCTCTCTGAGAATTCATCACTAAGTGCCAGAAGAATAATACGGTACACGTAGAAGCCGGGTACCGGAAGCTCCGGATCTTTTCGGGGAAGCAACCCGCGCCATCTGGGGAAGAAGACTTCGACACCTTGATTGAGCAAGCAATGCAGGTGGTAGAAGGATGGGAAGTACCAGAGGCGCAGAAGGAGCAGCGCATAAGTGAAAGTTTTAAAGGCGTTGCTGCTGAAGCTGTGAAAAATCTTAGGTTCAGCAATGCTTCTTGTACTGTGTATGATTATCTGGCTATGTTGCAGGAGGAATTTGGCCAGCTGGAAAAGGTGACTGAACTGATGTACCAGTTCGAACATACCCTCCAACAGCCGGGAGAGAGATTATCCGAATATGTCCGGAGGTTAAACAGAATGCTGTGCCAAATTGTCCTTAAAAAGGGGATGCTGCCACAAGTCATAGACGCAACTAGGATGAAGCAGATCCTGAGGGGAGCCTTGCGTTTGGATCCAGTTTGGCTTCACTTGAAGACCTCTGAAGGAGTCATGGCTTTGAGTTACCCAGACCTTGTGCGGATCATAAGGGATGAAGGAGCTTTATTGAAGGACCAAAAGGCGGTTGAGAAGACCACTCCCCTCCCCTCAGTGGGAGTCAGATCAGCAGTAGCCACTGAACGGGACTCAGAAGTGGAGATCCTAAAGTCCCAGATGACTCAAGTGCTGGATGGAAGAGGAAACCAGGAACGAACCACGCCAGAGTGTCTCAACACCAACCTCTCCGCAGGGAAGAAGAGAAACTGTCTGCTTCAACTGTGGAGGAGTCGGCCACTTTGGAAGAGTGTGCCCCAGTCCGAGGAAGAACCGAGGCCCTTATCACCAGCCGGCGGAAAACTACAGAGGTCCCCGGTGAAGGAGTCAGCCCAACAGGGATTAAGATCCAGAAAGAGATGGAAAAAGAAGAAAACCCCAAAAGGAAAGTCCAGGAGTCCAAAGAAGGAGTCCTCCCATAAGAGTTTTCCAGCCATGTTGGTGGGACCCTCCCCTCTGGTCACCATTCAAGTGGAGGGAGTCTACACAAGGGCCATCCTGGACACAGGAGCCCAAGTAACCCTTTTATACAGAGACTGTTATCAAAAACACCTGAATCACGTGCCCCTACAGAAACTGGAAGACCTAGAAATATGGGGAATTGGTACTCAAAGTTTTCCCTACAACGGTTATGTCTCAATCAGGCTGGCCTTCGACCCCTCTGTGACAGTAAGGGCGGAAGTCTTTGACACCCTGGCGGTAGTTTGCACTCGCCCACCAGGAGCCAACAAGAGTTTCCTGATTATAGGGACCAACACTGACCTGGTCAGGAGGCTACTGGCTCCCCTAGCACAGGAGCAGGGTACTTCAGCAGCCAGGATCCACCCCATGCTGCAGCTAGCCTACCGGAGATTGGTCCTTGAACAGAAGGCCCCAGAAGAGGGGGTGGGAAAAGTCTGGAGACTGTCCAAGAAGGAGGGAGTGTTGCAGCCTGGTGAGATGACCTGTCTGAAGGCTACTGTGAAACTCTCATGGGAGCAGCCTGGCCCCTTTGTGGTTCTGGAACCATATCCTCTAGACACACACCCAGGATTGGAAGTGATCCCCGAAGTGGTCCCACTAAGGGCATTGAAGGTGAATGGCCAGATCCCAGTGAGCATCAGGAATATCACTGGTTCCCCTGTGAAGATTCCGGCCCGGATGTTGCTGGGCAAAGTAAACCCTGCTACCCCAGTGGCCCTGACTGACCTGGAGAAGACTGAAGGAGGGGAACCCACCCTGGAAAAACTTTGCCTAGAGAACACCACCCTACCACCGGTGTGGAAGGAGAGAGCCAGGGCTCAGCTGACTAGATGGAGAAAAATCTTCTCAAAGGACGAATTTGACGTAGGGTGTGCAAGGAGTGCCACCCATAAGATCTGTCTGCAGGAAGACAAACCTTTCTGGGAGAGGGTCCGGCGAGTTCCCCTGGCTGACCTAGAAGATTTGCGTGAGCAACTGGCAGAGCTTAAGAGAACTGGAGTTATTCGAGAGTCCAGAAGCCCATATGCCTCCCCTATTGTAGTAGTCAGGAAAAAGAACGGATCACTGAGGCTTTGTATAGACTACAGGACTCTCAAAAGGAGGACCATACCCGACCAGTATACTACCCCCAGGATAGAGGATGCCTTACAGAGTCTGTCTGGAGCTAAGTGGTTCAGCGTAATGGACCTGAAGAGTGGGTATTACCAAATCCCAATGCATCCAGATGACAGAGAGAAGAAGGCATTCAACACCCCAGTGGGATTCTACGAGTTTAACAGGATGCCTCAAGGCCTGTCGGGGGCCCCTGCCACTTTTCAGAGACTGATGGAAAAGACAGTGGGGGATATGAATCTCATTGAAGTCCTGGTGTACCTAGACGAAATCATTGTCTTCGGGAAGACTCTGGAGGAACACGAAGAAAGGCTGGAGAAAGTCCTGAAGAGACTCAGTGAAGAGGGACTTAAACTCTCCAGGGAGAAGTGTCAGTTCTACCAGTCCTCAGTCCACTACTTGGGACACATAGGGGCTTATTTACGAAATGTTTGCACCATGAGTATCGGCGCATCTGCGTGCGCAATGGCTGTTTTGGTATTTACAAAACCCTAGCGACGGTAGCGCAGCCCTATTTCCCATTTACTATAGTGTTCTCTGCGCACGGGAGGAGGCGCTCAGTGCGCTACTATGGACCTGGCGCACAGCATCTTAAAATCTAAATATAAAGAAGCTGGAAGTGGCAATATAATGGGGGTGATGTGGGGTGATGTGAGGAAGTGTTGTGACAAGTGCCCGAGTAACAAACATGCCCAAAATAGAGTGATAAAGTAACTTTTTCAGAACCAGCCTGCTGCGCCGGCAATTACGATTAGAGCTGCGAGGGATCTTTTTGAGCTCAGAGCGGGAATTTCAGTCATTTAAACGCGCCGATACACTGCGCCGGCAAAATCTTAGTAAATGTCAAGTCACGTAAACAATTTGCATAAGTTGAACAGGCACAGCTCTGAACTTTCCATTATATATCAGTGCGCCAGCAAAATGACATTTCTAAAGGAAAAAAAAAGGCATTTAAAAGCACCTGCGGCTATAATGAATTGTCGGCTCCCGGCAATATAGAGAAAAGTCATTGATGAAAAAAAAAAGCGTGTGGTCCCCCCAAATTCCATTACCAGGCCCTTCAGGTCTGGAATGGATATTAAGGGAAACCCTGCCGCAAATTAAAAAAAAAATGCGTGCGGTTCCCCCAAATATCCATACCAGGCCCTTCAGGTCTGGAAAGGATTTTAAGGGGAACTCCACCCCAAATCAAAAAAAAAATGGCGTGGAGTACCCCCAAAAATCCACACCAGATCCCGCCCCCCCTGTGTGAAATGGTAATGGGGTACAAATGTACCCCTACCATTTCACAAAGAAAGTGTAAAAAATGACAAGAGCCGGTTTTTGACAATTCCTTTATTAATGTCTTCTTCTTTCTTCTTTCCGTGTTCTCGTCCGCATCTTGCTCCTTCTTCTTTCGGTGTTCTCGTCCGCATCTTGCTCCGTCTTCTTTCTTCGGCCGCTCCGTTTGAATTGGAGGTCCCCGCTGTGTGACGCTTCAGTTCTCCTCTTGGTCCGCTGCCACCCGGTGGCTCCGCCCCCCTCTGACACCACGGGGAAAGTCCCCCTGAAATCCATGTGCGTCAGAGGGGGGCGGGGTCACCGGGTGGCAGCGGACCAAGAGGAGAACTGAAGCGCCACACAGCGGGCAACTCCAATTCAAACGGAGCGGCCAAAGAAAGAAGACGGAGCAAGATGCCAGAGCAAGATGCGGACGAGAACACCGAAAGAAGAAGGAAGATGAAGATGGAGGAAGAAACCCGAATGGAGAAAAGAAGAACATGGAAGAAAGAAGAAGACATTAATAAAGGAATTGTCAAAAACCGGCTCTTGTCATTTTTGACACTTTCTTTGTGAAATGGTAGGGGTACATTTGTACCCCATTACCATTTCACACAGGGGGGGGCTAGGATCTGGGGGTCCCCTTTGTTAAAGGGGTCTTCCAGATTCCGATAAGCCCCCCGCCCGCAGACCCCCACAACCACCGGGCAAGGGTTGTGGGGATGAGGCCCTTGTCCCCATCAACATGGGGACATCCTCCCCATGTTGAGGGCATGTGGCCTGGTACGGTTCAGGAGAGAGGGGGGCTGCTCTCTCGTCCCCCCCCCTCTTTTCCTGCGGCCTGCCAGGTTGCGTGCTCGGATATGGGTCTGGTGTGGATTTTGTGGGGAACCCCCACGCCATTTTTTTTTTTAATTTGGGGCGGAATTCCCCTTAATATCTATACCAGACCTGAAGGGCCTGGTAATGGAATTTGGGGGACCCCCACGCATTTCTTTTTTTTTATAGACTTTCAATGACTTTTATCTGTATTGACGGTAACCAGCAATTCATTACAGCCGCGAGTACTTTTAAATGACTATTATTTTACTTTAGAAATGTAATTTTGCTCTGGAACTGTTATAAACATGCACTACTTTACAGGCATACTATAGACACCCCCCAGGTATGATATTTAGGGCCAGTTCACACCGGATGCAGTGCGGTGCGTTTTTTTGATGCATGAAAAACGCAAAGAAAGTTGATCACATTAATGCCAATGGCATAGTTCACACCACTGCAGTCCGTTGCAGTGCGTTTCAGAAAGGGAAAAAAAATAATTGGTCATGCTGCATCTTTTTTTTTAGGTACAGAACTGTACTGGACCTCAATAAACCTCAATAAAACACATCAAAAACGCAACGGAACGTACCACAAACGCACTGGAATGCACCAAAGACGCACTGCAACACACTTGTCCTAAGTGAAAAGAGGGGGAAACAAACACTGGACTGCATCAAAAATGCACTGGAACGTGTCGAAAACGCGCATGCAGAAAAGCACCTGGAACGCATCCAGACTGCGTTTCTATGGTGTGAACTAGGGCCAGTTCACACCATAGAAACGCAATCCAGATGTGTTCCAGGTGCTTTTTTGCATGCACGTTTTTGATGCGTTCCAGTGCATTTTCGGTACGTTTTTGAAGCAGTCCAGTGCTTTTTTTTTTACCCCTCTTTTTTATTAACCATAGATAAGGACAAGTGTGTCCGGTGCATTTAGGTGTGTTCCTGTGCGTTCCAGTGCGTTTATGATACGTTTTGCTGCTGTCCAGTGCAGGTAAAATGCAGCATGTTCTACTTTTTTTTGTGGAACTGGAACGCACTGGAACAAACACTGCCATTTAGAACCATATAACCAACTTTCCATGCATTTTTGATGCATAAAATAACGCAATGGACTGCATGTGGTGTGAAATGGCCCTTAAGCAATTTGGCATATTTAAAGGCACTTCTCCTTGTTTTGTTTTTGGTGTTGTCCAAATTGGTGACATTGATATATGTCCCTTAGGGTGGGACCTGGGCCCCCATTTTAAGGCCAATAACTAGAAGATAAGCCAGCCAAGTGGGGACTAGCAAAATTAACAAGTCAGTTCCCATAGACTGCAATGGTATTTGTTGGTGGGGAGGGGGGGGGGGTGATTGTCCCATCTCTAATTTTGTAGCATGCTGGATGATGTGCTTAATTTTGGACGGGGGGGGGGGGGGTTATTTTCTGCTAACTGCATTTGGGTTGTTCTGAGCATGCTCAGGCAGTTCGATTTTTTTCACTTTGAAGTTCAGTCTCTACATTGGGTGAACTTGCATTTTGGGTGTTTCATGGACTGTGCGTGTGTTTTAAATTGCCTCATTAGCACACAAACATAGGTTATATAAATCTTGAAGATAGCATTCTCTCCCTTGCCCTGAAAAGAGGCATGTGTGGGTGTGTGTGTGCGTGTGTCTGGCCGGAAAAAAAGTACATTTTGGTGTCCTTATCGAGTTTGTAACACATGTATTTTATTTGTTATGTCTTTGCAAAACAGGTGTTTGTTTAACTTTTGTGGATTGTATTTTTTTGTGTGGGGGAACTGTTCCCCTGAAATTATTTTGATGTTGTTAATGTGTGTGGTTTGTTCACTTTGATTTAATTGTCTGTGCTGCATTATTGCTAAATCTTTCTCAAGATGTTGTCTGTGACTGTTTCAAATTGACCCTGTTTTTTTTTTTTTTTTTTTATTTATAATTTTTTATTATTCATTGTTTTGCTGACCAATAAAATTTGATGCAGAGGTTTGTTTAGCGTTTTCTTTGCAACAAATGTGACAGCTGATTGGCATGTCAAAACAAAACAGGTGTGATTTGTCTAATCTGGTGCCTTCATGCTAGCATATGCATGTATTGTGTTCTGCTATGGAAAATCACTAGGAAATGAAAAATACTGAGCGGTAAGTATTCATTTTTCCTTTTTACTGCAGTGGTTCTCAGCCTCAGTCCTCAAGTACCCTCAACAGGACATGTTTTGTGAATTTATCTTATCGAGAATTGCTGTCCAAAATACCAAACCATTGACTGTGATTTAAAGCACATGTGCAGGATGAAGGAAAACCTGCAAACATGGCCTGTTGGGGGTACTTGAGAAGCACTGATTTAGAGCACTGCACTTAAAAATAGCTCAAGGCAATACGATTCTAATTGTGGGCATTTCGAGGGAAACAAAGTAAGTGTTAGAACCCCTGCTTTTTTCTTTTTTTTTTAGGTTGGCCTTTGTGTCCCCTTTTAGTAA
Organism: Rana muscosa; assembly: GCA_029206835.1. Taxonomy (NCBI): domain Eukaryota; kingdom Metazoa; phylum Chordata; class Amphibia; order Anura; family Ranidae; genus Rana; species Rana muscosa. Next base: position 291,909,211 of record CM055123.1, on the reverse strand, counting down.
AATTGCCTTCACTTCCTGTCACACAGCTAAAAAGGAAGTGCAATGTCTTTTCTTGGGGACACACAGATCAATCTAACTAGTGTCCCCATTAAGCAAATTGCACTCTAGCACTTTGTTGTGTACACCCTAAATCATTGGATAGTTTGGGGTTTAGTAAAGACAAATCCACTCTGCAGTAAAAGTGTATCTGCTAAAAATCTGAGGGAAAGCACTGGTGATTGTAACATCCAATCATGTAAAAGCAAAGAAGTTTTTTTTTTTTTGTTTGCTTGCATGTCCCCCTCGGATATCCAGAAAGTGCACTTGTAGTACAAAGTAGATTTGCCTTTAGTAAATAAACCCCAAAGCCCAAAATACCTAATAATAATTTGGGGTGTACCCCGCAAAATGCTGGAGTGCAATGTACATAATGGGGAAAGTATTTAGATTGACCTGTGTGTCCCCAAGGAAAGACATTGGTAGGGATTTACCTTCACTTCCTGTGTGGCTATGTGACAGGAAGTGAATTATTTGGAAGGATAAAGTGGCCAAATTTGGGAGTTGTCTTCACCCTTTCAGGGGTGCAGACATCCCCAAAAACTGTCTAGACTTGGAATCCCTCTGCACTCTATCCCCAAGCAAAAATAAGAAAGGATTTAATTTAGTTTAACTTTGCAAAGACACATTCCTAAGTTGAATTGTGATGCATGTCAATGGCCCATTTGAACCCTCTTTAATCACTTGAGATCAGCGCTATACCTGATCGACGGCCACAGCATGGTCCTCAATTGCCGGGAGTCCATCAATAGACGTCCTCCCCTTCGCGCGCGCGCTGTGGTCACCAAGTCACTGAGACTCGGGTGATAACAGATCCGAGTAAGGGCCGATCCCTGCCCTTTACCATGTGATCAGCTATCAGCCAATGACAGCTGATGACGTGATGTAAACAAAAGCTGGGTAATAGTTTTTGTTTTCTCCTTGTGCTGACAGCGTGAGCATAAAAAAGGCAATCACCGGCTTATGTGCAAGGGACATCGGGACCGAAGAGGACTATGCAATTCTGCGTCATCTGTGACAATCGGTAGCCCCTGCCAGTGCCACCTATTAATGCCCACCACTGGTGCCAATTAATGCCACCTAGCAGTGCCACTTCTCAATGCCCACCACTGGTGCCAATCAGTGCCACCTAGCAGTGCTCCCTATCAGTGCCCACCCTTGCCACCTTATCGGTGCCCATCAGTGCAGTCTCATCAGTGTACATCAATGAAGGAGAAAAATTACCTTTTTTCTAAATTTTCGAAATATTAACCACTTTCCTACTGCCCACCGTCAAATGACGTCCTTGGCTTTGTGTGGTGACATCTGAATGATGCCTGCAGTTGCAGGCATCATTCAGATATCATTCTTTTCAGCCGGCGATTCTGTGCACGATAAAAACGATCATAGCGGCAGTCCTGCCGCTTGATCGTTCTTTTATAGGCGGCGGGAGGGGACGTTCACACTCATGCGATCCGATTTCTGTCCGAGTTTGCAGATCGCACTGCGATTTGCAAACTGATTTGGGGGTGTCATTAACTTTTAATTGACACTCCCAGCAGTTCGCATAGAGCAGTGTGAACTGCCGCCAGAAAGCCTGTGATGCGGGAACCCGCAGTGGATTCGCAGCGTTCCCGCATCGCAGCAGTGTGAACCTAGCCTTAACCTGTTTATAGCTGGTTGTTAAAGGAAATGTAAAATAAACATTGCCGGCTCTAAAAAAAAAAAAAAAAATCTTGAAAAAAAACAGTGTGGGGTCCCCCCCAGGTCCATACCAGGCCCTTGGGTCTAGTATGGATTCAAAGGGGACCCCCCCCCCACCAAAATGAAAAAAAAATGGCGTGGGGGTCCCCCCAGGATCCATACCAGGCCCTTAAGGTCTGGTATAGATTTTAAGGGGAACCCCGCACCAAACGTAAAAAAAAAATATAGCGTGGGGGTCTCCCTATGAATCCATACCAGACCCTTTATCCAAGCACACAACCTGGCAGGCCGCAGGAAAAGAGGGGGGGACGAGAGAGCGGCCCCCCTTCCTCCTGAACCGTGCCAGGCCACATGCCCTTAACATGGGGAGGATGACCCCATGTTGATGGGGACAAGGGCCTCTTCCCGACAACCCTGGCCATTGGTTGTCGGGGTCTGTGGGCGGGGGGCTTATCGGAATCCGGGAGCCCCCTTTAATAAGGGGGCCCCCAGATCCCGGCCCCCCACCCTATGTGAATGAGTGCATCGTACATCGTACCCCTACCCATTCACCTGGTGGCAAAAAAGTAAATAAACACAACACAGGTTTTTAAAGTAATTTATTAGGCAGCTCTGGGGGTCTTCTTCCGACTTTGGGGGTCTTTCTTCCGGGCGCCCCGCTATCATCTTCCAGCTCTTTTGCTAGCGGGGTCCCGGTCTTCATCCGACTTCGGGGGTCTCTTGTTCTGTTCTCCGGTGTCGTCTCTGCGCTCTCCGGTTCTTCTCCCGCTCTCCGGTGCCTTCTCCATGATCTCCGGTTCTTTCTGCCTTCTGCCGGGTGCCCCGCTATCTTCTTCCAGCTCTTTTGCTAGCGGGGGGGGGGCGGTCTTCATCGTCGACTTCTTCCCTCTTCTTCCCTCTTCTTTCTGTCCGATGTTGCCTCGTCGCTGTCTGCCGTCACAATGCTCGCTCACAATGAGCGCACTCACTTATATTGGCATGGTGGCATGGGGCGTGGTCACCGGCTGATGCCACTCGCTGACCCCGCCCCCGTATCACGTCACAGTCCCATCATTCCCCGGGACTGTAACGTCATACGGGGGCGGGGTCAGCCAGTGCCATCACCCCATGCCAATATAAGTGAGTGCCATGCCACCAAGCCCGCCGCCTGCAGACCCCGACAACCAACGGCCAGGGGTGTCGGGAAGAGGCCCTGTCCCCATCAACATGGGGGCAGGGTGCTTTGGGGTGGCACCCAACCCCCCCCCATGTTGAGGGCATGCGGCCTGGTACGGTTCAGGAGGGGGGGCGCGCTCGCCCCCCCTTTCCTGGCCTGCCGGGCTGCATGCTCGGATAAGGGTCTGGTATGGATCTTGGGGGGGGGTTTCTCTTAAAATCCAGACCTAAGGGCCTGGTATGCTCCTGGAGGGGAACCCATGCCGTTTTTTTAATTAAAATTTGGCCTGGAGTTCCCCTTCATGATTCATACCAAACAAGGGACAGCGAGCGCGAGGCTTGCAGTACCCTGTCACCGGGAACTAGCGCGACGGCATCGCGCTGGAGACATTCTCGGGCAGGTAGTCGCCTCCAGGACACAACTCAAGTCGTGTCCAAGTTGCCTCGTGTCACGCTGTCCCTGTGTCAGCCGGCACACGAGTCGCCCCGCAAGTCGGATCCTCTGCATCCGACTTCCCGGGCGACCTCTATTCAAATCAATGGGCTCCCATAGGGAACCATTTGTTTTCAATAGAGCGCCGCTACATTTGTATTTACTATAACAGTGCGCCGCTGGTTCCTGCGCCCAATGAAGGATTTATCCGGCGCACCAATTAAGGTTAGAACCAGCGCAGCGCACTGTTATTAGTAAATCACCCCCATAGTGTCTGAAGGAGTGTCTACAGACCCTGACAAATTGGAAGCAGTTACCTCCTGGCCCCGACCGACTACAGTGACCGAGCTCAGATCCTTCCCGGGGTTCTGCTTCTACTACCGCAGATTTGTGGAAGGGTTTGCAAGAATTGCCAAACCTCTGAATGAGTTACTGAAGACAGAAGGAGAGGAGGATGACACTGGCCCCGGGAAGCCCGGAGAGTCCGTGGAAGACCAGTGGACAGAGAAGTGTGAGGAGGCCTTCAAAATGCTGAAGAAAAGCCTGACCACTGCCCCGGTCTTGGCCTATGCTGACACCAAGAGACCATATGAACTACATGTGGATGCCAGCCATGATGGTCTGGGAGGTGTGCTGTACCAGGAGTATGAAGGACAGCTAAGGCCAGTCGCCTATGTGAGTAGGAGTCTAACACCAGCAGAAAAAAATTACCCCACCCACAAATTTGAATTCCTGGCCTTAAAGTGGGCAGTTGTGGACAAACTCAAAGACTACCTGTATGGAGCTGACTTTATAGTGAAGACAGACAATAACCCACTCACTTATCTTCACCACAGCCAAGCTGGATGCCACCGGCCACCGTTGATTGGCAGCCCTCTCTGGATTCAACTTCAGTCTGAAGTATAGGCCTGGAACTGGAAATCGAGATGCTGATGCGTTGTCCAGAAGGTCTCATGCTCCCACTTGCCATACAGAAGACTGGACCCAGGTGACCCCAGATGGGTTGCGGGCCTTGTGCCAGGGAGCACAACTTCAAGCTAGTGGCGGATCCAGGGCGGAAGAAATTGGAGTTTCGGTGGTGGGGGTGCCCAAATACTATTGTGATGGAAGACTGTCCTGGCTGCTCTACATGACAACCATGGCCACTTAGGGGCCGAACTAACCTTTCAGCTCGTAAGGAGTAGATTCTACTGGCCTTGTATGCAAGCTGAAGTGGAGGAGTACTGTCACTCATGTGCTCGCTGCATACAGAGGAAGACATTGCCACATCAAGCTGCCCCAATGGGCCACCTGCAGAGTCAAGGGCCCTTGGACTTGGTATGCATTGACTTTCTTTGTCTGGAACCTGACTTGCGTGGACATGGAAATGTTCTGGTGATAACCAACTGTAACGGCACCCCAAAGACGAAGGGTATTAAACGCCGTTTACGATGTTCCCTCTCCTGGACACCCACTCGCTACCAATCTTCCACAGCCAGGCGACCCTTTCCCATAGGAATTAATCCTTCTGGAAGAACGAGACACACGCTCTGTATCTTCCCAAGATCGAATGACTTTTATTGAGAAACATTGTAACTTTTATATACATCTAAAACACAGTTTACCATGAACAATGGCCCAGCTCCACCCACACATTACAAGGCTCAACACATTATTTTGACGTCTGTTAGGAGACAACAGACTTTAATAATCTCCTTTATGTTTAAATGACTATGCATGACCTTTATAGTCACCAGACTGTCTGATACTTTACAATACACACAAGGACAGACTTAATTTCCCCAATCCACATCACCACAAACAATGAACAGGTCTTCTAGAAGCTGGAATTCATTAGCATTACACTAGACAGGTGATTGAGGCTGAACACCTCAGTATCTCTCAATTAACCTGTTGAGTTCAGAAACAGTAAATAGTCCTTTACAGATATCCTTGGGGATATGGTGGATAAATATTACAGACCCATTTTAGGTAGCCCAAGATATATTTCTTAATGTTCATTATTTCCTGGCTCACCCTGTGTCCAAAGTGACCCTCCTGTCACACATCTCCCCTTTCGGCAGGAGACTAACACAGGAGGCGACCCCAGACGGGTTGAATCCGAAGTTAGTCCGTAGGTCCATTCCTCTAATGCTGGTATCCACACAGTACCCCAAATAAATTGCTCCAAACAGAGCATTGCTTACCCAGCCAACCTCTGCCTCTCTCAGAGAACATACCCGCCGCTGGGGAGAGGCCTGGACTGGCCCTTCTCCCTGGAGTCCTTTCAGCCGCTGGAGAGAAGACAGGGTGACTGCGCTCAGTCCGTCATGCTGTTGGGGATCTGGGTCGACTGCCCGGCATCCCTGGGGTATACAAGTGGAGGCTGAAGTCCCATTCCCTTGTGGCAGGTGAAAATCCCCCAGTGCTTGCAAAGCAAGGCTGACATCCTCCTGTCCCAGTGTCACACCATTTTCTGGGGTTGTGTCAGTGAGGACCGAAGTCCCATCCAGTACCACCGGAACTCCCTCTTCTGTTAGTTGAGAGCAGAGGCCCGCGGCACTCTGCTCTGTTGCCAGCTCTTGTGCTGGGTTGCTGTGAGTGGAGACCGCAGTCCCATCCACCGATATCCGCTCAAGTTGCAGTTGTGTGCAGAGGCCAGTAGCATTCTGCCCTGCTGCCAGTGATTTAGCGGGGGGTAAAAGCTTTACCACCTCAGCTTGTTGCTGGAGAGAGGGGCCAACTGCCCTGGCTCCCTGAAACTCCACAGTTGTTTCCGGTGCTGGGCAGAGGTTGCTATCACTCTGCCCTGTTGCCAGCACTTCTGCTGGGGACTTCACACCATCTGCTCTGGCTAACTGTTGGGGAGGGAAAAGGGCTACTTCTCCTCCCTGCATCTCTGAAATCCCCTGGGAAAGAGGAACCATCACCTTCTCACCTCGGGCCTCCAAAACTGCCACGGTGTAGAGCAGGGGTCTGCAGTACTCTGTCCTGCTGCCAGTACTTGAGGGGGCGATGCATAATCCATAACATCCTCTGAACAGCCCATTAAATCCATACCTTCTGTAATCTGTGGCTGGGGGGGATGAGCCAACTGCCCTAGCTCCCTGGAACTCCACCTCATCCACTTCGGCTTTAGGGATGGCAATCTCCAGATTTTCCACTGCCGATTCTTCAGCCAGGCTAGCTCCCTGGAACTCCATATCATCCACTTCGGCTTTAAGGGTGGCAATCTTCAGATTTTCCACTGCTGATTCTTCAGCCAGGATTTCATAGTTGTCAACTGGTATTTTCCTGATAGTCCCAGGCAAAGGGATCTGCTGCTGAGCAGATTCTAGCAGCTGTCTGTAGGCGATCTCCAGCTCCCATTCCTGAACGGCCAGAAATTCCAAATCTTCCTCTGCCCAGTGCCCTTCCGAGACATTCAGTTTTCGCTCTCTGTGCTCCATTATTTCTTCCAAACGCCACTCCCGATCACTCCCAAAGTCAGGGTCACTGGACAGCCCCCAATACAACAATCCCAGGCCATCATAGTCAAAGCCTTCTGTGGGGCTGTCATCTGCTGACCATGGGCACTCTTGGGCTACATACCACCGGAGGGCTCTGTAGCTCTCATCCAACCGCATCTCTGCCCGGATCAGCCTGCTTAACTCAGCTGTCCACTCCTGCTTTGGTTGTTCCCCCAATAACGGCATTCGTACTTCATACTGCGACCAGTACCTTACATAGATGGAGGGGAGAATCTTTCCCTGGTGTTGCTGCTCGAGAGCTAGCACTTTCTTCCAGAGTTCGCAGCGGATCGAATCTGACCATCCCAGCAGGACCTCCTCTGATACTGGTCCTCTATGCTGTATCTGCATCTCTCGCAACCTCCTTCCGAATTCCTCTTCCATGGCGGCTGGTTCTTTAGGCGTTGTCTCCGATTGCCGTATTTCCGCCAAATTCCGCTCATGTTGCCGCTCTAGTTCTCTCTCTTGTCGCTCTAGTTCTTAGGGGCCGAACTAACCTTTCAGCTCGTAAGGAGTAGATTCTACTGGCCTTGTATGCAAGCTGAAGTGGAGGAGTACTGTCACTCATGTGCTCGCTGCATACAGAGGAAGACATTGCCACATCAAGCTGCCCCAATGGGCCACCTGCAGAGTCAAGGGCCCTTGGACTTGGTATGCATTGACTTTCTTTGTCTGGAACCTGACTTGAGTGGACATGGAAATGTTCTGGTGATAACCGGCTGTAACGGCACCCCAAAGACGAAGGGTATTAAACGCCGTTTACGATGTTCCCTCTCCTGGACACCCACTCGCTACCAATCTTCCACAGCCAGGCGACCCTTTCCCATAGGAATTAATCCTTCTGGAAGAACGAGACACACGCTCTGTATCTTCCCAAATCGAATGACTTTTATTGAGAAACATTGTAACTTTTATATACATCTAAAACACAGTTTAACATGAACAATGGCCCAGCTCCACCCACACATTACAAGGCTCAACACATTATTTTGACGTCTGTTAGGAGACAACAGACTTTAATAATCCCCTTTATGTTTGAATGACTATGCATGACCTTTATAGTCACCAGACTGTCTGATACTTTACAATACACACAAGGACAGACTTAATTTCCCCAATCCACATCACCACAAACAATGAACAGGTCTTCTAGAAGCTGGAATTCATTAGCATTACACTAGACAGGTGATTGAGGCTGAACACCTCAGTATCTCTCAATTAACCTGTTGAGTTCAGAAACAGTAAATAGTCCTTTACAGATATCCTTGGGGATATGGTGGATAAATATTACAGACCCATTTTAGGTAGCCCAAGATATATTTCTTAATGTTCATTATTTCCTGGCTCACCCTGTGTCCAAAGTGACCCTCCTGTCACACCGACCATTTCACCCGTTATGCCCAGGCCTTTCCAACTAAAGACCAGAAGGCCTCCACTGTAGCCAAAATATTGGTGGAGAAGTACTTTGTTCATTACGGGTTACCTCAGCGCCTTCACTCGGATCAAGGGAGAGACTTTAAGAGCCAACTGATTCAGAAGTTGCTGGACTCTTTGGGCATAAAGAAAACTCGCACTACCCCTTATCACCCCCAAGGTGATGCCCAACCAGAGAGATTCAACAGGACTCTGAATAGTGAGGAAAAGCAACATTGGGGCAAGCACATAGCTGCCATAGTGCACGCCTACAATAGCACAACCAGTGATGCCACAGGGTATTCCCCTTATAGACTTATGTTTGGAAGAGAGGCAAGACTACCAGTGGACTTGGCCTTTGGCACCTCAATGGACCATACATCAGCTGCCTCACACAAGGGATACGTGGACAGACTGCGGAAGAGCTTAAGGCTGGCCTATGAGAAGGCCCAATCGACTTCTGAACAGAGAGGAGCCCGTAACAAACGGAACTTTGACCTTAAGGTCCGGATTCAAGATTTACAGCCTGGACACAGGGTGTTGTTGAGGAATTTAGGTGTTCCAGGGAAGCACAAGCTGGCAGACAGATGGAAGTCAGAACCTTATGTAATTTACAAAAAGCTGCCTGGTTTACCAGTGTACCAGCTGAAGCCTGAAGGAAGAGCAGGGCCACTGAAGACCTGGCACAGGAACCATCTGCTACCCCTTTCTAAAGCAGTCAGGATGCCTCCTACTCTGGATTCCCCTGAGCTACCTTCCACTCCCCGTACTCCTAGACCCAACAACAGGTCTCAAGCAACTCTATCAAGAGAGGAGGACATTTCAGACCAAAGTGAAGAGGAGGAAGTGGAGCTCAGCTGGCTATGGCTGTCTCAGGCACCTGAATCCCTGATGGTGGATCCTTCGCCCTCTGACTCCCCCATAAGTGACACTTTGAATGTGGAAGCTAATGAGTTTATGCCATCCAATGTTCAGAGTAATGAATGGGAAGATGCACTGGAATAAGTCCCGGATGAAGATCCAAGGAACTCTCTGTACCTCCCTGCACCTGAGTCAGAAGTCCTTGAAGCACAAAGTCCCATCACACCTGCCTTAGTAGAAACACCCTTAGTACCAGAGCCTGTAACTCCCAGAGAACAAAGAGTGAAGAGAAATATCCGCCCTCCTCGGAAGTTGACATACACTCAGATGGGAGAAAGCTCAGAGGACACTGTGACGACTGCAAGAAGGACAATACAAAAACCTGGCCCCTCCACTGTGCATTTGGTGGAGGGCAACCCCAGCTAACTCTCTGGCACAGTTAGGCAGGTCACTTCTGCTAATGTGGCCTGTGGTCAGGGCAACCCCCCATACCAAGTTTGGTGGGAGGTTCCCCTGCCAAGTTCTTTTGCCACCATAAACTGCATTGCTGTTAGATAATGCTTGTGATATCTTTGGGGACCAAAGATTTCAAGAGGGGGGAGTGTGTAGCGGGGTATTGCTCTTTAATCCCCAGAGACTACGTTACCCAGTGAACAACGGGACACCCAGGGTGCATTGCCCCGCGCAAGGACTGCTGGGGTGGGTTATTTAACCGAAGGGCGGGGCTGAATTCGGTCTCTTTGGACACCGCCCTCCCAGCAAGTGGAACTCTGATTCGAGTCTGCTGTGACATTAGGCCCAGGCTTCAGGCCTTTCTCCAAAGAGCCTTCCGCTCTCACCAAGGAACCTGGAGGGACCTCTCTCCATTGTTGTTGCATCGTTGCCAGGAGGACCGAAGACTCGGATGTTGTGAGACCTGTGTACCTAGACACAGCAGCAGAAGAAACGGACACGGACTGGTCCGGTTGGGTGAGAGAGCACCTGCTCAGAGACAAACCCTAGATCGTTGTCATTCCCTGTGGATTACAATTTATTCTCCAGAAATGCACCACCGTTTGCTAGCAAAGATTTCCCTGCAGAACTTCCACTTAGTCCAGTCAGGACTGACTTGGTAGCGTAGACATTGCTGGGCGCCATCTTGTCCATTAGGGGGGATAGCTGCAGCGGGGGGGCTGTTAGAGTTGCATAGTACTGTATACCTGTCTATTCATTGAAATACTGTCTTATTGCAGGGCTCTGCACATGATATGTACACTGTGTTCTTATACTTACCCAACAAATTTAAGTAAAAGTGCCAGGGTTAAGTATACTGGTGTGTGTGTGTGTGTGTGTGTCATTTACTTTGCAGAAGAGACGGTTAGAGATAGCTACTGTGTGTTTTTTTTTTTTGTTTTTGTTTTTTGTGAGAGGATTGTGTCTCCACGAGTTGCAGGCCACACAATCCTATCATTCCCTATTAACTGTGCCAAGGGAGGATAGAGCTGATTGCCTGGGGTTGACAGCGGTGCACTACAGGGCCCAAAATGTTATACAACCAGCCCTCTTAGCTGGGGGTATCGCTACACACACACACACACAGATAGATAGAGATATATACATTATATATATACACACACGCACACACACACACATACATACATACATACATACATACATACATACACACATACATACACAGTGCCTTGAAAAAGTATTTGTTCCCCCTTTTGAATTTTGTCATGTTACAACCAAAAACGTAAATGTATTTTATTGGGATTTTATGTGATGGACCAACACAAAGTGGCACATAATTGTGAAGTGGAAGGTAAATGATAAATGGTTTTCAATTTTTTTTTTTTTACAAATATGTGAAAAGTGTGGCGTGCATTTGTATTCAGACCCCTTTATTCTGATACCCCTAACTAAAATCTAGTGGAAACAATTGCCTTCAGAAGTCACCTAATTAGTAAATAGAGTCCACCTGTGTGTAATTATATCTCAGTATAAATACAGCTGTTCTGGGAAACCCTCAGAGGTTTGTTAGAGAACCTTGGTGAACAAACAGCATCATGAAGGCCAAGTGGCACACCAGACAGGTCAGAAATAAAGTTGAGGAGAAGTATAAAGCAGGGTTAGGTTATAAAAAAAAAAAAAACATCCCAAGCTTTGAACATTTCACAGAGCACTGTTCAATCCATCATCCGAAAATGGAAAGAGTATGGCACAACTGCAAACCTACCAAGACATGGCCGTCCACCTAAACTGACAGGCCGGGCAAGGAGATCATTAATGAGAGAAGCAGCCAAGAGGCCCATGGTAACTCTGGAGGAGATGCAGAGATCCACAGCTCAGGTGGGAGAATCTGTCCACAGGACAACTATTAGTTGTACTCTCCACAAATCTGGCCTAGTGGAAGAACAATTTAGGTAATTCATTGAATATTTTTACTATGTAAACCTAATGCCATTGGGCAGCCAGTGCTCAATATTTTGGGGGGTCAGCAAACAAACCTCATCACATGCCTCAGGGGCCCTGAGTAGATCTGAAATGTTGCACTACACTGTTGTGATGTGATTATTCTTTGAATTAAAACCGTTTGGATGAAAATGATGATCCTTGGTGTGCTGGCAAATATCTACATATCACATTGGTTCCAGTATCCAGCTGGCTGTCGCTACTGCACCTGATACCTTCAGAGCTTATTCCAGGAACGTGTGCGATGGGAACATGGACAGCAAACAAACCTGCCCCCCTCACTCGCACATAACACCACCACGAAACCCCACCCCTTGCACAGGCCAGCCTTGGTACTTATACTGCTCCTCACACCGGCTCCCGCTCATCCTCCCATCTGCTGCTGCAATCTCCTCCTCGGCGGTGGGAGAGCGGCTTCTCCTGAAGGAGAGCTGCGGCCAATACATGCTTCTGGCCCAGGCTTTTGCTATAGGTCTGCTAGGAGGAAGGGACTGGCTCTATGGAGCCAGAAAGGCGGCGATTAGTGCAGAGAGGCCGTTGCTTTTCCTCACAGCTGAAAAAGAAGTGGGTCCTGAGACCCGATTGGCTGGGAGTCCTAAGACTCCCTGGACAATTGGGTCTCGGGACCCACTTCCTAATTGGCCGGGAGGAGAAGCAGGAAGACATGAGTGAATATTCATTCGCTACTGTCACACAACTGCGTGGGCTCAGAGCGCAGTGCTCTGCGCCCCGGCCCACCCTTTTTTGAAGCCAATTAGAGCCTCAGGCTGATGGATTAGGAGGGCGGTGCCCCTGCATTCCTAATCGAGCGGCCACTGCCTAATGTCCTCAACTAGTTAAAACAAATCAGTAATCAGTGTATACAGTATATAGAGATTCACAGTACAACCACAAACTTCTGCTGAATGATTATAGAGCTCACCTTGTCAGCGGTCAGCTCCTTTTCTGGTTTCATTAACACCACACTCTGATCCACCACCCTGAGACCACAGAGAGAGCCAGGAGCAGCCTGAACCTGGAGAGACACATCCGATCCCGGGAGGACCTCTTTTGGTGAGAAGCCGACTGATACCTGGTAAGGTGATAAATGACAACAATTTATATTATAAAATAAGAGTCTTGATTTAAAGTGTTTGGCCCTGCTGGAGAATTTCACTCACATTTGTCAAGTAGCTTTATATTTAAGTTGGCCATACACTAATCAAAATTGGTCTAGCAGGAACTGCCCAAATTTTGATCAGTGTGTGGGCTCCCATGCTTGACAGAAGTTGATTGTTTCATTGACTTATGTTGACGAGACAGCAGTAGGGTGTTATACCATGTTAGCCATCAACAAAAGTGAAAGTTTGGTTATAGGGTGATACTAACTATTGGCCAACATAATCGATTGTAGTGCGAGCTTTCAAGGCACGCTGGCCTCTTCTTCAAACAATATGAACTGATAGTAAAAACACGCAACTTATACCGGAGACAACAAAGAGATAAATATAGGGATTGTAACGGCACCCCAAGTATGAAAAGGGGTAACGTCGTTTAAGATATTCCCTCTCCTGGACACACATCCACTACCGACCCTCCACAGTCAGGCGATCGCTTCCCATAGGATTAATCCTTCCAGAGATACGAGACAAACGCTCTGTATCTTTCCAAAATAGACTGACACTTTATTGAGAAAACACAGGTCTTTTTATACACTCAACGAATACTGTAGGCCAAATGGACAACTCCACCACCAACATAACGAGACCCAATACACATTATTTTGACATCTCTTAGAAGACAACAGGTGAGCTAATCCCCTTTCAGTTTAAATGATTATGCATGATCTTTTAGGCTAGCCTTACTGTCTCCCATTTATCAAAAGACTTCACACAATATTTACATAACGAGCTCCCAATACACATCTAACAGCTCTTAGAAGACAACAGGTTAGCTAATCTCTTTACATCTTAAATGACTATGCATACCTTTTATATACACACAATTACAGAGTTAATTATCACTATTCACAATGAAAGGATCTTTAGAACACATCAGCCCTTTTCAGTTAACCTGTTGGGTTCAGGATCAACAAAATAGTTATTTACAGATCCTGGGGAATAATATTACAGACCCATTTTAAAGCAATCCAAGACATATTCTTAATGTCCATTATTTCCTGGCTCATACTTTCTAAGAACTTCTGGGTTCCACGGGCCCTCCCGTTACAGGGATTAATAGATATGGGTCAGTGTCTGTGAGATGAAAATGCTTCTGTTTCACTGGGACAGTGATCCATATATATCTTAGGAGACATATTGGTTGAACTAGATGGACTTGTGTCTTTTTTCAACTATTATCGTTTATAATCGTTTATGTTGATTCTTTGTTTCAGCCCTACTAATGACTCTTCTTATCAAGTTGCCCCAAGCCCATAGAGCAGGTATTTTAAGTTAACAGCTTACATGTGTGTAGTGCCCCTTTTGTGGCAGGCTGTTAAGCCAGTTCCAGCCATATAGCCTAAATAAACATTTTTAGTGGTGAAAGGTCCAAGACCCTGTAATAAAACCACCCCTTCTGCTCACTACCCCACAGACCTTAGGTCATGTTGGGAAAAATCTGCACATACACAAATGAGGGGTCTCCCTGCTTCTGGTGGTTCCAGGCATGGTCTACAGGAGAGTCTTCCTGAACACCTGGGCTCTCATGATGTAGGAGTCCCAGGTTACTGGTGAGTATTCCCGTAGGATTACCCTTCTTCCCACCACCAGAAAGTTTGACTCCTAAACTAGGTCACCGCCTATTTCTTGACAGGAACACATCTCTAAGGCCCCTTTTCACACTGAGGCGTAGCGATTTTACCGCGTTTTTACCGGAATTTTTTTACTGTGTTTTTACCGCGATTTTACCGCGATAGCGTTAAAAATAACGCTAATGCCTATGCGTTTTTACCGCGGTTCTCATTAATTTCAATGGGGATAGGCGTTTTTACAGCGCTATTTTTAGCGCCCTAAAGATGCTGTTTGCAGGATTTTTTCCAACGCAAAGCCAGCAAAACGCCTCAGTGTGAAAACCCTCAGGGCTTTCACATTGAGAATGCTTGGGCAGGATTATTTAAGTCATTTTTACATCGCTATTTTTACCGCGAAAACGCAGAAAAAACGCCCTTAGGGTGAAAGGGGTATATTTTCAGCAAGGCATTCATTGGAATGAAAGAAGACTCTGATTCCTGCTTGTAACATTACTTACAGTGGGGATCGAAAGTTTGGGCACCCCAGGTAAAAATGTGTATTAATGTGCTTAACGAAGCCAAGGAAAGATGGAAAAATCTCCAAATGGCATCAAATTACAGATTAGACATTCTTATAATATGTCAAAAAAAGTTAGATTTTATTTCCATCATTTACACTTTCAAAATTACAGAAAACAAAAAAATGGTGTCTGCAAAAGTTTGGGCACCCTGCAGAATTTATAGCATGCACTGCCCCCTTTGAAAAGCTGAGACCTGCCAGTGTCATGGATTGTTCTCAATCATCGTCTGGGAAGACCAGGTGATGTCAATCTCAAAGGTTTTAAATGGCCAGACTCATCTGACCTTGCCCCAACAATCGGCACCATGGGTTCTTCTAAGCAGTTGTCTAGAAAACTGAAACTGAAAATAGTTGACGCTCACAAAGCTGGAGAAGGCTATAAGAAGATAGCAAAGCGTTTTCAGATGTCAATATCCTCTGTTCGGAATGTAATTAAGAAATGGCAGTCATCAGGAACAGTGGAAGTTAAAGCAAGATCTGGAAGACCAAGAAAAATATCAGACAGAACAGCTCGCAGGATTGTGAGAAAAGCAATTCAAAACCCACGTTTGATTGCACGATCCCTCCAGAAAGATCTGGCAGACACTGGAGTTGTGGTACACTATTCCACTATAAAGAGATACTTGTACAAATATGGTCTTCATGGAAGAGTCCTCAGAAGAAAACCTCTTCTACGTCCTCACCACAAAAATCTGCGTTTGAACTTTGCAAATTAACATATAGACAAGCCTGAGGCATTTTGGAAACAAGTTCTGTGGACCGATAACGTTAAAATATAACTTTTTGGCCGGAATGAGCAAAGGTACGTTTGGAGAAGAAAGGGCACAGAATTTAATGAAAAGAACCTCTGTCTAACTGTTAAGCATGGGGGTGTATCAATCATGCTTTGGGGTTGTATTGCAGCCAGTGGCACAGGGAACATTTCACGAGTAGAAGGAAAAATGGATTCAATAAAATTTCAGCAAATTTTGGATGGTAACCTGATGCCATCTGTGAAAAAGCTGAAGTTAAAGAGAGGATGGCTTCTACAAATGGATAATGATCCTAAACACACCTCAAAATCCACGGGGGATTACATCAAGAGGCGTAAACTGAAGGTTTTGCCATGGCCCATGGCCTTCACAATCTCCTGACCCCAACATTATTGAAAACCTATGGATAGACCTTAAAAGAGCAGTGCGTGACAGACAGCCCAGAAATCTCAAAGAACTGGAAGACTTTTGTAAGGAAGAATGGGCAAAGATACCTCAAACAAGAATTGAAAGACTCTTGGCTGGCTACAAAAAGCTTTTAGAAGCTGTGATACTTGCCAAAGGGGGCAGTACAAGATAATAACTCTGCAGGGTGCTCAAACTTTTGCAGACGCTATTTTTTTGTTTTCTGTAATTTTGAAAGTGTAAATGATGGAAATAAAATCTAACTTTTTTTGACATATTATAAGAATGTCTAATCTGTAATTTGATGCCATTTGGAGATTTTTTCATCTTTCCTTGGCTTCGTTATGCACATTAATACACATTTTTACCTGGGGTGCCAAAACTTTCGATCCCCACTGTACTTTAACCAAACATTTTAGAGTTAACAGTTTTTTAGAGTAAGTTGGTACATGAAGGTGCCCTTGGGTCACTTTAGAAAGTAAGGTGATCCCACAGGTTCACTTTAAGGTCTGCAATGAATACAAAGCATAGGTCATGCTCAGACCACTCACTTTATTCTTGAAGCATCTCTGAACTTTATAGTTTGCAGAGTCAGCTAAAATGTCTCCATCTGGTAACATAATGTACACAATTGTCAATAGAGTAGAAGATTTTCCTGCACTTAATGGGAGCTTCAATGTAGCCTTGCCATAGTGATCTGCAAAAGATGAAAAACAAATGCTGGAGGTTAGCAAGTTCCAGTGAAGAAAAAGCTAACAAACACAATTTTTTTTTTTTGGGCTTTGTGTTTTGGTTTAACTTTTTTTTTATTTTTTTATATCAATTATATTTTATTAACTTTTGAAGGTGCATAAACAAGTATTGTCAATACAATTTCACTTCAGATGAGCATAGAACATTTTAAATTGATTTAACTTTATGTGACATTATCTTTTATAGAAACAAGAAGATGGCCCCACAACAATGAAGTCACTAATAGTGAATCTTTACTGAGCCAGCAAAAAAAACTAGGCCCATAAAGGTGAAATGCATCAGGGAGGGTGGACTGTAGATGGGGACTTTCAATGTTTGTGTTGGCTCATTAAAGATTCACCACAAGTAATGTCATTACAGAATTTCAGAATTCAGAATGCTGACAGGCTCATTTTGGCCGGCAACCAATGTGCTTGCTATGGTGATCAAGGAGGGTATGTGATGTTTGGGAGCAGTGCCTTACCTTCATTTGTCTTTTATTCACATTCTAAATATAATATAATATAATATTATATATATGTATATGTATATGTGTAGCACTACCCCCGTAGGAGCTGCTGGTTTAACGTTTTGGACCTACCGTTACCTTTCTGTTCACCACACTCATGTCAGGGATCCCTCCTTGAGAGCTTTTATGAATGTTCACACCAACGCTTCGTTACTTTTTCTTCAAGAGCTTTATTATACCGGTTCCATCAGAGGGGTAGAGGGATAGGGGAGGTTCAGGTACCTTGCTTTGCGGATCATGGGCACAATCTCAGATCCAGAGGACAAATCAGTTCCACGCTGGATTCAGCAACCACTTGATAGGCCTACTCTCACTGACCTAGCAACCGGTGCGAAGCTCGTTCAAAGTCTCTGCCACAGACTTGAGGAGTGCCTTCGCGTTGCTCCACAATCTTCCGCCACAAGATCGTGTAACCACACTGACACTTTGCAGAAGTTCCTTCAAAAGTACACAGCTCACGGTGCCAGAATCTTTCAGCCAGCCGCCAGCACCGTGAGGCAAACTGGCCAGGATGTGTCCTTCAATTGAGTCCCCAATTGTTCCGCTTCTTCCCACAGGCAAGACCGCGCAGGATCATCCCTGGACTAGTAGGCCCCAGCAACTCCTGGGCCTATTTCTCAGTTGCAGAGCCTCGGGCCAGCAGGCCACGAGGCCGAAAATGGCTAACACATCCCTGAGGCCAGGAGGGCCCCCAGGTCAGGATCCGGCAACGAACCCCGATAGCACGGTCTCTGTCTCTTAAGTACCCCCTCCCAGAATGCACAGCGGGTTGAACACGCCCCCTGAGCCACTTCTGGTAAAGGAATACCCAATACACCTAGCCTGCTGCATTTCCAACCCTGACCTGTGGTGACAGTGACACCTACTGTCAGGTGGAAAACGCGCAACCCAGCTAGACTGAAACAAAGCCAACAATTTAGCATAATCCTTCTGAGCTAAACTACAGCTCAGATAACTAAATTTAACATATAGCGCTTACCCAACAGTAGTAGGGCGCTACACACTTCCCTGACCGCAAAAAGACGATGTCCTCATCGTCGAGAAAAAAATATGACTCTCACTCCTGAGAGTCATATTTTTTTCTCGATAATATAATTTGCACTGTGTATTTATCTGCATCTAGGTGTGTTCAGTTTAGCTGTGTTTAGAAAAAATAGAATTCTGTGTGCTCAAGGACAAATTAGATCTTCTGAAAGCATCTAATCACATGTAATGGCAAGTACTTTCAAATGCAAGACAACTTGATCTGTAAAGCATAATGTTTCTCAGCATAAAAATAATCTTGGCGGGTCCAAGTGGTTAATGACAACATTTTCCTTTTTTCTAGCCACCTGTGTATAGGTTACCTTGAAAAAGTCACGTGTCTAGTGACGTAACACGTAGGGGAGGAGCCTAGTGACGAGATCCAGGAAGCTGAGGAGTACAGCATCGTATCTGACCGCTCTATGCGCCTTTACCCGGCTGGGTACACGTGAGTGGGCTATTTATTGCAAAGACTTCTCTTTTCTTTAGTCAAGCATACTGCGCTATGTCCTATTATCTTTGTTTTCTTTGAGATTTTAAGCAAACTGTTTGGATTCTTGGTATACAGTATCCGTGCCGGTCATCACTAAGCCTAGTGTGGGTCAGCGTTCACTGCAAGCCAGAAACTATCTGCAGTCAGGTGTCACCTGCAGTAATTACCCCAGGATACAAACAAGCTCACCTGTTATGTGGACATTTCTTATATTCTCTTTACAATATTGGATATTTAAATTTTTATTGCACGATAGCACTTTCTTTCACAGGTGTTTTTGATATTTAATAGGTTGATTTTAGTGCAACTTTATTATCCTATATTACACATAGCTTATATACATCCTCTGCTGACTGGCCCCCAGGAAGAGCGACCCGAACACTGATTCGCTCTTCATAGGTGGCTTTCTGTAATGTGCCCCATTTGATTTAATTATTAAATATAACATTTTCACTTTGGAAGGTTTAATATTAGCTTGGGTATAACCACTTAATTGTAAGTGGACCTTACCACAAGCTAATCTATGGAAGGATTTAACTACTGTATATCTCTACCCTCACCACTATCCAATTGGAGGGCAGCGCCATTCACCCCAACACCACACATCCTTTACTCAAGGGGTTAAATGTGTATCCTAGGGTAAGGTGACCAGATTTTTAAAATGAAATCCGGGGACATATTTTTTTTTTACTAATGATGGCGGCAATCAGCGACTCTCTGCCCATCGCCGCCGCCGCCCGCCCGCCTCACAGCCTCTCAAGTCTCACTCTCTGGGCCCCGGCTACTACTAGGTGGGGAGCGGAGGAAGATCACTTCGGCAAGGAGATAAGCAGACAGGCGGCTGGCCGGGACTTGAGCCAAGGCAGAAGAACATGAAGAAATATTCCCTCCACTCCGACCAGCACATGGTCATCAGAAAGAGGCACAGATAATGGAACAAAAATACACCCCCCGGCCTAAGCTAGTAGGAGGGGGGTGGTGAAATTCAGATTTTTTTTATATTCTGCACTGACTGTCTTTGAAATTGCCCCAGCACCTGTTCAAATCCAATCCGGGGACAAAACTGGGGACAGACTTGGTCCGGGGACAGTGTCCTCAATCCGGGGACTGTCCCCGGAAACCGGGGATGTCTGGTCACCCTATCCTAGGGAGTGATTCTAACTGTATGAGGAGGGGACCTACAAAGGGAAGAAACCGATCAGTGTTCCTCTGTACTGGGAACACACATCGGTCTCCTCTCACCTGACAGGACATGGATCTGTGTGTTTACACACAGATCCACGTCCCTGCTGTGTGACAGGCAATCGTGAGTGCTTTGATATACGAGTGCTTTGGATTACAAGCATGTTTCTGGAACTAATTCTGCTTGCAATCCAAGGTTTTACTGCATTTCTATTATTGAACTTAAAACACACTTCCGTATTACAGAAATATTACATCCATCAGTGTTGCAGTTGTATACTCTGCTTGCTTCCTCATAGGCCATACCTAGGGTCACACATCATCTCCCATGCCATGTCCACCCTTCGATTGTTCCCTGGTTGGGGTTGTGGTTGGTTCCGTCCCCTCAGCTCCCCTGCCATGCATGTGTCGCTTCCACCTTTGGTGAATTCAGCTCCAGGCATTCTGGCCTTGCCGATTGGTGAGTATGGGGTCTTCTTCTTTAAGGCCCCTCCCACCATTTTTTTTTTTTTACTTTTTACATGTGTTCCATTTACTTTTTATGGTTTATTTTATAGATACAGGCGGTCCCCGGGTTACAAACAAGACAGGGACTGTAGGTTTGTTCTTAAGTTGAATCTGTAAGTTGACACGGGTACATTTTTTTTAAGTGTAGCTCCAGCCAAAAAAAAATATTTTTAATCTTTTTGGATAACATGGGGAAGGGTTATCATCACCCCTGTTACATTTGTTTCACTGTCTGTGCACCTGTTCAGAAGATTTCACCTCACTTTCTGTCCCAATGGCAATTGGATTTTGAAAAATTTGGGTTGTTGTGGAAACAAGCCTTGGTGATAAAGCATCAGTAAAGGTACATTTTCCCATAATCCTAGGGGTAGATTTCCTCTCACTTCCTGTTGTCTCCCTCCGTTTGTAAGTAGGAGTCGTTTGTAAGGTGGGTGTTTGTAACTAGGGGACCGCCTGTATGTTCTACATTAGGGATGAGCCGAACACCCCCCTGTTCGGTTCGCACCAGAACCTGCGAACAGACCTAAAGTTTGCGCGAACTTTAGAACCCTATTAAATACAATGGACTCAAACGTTCGAAATCAGAAGTGCTAATTATCAAGGCTAATATGCAAGTTATTGTCCTAAAAAGTGATTGGGGACCCGGGTCCTGCCCCAGGGGACATGTATCAATGCAAAAAAAAAGATTTAAAAACTGACGTTTTTTCGGGAGCAGTGATTTTAATAATGCTTAAAGTGAAACAATAAAAGTGAAATATTCCTTTAAATTTCATACCTGGGCGGGGGGGGGGGGGGGGGTGTATAGTATGCCTGTAAAGCAGCGCGTGTTTCCCGTGCTTAGAACTGTCCCTGCACAAAATGTCATTTCTGAAGGAAAAAAAGTCATTTAAGTCATCATAAAAGTCATGTTGATGGGGACAAGGGCCTCATCATCACAACCCTTGCCCGGTGGTTGTGGGGGTCTGCGGGCGGGGGGCTTATCAGAATCTGGAAGACCCCTTTAACAAAGGTGATGCCCAGATCCTGCCCCCCCCTTTGTGAATTGGTAAGGGGTACATTGTACCCCTACCATTTCACAAAGAAAGTGTAAAAAAAAGTAAAAAAAAAACAAACACACACACCGTTGTTTAAGTCCTTTCTTAAAAAAAAAACAAAAAACATTCCAGCGATGTAATCCAGTGTCCCGCGGCGATCGGATGTCCAGCGCTGCAGTCTGCACTCCACACGAAACGTCATTGGCTGAGCAGACCTACACTGCGGCGGAAGTTCCCCATCAGGTTCGCTCAGCCAATGACGTAGGCGGGGTCTGAGGTACGAGGGGGCATCGCTGGAATGGGTTTTTTATTTTTTATTTTTTTATTTTTAATAAAATACTTTTCCAAGGTGTCTGTGTGTTTTTTTTACATTTTTTTTACACTTTCTTTGTGAAATGGTAGGGGTACAATGTACCCCTTACCAATTCACATGGGGGGGGGGGCGGGATCTGGGGGTCCCCTTTGTTAAAGGGGTCTTTCAGATTCCGATAAGCCCCCTGCCCGCAGACCCCCACAACCACCGGGCAAGGGTTGTGGGGATGAGGCCCTTGTCCCCATCAACATGGGGACATGGTGCTTTGAGGGGTCACAGACCCCCAAAGCATCCTCCCCATGTTGAGGGCATGTGGTCTGGTACGGTTTAGGAGGGGGGGAGCCTCTCTCTCGTCCCCCCCTCTTTTCCTGCAGCCTGCCAGGTTGCGTGCTCGGATAAAGGGTCTGGTATGGCTTTTTGGGGGAACTCCACGCCATTTTTTATTTTTATTTGGGGTGGAGTTCCCCTTAAAATCTATACCAGACCTGAAGGGTCTAGTATGGATATTTGGGGGGAACCCCACGTCATTTTTTTTTATTTGATGCAGGATTCCCCTTAATATCCATACCAGACCTGAAGGGCCTGGTAATTGAATTTGGGGGGACCCCCACGCATTTTTTTTTTTTATCAATGACTTTTTTCTGTATTGCTGGGAGTCGACAATTCATTATAGCCGTGAGTGCTTTTAAAATTCATTTTTTCCTTCAGAAATGACACTTTGTGCAGGGACAGTTCTAAGCAAGGGAAACACGTGCTGCTTTACAGGCATACTATACACACCCCCCAGGTACAAAATTTAAAGGAATATTTCACTTTTATTGTTTCTCTTTAAGCATTATTAAAATCACTGCTCCCGAAAAAACGGCTGTTTTTAAAACTTTTTTTTGCATTGATACATGTCCCCTGGGGCAGGACCCGGGTCCCCAAACACTTTTTCTGACAATATTTTGCAAATAAGCCTTTAAAATTATCACTTTAGATTTCTCCCATAGACTATTATAGGGTGTTCTGCGGCTTTTCGAATTTGCCGTGAACACCTCAAATTGTTCGCCGTTCGAACGTGCGAACAGGCAATGTTCGAGTCGAACATGCGTTCGACTAGAATTTGAAGCTCATCCCTATTCTACATGCATCCACCCCTGAAGAGCGAGATGGATATTCTAGATGTCATGCATATCCATGTTATATCGGCTCAGCAATTGTTTATGCTATGCATGTATGTATGTATGTATTACCATTTTATAATAAATGTCCTCATTGCATTTATCCTTTTCACTCTCATTGGCCAACTGTGCACACTTCATATAAAGTCCCAAGGGCTATTCCTTTTTTAATTGTTCTATAATTAGGGATGGAGGTGTGTCACCGGTAACCGCAGTCCTTTCTTTAACTGCTTGCTCCCTCTCCATCTTGTACCCACTTAAAAAAAATATTCTTACCTTTATTTTTACCTATAAGGCTAATTTCTAATGATGCAAAGTTTTGTATCGATCCTTTAGAAGTCACCTATAAAAAAATAAATAATAGTTTTGATGTAATTCAAGATTTTTTTTTTTTTTATTCCACAAAGTTTTATTTGTAAAGAAAATAATTTACAATGTACATAAACAAAGTGTTTAAGGCAATATTGTCCAATACACTGAATAATAAGAGAATTTTGTACAGAGTAGCAGGTAACATTAATTGCAATGTGTTTCAAATCTAAATCGACAAGGTGGATCTTGTAAACAAAATAAGGTTTGATTATTTAAGATCGCTAAGTTGTAGAGTTTACTATACGAACAATACTTCTGTCTGGTGCTAATATATCTTTGGATGCATTCCATCAATCGAGGTGGAGATCCACAGGTTAATATGGTGATAATCCATTCTGAGCGTAATTCTTCAACTGTATGCCGTATGGCTAAAATCAGTCGAGTATTGGAATTTAATGGAATTGTGCACTATTGGGTGTGGTATAAGATGTACTTCCTAGGCAAGAGGGCAAAGGAGAGATGGAAGGGGGAGAGAGGGGAAGAGGAAAAAAATAAAAAAGGGGAGGCGAGGGGCTAGGACAGGGAGGGGGGTTGCTTAGTTAGCATCTCAGTCTCCGCCACCATTCCCTAGGAGTCAGTGAAAGATGTGCATGATCACCTTATCTGAGAATTTTTTGGGGGTGATTGATCTGAGATCACAAGGAGGTTCCTCCCTCACTCTTCCCTTGTTTAGGGGTGGGAGGCCCCATGTCTCGTGATTAGAAGGGGAGAACTGTTGGAAAGTAAGGGTAGAATCAATATGAGTCTCAATTTTCTTGTGGTGGAGGGTCTGGAAGAGTTTGGCATATTAATGATTTGTATCTATCTGTAGTGCGAAAGTGGGACCAGCAGGCCCAAGTGTGTGAAAATTTGGCTGGACAATCTTTGGCTATGGAGATTAGTTCTTCCATTTCCGCAATTTTTTTCTACTCTTTTGAGCCATTCAGGAATGGTCAGAATTTGGGTTGATCCCCAATGAAGAGGGATGCACATTTTGGCAGCATTTATCAAGGGTGGTATTAGTGTTTTGTGGTATTGATGAGTCGGTAAGTCTGAGTGGTATAGGAGAAACTGTGTTGGGGTATGATCTAAGGCGTAGGTGGAGATTTGTGTTGTTAGTTCTCGGATTTAAGTCCAAAATGGTTGGATTAAAGGGGCATGCCCACCATATGTGTGATAACGTGCCTAATTCCCTGGAACACCTCCAGCATTTGTCAGAGAAGGTAGGGTTGTATTTGTGTAGAATTACCAGCGGGATAGAAGTTTAAAGTTATTTTCCTGTATCGAGACGTTAAGAGAACCTTTATGTGCTATTGTAGAGATGTGTTCCGATTGCTTCTCCATCATTTCTGTTTCTAATTCTCTTTCCCAGTTTGAACATGCTTTGTTAGATTTCATTGAGCAATCTGAAGCGAGCATGTTATATATAATAGAGATCACATGTTCTTGTGTTGCAGATTAAGTGCATAGTTGCTCAAAGGGGGTGAGATGGCGAGAGACGGAGGAGTCACGATTAGCTTTTCTAAGAAAATGTGTTATCTGGAAGTATGTCCAGAGAGGAAAAGTATTGTTGTTCGAGTTATCTGAAAGAGAAGAGCGTTCTAGAATTAGACCCGATCGGAAAAATTGATGGGCTAGAACCTCCTTATGTTGCCATATGTCTGCTAAAAACTGAGTGGACATACCAGGGGGAAAGGCCGGCTTGAGTCTTACTGGTGTGAGGGGTCCAGGGTTAGAAGAGATGTGAAGTCTTTGGCAGGCATCTTTAAAACAATGAAGTGTTGGGCTGATGAGAGGGTGCTCTTTCAAGTTCCGCGGGGTGTGATGGGTCAAGATCCAAGGCAATGACCGCAATGGTAGGGGGGGAAATGAATGTTCAAGGCCAACCCAATCTTTGCCGTGTTCATGTAATGACCAGTCTACAATTCTAGAGAGGTGGCAAGCCCAATAATATTTCTTAAGGTCTGGGAGACCAATACCACCTTTTGTTTTGGGTTTTGTCAGTTGTTCGTAAGCTATTCTAGGTCTTTTCTGTCTCCATAGGAATCTGGTGCATAATCGTTTGTATGATTGAAAAATTCGTACGAATTTTCGATTCGTACGAAACTAATCGCACATGTCTACTGAGAGCTAATGATAATATTAAAGGTATTCCCATCGCTGACCGCACATACAATTTCTGAAAGAGCCACACATATCAATCCCAAGTCTTCTAAAATAATTCAAACTTTTTCAATATATATCTAATTTCAAGATCAATTTTACAAAATCTCATGCCCTTAACATCTCCCTCTCAAAGGAGATAGTATCACAATGTAAAAATAACTTCCCCTTTCAATGGAAACACGATCAGATTAAATCTCGGGATATACCTAACAAAGCTCCCAGATCTATTCTCCAAAAATGAAGAACCGGAATAAAAAAAATCTTGAGCAAGGGACAACACAATCAAAGCCATAAATGTACATCATTGGATTACATCCAGCAATAGAAAACATTTTTTTTGCTTATGGGACGTAATCCAATGATGTACATTTATGGCTTTGATTGTGTTGTCCCTTGCTCAAGATTTTTTTTACTCCGGTTCTTTATTAGCTGTAACAGGATTTGGGCAAAGAAACATGCATGAATTTACAGAGTTTACACCTATCTGTTAATAATCCACTGCAAGGAAATCAGGTAAAGAAGTTAATTGGTTATTTTTGAAAATTAAACAGTTATTAAAGCGGTAGTAAACCCGCTGACCTTTTTTTTTCTACACCTGCAAAAGGCATAATGAGCTAGTATGAGGCGTCGGTATCTCACCCGGTCCACCCCGAGAGAGCTGACATTTTGCCTCGGCGTGTCTTCCGGGTATCTCAGCTCCGGCGCTGTCGACGCAAGATCGGAAGCATTGAGCTTAATTTTTCTGGGCTCGTCGTAGTGTTGTACGTCACCGTGATGTCGTCGCGCATGCGCGCGGGAGACTTCTTTCCGGCAAGGTCCGGCGTCTGCCGGGCTTTCAGCCGAGAATCCCCAGTGCGCATGCAAGGAGAATATCTCCTAAACTGTACAGGTTTAGGAAATATTCTTTTTACCTACAGGTAAGCCTTATTATAGGCTTAACTGTAGTTAAAAAAAGACTATACAACCACTTTAACTAAAGAGATAATACATTAATAAGGGGTATAAGAACCACAGTTATAAAAAAACAAAACTGAAAGGAGGAATTGAGTTAATTTAATAACTGTAAATAGACTGTTCACCTTGGAAGAGATGTTGCTTTGCAAGGGAATTATCTCCAAAGCTTAGTGAATGAGGCGAAGGTCTGCTGACTTCTATTATCCAGTCATGTGCAAGCAAAAATAAAAAATACATTTCCTTGCACATGATTGGGTGTTCTTTAGAAAGTAAAATTCCACCACATTTACTAAGTTTTGTGGAAAATTCCTTTGCAAAATAAACAGACAATTTTTCCTGTTGCAAATGAACCTCAAGGTGTTCAGCCTTGAAAAAGGGCAATTAATAGCTGAATGTATGCCCTTATATAAAGGGATGAGCCAAACACCCCCCTGTTCGGTTCGCACCAGAACCTGCGAACAGACAGAAAGTTTGCGTGAACTTTAGAACCCTATTAAATACAATGGACTCGAACGTTCGAAATCAAAAGTGCTAATTATAAAGGCTAATATGCAAGTTATTGTCCTAAAAAGTGTTTGGGGACCCAGGTCCTGCCCCATGGGACATGTATCAATGCAAAAAAAAGTTTTAAAAACGTCCGTTTTTTCGGGAGCAATGATTTTAATAATTCTTAAAATGAAACAATAAAAGTGAAATATCCTTTAAATTTTGTACCTAGGGTGTGTATAGTATGCCTGTAAAGCAGCGCTTGTTTCCCGTGCTTAGAACTGTCCCTGCACAAAGTGTCATTTCTGAAGGAAAAAAAGTAATTTAAAACTCACTCGCGGCTATAATGAATTGTCGGCTCCCGGCAATACATAGAAAAGTCATTGGTAAAAAAAAAAAAAAAAATGTGTGGGGGTCCCCCCAAATTCAATTACCAGGCCTTTTAGGTCTGGTATGGATATTAAGGGGAACCCTGCCTCAAATAAAAAAAAAAATGCGTGGGGTTTCCCTTAAAATCCATACCAGACCTGAAGGGCCTGGTAATTGAATTTGGGGGGACTAGCACGCATTTTTTTTTTCTTTATCAATGACTTTCTTTCTCGTACATCACGGGACACAGAGCGGCATAGTCATTACTATGTGGGTTATATAGTTTACCTTCAGGTGCTGGCACTGGCAACTTCCAAACCGGAAGTACCTTCCCCTATATAAGCCCCTCCCATCCGGGAGCACCTCAGTTTTTTGCCAGTGTCTAAGGTGTTGGCCAAGAAGTAAAATGTGTTTTTCACTGAGCTTGCGTACAGGTTCTTTTGGGCCTCAGTAAGCTATTCCGGATCCGACCAAAAAAGCTTCATAGCTAAACGGTCGGTACCCGGGCCTTGCAGAGAAGAGCAAGGTTTTGCCTGTAATGCTTCTCTTAGGAGGGCTGGACCCTGGGATCCAGAGCTCTGGTCATACCCACGACCAAGATGTTGTCTGTGCAGGGTGCTATACAGGTCCAGGGGAGTGGAATCCTTGGGAACCCGGTCCCTGAAGGTTTAATTACAATGCCTGCCGTGATAGGTGAAGTTTGGGCTTCTGTGGACCAAACAGAGTCCTGCGGCGGGGAAAAGGTAAGTGGGGGCCCCTCAGGAACTTGGTTCTATTGGGGGACCCCCAAGCCTAATATGTCTTTCTGCCTGTTACCTAACGGTATTCCCGCTAAATATCTGTGCATGCCTGTAACTACTAAAAAATGTAATAATTTTAAGAGTGGTCAAGAAAAAAAAAAATGGTTAAACCGCGGTACCTGTGTTAAACCACTAGAGGCCGCTGTGGAACATTGTTTTCTTGTCATGTGGATTTTTTCTTTCCAAGTCAAAATCCAGGCAGATGGTGAGTTCTCTGGATGGGAAACTGTTTCCTCTGCCATGTTGCAATGCTCGTCCATCCCCCGGCCCTGTGGCAAACAGGGCCCTGGCTTCTGTCCCTAGTTCCTTTTCAAAAAGAGCGCCGAAGGCGCACGTGCCCACACGCGTGCGCGTGCCTCTATTTATAGAGGTGAGCTGGAAAAATGGGCGGAGCTTGGTGGATGACGCTCTGTGCGCGCCGCAGCGCTTCTGCGCATGTGCGGGCGTCCCAGCATGATAAAAAGCACAATCAGGTGTTGTCAGCTGGTTATGGAAGACAGAAACAGAGCTGGCAACATTTAGAAAGGCGGTTGATGCAGGCATCCCCATAGAAAGGCACATTAGTAGACACCAACTGTTTATATAGCAGCAATTGTGCTAGACTATTGTCAGTAAGTGGTGTATTTCGGCGGGAATACCTCAGCTTTGGGCTTAGGAATATGCCGTCTAAAGTCTCCGGGACTAAGAATCCCAGGAAGCATAGGGGGTCTCCATCGGGCTCTGAGGATCTTGGGCATGCTTCGGCTGCACCAATCTCCCCTGAAAAATCAGAGGTTAGTGACCGTAGAGCACCCTCAGGAGTACCTGGTACTGTGGCTATCCTCAGTTCACCTGCTCCTGTGTATATAACAGAGGAGGTTTTTTCCTCAGCTCTGGGAGGACTGGAAGAGAGATTGACAACATTGATCGCTGCTTCCCTGTCAAAGGGAAAGCGCGCCCGATCTCCGTCTCCTCCCTCAGAGTGCCTGTTAGCAGAGCAACAGTCCCATACAGGGATCGACCTACCTGAAGGGGATCAGGATGAGGTTGATTCTGTTGTAGAGGAATCAACAGTGGAAGAGTCATTCTCAGCATCACATGCTGAAAGATTATGGGTTCAGTCCCTGACTAACATGGTCCGATCAGCATTAAAATGCCCCTTAAAAAGAAGGGGAGAGGTCCCAGTGCTCACTATGTATATACTGTACACTCACACTATGCCTGAAAAATAACAGACGCACAGTGTGACGTTTAGATGGCGGACTCACCAAGTCAGGTGCGGTCTCTGTGGCCTATAGATAGATATATAAAGAAAAACCCACCAGGGAGAAACCTAGAGAGTTGGACTCCCCCTGGATAAAGAAGCCACAGGTGGACCACGCCGCTTATGAAAACAGATAACTTTTATTGGTACAAAAAAATGAATTAAATAATAATAGAAAAATCAATACACAAATTACTGATGCTCAAAAAAACCCACACCAGCACCCACAGACAATTAAAATTAATATGATGACGTCATCAATATTAAAACCACAAACTACTTAAATGCGGACGCATGCATGCATTAGAGCAGGGTAATCAACTGGAAAATTGGTCCAGGTAATGGCCCTGTGTATAATAGGGCCAGTCAATAGGGCTAGACCAGTTCCAAAGGAACATGAAAAATGCAGATATAGCTGTGCAATGAAAAGCTGAAACTGGGATAAAAAAGTGACACTATGCAAAAAATACGGTTCTAATTGAGTATTTTGGTATGAAATAGCAATGATGAATGAAAATTGGATAGGTCACATTATATCAATCTATTCACTGGTTGAAGCAAGCAAAAAGCAGAAAAAGCAAAAATAGAAAACGCAGGTCAATGCAGGGCAGCAAATTGGCAGCAGACAGCAAAAAACCACTGAGTGTGGATAAGACAGGCAGTTGTGATCATCAAGTGGCTAGATGAAACAGCAGCATGAACAGCGGCCTGAATAAAGTGACAGTGTCCCCAGGCTGGGTGAGGGGACCTTCGGTCCAAGCAATGTCACTTTATTCAGGCCGCTGTTCATGCTGCTGTTTCATCTAGCCACTTGATGATCACAACTGCCTGTCTTATCCACACTCAGTGGTTTTTTGCTGTCTGCTGCCAATTTGCTGCCCTGCATTGACCTGCGTTTTCTATTTTTGCTTTTTCTGCTTTTTGCTTGCTTCAACCAGTGAATAGATTGATATAATGTGACCTATCCAATTTTCATTCATCATTGCTATTTCATACCAAAATACTCAATTAGAACCGTATTTTTTGCATAGTGTCACTTTTTTATCCCAGTTTCAGCTTTTCATTGCACAGCTATATCTGCATTTTTCATGTTCCTTTGGAACTGGTCTAGCCCTATTGACTGGCCCTATTATACACAGGGCCATTACCTGGACCAATTTTCCAGTTGATTACCCTGCTCTAATGCATGCATGCGTCCGCATTTAAGTAGTTTGTGGTTTTAATATTGATGACGTCATCATATTAATTTTAATTGTCTGTGGGTGCTGGTGTGGGTTTTTTTGAGCATCAGTAATTTGTGTATTGATTTTTCTATTATTATTTAATTCATTTTTTTGTACCAATAAAAGTTATCTGTTTTCATAAGCGGCGTGGTCCACCTGTGGCTTCTTTATCCAGGGGGAGTCCAACTCTCTAGGTTTCTCCCTGGTGGGTTTTTCTTTAAAATGCCCCTTGCAGAGGCATTATCCACCTCTGTCTCCTCGTTGGGGTCGCTAAAAGCCCCCCAGACTGTTTGTTCCTTTCCAATCCATCCTTTACTGGAAGGGCTCATTTACCAGGATTAGGAGCATCCTGATAAAATATTTACTCCTCCCAAGAGATTTCCGGTGGTCTATCCCATGGAGGATAAGTTCATCAAAAAAAATGGAGGGTCCCTACAGGGGACGCAGCCATCTCTTGTGTGAATAAATCACTGACATGTCCAGTAGATAATGTCCAAATGTTCAAGGACCCAATAGATAAAAAATTGGAGTCCTTATTAAAATCTGCTTTCTCTACAGCAGGCTTGGTGACACAACCAGCAGTGGCAGCTATTGGGGTCTGCCAAGCAGGGAAGGATCAGTTGAAACAGGTCTTAAGGGACTTGCCAGATCAGCAGGTTCTTGCCCTAGCTGATCTACCTAGAGCCTTATGATTTGCGGTTGACGCCATAAAGGATTCAATCCACCAGGCCTCCCGCCTTACGCTGTCTGTAGTACATATGCGCAGGCTTCTATGGCTCAAAAACTGGTCTGCTGAAGCTCCCTGTAAAAAATTCCTGGTTAGCTTCCCATTTCATGGTGAACGCTTATTCGGGGAAGACCTGGACAGATATATCCAGAAAATTTCCAGCGGTAAAAGTACACTCTTGCCGGTTAAAAACAGAGTTAGAGGTCCCTCTTTTAAGAGGCCTGCTTCTCCAGTCCCTGGGACATCGGCTGTGAAACAGTTCCGACGGCCTCCTCGGTCAAATCCCGGGGGTAAAAAATCAGGGACAATCGCAGGGTAACAAGAAACCCTGGGTCAGGAGACGTACAAAACCTCCCCCCAAGTCAAATTCATGAAGGGTTGCCCCCACTCAATCGGGTGGGGGGAAGACTCCAGTTGTTCGCAGAGACCTGGCGGGACACGATCAGAGACAGATGGGTGCTCTCCGCAGTAAGTCTGGGAAGAGATTGGAGTTAAAGACTCTCCTCTTTCCCATTTTATGAGGTCAAACGTGCCAAGGGATCCCCGGAAGAGAGGATCCCTCCTGTTGGCACTAGAACAACTATTGCTCCAAGGAGTAATTATGGAGGTTCCCTTGAATAGGGGTTCGGGTTTTACTCAAACCTCTTTACAGTCCCGAAGCCAAACGGGGACGTGAGGCCCATATTAAATCTAAAAGGGCTAAACAAATTCCTACATATCAGGACTTTCCGGATGGAGTCGATCCGATCGGTGGCCACTGCCCTACAAGGGGAGGAATGGTTAGCCTCGATCGACATCAAAGATGCTTATTTGCACATTCCCATCTTTCCAGTCCACCAAAAATTTCTACGCTTTGCAGTAGAAGGGCGCCATTTTCAGTTCAGAGCCTTACCCTTCGGTCTGGCCACAGCACCACGAGTGTTCACAAAAATTCTGGCCCCATTATTGGCCAATCTAAGAACACGAGGTGTAACGATAATGGCATATCTAGACGACTTGTTGCTGATAGACCACTCAGTGGAAAAACTAGAAGTGGTTGTTCACGAGACAGTCAAGTATCTGGAATCTCACGGTTGGATTATCAACCGAGACAAGTCAGCCCTAAAACCAGTCAAAAGTCTGGAATACTTGGGGCTAAGGCTGGGTTCAGACCAGAGAAAAATTTTCTGCCTCAAGAAAAGGTGTCGTCTTTGAGAGATTTGATCCACTTAGTGGGTACAAAAAGACAGCCGTCCATACGCCTGTGCATGAGGCTGATGGGAAAAATGGTGGCATCATTCGAAGCAGTACCCTACGGTCAATTCCATTCAAGGAATTTGCAAAGGGCCATACTGTCAGCCTGGAATAAAAAAGTTCAGGCCCTAGACTTACCAATGTCACCTTCCGTTCGCAAGAGCCTCCGTTGGTGGTTGGTTCCCCAGAATCTGGAAAAAGGGAAATCCTTCAGTCCGATTTCTTGGAAGGTGGTCACTACAGATGCCAGCCTTATAGGCTGGGGAGCAGTACTGGAGCAATGGTCTCTCCAGGGCAGATGGTCGGATACAGAAAAGGCCCTGCCCATCAATCTCTTAGAGATACGAGCAGCCCGGTATGCCCTAGTAGCATGGACATCCAAACTCCAAGGGTCCCCTGTTAGAATTCAATCAGACAGTGCCACGGCAGTGGCATATATCAATAATCAGGGTGGCACCAGGAGTCGTGCAGCCCAGAGGGAAGTAAATTGCATCCTGAAATGGGCAGAAAGATATGTCCCAGCCATATCCGCGGTATTCATTCCAGGAGTGGAGAATTGGAAGGCGGACTTTCTAAGTCGCCAACCATTATGCCCAGGGGAATGGTCCCTTCACCCCGAGGTTTTCCGGACAATATGTCAGCGGTGGGGAACACCG
The DNA here is from genome assembly GCA_029206835.1 of Rana muscosa. Taxonomy (NCBI): domain Eukaryota; kingdom Metazoa; phylum Chordata; class Amphibia; order Anura; family Ranidae; genus Rana; species Rana muscosa. Next base: position 291,876,057 of record CM055123.1, on the reverse strand, counting down.
GATGTAGATCTTCTAGCATCCAGATTCAATGCAAAGGTGGACAGGTTTGTCTCTCGGACAAGGGATCCCCTAGCTTGCGGCTCGGATGCCCTAGTGTTCCCTTGGGATCAGTTCAAGCTGATATATGCATTCCCCACCGCCACAATTGTTACCTCGATTACTCCGCAGAATCAGGGTAGAAAAGAAACCAGTGATTCTGGTGGCTCCAGCGTGGCCCCGAAGAGCATGGTACGCGGAGATTGTAAAAATGTCTGTGGGGAGTCCTTGGACCCTCCCACATCGCCCGGACCTGCTTTCGCAAGGGCCGATATACCACCCTTCCTTACCAGCCCTAGGTTTGACGGCCTGGCTATTGAAGCCCACATTCTAAAAAAGAGAGGTCTCTCTAATCCTGTGGTAGCTACCATGATCAATGCCAGGAAGCCGGTATCCAGGCAGATCTACTATAGAATCTGGAAGGCGTACATCGCTTGGTGTGAGGCCAGGAAATGGCATCCACGTAAGTACGTAATAGGTAGGATTCTGGACTTCTTACAGTGGGCTGTAGATAGGAAGCTTGCCTTGAGTACTATCAAGGGTCAGATTTCGGCCTTGTCAATATTTTTTCAAAGGCCCTTGGCTTTGCATTCACTAGTCAAAGCTTTTATACAAGGAGTGATGCGTATTAGCCCTCCGGTTAATATTCCCATATGTCCATGGGACTTAAACCTGGTTCTGTCGGTTCTACAGAAACAACCATTTGAACCATTACAGCACATTTCCTTGGTTCTTCTCACCAGGAAATTGATTTTTCTAGTAGCCATTTGTTTGGCTAAAAGAGTGTCGGAATTAGCCGCTATGTCCTGTAGGGAGCCATATCTGGTTATCCATAAGGACAGAGTAGTGTTACGTCCTCACCCAACCTTTCTTCCTAAGGTGGTATCGAGGTTTTATTTGAACCAAGATGTGGTTCTTCCTTCCTTTTTCCCCAAACCTAGTTCGGTAGAGGAAAAGTTATTACATTCTTTGGATGTAGTAAGAGCAGTTAAAGCTTATCTAAAAGCCACTGCTCAGATTCGCAGAACGGATACTTTGTTTATTCTGCCGGAAGGCCCCAGAAAGGGTCAGGCAGCGTCAAAATCTACTTTAGCCAAGTGGATTCGACAGGTCATTATGCAAGCCTATGGCTTGAGAAGGAGACCGCCTCCGTTCAAAGTTAGGGCGCACTCCACGAGAGCAGTTGGAACTTCATGGGCAGTGCATCACCAGGCCTCCCTGGCTCAAATCTGTAAGGCCGCAACATGGTCTTCAGTACACACGTTTACTAGGTTCTACCAGGTGGACGTTTGAAGTCAGGAGGATGTCGCCTTTGGGCGCAGTGTGTTGCAGGCTGCAAAAGATCCTCATGTCTGATAGCGCTCAGCTTATGTATGGTGTATCCCCCCCCCCTCATTGAGCATTGCTTTGGGACGTCCCACATAGTAATGACTATGCCGCTCTGTGTCCCGTGATGTACGAGAAAGAAAATAGGATTTTTATAACAGCTTACCTGTAAAATCCTTTTCTTGGAGTACATCACGGGACACAGAGCTCCCACCCCTCTTTTGGGGACACTTATTGCTTTGCTACAAAACTGAGGTGCTCCCGGATGGGAGGGGCTTATATAGGGGAGGGTACTTCCGGTTTGGAAGTTGCCAGTGCCAGCACCTGAAGGTAAACTATATAACCCACATAGTAATGACTATGCCGCTCTGTGTCCCGTGATGTACTCCAAGAAAAGGATTTTACAGGTAAGCTGTTATAAAAATCCTATTTTTCTATGTATTGCCGGGAGCCGACAATTCATTATAGCCACGAGTGAGTTTTAAAATACTTTTTTTTTCTTTCAGAAATGACACTTTGTGCAGGGACAGTTCTAAGCAGGTGAAATAAGCGCGACTTTACATGCATACTATACACACACCCCAGGTACGAAATTTAAAGGAATATTTCACTTTTATTGTTTCACTTTAAGCATTATTAAAATCACTGCTCCCGAAAAAACTGCAGTTTTTAAAACTTTTTTTTGCGTTGATACATGTCCCCTGGGGCAGGACCCGGGTCCCCAAGCCCTTTTTATGACAATAGCTTGCATATAAGCTTTTAAAATGAGCACTTTAGATTTCTCACATAGACTTTTGCCGCGAACACCCCAAATTGTTCGCTGTTTGGCGAACGGGCGAACATGCGATGTTCGAGTTGAACATGAGTTTGACTCGAACTCGAAGCTCATCCCTACTTATATACAGTAAATTATCTTTATTAAAAATGCAGAGGTAATTTCCTTTAACCACTTCATTACCAGGCATTTTCACCCCCTTCCTGCCCAGGCTAATTTTCAGTTTTCAGCGCAGTAACATTTTGAATGAGAATTGTGCAGTCATGCAACACTGTACCCAAATGAATGGTATTTGATAACTTCTGCGTTTTTTTGTTTTTTTTTGCGCTATAAACAAAAGACGAGTGACAAGTTTAAAAAAAAAACAAAATTTTTTACTTTTTGCTATAATAAATATTCCAATTTTTTTAAACAAATTTTTTCCTCAGTTAAGGCCAATGTTTTTTGGTAAAAAAAAAATCGAAATAAGCGTAATGTGATTGGTTTGCGCAAAAGTTATAGCGCCTACAAAATAGGGGATATATTTATGGCATTTTTATTATTCTTTTTTTTACTAGTAATGGCGGCGATCTACAATTTTTATTATGACTGTGACATTGCGGCGGACATATCGGATACTTTTGACACTATTTTGGGACCATTCACATTTATACAGTGATCAGTGCTCTAAAAATGCACTGATTACTGTATAAATGTCACTGGTAGGGAAGGGGTTAACACAAGGGGGCGATAAAAAGGATTAAATGTGTTACCTAGGGAGTGATTCTAACTGTGGGGGGAGGGGACAGACTGGGGGAGGTGACCGATCGGTGACATTGCGACCTCCGGGCATGTGCATCGGCTCCTAAGTGACGCGGCAGAAGTGCCCCCTAGACTGCCGGGAAGCCGAGGACGTCATATGATGCCCGCCCAGGATGGGAGATCCCTCCTGCGGAGGTCATTTGACTATGGGCGGGTAGGGAAGTGGTTAAGGTCACTACAGAAGATATATAAGCACCGTTTGAAATGTATGTAGCACTAACCCCTGAAGTAGCCGCTGGAAATAAAGCAGGCCTCCCTTACCTGCTCAGAGGCTCCAGAAGCACACCCACAAAACTCAGGCAGTACTTGAACACAGGTGGGTAGAGGGATGAGAGTGCAGAATACTCCAAAACATATGTAGGCATTAAAGGACTGATTCTCAAGCAAAGTCCTTTAGTAGCAGCCTGAAGTATTGCTGGAAGTAGAGTGGACAGCCAGCTAGTCTGAGACTCTGTGAGAGCAGTCACAGGTGTGGCAACCTCTGGAATCTGCCCCTCAAAGCAGAGGCACGCATGAAGCTCTAGGCAAAAGGTCTTACTCTCTAATGTATGGAGACAGCTCTCCAACCAGCTTTCCGGGACACTCTCCAGTGAAAGGGGTCCTTCTACAGCCCAGCTTCCTTAGGATAGTGTTCTCCAGCAGATTTATTTTTTTTAAGTCCAGATCCCTCCAGGCTTTCAGTCATAGGCGTGCACATGGGGTGTGCCGAGTGTGCCTGGGCACACCCTAATCACCCTGTGCGCCAGGGTAGATGATAATGCAGTACAGCCTGCCCTCCTGTATCTGGCCTGTGTCCTTTTAGTTCAAAAGGGGGGGGGGGCTGGGCACCTGCTGAGCAGGAGGACTGGCTGTACTGCCTTATTGCAGATACAGATCCTCTTGTTCCTTCCCCTGCAGTGCTGTTGGCTTCTACTCTTCTCCCTCTGGCTGCGCTACAGGGGGATCAGTTCCATTTGCATTTGCACCTACATCCTTTCCTCAGTCCCTTTCTCAGTCTTAAATTTAAGACATCAGGGGTCAGTTTACAACCCTGATATCTCACCAAAGCCCCCCAAAAGGCAGTTAAAAATTAAAACAATAAATAAAAATATAACAAAATTCAAAAGATAAAGTTTTAAAACACTATTAAAATAAAAATAAAGCGGAGCTCCACCCTAAAGTGGAATTTCCGCTCATCAGATTCCTCCCCCTCTCCGGTGCCACAATTGGCACCTTTCGGGGGGGGAGGGGGGGACAGGATACCTGTCTGACAGGTATCCATTCCCACTTCCGGGAGTCTGGCCGCGGCCGCGACGTCACCGCGGGGCTCCCTTCACCTCCTCCCCCGGCCGCCGGGCTAATAGGAGAGAGGAGCGGGGCCTCGCGCATGCGCAGTAGGGTTCCCGGCGTGAAGCCGAAAGGCTGGGTTCCCTTACCTGCAATGGAGGCGGCAGTACCCGACAGCTGATGGAAACATCAGCTGTGGTGCCGACATCGAGGGACTCCAGGACAGGTAAGTGTCCGTTTATTAAAAGCCAGCAGCTGCAATATGTGTAGCTGCTGGCTTTAAAAAGGTGTTTTCCTGGAACACCACTTTAAGGACTCGTTTGAATGTGCTTTGCACTCTGTAATATTTGCCATTGCTGCAAAGCATAGCATCATGGCCATGACGTGTACACCCATAGCCACTGTCTCTGTTGCTCTGTGTTTGAGCTTTGGGGTGCACACCCTAATGCAATACGCTGCGCACACCTATGCTCTCAGTCATGCAAATACTGAGACCTCTCAGCAACAAGCTCCTCAGTAACACAGGCTACCTCCCAGGGCAGGAGAAAAAGCCCTCTCCAACATTTACCTTCTCCCAGGCACATCTTCTGGGCCTACCTCCCAGGGATTGGCTGAGGTCAGATAAATATTTATAATCCAGTAAATTGTCCCCCTACTCTATTTTTGGAAGCTTCTACCAGAGGCAGACAGGAACAATCAACCCCCAGGTTTATGGTTGGACCTGAAAAATAAATTGCTGCTCAGCTGGGTACAGCAGAGCCATAAACTAAATTTATTCAGTCTGGATTGTCACCTTCCAAATGCTATGCATAGAAGGAGTCGCAGATCACAAGACTATATGCATTCACAAAAATTTTAGTACATTAAACAGGTCTTAACCATTTACTTCAGCTATGCATTTAGAGGCTTGGTTTAAAATATCCTTCCTTTCATTTACAATAATATAAGAAGGTGCTTACCATATAATGGAGGTCTAAGTGGTCAGTTTCATTCTTCAGCTCTGTGTGTTTAATAATATATTCCACCTGCACCTCCTGGTGCCCATCACATGGGAGGACTTTGTCCACAGAGTGGAGCTTTAGGAAGCTCATAGAACGGGAGTAGAAGGGTTTAAGATTCAGATTTGCTTTGCCATATCTAGGGGATCTGACGTTTGAAAAACTGGTTGAACGCTGCAGGTTTGTTCTTGCCTTTAAAAATAAGAAAAACACATACATTTATGAACGGTTTTTAATACTGGTTAGATTAAAGCTGAACTCCTGGCAGATATAAAAGACACCTGGTAATGCAGCTCTGTTTTAACTAATACATCAATTGCATGTATTTTTTTTAAATAAGAATGAATTATCTCTGGGAATTTCAGTTGCCATTTTCGGATGCAGAAGTGCTATATATAGGGCAACCTGCATCACGGTGGAAGCCCTGGATTGGGGGAAGTGTAATTAGGGACATGAACCCATGTGTTAGGGACAGTTAGACTTCACACAAGGTTTCATCCCTTTAGTCTGGAGTTGAAGACTTGGTGTCTCAGGAGAGCTTAGGTGTTGATAAGGTGGCATTGATGGGCACTAATAAGGCGACACTGGTGGGCACTGATGAGGCAGCACTGGTGGGCACTGATGGGTGACACTGAAGGGCACTAATAGTTGGCACTGATAGGTGGAACTGATGGGCACTGATAAGCACTGGTAAGTGACACTAATAGGCAGCACTGGTGGGCATTGATGGGTAACACTGGTGAGCACAGATGAGGCTCTCTGTTTGAGACCAATGTCCCTCTGACAGAAGCAGGTGATCCTTTTTTTTTTTTTTTTTTTTTTTAAAACCTGAATAGCCAATGATGTGCGTTAGAAATAACCCCTTCCCGCCCACGCTATAGCCGAAAGACGGCTACAGCATGGGCCTTAATTGCCGGGAGGGCTTCCATTTAAGTCCTCCCGTGCATGAGCTGCCTGCGTGCCCCCCACACAAGCCTACCTGCGCTCGGGGCGCAGAGCACTGCGCCCTGAACCCACCCAGTTGTCTGGATAGCAAATGAATATTCACTATTTTAACACTGATTCTCCTCCTGGCCAATCAGGAAGCGAGTCGTGAGACCCGTCACCCGATTGGCCAAAAGGAGACCCAATCGGATTGGCCGCCAGGAGGAGGAGGGAGGAGACGCAGGGGAAGCGAGGAAGCAGCTAAAAAATTTGTTCATTTTCTTTTCATTGTTTTTTTTTTTTTTTTTTTTTTTAAGTTCCTCGGTTCATTCGTTATGATCGCAATCTGTATATTTAAAAATTTGTAAATTAGAAAATTTATAAATTCGGTAATTCGAAAATACAAAAATAAGAAAAAAATCTGAAAATTCTAAAGAATAACTAACTAACTAATAATAACTAACTATCAAATTATAGGTTTTGGAATTTCCTTTCAAATTTGGCTGTTAGTGAACGTAACGAATACAAATTTATCTGAAGTTACAAATTATTTAAAATAAAGGATGCCGCATCGAAACAAATTATTATTAATTAGTTACGTTCTATTCGTTTACATACAGCATTCATTATTTCAGATAATTTGTAACTTCTGATAAATTTGTATTCCTTACATTCACTAACAGCCAAATTTAAAAGGAAATTTCAATACCTATAATTTAATAGTTAGTAATAGTTATGTTAATATTAGTTAGAAGATCTGAAAATCTGAAATAATAACTAACTAATATTAACATAACTATTACTAACTATTAAATTATAGGTATTGAAATTTCCTTTTAAATTTGGCTGTTAGTGAATGTAAGGAATACAAATTTATCTGAAGTTACAAATTATTTAAAATAAAGGATGCCGCATCTAAACAAATTATTATTAATTAGTTACGTTCTATTCGTTTACATACAGCATTCATTATTTCAGATAATTTGTAACTTCTGATAAATTTGTATTCCTTACATTCACTAACAGCCAAATTTAAAAGGAAATTTCAATACCTATAATTTAATAGTTAGTAATAGTTATGTTAATATTAGTTAGTTATTATTTCAGATTTTCAGATCTTCTAATTTTTGGGTCTTCGGATTTTTAAATTTCCGAATTTCCGAGCTTACAATTGACAAGTTTATGAATATCCAAGCTTACTAGTTTCCGAATTTCTGAGCGTTACGAGTTTCCAAGTTTACGAATTTACGAACTTTTGCATTTTCAAACTTACGAATTTACAAATATTAGGAAAAATTTGTTAAACAGGTTTTTGATAATGCGGATATTAACGAATTTGTTGAAATTCGTCAAAAAAATGATTTGAAGCTAAACAAATTGCACATGTCTAGCAGCTGGAGAGAACGAGCCCGGAGAGAAGCCGACGTCGCCTGGTGTGCTGCTCACGAGATCGTTTGCCGCCCCCCTCAAACAAAAAAAACACCAGCCGCCACTGGTGGTCATATGATCAAACAGACCCCCCCCCCTGGGAATAGTAGCCCAGTTAAAGGGATACCAGGACTGAGCACAGTAATATTGTGCAAATAAATACAGAAATTGTTATAAAAACAAAACCCTTATAACTACCCCCCCCCCCCTTGCATATAAGTGCTAAAGGAGACACACAAAATATATCTGGACATAAATTTTAGTACCTTCAGGGATTTTCGTCCCTCCCAGCCATTTGTATCCAGCGTGAAAGAAACTCGTCCATTGTCATCTGTCACCAAGGTGTTATTGATTGAAGGATTATCACATGTTAGGTAAACATTAATACCTGGTATAGGGTTATCACTGGCATCCATTACTTCAATCTGGAAAAATATCGTTTTTTTTTAATTTAATTTCCAGTCTTTTTTTGTTTATATAATAAAAAGATATAAAAAAAAAACACAAAAAAAAACAGAGGTGATCAAATACCACCAAAGGAAAGCTCTATTTGCGTGAAAAAAATGTAACAAATTTTGTTTTGGTACAGCGTTGCATGACCGTGCAATTACCAGTTAAAATAGCACAAACTGGCCTTGTTTACGAAGGGAGTAAATCCTTCCGGAGCTGAGGTGATTAATCTTTTTTTTTTTTTTTATTTGTATATTTTTATTTTTTCCATCAAGTATCAAAACAAGTTACAGCATGATAAAAAACAAAATTTCCTGGTGCCTCCATGGCAGCATACCTGTGACAAGCTTTGCCTTGGCTCCCCCCTCAGGACTAGTGAATATTATAAAAGAGTTGGTTAGCACAGCCCCAGCATTCTCCTTTTTTCCTCATACCTCATGGCAGTGAATTCTGGTCGAACGTCCTTACCTTCTGCATTCGGGAGCTTCCATCCGGGTTCAAGCCTCTCCCGGACGCAGTCCCTTCTCTTGGGCAGCTAAACGTGCTTATAAGGTTGGGAGTCCCTTCTGTAGGATCTTTTGGGACAAGCAGTTTGTCTCTTAACTAAGAGCTTTATCTGCAAGATTGTTTTCAGGCAGTGGCGTCACTAGGGTTGGTGTCACCTGGTGCGGTTCAACATGGTGTCACCCCCCCCAATAATTTTTCCCCCCCTAATAACACTGCATATATTGGCAACAGTAGTGCCGTTAATAACTATCAATCAACTAGCAAATTTGAATAACAAAATCATATGAAAATAATAGAATTCAAAGCTTAAACTGTTAAAGAACTGTATTTATTTTAACTCTAAACTTTACTGAATTATTAAATAAATAATACAAAAACAGGAACAAATCTGAAAGCATTTAGTTAACATCTAAATCAAAACTTTGCTTTTCTAGCCTTGACAGCTGCAAAATTGTGAACAACATCATCAAAATCAAAACATTTCGCTAGTTCACTTCCAACTGATAATATTGCAAGATCAGAAAGCCTTGCCTGTCCCATCGTTGAACGCAAATAGTTCTTTATCAGCTTCAACTTTGAAAAGCTCCTCTCACATGAAGCCACAGACACACAGATTGTCAGAAATATTTTTAGACATAGTGAAAGGGTTGGAAGAGATTTAATGAAGTCCCATTCTGCTATGAAGGTCAAAACTTGTAAATAGGGATGAGCCGAACACCCCCGGGTTCGGTTCGCACCAGAACCTTCGAACGGACCGAAAGTTCGCGCGAATTTTCGAACCCTATTCGTTATAATGGACGCGAACGTTCGAAATCAAAATTGCTAATTACAACGGCCAATATGCATGTTAATGTTATAAAACAGGTTTGGGGACCCGGGTCCTGCCCCAGGGGACATATATCAATGCAAAAAGAAATTTTAAAAACTAAAGTTTTTTCGGGAGCAGTCATTTTAATGATGCATAAAGTGAAAAAAAAAAAGTGAAATTTTCCTTTAAATATGGTACCTGGGGGGTGTCTAAAGTATGCCTGTGAAGTGGCATGTGTTTCCCGTGTTTAGAACTGTCCTTGCACAAAATGACATTTGTAAAGGAAAAAAAGAAGCCATTTAAAACCACTTGCGGCTTTAATGTCATGTCTTGTCCTGGCCGCCATATGGCTGAAAATCCTTGAGAAAAATGGCATGGCTACCCCATCACCCCCCCCCCCCACCCCAGCCCCTTTGGGTCTTGTATGGATACTAAGGGGGACCCCGCACCCAAAATAAAACCCTATACCTACAACCCTATATACTCTGAACAGCAGTATATAGGTGGTGCAAACAAGACATGGACTGTAGGTTTGTTCTTAAGTAGAATCTGAACAGGTACATTATGAAGTGTAGCTACATCCCAAAAAAATCAATTTTTAAGCTTTTTGGAGAACATAGGGAGGGGTTATCACCCCTGTAACATTTGCTGTCTTTGCACATCTGTTCAGAACATGTCACCTCACTTTCCGTCCCAATGACAAATGTTTTTGGAAAAGTGGGGTTTTAATTGAAACAAGGATTGGTGATAAAGCATCAGTAGAGAGGAGATACCTTTTTCCCAAATTAAATCTAACAGGATAGAATTTTCCTTCCTAGGGGTAGATTTCCTCTCACTTCCTGTTTTCTCTTGCCGTTTGCAAGTAGGAGTCGTTTGTAAGTTGGATGTTTGAAAGTAGGGGCCTGCCGTATATACTCTGCAGAAATTTGCCCTATTAGATGTTGGTGTAGCCACAAGACTGGTGGGCACAGGAATGGGCCCTGCTGTGAGTTAATAGATCAAGATTTGTACTTGCATGCACCTGTTGAACCGGGCAGAAAAATTGGGCCTTTGGTGGTGGTGGTGGTGGTGGTGGACGGTGTTGCCACAAGACTGTAAGCCCTCACAATTACTCTTGGTGGGTGCAGGAATGGGCCCTGCTGTGAGTTATTAGATCAAGATTTGTAATTGCATGCACCTGTTGAACAGGGCAGAAAAATTGGGCCTTTGGTGGTGGTGGTGGTGGTGGTGGACGGTGTTGCCACAAGACTGTAGGCCCTCCTAGTTACTCTTGGTGGGCGCAGGAATGGGCCCTGCTGTGAACTATTAGATCAAGATTTGTAATTACACGCCCCTGTTAAACAGGGGCTGAAAAATTGTGCCTTAGGCATTGGTGCTGGTGCCACAACACTGCAACCCCTCACAGATACTGTACTTGGAGCACAGCAGTCACACCTGTTGCGAAGCATCTTTTTAAAAAATTGTAATTACACGCCCCTGTTATACAGGGGCTGAAAAATTGTGCCTTAGGCACTGGTGCTGGTGCCACAACACTGCAACCCCTCACAGATACTGTACTCTGAGCACAGCAATGAGACCTGTTGCAAAGCATTGCCTAAAAATTGTAATTACACGCCCCAACAGGGGCTGAAAAATTGTGCCTTAGGCACTGGTGCTGGTGCCACAACACTGCAACCCCTCACAGATACTGTACTCTGAGCACAGCAGTCACACCTGTTGCGAAGCATCTTTTTAAAAAAAATTAATTACACGCCCCTGTTATACAGGGGCTGAAAAATTGTGCCTTAGGCACTGGTGCTGGTGCCACAACACTGCAACCCCTCACAGATACTGTACTCTGAGCACAGCAATGAGACCTGTTGCAAAGCATTGCCTAAAAATTGTAATTACACGCCCCAACAGGGGCTGAAAAATTGTGCCTTAGGCACTGGTGCTGGTGCCACAACACTGCAACCCCTCACAGATACTGTACTCTGAGCACAGCAGTCACACCTGTTGCGAAGCATCTTTTTAAAAAATTGTAATTACACGCCCCTGTTATACAGGGGCTGAAAAATTGTGCCTTAGGCACTGGTGTGGTGGCATGGATCATTGAGGAGGAGGAAGAGGATAGTCAGTGAACATAACAGGACAGTCACTCAGCATCAGCATAGGCAGTCTTGAAGGGATGTGACATTATAAATTATTCCGTTATATCCGCTTCAGGTGTCTGGTAGCTGGTGGTGATCCAAGACTGATTCATTTTTATGAAGGTCAGTCGATCAACCGAGTCGGTGGACAGGCGCACCCTATGATCGGTGACAAATCCTCCAGCAGCACTGAATGTGCGTTCGGAAAGAACGCTGGATGCAGGACAGGCCAGTAGCTCAATTGCATACTGTGCAAGCTCTGGCCAGTGATCCATCCTCAGGACCCAGTAAGCCAGAGGATTTTCGGTGGGAAAGGTGTCCAAGTCGGACCTTGCCCCTAGGTATTCCTGCACCATGTATATCAGACGCTGGCGATGGTTGCTGGAACCGATCATACCTTGGGGCTGCGGACTAAAAAATTGTCTGAACGCATCGGTCAGACGTCCACCTTCCCCACCGCTCCTTCTGCTACTGACCGAAGCCTCAGCAACTTGTCGTCCAGGACCAGGAGTTTGTAACCTCCCAGTTTCTGGGAACGCGTTGCACAGACCTTTCTGCAAGGCCTCCCTGAGATGTCTCATCCTCTGCTCCCTCTGCAACGGCAAGATAAGGTCCGCAACCTTACCCTTGTACCGTGGATCAAGGAGAGTGGCCAGCCAGTAATGGTCACTCTCCTTGATCCGAAGAACACGAGGATCCTTCCGCAGGCTTTGCAGGATCAGGGAGGCCATGCAGCGTAGGTTAGCTGAGGCATTCGGTCCGGAGTCTTCTGGGTCACTGAGGATGACATGATCGCCAGCCACCTCCTCCCAGCCACGTACAAGTCCACTGGTTTGTTGGGACTGTACATCATCCCTAAAAGACTGCTGCTGCTGATGCTGAGTGCCAGGCTCCACCTCCATGCTCACACAATCCTCCTCCTCCTCCTCCTCCTCCTCCTCTTCCTGTGTGATGGGTGGGACAGAAGGAACATTGTCTGGATAAAGGGGGCCTTGAGAGACAAGGAAGTCCTCCTCTTCCTGCCTCTGTTCTGCCTCAAGTGCCCTGTCCATTATCCCACGCAGCGTATGCTCCAACAGGTGGACAAGAGGTACAGTGTCACTGATGCATGCACTGTCACTGCTCACCATCCTCGTGGCCTCCTCAAATGGTGAGAGGACAGTGCATGCATCCCTGATCATGCTCCACTGGCGTGGGGAAAAAAAGCCAAGCTCCCCTGACCCTGTCCTGGTGCCGTAGTCGCAAAGGTACTCATTGATGGCCCTCTGCTGCGTGTGCAGTCGCTGCAGCATGGCCAACGTTGAGTTCCACCTGGTGGGCATGTCACATATTAGGCGGTTCTTGGGCAGGTTCAGCTCCTTTTGCAGCTCAGTCAGCCGAGCACTGGCATTATAAGATCGGCGGAAATGCACACAGACTTTCCTGGCCTGCCTCAGGACATCCTGTAAGCCTGGGAACCTGCCCAAGAACCGCTGCACCACCAGGTTGAGGACGTGAGCCATACAGGGCACATGGGTGAGCTGCCCCTGTCGCAGGGCGGAGAGGAGGTTGGTGCCATTATCAGAAACGACCATTCCTGGCTTAAGCTGGCGTGGCGTCAACCACCTCTCGGCCTGCCCCTGCAGAGCTGCCAGAACCTCTGGCCCAGTGTGGCTCCTGTCCCCCAAACACACCAGCGCAAGCACGGCATGGCATCTTTTTGCCTGCGTACTCGCGTAGCCCCTTGTACGCCTACGGAGCACCGCTGGTTCCGAGGACAGAGCACTCGAAGAGGACATGGAGGAAGAAGAAGAGGAGGGGGTGGAGGAGAGAGGTGTGTCACAACCAGTAGTAGCATTTTGGAGGCGTGGTGGCGGAACAACCTCCAACACTACTGCACCTTGTCCTGCATCCCTCCCAGCTACCAATAGAGTGACCCAATGGGCCGTGAAAGAAAGATAACGTCCCTGTCCATGCCTGCTGGACCATGAGTCAGCGGTAATATGCACCTTACCGCTGACCGCCCTGTCCAGCGAGGCATGGATATTGCCTTCCACATGCCAGTAGAGAGACGGAATCGCCTTCCGTGAGAAAAAGTGGCGTTTGGGAACCTGCCACTGAGGAACCGCACATTGAACAAACTCACGGAAGGGGGCCGAGTCTATCAACTGAAAAGGCAGCAGTTGAAGTGCTAGCAATTTAGCCAAGCTAGCATTCAACCGCTGGGCATGTGGATGGCTGGGAGTATACTTCTTTCGACGGTCCAGCAGCTGGGGCAGGGAAATTTGCCTGCTACAATCGGACGTCGGTGTACTGCAAGTACTTGGTTGTGACACACCTAATTCTACACCTTCAGTCCTCTCAGAGCAGCTTTCAGAGAGGACTGAAGATATAGTGGGGATGGAGATCCCAGCTGATGAGGAGCAAGGAGAGGTCCGCTTTGTTCTTTGGTGTGGGTCTTTTATGTGTGCTTGCCAACGAGCTGCATGGCAGGTCGACATATGTCTGCTCATGCTTGTGGTGCCCAAGCGGCTGATGTTTTGGCCACGCGAGATACGCTTGAGACAAATATTGCAAATAGCAGTGGTGCGATCTGATGCACTCGTCTCAAAAAAGGCCCACACCAAAGAACTTTTGTGATAACGTGCAGAGGCAGCGCCCTGCACAGGCGGAGCTCTGCGGTGTGGTACAGTTGCTGTGCTGGCCTCTAGCTGGCCTCCAGGGGGCATCCTGCCTCGTTGGACATGTGACGCTGCATCCTCCTCCTCCTCCTCCTCTCTCCCTTCAGGCACCCACGTGGAGTCAGTGACCTCATCATCCCCTCCCTCTTCACCACTAGAGCAAACCTGGCAGTAAGCTGCAGCTGGTGGAACACTACTGCCAGATTGCTGTCCTTCAGCATCCCCTCTCTCTGCGCGCACACTACTGACTTCCTCAAGCTGGGTATCATCATCCGAGCCTTCGAATCGTTGGGCATCCTCCTGGAGCATGTACCCAACACTGTGCTCAAACAGTTCGGGGGACTCCTCAGGAGGACATGGTGGGTCTAGGGAAGGGGTGGCTGATGATGCCATTGAGTACGCGTTGGCAGCTGCTCTGCCAGTACCCTGAGCCTGGGTGAGAGAGGATGAGGAGGATGAGGAGGGCTTGGTCATCCATTCTACCAAGCCTTCGGCATGATGCGGCTCCACATGTCCAGCTGCCGAAAACAAAGACAAGCGTGTCCCATGGCCACGTGCTGATGACGATGCACGACCACGTCCACGGCCAGCACTGTTGTCTCTAGAAACAGAGCCTGCCTGCCCTGTGTTCTTGCTTCGGCACGCTCTGCCTCTCCTTGGCGGTCTTCCAGCCATTGTAGTCGGTAGTGTATATAGTATAAAAAATAGAACTCCTATGTGTGATCACAACACACTGTAGGTCCTATGGGTGCTGACACTAACACACTATAGGTACTATGTGTGCTGCTGACAAGAAAATATAGGAGCTCTGTTTGCTGCCACTAACACACTAGAAGTCCTATTGGTGCTTCTGAGATGAAAATATAGGAGCTCTGTGTGATGCCACTAACACACTAGAAGTCCTATGGGTGCTGCTGAGAAGAAAATATAGGAGCTCTGTGTGATGCCACTAACACACTAGAAGTCCTATGGGTGCTTCTGAGATGAAAATATAGGAACTCTGTGTGATACCACTAACACACTAGAAGTCCTATGGGTGCTTCTGAGAAGAAAATATAGGAGCTCTGTTTGCTGCCACTAACACACTAGAAGTCCTATGGGTGCTGCTGAGAAGAAAATATAGGAGCTCTGTGTGATGCCACTAACACACTAGAAGTCCTATGGGTGCTTCTGAGATGAAAATATAGGAGCTCTGTGTGATGCCACTAACACACTAGAAGTCCTATGGGTGCTGCTGAGAAGAAAATATAGGAGCTATGTGTGATGCCACTAACACACTAGAAGTCCTATGGGTGCTTCTGAGATGAAAATATAGGAGCTCTGTGTGATGCCACTAACACACTAGAAGTCCTATGGGTGCTTCTGAGATGAAAATATAGGAGCTCTGTTTGCTGCCACTAACACACTAGAAGTCCTATGGGTGCTGCTGAGAAGAAAATATAGGAGCTCTGTGTGATGCCACTAACACACTAGAAGTCCTATGGGTGCTTCTGAGATGAAAATATAGGAGCTCTGTGTGATGCCACTAACACACTAGAAGTCCTATGGGTGCTGCTGAGAAGAAAATATAGGAGCTCTGTTTGCTGCCACTAACACACTAGAAGTCCTATGGGTGCTGCTGAGAAGAAAATATAGGAGCTCTGTGTGATGCCACTAACACACTAGAAGTCCTATGGGTGCTGCTGAGAAGAAAATATAGGAGCTCTGTTTGCTGCCACTAACACACTAGAAGTCCTATGGGTGCTGCTGAGAAGAAAATATAGGAGCTCTGTGTGATGCCACTAACACACTTGAAGTCCTATGGGTGCTTCTGAGATGAAAATATAGGAGCTCTGTGTGATGCCACTAACACACTAGAAGTCCTATGGGTGCTGCTGAGAAGAAAATATAGGAGCTCTGTGTGATGCCACTAACACACTAGAAGTCCTATGGGTGCTGCTGAGAAGAAAATATAGGAGCTATGTGTGATGCCACTAACACACTAGAAGTCCTATGGGTGCTTCTGAGATGAAAATATAGGAGCTCTGTGTGATGCCACTAACACACTAGAAGTCCTATGGGTGCTGCTGAGAAGAAAATATAGGAGCTCTGTTTGCTGCCACTAACACACTAGAAGTCCTATGGGTGCTGCTGAGAAGAAAATATAGGAGCTCTGTGTGATGCCACTAACACACTAGAAGTCCTATGGGTGCTTCTGAGATGAAAATATAGGAGCTCTGTGTGATGCCACTAACACACTAGAAGTCCTATGGGTGCTGCTGAGAAGAAAATATAGGAGCTCTGTTTGCTGCCACTAACACACTAGAAGTCCTATGGGTGCTGCTGAGAAGAAAATATAGGAGCTCTGTGTGATGCCACTAACACACTAGAAGTCCTATGGGTGCTGCTGAGAAGAAAATATAGGAGCTCTGTTTGCTGCCACTAACACACTAGAAGTCCTATGGGTGCTGCTGAGAAGAAAATATAGGAGCTCTGTGTGATGCCACTAACACACTAGAAGTCCTATGGGTGCTTCTGAGATGAAAATATAGGAGCTCTGTGTGATGCCACTAACACACTAGAAGTCCTATGGGTGCTGCTGAGAAGAAAATATAGGAGCTCTGTGTGATGCCACTAACACACTAGAAGTCCTATGGGTGCTTCTGAGATGAAAATATAGGAACTCTGTGTGATGCCACTAACACATTAGAAGTCCTATGGGTGCTGCTGAGAAGAAAATATAGGAGCTCTGTTTGCTGCCACTAACACACTAGAAGTCCTATGGGTGCTTCTGAGAAGAAAATATAGGAGCTCTGTGTGATGCCACTAACACACTAGAAGTCCTATGGGTGCTTCTGAGATGAAAATATAGGAACTCTGTGTGATGCCACTAACACATTAGAAGTCCTATGGGTGCTGCTAAGAAGAAAATATAGGAGCTCTGTTTGCTGCCACTAACACACTAGAAGTCCTATGGGTGCTTCTGAGATGAAAATATAGGAGCTCTGTTTGCTGCCACTAACACACTAGAAGTCCTATGGGTGCTTCTGAGATGAAAATATAGGAACTCTGTGTGATGCCACTAACACATTAGAAGTCCTATGGGTGCTGCTGAGAAGAAAATATAGGAGCTCTGTTTGCTGCCACTAACACACTAGAAGTCCTATGGGTGCTTCTGAGAAGAAAATATAGGAGCTCTGTGTGATGCCACTAACACACTAGAAGTCCTATGGGTGCTTCTGAGATGAAAATATAGGAACTCTGTGTGATGCCACTAACACATTAGAAGTCCTATGGGTGCTGCTAAGAAGAAAATATAGGAGCTCTGTTTGCTGCCACTAACACACTAGAAGTCCTATGGGTGCTTCTGAGATGAAAATATAGGAGCTCTGTTTGCTGCCACTAACACACTAGAAGTCCTATGGGTGCTGCTGAGAAGAAAATATAGGAGCTCTGTGTGATGCCACTAACACACTAGAAGTCCTATGGGTGCTTCTGAGATGAAAATATAGGAGCTCTGTGTGATGCCACTAACACACTAGAAGTCCTATGGGTGCTTCTGAGATGAAAATATAGGAACTCTGTGTGATGCCACTAACACATTAGAAGTCCTATGGGTGCTGCTAAGAAGAAAATATAGGAGCTCTGTGTGATGCCACTAACACACTAGAAGTCCTATGGGTGCTTCTGAGATGAAAATATAGGAGCTCTGTTTGCTGCCACTAACACACTAGAAGTCCTATGGGTGCTGCTGAGAAGAAAATATAGGAGCTCTGTGTGATGCCACTAACACACTAGAAGTCCTATGGGTGCTTCTGAGATGAAAATATAGGAGCTCTGTGTGATGCCACTAACACACTAGAAGTCCTATGGGTGCTGCTGAGAAGAAAATATAGGAGCTGTGTGTGATGCCACTAACACACTAGAAGTCCTATGGGTGCTTCTGAGATGAAAATATAGGAACTCTGTGTGATGCCACTAACACACTAGAAGTCCTATGGGTGCTGCTGAGAAGAAAATATAGGAGCTCTGTTTGCTGCCACTAACACACTAGAAGTCCTATGGGTGCTTCTGAGAAGAAAATATAGGAGCTCTGTGTGATGCCACTAACACACTAGAAGTCCTATGGGTGCTTCTGAGATGAAAATATAGGAACTCTGTGTGATGCCACTAACACATTAGAAGTCCTATGGGTGCTGCTAAGAAGAAAATATAGGAGCTCTGTTTGCTGCCACTAACACACTAGAAGTCCTATGGGTGCTTCTGAGAAGAAAATATAGGAGCTCTGTGTGATGCCACTAACACACTAAAAGTCCTATGGGTGCTTCTGAGATGAAAATATAGGAACTCTGTGTGATGCCACTAACACATTAGAAGTCCTATGGGTGCTGCTGAGAAGAAAATATAGGAGCTCTGTTTGCTGCCACTAACACACTAGAAGTCCTATGGGTGCTGCTGAGAAGAAAATATAGGAGCTCTGTTTGCTGCCACTAACACACTAGAAGTCCTATGGGTGCTGCTGAGAAGAAAATATAGGAGCTCTGTTTGCTGCCACTAACACACTAGAAGTCCTATGGGTGCTGCTGAGAAGAAAATATAGGAGCTCTGTGTGATGCCACTAACACACTAGAAGTCCTATGGGTGCTGCTGAGATGAAAATATAGGAGCTCTGTTTGCTGCCACTAACACACTAGAAGTCCTATGGGTGCTGCTGAGAAGAAAATATAGGAGCTCTGTTTGCTGCCACTAACACACTAGAAGTCCTATGGGTGCTGTTGGGGTGCAATGCTGTGCTAACAGCACTGCGGTTGGTACTACTGCAATACTGTACTAACAGTAAGCACGCACCAGACTAATCCCCAGCAGCAGCTAATAACACGCTAACTGTGCAATCAGCAGCAATGAACGATCAATGACTTAGGTAGCAATGGTTTAGCAAAGAAATAGCCAATGGTTTAGCAAAGAAGAGCAAATCTTTCAGTATCAAGCAAAGACAGAATCAGCAGACTGATCTCTCCTAAAGCCGGAACTCATGTGACCGGGGCCGATGGCGTGGCGGCCTTTTAAATGGTGGGGCATGTACTAAAGCCCCTGAGCTGTAATTGGCTACAGGCGTCCTGCCTGTAGCCAATTATTGCTCTCCGAGTTTCGGGCGCTGTGATTGGCCAAGCATGCGGGGTCACAGTGCATGCTTGGCCAATCATCAGCCAGCAATGCACTGCGCCGGCCGCGCCGGCCGCAATGCATTGCGGGGCCGCACGCATCACACGAATGTGATGCGAACGGCCCAAATAGTTCTGGGCTCGACGAGCGAGCGAACGCCCGGTGCTCGATTCGAACATGGGTTCGAATCGAGCACCGGGCCCATCCCTAACACTAACAGGCATTTGCAGCACTTACAGCGGGCGTAGTGTTCTTCCTGCTAAATATACACCTGAAGCTAGCCCTTATTGCTGTGTTTTCCTGGTGTGTTGCACTAACAGGCATTTGCAGCACTTACAGCGGGCGTAGTGTCCTTCCTGCTAAATATACACCTGAAGCTAGCCCTTATTGCTGTGTTTTCCTGGTGTGTTACACTAACAGGCATTTGCAGCACTTACAGCGGGCGTAGTGTGCTTCCTGCTAAATATACACCTGAAGCTAGCCCTTATTGCTGTGTTTTCCTGGTGTGTTATACTAACAGGCATTTGCAGCACTTACAGCGGGCGTAGTGTGCTTCCTGCTAAATATACACCTGAAGCTAGCCCTTATTGCTGTGTTTTCCTGGTGTGTTACACTAACAGGCATTTGCAGCACTTACAGCGGGTGTAGTGTGCTTCCTGCTAAATATACACCTGAATCTAGCCCTTATTGCTGTGTTTTCCTGGTGTGTTACACTAACAGGCATTTGCAGCACTTACAGCGGGCGTAGTGTTCTTCCTGCTAAATATATACCTGAAGCTAGCCCTTATTGCTCGAGCTTTTTTTCTTTTGTGTTACACTAACAGGCATTTGCAGCACTTACAGCGGGCGTAGTGTGCTTCCTGCTAAATATACACCTGAAGCTAGCCCTTATTGCTGTGTTTTCCTGGTGTGTTACACTAACAGGCATTTGCAGCACTTACAGCGGGTGTAGTGTGCTTCCTGCTAAATATACACCTGAATCTAGCCCTTATTGCTGTGTTTTCCTGGTGTGTTACACTAACAGGCATTTGCAGCACTTACAGCGGGCGTAGTGTGCTTCCTGCAAAATAAACACCTGAAGCTAGCCCTTATTGCTGTTTTTTCCTGTTGTGTAACACAGGCAGTCATCTGCCACACTTACAGCGTGCGTAGTGTGTTTACTGCAAAATATACACCTGAAGCTAGCCTTTATTGTTGTGTTTTCCTGGTGTGTTACACTAATAGGCATCTGCAGCACTTACAGCGGGCGTAGTGTGCCTCCTGCACATTATACACCTGAAGCTAGCCCTTATTGCTTGTGTTTTTTTTCTTTTGTGTTACACTAACAGGCATTTGCAGCACTTACAGCGGGCGTAGTGTTCTTCCTGCAAAATAAACACCTGAAGCTAGCCCTTATTGCTGTGTTTTCCTGGTGTGTTACACTAATAGGCATCTGCAGCACTTACAGCGGGCGTAGTGTGCCTCCTGCACATTATACACCTGAAGCTATCCCTAATTGCTCAAGCTTTTTTTCTTTTGTGTTACACTAACAGGCATTTGCAGCACTTACAGCGGGTGTAGTGTGCTTCCTGCAAAATAAACACCTGAAGCTAGCCCTTATTGCTGTTTTTTCCTGTTGTGTAACACAGGCAGTCATCTGCAGCACTTACATCGGACGTAGTGTGCTTCCTGCAAAATATACACCTGAAGCTACCCCTTATTGCTGGTTTTCCCATCTCCCTGCAGGCCATTAGAATGTCTGGAAGGCAAACAAGGAGAGGCAGACAGTCAGGAGCCAATAAAAGAGGGCAAGCAGGCTCTGTGTCTAGAGACAACAGTGCTGGTCGTGGACGTGGTGCATCGTCATCAGCACGTGGCCATGGGACACGCTTGTCCTTATTTTCGCTAGCTGGACGTGTTGAGCCGCATCATGCCGAAGACTTGGTAGAGTGGATGACCAAGCCCTCCTCATCCTCCTCATCCTCTCTCACCCAGGCTCAGGGTACTGGCAAAGCAGCTGCCAAAGCATCCTCTTCCCTGGTATCAATGTCATTATCAGTCACTCCTTCCCTAGACCCACCATGTCCTCCTGAGGAGTCCCCCGAACTGTTTAAGCACAGTGTTGGGTACATGCTCCAGGAGGATGCCCAGCGTTTTGAAGGGTCTGATGATGATACCCAGCTAGAGGAAGGCAGTAGCGTGAGAGCAGAGAGAGGGGATGCTCAAGAAGGACACCAATCTGGCAGTCATGTTCCAGCAGCTGCAGCATACTGCCAGATTGGCTCCAGTGATGAGGAGGGAGGGGATGATGAGGTCACTGACTCCACGTGGGTGCCTGATAGGAGAGAGGAGGAGGATGAGGAGGAGGCACATCTCCAACGAGGCAGGATGCCCTTTGGGGGGCCAGCGTAAGTGCAGCACACCGACTGAATCACACCGCAGAGCTCCGTCTGTGCAGGGCGCTGCCTCTGCCCGTTATTCAAAAAGTTCTTTGGTGTGGGCCTTTTTTGAGTCGAGTGCATCAGATCGCACCGCTGCTGTTTGCAACATATGTCTCAAGCGTATATCGCGTGGCCAAAACATCAGCCACTTGGGCACCACATGCTGGACCAGACATATGTTGACCTGCCATGCAGCTCGTTGGCAAGCCTACCTTAAAGACCCACACCAAAGAACAAAGCGGACCTCTCCTTGCACCACATCAGCTGGGATCTCCAACCCCACTATACCTTCAGTCCTCTCTGAAACCTGCACTGAGAGGAATGAAGGTGTAAAATTTGGTGTGTCACAGCCAAGTACTTGCGGGCACTCTGCTAGCAGTACACAGACGTCCGATTCTAGCGGGCAAATTTCCCTGCCCCAGCTGCTGGACCGTCGAAAGAAGTTCACTCCCAGCCATCCACATGCCCAGCGGTTGAATGCTACAGTAGGTCCCGCTGATATTGTGTCAATCTTGCCACTTCTAGCGGCGAGATTGACACCCTATGAGCTCCGTCGCGAGAGCCAGCGCCGAGCTGTCTCGTCATCAGGAAAGGAAAAAATGTTCCTTTCACGATAAGCGGCACGCATTGCCGATAGACGGGGATCCGACGTGGATTCCTGCCAATACCAGGCACTGCGTTTGGTATGAATCCTGAGCGGGAACTCCACGCCAATTTTTAAAGAAAAAAACGGCGTGGATTCCCCCTCCAGGAGCATACCAGGCCCTTGGGTCTGGTCTGGATTTGAAGGGGAACCCTACGCCGAAAAAACGGCGTGGGGGTCCCCCTCAGCATCCAAACCAGACCCTTATCCGAGCACGCAACCTGGCAGGCCGCAGGAAAAGAGGGGGGGACAAGAGAGCGCCCCCTCCCTCCTGAACCAGCTGGGAAGGATGCAGGACAAGGTGCAGTAGTGTTGGAGGTTGTTCCGCCTTCACGCCTCCAAAATGTTACTACTGGTGATTCTGACACACCTCTCTCCTCCACCCCCTCCTCTTCTTTTTCCTCCATGGCCTCTTCCTGTGCTGATTTGTCCTTTAGAACCAGCGGTGCTCCGTAGGCGTGCAAGGGGCTACGCCAGTACGCAGGCTAAAAGATGCCATGCGGTGCTTGAGCTGGTGTGCTTGGGGGACAGGAGCCACAGTGGGGCAGAGATTCTGTCAGCTCTGCAGGGGCAGGCTCAGAGGTGGTTGACGCCACACCAGCTTAAGCCAGGAAAGGTGGTTTACGACAATGGCACCAACCTCCTCTCCGCCCTCCGAAAGGGACAACTGACCCATGTGCCCTGTTTGGCTCACGTCCTTAACTAGGTGGTGCAGCGGTTCTTGGGCAGGTACCCGGGCTTACAGGAGGTCCTGAAGCAGGCCAGGAAACTCTGTGGGCATTTCCGCCGTTCATATAATGCCAGTGCTTGGCTGGCTGACCTACAAAAGGATTACAACCTGCCCAAGAACCGCCTAATCTGGGACATGCCCACCAGGTGGAACTCTACGTTGGCCATGCTGCAGCGACTGCACATGCAGCAGAGGGCCATCAATGAGTATCTGTTGCAATATGGCACCAGGACAGGGTCAGGGGAGCTTGGATTTTTTCCCCAAGGCCAGTGGGCCATGATCAGGGATGCATGCACTGTCCTGGCACCATTTGAGGAGGCCACGAGGATGGTGAGCAGTGACAGTGCATGCATCAGTGACACTGTCCCTGTTGTCCACCTGTTGGAGCACACGCTGCGTGGAATAATGGACATGGCACTTGAGGCAGAACAGAGGCAGGAAGAGGAGGACTTCCTTACCTCTCAAGGCGCCCTTTATCCAGGCAGTGTTCCTGCTGGCCCGGCTATACAGGAAGAGGAGGAGGATGAGGAGGAGGAGGAGGATTGTGTCAGCATGGAGGTGGAGACTAGCACTCAGCATCAGCAGCAGTCTTCAAGGGATCAATTACAGTCCCAAGACACCCATGGACTTGTGCGTGGCTGGGAGGAGGTGGCTGCGGATCATGTCGTCCTCAGTGACCCAGAGGACTCGGCACCGAATGCCTCAGCAAACCTACGCTGCATGGCCTCCCTGATCCTGCAAAGCCTGCGTAAGGATCCCCGTATTCGTGCGATTAAGGAGAGGGATCATTACTGGCTGGCAACCCTCCTTGATCCATGTTACAAGGGTAAGGTTGCGGACCTTATCTTGCCATCGCAGAGGGAGCAGAGGATGAGGCATCTTTGGGAGGCCTTGCAGAAAGGTCTGTGCAACGCGTTCCCAAAGACTGGGAGGTTACAAATTCCTGGTCCTGGACAACATGTTGCTGAGGCTTCGGTCAGTCAAAGAAGAAGCGGTGGAGAAGGACGCCGTCTGACCAATGCGTTCAGACAATTTTTTAGTCCGCAGCCCCAAGGTATGATCGGTTCCAGCAACCATTGCCAGGGTCTGGTTTACATGGTGCAGGAATACCTAGGGGCAAGATCAGACTTGGACACCTTTCCCATCGAAAATCCTCTGGGTTACTGGGTCTTGAGGATGGATCACTGGCCAGAGCTTGCACAGTAGGCAATTGAGCTACTGGCCTGTCCTGCATCCAGCGTTCTTTTGGAACGCCCATTCAGTGCTGCTTGAGGCTTTGTAACCGATCACAGGGTGCACCTGTCAACCGACTCGGTAGATCGACTGACCTTCATAAAAATGAATCAGTCTTGGATCACCACCAGCTACCAAGCACCTGATGCTGATGTAACAGAATAATTTTCTTTGAAATGTCAGATCCCTTCAAGACTGCCTATGCTGATGCAGAGTGACTATCCTGTTATGCTGAGTGACTATCCTCTTCCTCCTCAATAATCATGCTGATAGCTTGAAAGAAAATTTTTGGTTCTGGGCACCACCACCTGTGGCTAAGGCCCAATTTTTCAGCCCCTGTTCAACAGGGTCGTGTATTTACAATTTTTGATGCAATGCTTTGCAGTAGGGCTCATTGCTGTGCTCCAACTACAGTATCTGTGAGGGGTTGCAGTGTTGTGGCACCAGCACCAGTGCCTAAGGCCCAATTTTTCAGCCCCTGTTTAACGGGGGGGGGGGGATTTACAATTTTTTATGCAATGCTTTGCAGCAGGGCTCATTGCTGCGCTCCAAGTACCGTATCTGTGAGGGGTTGCAGTGTTGTAGCACCAGTGCCTAAGGCCCAATTTTTCAGCCCAATGTAATTACAATTCTTGATCTAATATTTCACAGCTGGGCCCATTCCTGCGCCCACCAAGAGTAACTGTGAGGACTTACAGTCTTGTGGCACCAGCACCACCACCAAAGGCCCAATTTTTCAGCCCCTGTTCAACAGGGGCATGCAATTACAATTCTTGATCTAATAATTCACAGTAGGACCCATTCATGCGCCCGCCAGGAGTAACTGTGAGGGCTTACAGTGTTGTGGCGCCAGCACTACCACCAAAGGCCCAATTTTTCCTACCACTGTTCAACAATGGCATGTAATTACAATTCCTGATATAATAGTTGACAGCAGGGCGTTCCAGCGCCCACCAAGAGTAACTGTGAGGGATTACAGTGTTGTGGCAACACCAACACCTAAGGGCCAAATTTCTGCGGAGTATATACGGCAGGCCCCTACTTTCAAACA
Organism: Rana muscosa; assembly: GCA_029206835.1. Taxonomy (NCBI): domain Eukaryota; kingdom Metazoa; phylum Chordata; class Amphibia; order Anura; family Ranidae; genus Rana; species Rana muscosa. The sequence continues at coordinate 291,850,730 of CM055123.1, read as the reverse complement.
TAAAATTTACAAACTACTCCTACTTGCAAACGGAAGGAGACAACAGGAAGTGAGAGGAAATCTACCCCTAGGAAGGGAAATTCTCTCCTGTAAGAGTTAAAATGGGAAAAAAAGTGTCTCCTCTCCACTGATGCTTTATCACCAATCCTTGTTTCAATAAAAACCCCAAATTTTCAAAAAACATTTGTCATTGGGACAGAAAGTGAGGTGAAATGTTCTGAACAGGGGCACAGACAGCAAAACAAATGTTACAGGGGCGATAACCATTCCCTATGTTCTCCAAAAAGCTTAAAAATAGATTTTTTGGCTAGAGCTACACTTAAAAAATGTACCTGTTCCAAATTACAAACAGATTCTACTTAAGAACAAACCTCCAGTCCCTGTCTTGTTTGCACCGCCTGTATACTGCTGTTCAGAGTATATAGGGCCTTTTTTTATTTTGGGTGCGGGGTTCCCCTTAATATCCCTACAAGACCCAAAGGGGCTGGTAATGGTCTGGGGTAGGGGGGGTGGTGACGGGGTAGCCATGCCATTTTTCTCAATGATTTTCATCCATATTGCCGGGACCAGACATGACATTAAAGCCGCAAGCAGTTTTAAATGGATTTTTTTCCTTTAGAAATGTCATTTTGTGCAGGGACAGTTCTAAACACGGGACACATGTGCCATTTCACAGGCATACTTTAGACACCCCCCAGGTACAATATTTAAAGGAATATTTTACTTTTTTTTCACTTTATGCATCATTAAAATCACTGCTCCCGATAAAAGTTGTTAAAAATTATTTTTGCATTGATACATGTCCCCTGGGGCAGGACCCGGGTCCCCAAACCTTTTTTAGGACAATAACATGCATATTAGCCGTTATAATTAGCACTTTAGATTTTGAACGTTCGCGTCCATTGTATTTAATAGGGTTCTAAAGTTTGCGCAAACTTTCGGTCCGTTCGCAGGTTTTGGTGCGAACCGAACCGGGGGGTGTTCGGCTCATCCCTAATTTCTAGTTATGGAAAGGAGACTGCACAACTGTGCAAGACGGTAAGTAAAGTTGGAGTTCAGCTTTTGCAGGGAAATGCGACATTTAAAGATCTTATAACATATAAAAATAAACTACGAGTGTAATCATATTTAATCAATAAGAGAAAATTGACTTGCCCTGCATCTGCAATGTATATAAGTGCAAATATGAAAGCATTCAGAGAAGAGCAGATAGTGATTCAGTGACAAATCTGGAAGAAAGGGTATAAAGATAAACTATCAGGAAGTTAGACAGAGAGTGGATGAAAAGGAGGAATGGGTGAAATGGTAAGTTGGGTAAAAGGTTACTTGGTAATATGATAGACTTCTCTAGCCACTTAAGCCCCGGACCATTTTGTTGGCCAAAGACCAGGCCACTGTTTGTGATTCGGCACTGCAACGATTTAACTGAAAATTGCGCGGTCGTGCGACGTGGCTCCCAAACAAAATTGACGTCCTTTTTTTCCCACAAACAGAGCTTTCTTTTGGTGGTATTTGATCACCTCTGCGTTTTTTTTCCGCTATAAACAAAAATAGAGCGACAATTTTGAAAAAAAAATCTATATTTTTTACTTTTTGCTATAATAAGTATCACCAAAAAATATATATTTTTTTTCTTAGTTTAGGCCGATACGTATTCTTCTACATATTTTTGGTAAAAAAAATATCGCAATAAACGCTTATTGATTGGTTTGCGCAAAAGTTATAGCGTCTACAAAATAGGGGGTTGTTTTATGGCATTTTTATTAATATTTTTTTTTTTTTACTAGTAATGGCGGCGATCAGCGATTTTTATCGTGACTGTGACATTGTGGCGGACACATCGGACACTTTTGACACCATTTTTGCACCATTGTCATTTTTACAGCGATCAGTGCTATAAAAATGCACTGATTACTGTAAAAATGACACTGGCAGTGAAGGGGTTAACCTGTAGGGGGCGCTGAAGGGGTTAAGTGTGACCTAAGGAGTGCTTCTAACTGTTAGGGGGCGTGGCTTGCCGTGACACATCACTGATCGCTGTTCCCGATGACAGGGAACAGACGATCAGTGACATGTCACTAGGAAGGACGGGGAGATGTTGTGTTTACACTAACATCTCCCCGTTCTTCAGCTCTGTGACCTGATCACGGGACTCCCACAGACATCACGTCCTCGGGTCACGCGGGCAGGGTCACGGAGCTCGCGACAGGGCTTGCAAATTAAAGGGGACGTATATATACGCCCATTTGCGCAGCCGTGCTATTCTGTCACAGAATTTTTTTTGAGTTACTGAATAGTAAAGATATATCACAGGAGAAGCTTTTGGTGCAAGAGACGGCAGTGCTAACGTCCAGATATCAATTAATATCACTTAGGCAGAGAAAGATTTCCATGAAATGTCATCGACTCCAGTGTGCTGTCTATTATTTTATATTTTTCTTTTGGTATTGTCCATAATTGATTATGCTTGGCACATAATATGTTTACCTAATGAAATCTCATTGCTTTTTTATCTTAAAACTGCAGGAAATAAACCTAAAAATAATAACAAGTGCAGGAATTAAGAAGCCTGTGGATTGCTTTCCAAGTTATCGAAAGAAGAATCTACTATTTAGCCCCAGTGTTTACCTAAGTCGGGGTAAGATTACAAAATGAAGCCGTTTATCTGCCAAATATTTTCTTCACATCGAAGCCGGGTGTATTTCTAGGGCTATAGCTGTCCATGCTGATCGTTTGGTGCCAGAAGTTAAGAATATCCCAGTACAGGAATTTTATCTCCCCGCGCCTACTTTAACCAGTGTGAGGGGGTTAGCTCGGCAGCGGGTGTGTGTGACCCCCGGGATGGGCTCCCCACACAAAAACAGGCCCAACAAACGGAGGTTGTGGTTTTCAAAATCAAAAAGGTGCGGTTTATTTTCTATTTACAGTGACAAAACACAGCAAAGCAAAAGAAACATAAATAAAATAAATCCTGGTCAACTTGACCTCTGAGTAAACATACAGGTTTCCTAACTAACAACTGGGATCAGCCTAGTGCTGTCCTAGTCCCTAAGTCCCTGGTTTTAAATGTCCAAGCAAATAGCCACACAGGCTTTGTCTCACCGCACAGGGGTTCACTCTCCCTAGACAGTCCACACAGGTCTGGTTCCAGGCATGAGCAAACACCTAATGAATCTGGGAGTTCTTATAGAGGCCTAAATGAGCTGACAAGCTTCAGCTGGTCTCATCAACTCCCTGTCTGCACGACGCCCCACACTCTCCCTAGAGGTATGAGTCATCCATGAGCCCACTAGCCTCAGCTGGGCTTATACAACTCTCCACCTAGTTGTATAAGTCAGCGTAAAGCCTGAATCTGGGCGAAATATATCTACCCCCCTGGATGCAACCAGGTGACTTTACCTTCCTGCTGTCACATACCCCCCCCTCTTGTTTTAACCTCGGAGTTGGAACACCAGCAATCAGGCATTCATGTACTCGAGACAAAGCATCCACATTCCCCATTTGAACGCCAGGGCGATGCTTTACTGTGAAGTTGAATTCCTGGAGGGCCAGGAACCACCTATTCACTCTTCTATTTGTTTCCTTGTTTTGAGCCATCCACTTTAACGGAGCGTGATCCGTAACCATGTCAAAGTGCCTACCTAGCAGGTAGTACCGAAGGGAATCTAGAGCCCACTTCACCGCTAAACACTCCTTTTCAACGGTGGCGTAATTTACCTCATGGGACTTCAACTTCCTGCTGAGGTAAATGACTGGGTGCTCTTCCCCGTTCCAGACCTGGGACAATACTGCTCCTAACCCCACATCTGACGCATCACTTTGTACGACAAAGTCTTTAGAGAAGTCGGGTGAGTACAACACTGGCTGGCTACATAAGGCTTGTTTCAAGAATTGGAATGCTGCCTCAGCCTCGGGGGTCCATTTAATCATGACCGACCCTTTCCCCTTCGTCAGGTTGGTTAGGGGCACAGCCTTAGAAGCAAAGTGGGAAATGAATCGCCGATAATACCCAGCGATTCCCAGAAAGGCTCGTACCTGCTTCTTGCTGTTGGGACGTGGCCAACTCTGGATGGCCTCGACTTTGTTGAGTTGGGGTTTTATTACTCCCCTCCCAATGGTGTACCCAAGATATTTGGCCTCCTCCTGCCCAATGGTACACTTCTTGGGGTTAGCCGTAAACCCCGCTTCCCGAACAGAGTCCAGGACTGCTTGCACTTTTGGCAGATGTGAGGCCCAATCTGTGCTATGGACAATTACGTCATCCAGGTAAGCCGCAGCATACTTCCGATGGGGCCTCAGCATCTGGTCCATTTTCCGCTGGAATGTGGCCGGCGCATTCTGTAACCCGAACGGCATTCTTTTATATTGGAACGCCCCGTCTGGGGTTACAAATGCGGTTTTCTCTTTGGCTGACTTGGCCAGGGGGATTTGCCAATACCCTTTTGTGAGGTCAAGAGTCGTCATGTATCAGGCTGTTCCCAGCCGGTCGATCAACTCATCTATACGTGGCATGGGGTAGGTGTCAAATTTTGTAACTTTGTTCAACTGACGAAAATCGTTACAAAATCGCCAGCTCCCATCCGGTTTAGGCACCAACACAATGGGACTAGACCAATCACTTTGGGACTCCTCTATCACCCCTAAGTTCAGCATTTTCTGTATTTCCTCCCGTATTGCCTCCCGTCGGGCCTCTGGGATCCGATAGGGTTTTAACCTCAACCCTCTTACCGGGCGGGGTAATGATGTCATGCTCTACCCCAGATGTTTGTCCCGGCAGCTCAGAGAATACCTCCTTGTTGCGAAGCACAAACTCCTTAAGCTCCTGTTGTTGGGGTTGTGACAAGGTGGCTGCTATTCCAACCTCAGGAATCACGCAACCAGTTTGAGCTGGTGACCAAGTGTCTGCGACTAGGGACTCTCTATCCCTCCAGGCTTTCAACAGATTAACGTGATAGATCTGTTCGGGCTTTCGCCTTCCTGGTTGTCTGACCTTGTAATTCACTTCGCTCACTTTTTCCATTATCTCATAGGGGCCTTGCCATTTGGCAAGGAATTTACTTTCAACCGTAGGGACAAGTACCAGTATCCTATCCCCCGGGGAAAAGGTACGGGTCTTGGCTCCACGGTTGTACACTCTCTGCTGTGCTAACTGCGCTTGGGCCAAATGTTCCTTCACGATGGGCATTACCTGTGCAATTCGGTCTTGCATCAGGGCGACATGCTCAATCACACTCCTGTGGGGAGAACTCTCACTTTCCCAAGTTTCCTAGGCAATATCCAACAGCCCTCTTGGGTGTCTCCCATACAGTAACTCAAAGGGGGAGAATCCCGTAGAGGATTGGGGCACCTCCCTAATAGCAAACATCAGATAAGGAAGTAGACAGTCCCAATCCTTTCCATCTCTATCCACCACTTTCTTCAACATTTGTTTTAGGGTTTTGTTGAATCTTTCAACCAGCCCATCGGTTTGGGGGTGATACACAGATGTACGTAATTGCGTCACTTTGAACAATTTACACAGCTCCTTCATAACCCGGGACATAAAGGGTGTACCTTGGTCCGTAAGCAGTTCTTTACAAATACCCACCCGGCTAAACACAAGAGATAGCTCTTTGGCTATGGTTTTGGCCGAGGTATTTCGGAGAGGGATCGCTTCTGGATTACGGGTGGCATAGTCCATTATAACTAATATGTACTGGTGCCCCCTAGCGGACTTGATTATAGGCCCTACCAAATCCATGGCGATCCTCTCAAACGGGACCTCAATGATGGGTAGAGGGACCAGCGGGCTACGGAAATGTGGCATCGGGGCCGACCTCTGACACACAGGGCAGGAGGAACAATAATTTTCTATGTCCTTCATCACCCCCGGCCAATAGAATCTCTGTAATACCCTCTCTCGGGTTTTCTCTGTCCCCAGATGACCTCCAAGAATGTGCCCATGGGCCAACTCCAACACCAACTTCCTGTAAGGTTTGGGCACCACAAGCTGCTCAACGGTTTCTTCTGCCCTTTTTGCCACCCGATACAGTAGGTCCTTCTCTACGCTGAAGTATGGGTAAGTGCAGGTATTATCTGGGTTCACTAACTCGCCATCTATTTTCACTACGTTTTCCCGTGCCTTTATTAGGGCGGGGTCTTTCAACTGTTCTGTGGCAAAGTTTTCCCTGTGAACCTCAAGATCAGAAAACTCCACAGACGGTAGGTTTTCGTCTGAGGAGGTGGGCTCCTCTCCAGTTTCTTGAGTCTCCCCTGCCAATACTGATAAGGGAAATTCCGGAGAGTCCTCACCACTCTCAGGGGAGTTCTGGCTATCACATTCCTGGTACATAGGGGCACCAGTGGGGGGCTCAGGATCATCCCACAGTTCCCAGAACTTCGGAAAATCCCTTCCCACAATGGCGTCATGCGGTAACTGAGATACTAAGCCCACTGGATGAGAGAGGGTACCTTTGGGGGTCTCGAAACACACTGTAGTCACTGGATACTCTCGGGTGTCCCCATGCACACAAATAACAGCTACCTTGCTATTCCCAAAGACCTCTGTTTTAACTAACTCAGCCTTTATCAGGGTCACAAGGCTACCTGAATCCAGCAATACCACAACATTTCTACCATTAACACACATTTTGCATAAATGTTTCTCAGTTCCTCGAATGGCAGTGCATGCGACTGTCGCACACAGCGACTGACGTCTGCCCGTCAGAAAGTCACACTGCATGGGTTCCTCCACAACCGGGCAATTGGCTGCAATATGTCCCGCTTGCCGGCAGCGGTAGCAAACGATCCTTCTTGCCGCCTCTTGAGCCGCTGATTTCCCAGGCTGTTCTCGCCAAACTTGGGGTAGAGCTCCCACCCTCTCACTCTCTCCACCCTCACCCCTTGGAATCCTCTTATCCGCCCCTGGGGATGGTCTGGTCTTAGGGTGGAAAGTCCGAGTGTCTCTGGAAGAGGCCGTCAGGTTCTCTGTAGCCAAGTATTTCTCCACACGATCCACAAGACCATCGGCCGTCTCTGGGTCTCCATGGCTTACCCACTTTTGGATGGCAGTAGGAAGAGCTCTCAAAAACCGATCCATTACAACACGTTCCACAATCTTTGGTGCGGACAAAGTCTCTGGCTGTAGCCACTTTCTGCTCAGGTGAATGAGATCATACATTTGAGACCTGGGGGGTTTTCCAAGCTGGAAAGTCCAGTTATGCACACGCTGAGCCCGGACAGCCTGGGTGACACCCAGCCTTGCCAAAATTTCAGCTTTTAGCATCACATAGTCTTTTGCTTGGTTAGGCTCTAGGTCATAGTAAGCTTTCTGCGATTCACCAGTTAACAGAGGAGCCACCAGTCCAGCCCACTGCTCCTCAGGCCACTTTTCTCTTTCAGCGGTCCTTTCAAATGTGGTCAAAAATACCTCTGGATCATCCTCTCCAGTCATTTTTGTCAATAAACGACTCACCCCAAAGGACGCGGTATTAGTGGGACGGCTTTCCTCACTGGTCTGCGGACGTTGCTGCATTACTGCTTCCATTTGTTGTAGTCTCTGCTCTTGCTTCTGTAACAGGTCTATGAAGCGGGCCTCAGATTGCTGCTGGGCTTGTTGCTGAGCTTCCAGACTCTGTTGGTGAGCTTGCTGCTGGGCTGCAAGGCTCTGTTGATGAGCTTGCTGCTGGGCTGCAAGGCTCCTTTGCAAACCTGCATTTGTCTGCTGTTGATTGGCATTTGCTAGAGCCAGCTGTTTCAGTATCTCCTCCATGCTGGCTTAAAAAAAACTGCCACTGATTCTCCACCAACTGTGGGGGGGTTAGCTCGGCAGCGGGTGTGTGTGACCCCCGGGATGGGCTCCCCACACAAAAACAGGCCCAACAAACGGAGGTTGTGGTTTTCAAAATCAAAAAGGTGCGGTTTATTTTCTATTTACAGTGACAAAACACAGCAAAGCAAAAGAAACATAAATAAAATAAATCCTGGTCAACTTGACCTCTGAGTAAACATACAGGTTTCCTAACTAACAACTGGGATCAGCCTAGTGCTGTCCTAGTCCCTAAGTCCCTGGTTTTAAATGTCCAAGCAAATAGCCACACAGGCTTTGTCTCACCGCACAGGGGTTCACTCTCCCTAGACAGTCCACACAGGTCTGGTTCCAGGCATGAGCAAACACCTAATGAATCTGGGAGTTCTTATAGAGGCCTAAATGAGCTGACAAGCTTCAGCTGGTCTCATCAACTCCCTGTCTGCACGACGCCCCACACTCTCCCTAGAGGTATGAGTCATCCATGAGCCCACTAGCCTCAGCTGGGCTTATACAACTCTCCACCTAGTTGTATAAGTCGGCGTAAAGCCTGAATCTGGGCGAAATATATCTACCCCCCTGGATGCAACCAGGTGACTTTACCTTCCTGCTGTCACACCAGCAATACCTGGAGGATATTTAATAGCAAAAGGCCCTTTTAAATTAGGAATCATCAGTATTCCACATGTGTAAACCAGCCAAAGCCACTTTTACTTCATTGTGCACTAGGATTGCTAAAGGAAGAACGTGGTTGACGTGGGCACCTGTACAGTTTACCTTCAGATACTTTGAAAATAACTCTGTGAGGTTGAGTGTATTCCAGCCTCTCTATTTCTTTTTATAGGTTCTGTACTGTGGGTTCTCTTCCCGGGAACAATCAATTCATTTACAAAGATATCATGACAGACGAGCCATGCACACCCCAGGCAGCATGGGGGAGAACACTGATGTATTCAGGGCAGCACTGGGAACCTTTGACCCAGGGATGAATACAACCCAACTAGCCTTTCAAGAAAAAGACATTTTTCCATGGGCTAGATACACTATATTGTCAAAAGTATTGGGACGCCTGCCTTTACATGAACTTTAATGGCATCCCAGTCTTAAGCCTCGTACACACGGTCGGACTTCCATCGGACTTTTCCGTGGTTTTTTGTCCGAATGGAGTTGGTTGGGAACACCCATAGCATACACACGCTCTGACTTTTCTGCAAACTTTCTTAAAACTTCTTACAACATTGCATGTTTTTTCTGCTCTTTTCTGCTCTTTACTGCCACCCTTTGGTCAACTTCTGCTATTGTTTGTTGATTTTAACATTAGTTGTTTTGTCCATCGGACTAAAGTCCGATGGTTATCTGTACACACGGTCCGACTTTGCTCCATCGGACTTTTGTTGGGCAAAAGTTTGTCCGTTTGCAGACCCAACTTTTGTCCGATGAAATCCAAAACCAAACGAAAAAAGTTTGTCTGATGGGGCGTACACACGGTCGGATTGTTGGTCCAACTTGCTTAAAACGAAGTTTGTTGGGCAAAAGTCCGACCGTGTGTACGGGGCTTTAGTCCATATGGTTCAATTATGACTTGGCCCACCATTTGCAGCTATAACAGCTTCAAGCTTTCTGGGAAGGCTGTCCACAAGATTTAGGAGTGTGTCTATGGGAATGTTTGACCATTCTTCCAGAAGCGCATTTGTGAGGTCAGGCACTGATGTTGGATGAGATTAGACAATCTAATTCACCCCAAAGGTGTTCTATTGGGTTGAGGTCAGGAATCTGTGCAGGTCAGTCAAGTGCCTTCACCCCAAACTCGCTAATTCATGTCTTTATGGACCTTGCTTTGTGCACTTGTGCGCAATCATGTTGGAACAGGAAGAGGCCATCCCCAAACTGTTTCCACAAAGTTGGGAGCATGAAATTGGCCTGCACAGAGTCCTGACCTCAACCTGATAGAACACCTTTGGGATAAATGCACTTCTGGAAGAATGGTCAAACATTCCCATAGACACACTCCTAAACCTTGTGGACAGTAGTGATGAGCCGAACACCCCCGGGTTTGGTTCGCACCAGAACCCGCGAACGGACCGAACGTTCGTACGAACATTAGAACCCTATTAAATACAATGGATGCGAACGTTCGAATTCTAAAGTGCTAATTATAACAACTATTATGCATGTTATTGTCCTAAAAAGGTTTTGGGAACCCGGGTTCTGCACCAGGGGACATGTATCAATGCAAAAATAAGTTTTAAAAACGGTCGTTTTTCGGGAGCAGTCATTTTAATGATGCATAAAGTGAAAAAAAAAAGTCAAATATTCCTTTAAATATCGTACCTGGGGGGTGTCTAAAGTATGCCTGTGAAGTGCCACGTGTTTCCCGTGTTTAGAACTGTCCCTGCACAAAATGACACTTCTAAAGGAAAAAAAAGCCATTTAAAACTGCTTGCGGCTTTAATGTAATGTCTGGTCCCGGTAATATGGATGAAAATCTTTAAGAAAAATGGCACAGCTACCCCATGACCCCCCCCCCTACCCCAGCCCATTACCAGCCCCTTTGGGTCTTGTATGGATATTAAGGGGAACACCGCACACAAAATAAAAAAGGCCCTATATACTCTGAACTAGGGATGAGCTCGGTGTTCGAGTCGAACATACGTTCGACTCGAACATCGGCTGTTCGATCGTTCGACGAAGATCGAACGATTTGGGCCGTTCGCGCCTAATTCGAGTGACGCGAACGGCCCACAATGCACTACGCCATCGCAGTGTCATCCAGGCGCTATGATTGGCCAAGCATGCACTGTGACCCCGCATGCTTGGCCAATCACAGCGCCGGCAGCGAGGAGAGCAATGATTGGCCACAGGCAGGATGCCTGTGGCCAATTATTGCTGAGGGTGTTTAGTACACGCCCCACACTATAAAAGGCCGCCAGCACGGCGGCCTAGTGTAGTGTGTTCCGGAGCAGGGAAAGAGAAGCATAGGCAGGGACAGTGACATTTATTTTTTCTTGCTTAACCTGGATTCCTTTAGTTTAGGGAAAGAGAAGGATAGGTAGGGAGAGTGTCAGTGTGTTTTACTGTGCGAATCCTTGTTTCTAGGGACAGGGAAGGACAGTGAGGGAAATTCTCCTTGTGCTATAGTGTGCTTTAAAAAAACATTTTTTCTAGGGACAGAAAACTATAGGTAGGGAGAGTGTCAGTGTGTTTTACTGTGCGAATCCTTGTTTCTAGGGACAGGGAAGGACAGTGAGGGAAATTCTCATTGTGCTATAGTGTGCTTTAAAAAAACATTTTTTCTAGGGACAGAAAACTATAGGTAGGGAGAGTGTCAGTGTGTTTTACTGTGCGAATCCTTGTTTCTACGGACAGGGAAGGACAGTGAGGGAAATTCTCCTTGTGCTATAGTGTGCTTTAAAAAAAATGTTTTTCTAGGGACAGAAAACTATAGGTAGGGAGAGTGTCAGTGTGTTTTACTGTGCGAATCCTTGTTTCTAGGGACAGGGAAGGACAGTGAGGGAAATTCTCCTTGTGCTATAGTGTGCTTTAAAAAAACATTTTTTCTAGGGACAGAAAACTATAGGTAGGGAGAGTGTCAGTGTGTTTTACTGTGCGAATCCTTGTTTCTAGGGACAGGGAAGGACAGTGAGGGAAATTCTCCTTGTGCTATAGTGTGCTTTAAAAAAACATTTTTTCTAGGGACAGAAAACTATAGGTAGGAAGAGTGTCAGTTTCTTTCACTGTGATAATCCTTGTTTCTAGGGACAGGGAAGGACAGTGAGGGAAATTCTCCTTGTGCTATAGTGTGCTTTAAAAAAACATTTTTTCTAGGGACAGAAAACTATAGGTAGGAAGAGTGTCAGTTTCTTTCACTGTGATAATCCTTGTTTCTAGGGACAGGGAAGGACAGTGAGGGAAATTCTCCTTGTGCTATAGTGTGCTTTAAAAAACATTTTTTCTAGGGACAGAAAACTATAGGTAGGAAGAGTGTCAGTTTCTTTCACTGTGATAATCCTTGTTTCTAGGGGCAGGGAAGGACAGTGAGGGAAATTCTCCTTGTGCTATAGTGTGCTTTAAAAAAACATTTTTTCTAGGGACAGAAAACTATAGGTAGGAAGAGTGTCAGTTTCTTTCACTGTGATAATCCTTGTTTCTAGGGACAGGGAAGGACAGTGAGGGAAATTCTCCTTGTGCTATAGTGTGCTTTAAAAAAACATTTTTTCTAGGGACAGAAAACTATAGGTAGGAAGAGTGTCAGTTTCTTTCACTGTGATAATCCTTGTTTCTAGGGACAGGGAAGGACAGTGAGGGAAATTCTCCTTGTGCTATAGTGTGCTTTAAAAAAACATTTTTTCTAGGGACAGAAAACTATAGGTAGGAAGAGTGTCAGTTTCTTTCACTGTGATAATCCTTGTTTCTAGGGACAGGGAAGGACAGTGAGGGAAATTCTCATTGTGCTATAGTGTGCTTTAAAAAAACATTTTTTCTAGGGACAGAAAACTATAGGTAGGAAGAGTGTCAGTTTCTTTCACTGTGATAATCCTTGTTTCTAGGGACAGGGAAGGACAGTGAGGGAAATTCTCCTTGTGCTATAGTGTGCTTTAAAAAAACATTTTTTCTAGGGACAGAAAACTATAGGTAGGAAGAGTGTCAGTTTCTTTCACTGTGATAATCCTTGTTTCTAGGGACAGGGAAGGACAGTGAGGGAAATTCTCCTTGTGCTATAGTGTGCTTTAAAAAAACATTTTTTCTAGGGACAGAAAACTATAGGTAGGAAGAGTGTCAGTTTCTTTCACTGTGATAATCCTTGTTTCTAGGGACAGGGAAGGACAGTGAGGGAAATTCTCCTTGTGCTATAGTGTGCTTTAAAAAAACATTTTTTCTAGGGACAGAAAACTATAGGTAGGAAGAGTGTCAGTTTCTTTCACTGTGATAATCCTTGTTTCTAGGGACAGGGAAGGACAGTGAGGGAAATTCTCCTTGTGCTATAGTGTGCTTTAAAAAAACATTTTTTCTAGGGACAGAAAACTATAGGTAGGAAGAGTGTCAGTTTCTTTCACTGTGATAATCCTTGTTTCTAGGGACAGGGAAGGACAGTGAGGGAAATTCTCCTTGTGCTATAGTGTGCTTTAAAAAAACATTTTTTCTAGGGACAGAAAACTATAGGTAGGAAGAGTGTCAGTTTCTTTCACTGTGATAATCCTTGTTTCTAGGGACAGGGAAGGACAGTGAGGGAAATTCTCCTTGTGCTATAGTGTGCTTTAAAAAAACATTTTTTCTAGGGACAGAAAACTATAGGTAGGAAGAGTGTCAGTTTCTTTCACTGTGATAATCCTTGTTTCTAGGGACAGGGAAGGACAGTGAGGGAAATTCTCCTTGTGCTATAGTGTGCTTTAAAAAAAAAAAATTTCTAGGGACAGAAAACTATAGGTAGGAAGAGTGTCAGTTTCTTTCACTGTGATAATCCTTGTTTCTAGGGACAGGGAAGGACAGTGAGGGAAATTCTCCTTGTGCTATAGTGTGCTTTAAAAAAACATTTTTTCTAGGGACAGAAAACTATAGGTAGGAAGAGTGTCAGTTTCTTTCACTGTGATAATCCTTGTTTCTAGGGACAGGGAAGGACAGTGAGGGAAATTCTCCTTGTGCTATAGTGTGCTAAAGCATTCCTCATCAACCATCTTTGAAATCCTTGTTTTTTGGACAGTCAGGGAAATTGTCGTTGTGCTATTCTGTGCAAAAGCAATCATCCTCAACCATATTTAGAAATCCTTAAGTAAAGGGACAGAGAAGGACACCTGAAGGTAGCCCTTATTGCTTTTTTCCCATCTCCCTGCAGTCCATCTATTAGAATGTCTGGAAGGCAAACAAGGAGAGGCAGACAGTCAGGAGGCAATAAAAGAGGGCAAGCAGGCTCTGTGTCTGGGGACAACAGTGCTGGTCGTGGACGCGGTGCATTGTCATCAGCACATGGCCATGGGACACGCTTGTCCTTCTTTTCGGCAGCTGGACATGTTGAGCCACATCATGCCGAAGACTTGGTAGAGTGGATGACCAAGCCCTCCTCCTCCTCCTCATCCTCTCTCACCCAGGCTCAGGGTACTGGCAAAGCAGCTGCCAAAGCGTCCTCTTCCCTGGTATCAATGTCAGACTCATCATCAGTCACTCCTTCCCTAGACCCACCATGTCCTCCTCCTGAGGAGTCCCCCGAACTGTTTGAGCACAGTGTTGGGTACATGCTCCAGGAGGATGCCCAGCGTTTCGAAGGGTCTGATGATGAAACCCAGCTACAGGAAGGCAGTAGCGTGAGAGCAGACAGAGGGGATGCTCAAGAAGGACACCAATCTGGCAGTCATGTTCCAGCAGCTGCAGCATACTGCCAGATTGGCTCCAGTGATGAGGAGGGAGGGGATGATGAGGTCACTGACTCCACGTGGGTGCCTAATAGGAGGAGGAGGAGGAGGCACATCTCCAACGAGGCAGGATGCCCTTTGGTGGCCAGCGTAAGGGCAGTACACCGACGGAATCACACCGCAGAGCTCCGCCTGTGCAGGGCGCTGCCTCTGCCCGTCATTCAAAAAGTTCTTTGGTGTAGGCCTTTTTTGAGGCTAGTGCATCAGATCGCACAGCTGCTGTTTGCAACATATGTCTCAAGCGTATATCGCGTGGCCAAAACATCAGCCGCTTGGGTACCACATGCCTGACCAGACATATGTTGACCTGCCATGCAGCTCGTTGGCAAGCCTACCTCAAAGACCCACACCAAAGAACAAAGCGGACCTCTCCTTGCACCGCATCAGCTGGGATCTCCAACCCCACTATAACTTCAGTCCTCTCTGAAACATGCACTGAGAGGAATGAAGGTGTAGAATTAGGTGTGTCACAGCCAAGTACTTGCGGCCACTCTGCTAGCAGTACACCGACGTCCGATTCTAGCAGGCAAATTTCCCTGCCCCAGCTGCTGGACCGTCGAAAGAAGTTCACTCCCAGCCATCCACATGCCCAGCGGTTGAATGCTAGCTTGGCTAAATTGCTAGCGCTTCAACTGCTGCCTTTTCAGTTGGTAGACTCGGCCCCCTTCCGTGAGTTTGTGCAATGTGCGGTTCCTCAGTGGCAGGTTCCCAAACGCCACTTTTTCTCACGGAAGGCTATTCCGGCTCTCTACCGGCATGTGGAAGGCAATGTCTTGGCCTCGCTGGACAGGGCGGTCAGCGGTAAGGTGCATATTACCGCTGACTCATGGTCCAGCAGGCATGGACAGGGACGTTACCTTTCTTTCACGGCCCATTGGGTCACTCTTTTGGCAGCTGGGAAGGATGCAGGACAAGGTGCAGTAGTGTTGGAGGTTGTCCCACCGCCACGCCTCCAAAATGCTACTACTGGTTGTGACACACCTCTCTCCTCCACCCCCTCCTCTTCTTCTTCCTCCATGGCCTCTTCCTGTGGTTTGTCCTCTGAACCAGCGGTGCTCCGTAGCCGTTCAAGGGGCTACGCAAGTACGCAGGCAAAAAGATGCCATGCCGTGCTTGCGCTGGTGTGTTTGGGGGACAGAAGCCACACTGGGGCAGAGGTCCTGTCTGCTCTGCAGGGCCAGGCCGAGAGGTGGTTGACGCCACGCCAGCTTAAGCCAGGAATGGTGGTTTGCGACAATGGCACCAACCTCCTCTCCGCCCTCCGACAGGGACAACTGACCCATGTGCCCTGTGTGGCTCACGTCCTTAACCTGGTGGTGCAGCGGTTCTTGGGCAGGTACCCGGGCTTACAGGATGTCCTGAGGCAGGCCAGGAAAGTCTGTGTGCATTTCCGCAGATCTTATAATGCCAGTGCTCGCCTGGCTGAGCTGCAAAAGGAGTTGAACCTGCCCAAGAACCGCCTTATATGTGACATGCCCACCAGGTGGAACTCAACGTTGGCCATGCTGCAGCGGCTGCACACGCAGCAGAGGGCCATCAATGAGTACCTGTGCGACTACGGCACCAGGACAGGGTCAGGGGAGCTTGGTTTTTTTTCTCCACGCCAGTGGGGCATGATCAGGGATGCATGCACTGTCCTGGCACCATTTGAGGAGGCCACGAGGATGGTGAGCAGTGACAGTGCGTGCATCAGTGACACTGTACCTCTTGTCCACCTGTTGGAGCACACGCTGCGTGGAATAATGGACAGGGCACTTGAGGCAGAACAGAGGCAGGAAGAGGAGGACTTCCTTGCCTCTCAAGGCCCCCTTTACCCAGACAGTGTTCCTTCTGTCCCACCCATCGCACAGGAAGAGGAGGAGGAGGAGGAGGATTGTGTCAGCATGGAGGTGGAGGCTGGCACTCAGCATCATCAGCAGCAGTCTTTTAGGGATGATTTACAGTCCCAAGAAACCAGTGGACTTGTACGTGGCTGGGAGGAGGTGGCTGCGGATCATGTCGTCCTTAGTGACCCAGAGGACTCCGGAGCGAATGCCTCAGCAAACCTACGCTGCATGGCCTCCCTGATCCTGCAAAGTCTGCAGAAGGATCCTCGTATTCTTCGGATCAAGGAGAGGGACCATTACTGGCTGGCCACTCTCCTTGATCCACGGTACAAGGGTAAGGTTGCGGACCTTATGTTACCGTCGCAGAGGGAGCAGAGGATGAGACAACTCCGGGAGGCCTTGCAGAAAGGTCTGTGCAACGCGTTCCCAGAGACTGGGAGGTTACAAACTCCTGGTCCTGGACAACGAGTTGCTGAGGCTTCGGCCAGTCAAAGAAGGAGCGGTGGGGAAGGTGGCCGTCTGACCGATGCGTTCAGACAATTCTTTAGTCCGCAGCCCCAAAGTATGATCGGTTCCAGCAACCATCGCCAGCGTCTGATAAACATGGTGCAGGAATATCTAGGGGCAAGGTCAGACTTGGACACCTTCCCCACCGAAAATCCTCTGGCTTACTGGGTCTTGAGGATGGATCACTGGGCAGAGCTTGCACAGTATGCAATTGAGCTACTGGCCTGTCCTGCATCCAGCGTTCTTTCGGAACGCACATTCAGTGCTGCTGGAGGATTTGTCACGGATCACAGGGTGCGCCTGTCCACCGACTCGGTTGATCGACTGACTTTCATCAAGATGAACCAGTCTTGGATCACCACCAGCTACCACACACCTGATGCTGATATAACAGACTAATTGATTTTAACATGTCACATCCCTTCAAGACTGATGCTGATGCTGAGTGCCTGTGCTGTTATGTTGACTGGCTATCCTCCTCCTCCGAGTCCTCAATGATACGATTGATGATGATAGCTTGGAAGATAATTTTTGTTTATGGGTGCCGCCAGCAGTGGCTAAGGCCCAATTTTTCAGCCCCTGTTTTACAGGGGCATGTAATTACAATTTTTTTAGCAATAATTTGCAATAGGGCTCATTGCTGTGCTCCAAGTACAGTATCTGTGAGGGGTTGGAGTGTTGTGGCACCAGTGCCTAAGGCCCAATTTTTCAGCCCCTGTTTAACAGGGGCGTGTCATTACAATTTTTGAAGCAATACTTTGCAACAGGGCTCATTGCTGTGCTCCAAGTACAGTATCTGTGAGGGGTTGTAGTGTTGTGCCACCAGTGCCTAAGGCCCAATTTTTCAGCCCCTGTTCAACAGGGGCATGTAATTACAATTCTTGATCTAATAATTCACAGCAGGGCCCATTGCTGCACCCACCAAGAGTAACTCTGAGGGCTTACAGTGTTGTGGCAACGCCACCACCACCACCACCACGAAAGGCCCAATTTTTCAGCCCCTGTTCAAAAGGGGCATGTAATTACAATTCTTGATCTAATAATTCACAGCAGGGCCCATTCCTGCACCCACCAATAGTAACTCTGAGGGCTTACAGTGTTGTGGCAACGCCACCACCACCACCACCACGAAAGGCCCAATTTTTCAGCCCCTGTTCAAAAGGGGCATGTAATTACAATTCTTGATCTAATAATTCACAGCAGGGCCCATTCCTGCACCCACCAAGAGTAACTCTGAGGGCTTACAGTGTTGTGGCAACGCCACCACCACCACCACCACGAAAGGCCCAATTTTTCAGCCCCTGTTCAACAGGGGCATGCAATTACAATTCTTGATCTAATAATTCACAGCAGGGCCCATTGCTGCACCCACCAAGAGTAACTGTCAGGGCTTACAGTGTTGTGGCACCAGCACCACCATCAAAGGCCCAATTTTTACTACCACTGTTCAACAATTATATGTAATTACAATTCCTGATATAATAGTTGACAGCAGGGCGTTCCAGCACCAACCAAGAGTAACTGTGAGTGCTTACAGTGTTGTGCCAACACCAACAACTAAGGGGCCTATTTCTGCAGAGTATATACGGCAGGTCCCTACTTTCAAACATCCAACTTACAAACGACTCCTACTTGCAAACGCAAGAAGACAACAGGAAGTGAGAGGAAATCTACCCCTTGGAAGGAAAATTCTCTCCTGTAAGAATTAATATGGGAGAAAGGTGTCTCCTCTGTACTGATGCTTTATCAGCAATCCTTGTTTCAAGAAAAAAACCACATTTCAAAAACAGTTGTCATTGGGACGGAAAGTGAGGTGAAATGTTCTGAACAGGGGCACAGACAGCAAAACAAATGTTACAGGGGTGATAACCCTTACCTATGTTTTCCAAAAAGTTTAAAAATAGATTTTTGGGCTGGAGCTACACTTAAACAATGTACATGTTCTTGTGCGTTCCGAAAGAACGCTGGATGCAGGACAGGCCAGTAGCTCAATTGCATACTGTGCAAGCTCTGGCCAGTGATCCATCCTCAAGACCCAGTAAGCCAGAGGATTTTCGGTGGGGAAGGTGTCCAAGTCTGACCTTGCCCCTAGATATTCCTGCACCATGTTTATCAGACGCTGGCGATGGTTGCTGGAACCGATCATACTTTGGGGCTGTGGACTAAAGAATTGTCTGAACGCATCGGTCAGACGACCACCTTCCCCACCGCTCCTTCTTTGACTGGCCGAAGCCTCAGCAACTCGTTGTCCAGGACCAGGAGTTTGTAACCTCCCAGTCTCTGGGAACGCGTTGCACAGACCTTTCTGCAAGGCCTCCCTGAGTTGTCTCATCCTCTGCTCCCTCTGCGACGGTAACATAAGGTCCGCAACCTTACCCTTGTACCGTGGATCAAGGAGAGTGGCCAGCCAGTAATGGTCCCTCTCCTTGATCCGAAGAATACGAGGATCCTTCCACAGACTTTGCAGGATCAGGGAGGCCATGCAGCGTAGGTTAGCTGAGGCATTCGGTCCGGAGTCCTCTGGGTCACTAAGGACGACATGATCCGCAGCCACCTCCTCCCAGCCACGTACAAGTCCACTGGTTTCTTGGGACTGTAAATCATCCCTAAAAGACTGCTGCTGATGATGCTGAGTGCCAGCCTCCACCTCCATGCTGACACAATCCTCCTCCTCCTCCTCCTCTTCCTGTGCGATGGGTGGGACAGAAGGAACACTGTCTGGGTAAAGGGGGCCTTGAGAGGCAAGGAAGTCCTCCTCTTCCTGCCTCTGTTCTGCCTCAAGTGCCCTGTCCATTATTCCACGCAGCGTGTGCTCCAACAGGTGGACAAGAGGTACAGTGTCACTGATGCATGCACTGTCACTGCTCACCATCCTCGTGGCCTCCTCAAATGGTGCCAGGACAGTGCATGCATCCCTGATCATGCCCCACTGGCGTGGAGAAAAAAAACCAAGCTCCCCTGACCCTGTCCTGGTGCCGTAGTCGCACAGGTACTCATTGATGGCCCTCTGCTGCATGTGCAGCCGCTGCAGCATGGCCAACGTTGAGTTCCACCTGGTGGGCATGTCACATATAAGGCGGTTCTTGGGCAGGTTCAACTCCTTTTGCAGCTCAGCCAGGCGAGCACTAGCATTATAAGATCTGCGGAAATGCACACAGACTTTCCTGGCCTGCCTCAGGACATCCTGTAAGCCCGGGTACCTGCCCAAGAACCGCTGCACCACCAGGTTAAGGACGTGAGCCACACAGGGCACATGGGTCAGTTGTCCCTGTCGGAGGGCGGAGAGGAGGTTGGTGCCATTGTCGCAAACCACCATTCCTGGCTTAAGCTGGTGTGGCGTCAACCACCTCTCGGCCTGGCCCTGCAGAGCAGACAGGACCTCTGCCCCAGTGTGGCTTCTGTCCCCCAAACACACCAGCGCAAGCACGGCATGGCATCTTTTTGCCTGCGTACTTGCGTAGCCCCTTGAACGGCTACGGAGCACTGCTGGTTCAGAGGACAAAGCACAGGAAGAGGCCATGGAGGAAGAAGAAGAGGAGGGGGTGGAGGAGAGAGGTGTGTCACAACCACTAGTAGCATTTTGTAGGCGTGGCGGTGGAACAACCTCCAACACTACTGCACCTTGTCCTGCATCCTTCCCAGCTGCCAAAAGAGTGACCCAATGGGCCGTGAAAGAAAGGTAACGTCCCTGTCCATGCCTGCTGGACCATGAGTCAGCGGTAATATGCACCTTACCGCTGACCGCCCTGTCCAGCGAGGCCAAGACATTGCCTTCCACATGCCGGTAGAGAGCCGGAATAGCCTTCCATGAGAAAAAGTGGCGTTTGGGAACCTGCCACTGAGGAACCGCACATTGCACAAACTCACGGAAGGGGGCAGAGTCTACCAACTGAAAAGGCAGCAGTTGAAGCGGTAGCAATTTAGCCAAGCTAGCATTCAACCGCTGGGCATGTGGATGGCTGGGAGTGAACTTCTTTCGACGGTCCAGCAGCTGGGGCAGGGAAATTTGCCTGCTAGAATCGGACGTCGGTGTACTGTTAGCAGAGTGGCCGCAAGTACTTGGCTGTGACACACCTAATTCTACACCTTCATTCCTCTCAGTGCATGTTTCAGAGAGGACTGAAGTTATAGTGGGGTTGGAGATCCCAGCTGATGCGGTGCAAGGAGAGGTCCGCTTTGTTCTTTGGTGTGGGTCTTTGAGGTAGGCTTGCCAACGAGCTGCATGGCAGGTCAACATATGTCTGGTCAGGCATGTGGTACCCAAGCGGCTGATGTTTTGGCCACGCGATATACGCTTGAGACATATGTTGCAAACAGCAGCTGTGCGATCTGATGCACTAGCCTCAAAAAAGGCCCACACCAAAGAACTTTTTGAATGACGGGCAGAGGCAGCGCCCTGCACAGGCGGAGCTCTGCGGTGTGATTCCGTCGGTGTACTGCCCTTACGCTGGCCACCAAAGGGCATCCTGCCTCATTGGAGATGTGCCTCCTCCTCATCCTCCTCCTCCTCTCTCCTATTAGGCACCCACGTGGAGTCAGTGACCTCATCATCCCCTCCCTCCTCATCACTGGAGCCAATCTGGCAGTATGCTGCAGCTGCTGGAACATGACTGCCAGATTGGTGTCCTTCTTGAGCATCCCCTCTGTCTGCTCTCACGCTACTGCCTTCCTGTAGCTGGGTTTCATCATCAGACCCTTCGAAACGCTGGGCATCCTCCTGGAGCATGTACCCAACACTGTGCTCAAACAGTTCGGGGGACTCCTCAGGAGGAGGACATGGTGGGTCTAGGGAAGGAGTGACTGATGATGAGTCTGACATTGATACCAGGGAAGAGGACGCTTTGGCAGCTGCTTTGCCAGTACCCTGAGCCTGGGTGAGAGAGGATGAGGAGGAGGAGGAGGGCTTGGTCATCCACTCTACCAAGTCTTCGGCATGATGTGGCTCAACATGTCCAGCTGCCGAAAAGAAGGACAAGCGTGTCCCATGGCCATGTGCTGATGACAATGCACCGCGTCCACGACCAGCACTGTTGCCCCCAGACACAGAGCCTGCTTGCCCTCTTTTATTGCCTCCTGACTGTCTGCCTCTCCTTGTTTGCCTTCCAGACATTCTAATGGATGGCCTGCAGGGAGATGGGAAAAAAGCAATAAGGGCTACCTTCAGGTGTCCTTCTCTGTCCCTTTACTTAAGGATTTCTAAATATGGTTGAGGATGATTGCTTTCGCACAGAATAGCACAATGACAATTTCCCTGACTGTCCAAAAAACAAGGATTTCAAAGATGGTTGATGAGGAATGCTTTAGCACAGTATAGCACAAGGAGAATTTCCCTCACTGTCCTTCCCTGTCCCTAGAAACAAGGATTAGCACAGTAAAACACACTGACACTCTCCCTACCTATAGTTTTCTGTCCCTAGAAAAAATGTTTTTTTAAAGATGGTTGATGATCAATGCTTTAGCACAGTATAGCACAAGGAGAATTTCCCTCACTGTCCTTCCCTGTCCCTAGAAACAAGGATTAGCACAGTAAAACACACTGACACTCTCCCTACCTATAGTTTTCTGTCCCTAGAAAAAATGTTTTTTTAAAGATGGTTGATGATCAATGCTTTAGCACAGTATAGCACAAGGAGAATTTCCCTCACTGTCCTTCCCTGTCCCTAGAAACAAGGATTAGCACAGTAAAACACACTGACACTCTCCCTACCTATAGTTTTCTGTCCCTAGAAAAAATGTTTTTTTAAAGATGGTTGATGATCAATGCTTTAGCACAGTATAGCACAAGGAGAATTTCCCTCACTGTCCTTCCCTCTCCCTAGAAACAAGGATTAGCACAGTAAAACACACTGACACTCTCCCTACCTATAGTTTTCTGTCCCTAGAAAAAATGTTTTTTTAAAGATGGTTGATGATCAATGCTTTAGCACAGTATAGCACAAGGAGAATTTCCCTCACTGTCCTTCCCTGTCCCTAGAAACAAGGATTAGCACAGTAAAACACACTGACACTCTCCCTACCTATAGTTTTCTGTCCCTAGAAAAAATGTTTTTTTAAAGATGGTTGATGATCAATGCTTTAGCACAGTATAGCACAAGGAGAATTTCCCTCACTGTCCTTCCCTGTCCCTAGAAACAAGGATTAGCACAGTAAAACACACTGACACTCTCCCTACCTATAGTTTTCTGTCCCTAGAAAAAATGTTTTTTTAAAGATGGTTGATGATCAATGCTTTAGCACAGTATAGCACAAGGAGAATTTCCCTCACTGTCCTTCCCTGTCCCTAGAAACAAGGATTAGCACAGTGAAACACACTGACACTCTCCCTACCTATAGTTTTCTGTCCCTAGAAAAAATGTTTTTTTAAAGATGGTTGATGATCAATGCTTTAGCACAGTATAGCACAAGGAGAATTTCCCTCACTGTCCTTCCCTGTCCCTAGAAACAAGGATTAGCACAGTAAAACACACTGACACTCTCCCTACCTATAGTTTTCTGTCCCTAGAAAAAATGTTTTTTTAAAGATGGTTGATGATCAATGCTTTAGCACAGTATAGCACAAGGAGAATTTCCCTCACTGTCCTTCCCTGTCCCTAGAAACAAGGATTAGCACAGTAAAACACACTGACACTCTCCCTACCTATAGTTTTCTGTCCCTAGAAAAAATGTTTTTTTAAAGATGGTTGATGATCAATGCTTTAGCACAGTATAGCACAAGGAGAATTTCCCTCACTGTCCTTCCCTGTCCCTAGAAACAAGGATTACCACAGTAAAACACACTGACACTCTCCCTACCTATAGTTTTCTGTCCCTAGAAAAAATGTTTTTTTAAAGATGGTTGATGATCAATGCTTTAGCACAGTATAGCACAAGGAGAATTTCCCTCACTGTCCTTCCCTGTCCCTAGAAACAAGGATTAGCACGGTGAAACACACTGACACTCTCCCTACCTATAGTTTTCTGTCCCTAGAAAAAATGTTTTTTTAAAGATGGTTGATGATCAATGCTTTAGCACAGTATAGCACAAGGAGAATTTCCCTCACTGTCCTTCCCTGTCCCTAGAAACAAGGATTAGCACAGTGAAACACACTGACACTCTCCCTACCTATAGTTTTCTGTCCCTAGAAAAAATGTTTTTTTAAAGATGGTTGATGATCAATGCTTTAGCACAGTATAGCACAAGGAGAATTTCCCTCACTGTCCTTCCCTGTCCCTAGAAACAAGGATTAGCACAGTAAAACACACTGACACTCTCCCTACCTATAGTTTTCTGTCCCTAAAAAAAATGTTTTTTTAAAGATGGTTGATGATCAATGCTTTAGCACAGTATAGCACAAGGAGAATTTCCCTCACTGTCCTTCCCTGTCCCTAGAAACAAGGATTAGCACAGTAAAACACACTGACACTCTCCCTACCTATAGTTTTCTGTCCCTAGAAAAAATGTTTTTTTAAAGATGGTTGATGATCAATGCTTTAGCACAGTATAGCACAAGGAGAATTTCCCTCACTGTCCTTCCCTGTCCCTAGAAACAAGGATTAACACAGTAAAACACACTGACACTCTCCCTACCTATAGTTTTCTGTCCCTAGAATTTTTTTTTTTTAAAGATTGTTGATGATCAATGCTTTAGCACAGTATAGCACAAGGAGAATTTCCCTCACTGTCCTTCCCTGTCCCTAGAAACAAGGATTAGCACAGTAAAACACACTGACACTCTCCCTACCTATAGTTTTCTGTCCCTAGAAAAAATGTTTTTTTAAAGATGGTTGATGATCAATGCTTTAGCACAGTATAGCACAAGGAGAATTTCCCTCACTGTCCTTCCCTGTCCCTAGAAACAAGGATTAGCACAGTAAAACACACTGACACTCTCCCTACCTATAGTTTTCTGTCCCTAGAAAAAATGTTTTTTTAAAGATGGTTGATGATCAATGCTTTAGCACAGTATAGCACAAGGAGAATTTCCCTCACTGTCCTTCCCTGTCCCTAGAAACAAGGATTAGCACAGTGAAACACACTGACACTCTCCCTACCTATAGTTTTCTGTCCCTAGAAAAAATGTTTTTTTAAAGATGGTTGGTGATCAATGCTTTAGCACAGTATAGCACAAGGAGAATTTCCCTCACTGTCCTTCCCTGTCCCTAGAAACAAGGATTAGCACAGTAAAACACACTGACACTCTCCCTACCTATAGTTTTCTGTCCCTATAAAAAATGTTTTTTTAAAGATGGTTGATGATCAATGCTTTAGCACAGTATAGCACAAGGAGAATTTCCCTCACTGTCCTTCCCTGTCCCTACAAACAAGGATTAGCACAGTAAAACACACTGACACTCTCCCTACCTATAGTTTTCTGTCCCTATAAAAATTTTTTTTTTTAAAGATGGTTGATGATCAATGCTTTAGCACACTATAGCACAAGGAGAATTTCCCTCACTGTCCTTCCCTGTCCCTATAAACAAGGATTAGCACAGTGAAAGAAACTGACACTCTTCCTACCTATAGTTTTCTGTCCCTAGAAAAAATGTTTTTTTAAAGATGGTTGATGATCAATGCTTTAGCACACTATAGCACAAGGAGAATTTCCCTCACTGTCCTTCCCTGTCCCTACAAACAAGGTTTAGCACAGTAAAACACACTGACACTCTCCCTACCTATCCTTCTCTTTCCCTAAACTAAAGGAATCCAGGTTAAGCAAGAAAAAAAAATGTCACTGTCCCTGCCTATGCTTCTCTTTCCCTGCTCCGGAACACACTACACTAGGCCGCCGTGCTGGCGGCCTTTTATAGTGTGAGGCGTGTACTAAACACCCTCAGCAATAATTGGCCACAGGCATCCTGCCTGTGGCCAATCATTGCTCTCCTCGCTGCCGGCGCTGTGATTGGCCAAGCATGCGGGGTCACAGTGCATGCTTGGCCAATCACAGCGCCTGGATGACACTGCGATGGCGTAGTGCATTGTGGGCCATTCGCGTCACTCGAATTAGGCGCGAACGGCCCAAATCATTCGATGTTCATCGAACAGCCGATGTTCGAGTCGAACGTATGTTCGACTCGAACACCGAGCTCATCCCTAGTGGACAGCCTTCCCAGAAGAGTTGAAGCTGTTATAGCTGCAAAGGGTGGGCCAACTCAATATTGAACCCTACGGACTAAAACTGGGATGCCAGTAAAGTTCATGTGCATGTAAAGGCAGGCACCCCAATACTTTTGACACTATAGTGTAAATTGTACCATGGTGCTAAATTTTTTGATGGGCATAGTGAAAGGTTGGTGTTCAGAAAGGACATGGTTTATTGTAACGCACACTTGTTCACGTCTGCCAGAAATTATTTCCTTGGTAGCATTGGCTAACATGATAACATAGAGCCACAAAGGAAGTTGGTGTTGAAACTCTTTCTTCTGGCAAACCCTCTCCTCTTATTACAGGTCTAAACAGAGAGCAGGTAGATGGTTAATGCCCACTATGTGTCACTGACCTCAGATCTCTGATCAATGTGGGAGATTTACTAAAACTTGTGCGCACAGAATCTGGTGCAGCTGTGCCTGGTAGCCAATCAACTTCTAACTTCAGCTTGTTCAATTAGGCTTTGGTAATAACACCTGGAAGCTGATTGGTTTCTATGCAGAGATGCACCAGATTTTACACTTCCCAGTTTTAGTAAATAACCCCCAATGTTTGCATAGTGAAATCACTCCACCTAGGACAACCAGTTTAGTATTAATCCTGGCTCAGGTGAAAATGCCCCTAATCCCAATCTCCCTTTAGATTAATATAGGGTCACTATGTTGGTTTGAGTCACTGGAATTTCCACCATAAAAAAAGCCTTTAACCACTTAAGCCCCGGACCATTTTGTAGCTAAAGGACCAGCCCACTTTTTGCGATTCGGGACTGCGTCGTTTGAACCGACAATTGCGCGGTCGTGCGACGTGGCTCCCAGACAAAATTGGCGTCATTTTTTTCCCACTAATAGATGCTTCTTTTGGTGGTATTTGATCACCTCTGCGGTTTAAATTTTTTGTGCTATAAACAAAAATAGAGCGACAATTTTGAAAAAAATTCAATATTTTTTACTTTTTGCTATAATAAATATCCCAAAAAAGAAACAAAAAAACATTTTGTTTCCTCAGTTTAGGCCGATACGTATTCTTCTACATATTTTTGGTAAAAAAAACGCAATAAGCGTTTATTGATTGGTTTGCGCAAAAGTTATAGCGTCTACAAAATAGGGGATAGTTTTATGGCATTTTTATGAATATTTTTTTTTTTTACTAGTAATGGCGGCGATCAGCGATTTTTATCATGACTGCGACATTATGGCGGACACATCGGACACGTTTGACACTATTTTGGGACCATTGTGATTTTTACAGCAATCAGTGCTATAAAAATGCACTGATTACTGTGAAAATGACACTGGCAGTGAAGGGGTTAACTTGCAGGGGGAGCTGAAGGGGTTAAATGTGACCTAATGTGTGATTCTTACTGTGTGGGGGTGTGGCTTGGCGTGTGTCACTGATCGTCGTTCCCTATGACAGGGGACAGACGATCAGTGTCAGTCTCACTAGGAAGCACGGGGAGAGGTTTGTTTACACTTACCTCTCCCCGTTCTTCAGCCCTTTTACCCGATCGCGGGACACCGGCGGCGTTCGGGGCCGTGGGTCCCGCAGGCGCGGTCACGGAGCTCAGAACCGGGTCGCTTGCGCGCCGCCGGTGGCGCACGCGCGACCCACGGCTGGGCATCTTAAAGAGGACGTACCTGTACGTGCTTGTGCCCAGCCGTGCCATTCTGCCGACGTATATCGGCGTGAGGCGGTCCTTAAGTGGTTAAAGGACAAGTTCACCTTTAAGAAAAAATAAATAAATGCACATTTTTTTGCATTCTTTTTTTCTTTGTGCCTGTAAAACATTGCACCAGCAATCAGTAGATCCGAGGGTGCCATACAAGCATATACAATCTGACAGAAAGAATCAATGAACTACCGCAATGCTCCACAGTGCCATGGTAGTTCATTGAGAACTACAAGCCTACAACCGTAAAGGACATACAGAGCTGTGTGAATGAATGATGCGACCATGTGGGCAGAGCCCCGCACGGCTGCACTGATTTTAAAAAGTGACAGCTAGTATGGGGAACTTCTCCCCGTACTACTGTCACAAGGAGGGGGGGTGGGGGCAGTGGCATCAGGCAGCAGCTGCAGCATTGGGAACATGGAGGAGTAATGTGACATCAAAGGGCAGGAGTCACCAATGTCCTAGAGTTAGTTTCATTTCTGTACCACATAACGTGAATCAGTGAGGGTACAAATGTGGGATCTGTCATTGGTGACTTGTTTAACCGCTTGCCGACCGGCTCACGACTATATATGTCAGCAGAATGGCATGGACAGGCAAATCGATGTATATTTACGTCACTTTGAATTTGCCGCCGCGTGCACGCGTGAGCTCCATGACCGCGCCCGCAGGACCCGCGGACTCAATGTCCGCCGGTGTCCCGTGATCGAGTCACGGAGCTGCAGAACAGGGAGAGGCAAATGTAAACAAGCTTCTCCCCGTTCTGCCTAGTGACACTGACTCTGATCGTATGCTCCCTCTTATCGGAAGCAGCGATCAGTGACGTGTTAAGCCCCGTACACACGGTCAGACTTTTGGCCAACAAACTTCATTTTGAGCAAGTTGGACCAACAATCCGACCGTGTGTACGCTCCATCAGACAACCTTTTTTGGGTTTTGTTTTGTTTTCATCGGACAAAAGTTGGGTCTGCAAACGGACAAACTTTTGCCCAACAAAAGTCCGATGGAGCAAAGTCCGACCGTATGTACAGAAAACCATCGGACTTTTGTCCGATGGACGAAACAACTAATGTTAAAATCAACCAACAATAGCAGAAGTTGACCAAAGGGTGGGGGTAAATAGCAGAAAAGAGCAGAAAAACCACGTGATGTTGCAAAAAGTTTTGGGAAAGTTTGCAGAAAAGTCCTGTGGTGTGTATGCTATGGGTGTGCCCGGCCAACTCCGTTCGGACAAAAAACCACGGAAAAGTCAGTTGGAAGTCTGACCGTGTGTATGGGGCTTTAGAATCACTCCCTAGGACACACTTAACCCCTTCCTAGCCCCCTAGTGGTTAACCCCTTCACTGCCAGTCACATTTACACAGTAATCAGTGCCTTTTTATAGCACTGATCGCTGTATAAATGTGAATGGTCCCAAAATAGCGCCAAAAGTGTCCGATGTGTCCGCCATAATGTCGCAGTCATGATAAAAATCGCTGATCGCCGCTATTACTAGTAAAAAAAAATATATTAATAAAAATGCCATAAATCTATCCCCTATTTTGTAGACGCTATAACGTTTGCGCAAATCAATAAACGCTTATTGCGTTTTTTTTAATCAAAAATATGTAGAAGAATACGTATCGGCCTAAACTGAGGAAAAAAATGTGTTCTTTTATATATTTTTTGGGGATATTTATTATAGCAAAAAGTAAAAAATATTGCATTTTTTTCAAAATTGTCCCTATATTTTTGTTTATAGCCCAAAAAATAAAAACCGCAGAGGTGATCAACTACCACCAAAAGAAAGCTCTATTTGTAAGAAAAAAAGGAAGTCAATTTTGTTTGGGAGCCACGTTGCACGACCACGCAATTGTCAGTTAAAGCGACGCAGTGCCGAATCGCAAAAAGTGGCCCGTCATTTGGCAGCCAAATGGTCCGGGGCTGAAGTGGTTAAAAAGGTGCAGGCTCCAGGGCTGTCATCCCCCTACTGGCACATCTACAGAGTAAGTTATTGACCTGGAACAAGCACACAGTCAGTGATAAGTCCATCCTGCATGCCCATTCCTAGTAGTGATGCTAAGATAACGATGACAGCCCTGAAGCCTGCACTTATTAAAGCGGAGTTTCGCCTGGTTCTGTGTTTATTAAAAGCCAGCAGCCACAAAAAGTTTAGCTGCTGACTTTTAATAAACACACACTCACCTGTCCCACGGTCCAGCGATGCGGGACCCCGAAGCCTCACTTCTCTCCCCAGCCTGTCCGCAGCGCCGGCATTACTACTGTGGGCACCGGGCTGTGACAGCTTGCTGCTTCACAGCCGGGTGCGCACTACGCATGTACGAGCTGCGCTGCGCGCTGTAAATGGGCGTGCAATCTTCTGGGACCTGTGACGTGTCCCAGAAGATTGCAGGGAGGGAGGGGCCACCCTAGGGTGAGAGGAGCAGTCGCCTAGGCGTCCGGAGCGGAAGTGGGTAACAGTCAAAAATCAGTACCAGCTCCCTCCCCCCCCCCCCCCGCCCAAAAAAAATGACATGCCAAATGTGGCATGCCAGGGGGTAAGAAGTACTTAAAGCACTTTTGGGTAAAACTCTGCTTTAAGTCAGCAATGTTTCTACCCTCACAGGTTCTTTTAGGTTCCAGTTTAAGTCTATTCTATCAGTTTTATTTATTTTCATTAATGCCTTATATGTACAGTATCTCTCTAAAAGAAAAAAAATATATATATATATATATATATATACACAGTGCCTTGTGAAAGTATTCGGCCCCCTTGAACTTTTCATCCTTTTGCCACATTTCAGGCTTCAAACATAAAGATATAAAATTTAAATTTTTTGTGAAGAATCACCAACAAGTGGTACACAATTGTGAAGTGGAACGAAATCTATTGTTTTTTTGAAACTTTTTTAACTAAGAAAAAAATGAAAAGTGGGGCGTGCAAAATTATTCGGCCCCCTTGCGTTAATACTTTGTAGAGCCACCTTTTGCTGCGATTACAGCTGCAAGTCGCTTGGGGTATGTCTCTATCAGTTTTGCACATCGAGAGACTGAAATTCTTGCCCATTCTTCCTTGCAAAACAGCTCGAGCTCAGTGAGGTTGGATGGAGAGCGTTTGTGAACAGCAGTTTTCAGCTCTTTCCACAGATTCTCGATTGGATTCAGGTCTGGACTTTGACTTGGCCATTCTAACACCTGGATACGTTTATTTGTGAACCATTCCTTTGTAGATTTTGCTGTATGTTTGGGATCATTGTCTTGTTGGAAGATAAATCTCCGTCCCAGTCTCAGGTCTTTTGCAGACTCCAACAGGTTTTCATCCAGAATGGTCCTGTATTTGGCTGCATCCATCTTCCCCTCAATTGTAACCATCTTCCCTGTCCCTGCTGAAGAAAAGCAGGCCCAAACCATGATGCTGCCACCACCATGTTTTACAGTGGGGATGGTGTGTTGAGGGTTATGAGCTGTGTTGCTTTTACGCCAAACATATCGTTTTGCATTGTGGCCAAAAAGTTTGATTTTGGTTTCATCGGACCAGAGCACCTTCTTCCACATGTTTGGTGTGTCTCCCGGGTGGCTTGTGGCAAACTTTAGACGAGACTTTTTATGGATATCTTTGAGAAATGGCTTTCTTCTTGCCACTCTTCCATAAAGGCCAGATTTGTGCAGTGTACGACTGATTGTTGTCCTGTGGACAGACTCTCCCACCTCAGCTGTAGTTCTCTGCAGTTCATCCAGAGTGATCATGGGCCTCTTGGCTGCATCTCTGATCAATCTTCTCCTTGTCTGAGCTGAAAGTTTAGAGGGACAGCCAGGTCTTGGTAGATTTGCAGTGGTCTGATACTCCTTCCATTTCAAAATGATCGCTTGCACAGTGCTCCTTGGGATGTTTAAAGCTTGGGAAATCTTTTTGTATCTAAATCCGGCTTTAAACTTCTCCACAACAGTATTACGGACTAGACATGTGCATTCGTTTTCGTCCGAATGCATTTTCGTCCGAATTTCAGCTATTTTCATTATCGTTTTAACAAACGAAAACGAAAGCACAGAATCCGAAAACCGAAAGATCCGACATAAACAAATGCTTTATTTTCGTTTTCGTTGCTACAACAGTTCGATATAGATAGGAGATTCGACGTGACGCTGACAATAACAATCTGTGTCTATCGAACCTGTGGTCGAATGTGCCTAACCTTAACTCTATTAGTCCAAGATTATTCTACATAGAGAGAAAAGATTCGACATAGGAGAGAAAAGATTCGACATAGGAGAGAAAAGATTCGACATAGGAGAGAAAAGATTTGACATAGGAGAGAAAAGATTCGACATTATAGAGAGAAAAGATTCGACATAAGAGAGAAAAGATTCGACATTATAGAGAGAAAAGATTCGACATAGGAGAGAAAAGATTCGACATAGGAGAGAAAAGATTCGACATAGGAGAGAAAAGATTCGACATTATAGAGAGAAAAGATTTGACATAGGAGAGAAAAGATTCGACATTATAGAGAGAAAAGATTCGACATAGAGAGAAAAGATCACTGCTGGAATTGGGTGGGGGAAGTAAAATAAAAATGATGATGATGATGAATGTTATTGGCTGATTGTAACCAAAGAGGAGGAGCAGTAAAATAGCTAGAATGACGAAGATTCGACAAAGCATCGAAAGTTAGAAGATTCGACGGTGCAGCAAAACTGTACGATGCTGCAATCGTACATTTCTTCTTTGAACATTCGACAGACACCATAAGCCTTCAATGACAGATTCGACCTTAATTAATTCAGATTTTCGGACGAATGCAATTTCTAACGAAAAACGAAATAAATAAAAACGAATTTCAGGAGTAACTAAATAAATTTATTTTTCGGACGAAAACGAAATTCCGAAACAAAATATTTTAGTGTGCACATGTCTATTACGGACCTGCCTGGTGTGTTCCTTGGTCTTCATGATGCTCTCTGCGCTTTCAACAGAACCCTGAGGCTGGGTTCACACTGATACTACACGACATTCATCTGACTTTCATCCTACTTTGCTCTGCGACATCTGTCCTACATCGGTCCTACATTGGTCCGACATCCATCCGACATTCATGAACAGGATACTACTTTGATCCAACTTTGTGCTAGTCTGACTTGTCCTTTGACCAATCAAAACAACCCCAGGGTGAGATAAATTCCTTTTACTGCTGCTGTAATCACCATGTCGGATGTCAAATGTCAGATGGTTAGGACAAGGATCCTACTTTGATCCGACTTCAATGATATTCAATGGGCTGAAGTAGGATCAAAGTCGGACCAAAGTAGTACAGGGAGCATTTTCAAAGTCGGACCGACTTGTGTCGGACCAGTTAAGACGGCTCTCATAGGGAAACATTGATTTTCACACGTCATGCGACATGAGCTCCTAATGTCGGAGCGTTTGTCGGACCAGTGTGAACCAGGCCTTAGACTATCACAGAGCAGTGCATTTATACAGAGACTTGATTACACACAGGTGGATTCTATTTATCACCATCAGTCATTTAGGACAACATTGGATCATAAAGAGATCCTCGCTGAACTTCTGGAGTGAGTTTGCTGCACTGAAAGTAAAGGGGCCGAATAATTTTGCACGCACCACTTTTCAGTTTTTTATTTGCTAAAAAAGTTTAAAAAAAATCCAATAGATTTCGTTGCACTTCACAATTGTGTCCCACTTGTTGGTGATTCTTCACAAAAAATTTAAATTTTATATCTTTATGTTTGAAGCCTGAAATGTGGCAAAATGATGAAAAGTTCAAGGGGGCCGAATACTTTCGCAAGGCACTGTGTATATATATATATATATATACACAGTATCTCACAAAAGTAAGTACACCCCTCACATTTTTGTAACTATTTTATTCTATCTTTTCATGTGACAACACTGAAGAAATGACACTTTGCTACAATGTAAAGTAGTGAGTGTACAGCTTGTATAACAGTGTAAATTTGCTGTCCCCTCAAAATAACTCAACACACAGCCATTAATGTCTAAACCGCTCTCAACAAAAGTGAGGACACCCCTGAGTAAAAAAGTCCAAATTGGGCCCAAAATTTCAATATATTGTGTGGCCACCATTATTTTCCAGCACTGCCTTAACCCTTTTGGGCATGGAGATCACCAGAGCTTCACAGGTTGTCACTGGAGTCCTCTTCCCCTCCTCCATGACGACATCACAGAGCTGGTGGATGTTAGAGACCTTGCGCTCCTCCACCTGTGAGGAGCGTACTCACTTTTGTGAGATACTGTATAAGGTTGCAAATAGACTATAGAGTTCTTGGTAGCACTTTTCTTTTTTCCAGGGTAGGTTGTAAAACTTTGAGAAGGACCCAGTTACCATGGATACAACAAACACTTTAATTTCAGATATGTTTTTTTTTGTTTTGTTTTTTTCACAGTCAAGGTTTTTATTGAAAAGATAATTCAGGTGTACAATTGACATCATATAACATTTTTTTTTTTTTTTTTTTCATAATTAATATAACATTTAAACATTAGTAACATAAAATAAGAGAGCGTAATATGTTTTTAATAATGTTTGGTCTGCTATGGCCCAAAACATAGATCATCACATAGAACAATAGGCTGTGGGAGTGAAAATTCTCCTGTGGATTCTTGAAATGTCTGGTCACACCCTATACTCAGAACCCTCAAAATATTTGTATACCTGCAACACTGATGTACTTCTAAAACTGTTTTACTTCATCAGATGTATCTTCATCGGATGACTTACTTGTAAGAAACATGCCTAAGATAAAACAAGACACACAACAGGAAGAACAAGAGAAAGAAAAAGAGCCCATTCGAACGTATTTCCCTGAAACCTGGATATGGGAACTTATGGCAGTAGGGTGAATATCAATTTGCTCAGCTGTGGATCTAATGCCTTGTACACACGATCGGAATTTCCGATCAAATAGAACATGTTTTAAATTTTTCTGATGGAAAAAAAACAATAGGAAATTCCTAACATCTGTGGGGAACTCTGACGAAGAAAAAACCCACACATGCCCAGAATCAAGTCGACGCATGCTCGGAAGCATTGAACTTCATTTTTCTCGGCTCGTCTGAGTGTTTTACGTCACCGCGTTTTGGACGGTCGGAATTTAGTCTGACAGTGTGTAAGCAAGACAGCTTGAACGGAATTCCGATGAAAAATTCCATCGGATTTTAGACCATCGGATACTCCGATCGTGTGTACAGGGCATTAGTCTTTGTATTGCTCCATCCTGCAAAGTTCTGGGCACTGTTTCCAGCCTAGAAGAATCACACGTCTGCTGTAGTGTACACACACTGCCATCTGGCCATTTAAAGTAATGATCAGCTTCTCTCCTTGCTTTGGTGACCTGTTCTAAAAGTAGTTACCCATTACATAAGTACTGGAATTTTGGGCATTATTAAATACAAATTCATGTAATATAACGTTTTACATTTTGAAGGTGTTAAAAATCACCCACTCCAGACCATTTTCTGATGAAGCAGCTGCAAATACGCAACCAAATTTTCTGACACTCTTAGGGTTCTTTCACACGGAACGGATCCGTAATGATCCGCCCCGTGAAGCTCTGCTTGCTCAGCGAGGATCGCTCCGTTGATCGGCGGATAACAGGGCGGTACCCGCACACTGTGCAGGGACCGCCCTGTCAGATCTCCGCTCTCCCCTATGGGGATCCCCTATGGGGGGATCGAATGAACAAGGACAGTCTGTCCGTGTTCATCCGATCCGATCCACAGACGGATGGAAAAATAGGGTTTTCCTCCGTCACACTTTGGTGGATCGGAGCGGGTCGGATGTCAGCGGACCTGTCACCGCTGACATCCATGGCTCCATAGGAGTACATGGAGCATCCGTTCAGGTCCGCCTAAAAAACTGACAGGCGGACCTCAACGAACCGTCCGTGTGAAAGGGGCCTTACAGACTATTAGACATGTGCACACTGAAATATTTTGTCCGAAAAATGTATTTATTTAGTTACTCCCGAAATTCGTTTTTATTTATTTTGTTTCGTTAAAAAATGCATTCGTCTGAAAATCCGAATTATCTAAGGTCGAATCTGTCATTGAAGGCTTATGGTGTCTGTCGAATGTTCTAAGAAGATTCGACGGAGCAGCTAAACTGTACGACGCCGCAATCGTACATTTCCAGTCGAATGTTCCGCCTACAAGCTATAGAAGAATTCTAATGTTGTATGACACTAGTAATAATTATATTTATAAATTATTATTACTCGTCAACCAACATTCGAATTCTTCTATACCCTATGGGCCGAGCATTTGACCGGAAATGTACGATCGCGGCGTCGTACGGTTTAGCTGCTTGTCGAATCTTCTTAGAACTTTCGACAGACACCATAAGCCTTCAATGACAGATTCGACGTTTGTATGTTTTTTGCTGCTTCGTCGAATCTTCGTCGTTCATGTCGAATGGTCTATCCCAACACTGTCTCTATAATGTCAAATCTTTTCTCTCTATGTAGAATAATCTCGGACTAATAGAGTTAAGGTTAGGCACATTCGACCACAGGTTCGATAGACACAGATTGTTATTGTCAGCGTCATGTTGAATCTCCTATCTATATCGAACTGTTGTAGCAACGAAAACAAAAATAAAGCATTTTTTTATGTCGGATCTTTCGGATTTTGGATTCTGCACGTTCGTTTTCGTTTGTTAAAACGATAACGAAAATGCATTCAGATGAAAACGAATGCACATGTCTACAGACTATGCATTTATTGCACGTGCAGACCCTTCCCAGTCTTTCTTTTTCGTACATCACGGGACACAGAGCGACTTAGTCATTACTAATGGGTTATATAGATACCTTCAGGTGCTGGCACTGGCAACTTCCAAAACCGGAAGTACCCTCCCCTATATAAGCCCCTCCCATCCGGGAGCACCTCAGTTTTTTGCCAGTGTCTAAGGTGTTGGCCAAAGAGTAACATGTGTTTTCACTGGGCTTGCGTACAGGTTCTTTTACGGGCCTTAGTAAGCTGTTCCGGATCCCACCAAAAAAGCTTCATAGCTAAACGGTCGGTACCCGGGCCTTGCAACAGAAGAGCAAGGTTTTGCCTGTAATGCCTCTCTTAGGAGGGCTGGACCCTGGGATCCAGAGCTCTGGTCATACCCACGACCAAGATGTTTTCTGTGCAGGGTGCTATACAGGTCCAGGGGAGTGGAATCCTTGGGAACCCGGTCCCTGAAGGTTTAATTACAATGCCTGCCGTGATAGGTGAAGTTTGGGCTTCTGTGGACCAAACAAAGTCCTGCGGCGGGGAACAGGTAAGTGGGGGCCCCCAGGAACTTGGTTCTATTGGGGGACCCCCAAGCCTAATTTGTCTTTCTGTCTGTTACCTAACGGTATTCCCGCTAATATCTGTGTATGCCTGTAACTACTGGAAAATGTAAAATTTTAATAGTAGTCAAGAAAAAAAAAAAAAAAAGGACCGCGGTACCTGTGTTAAACCACTAGAGGCCGCTGTGGTCCATTTTTCTTGTCATGTGGATCTTTGGTTTTTTCAAGTCAAAAGATTCAGGCAGTTGGTAAGTTTCTCTGTGGGAATCCACTTCCTCTGCCCTGTTGCTGTGCTCATCCACCGCACAGGCCCTCCGGCAAAAAGGGCCCTGGCTCCTAGTCCCTGCTTGGTTTCAAAAAAGGCGCCAATGGCGCACGGGCGCGCGTGCGGGCGCGTGCACGCGCCTCCTATGAAAGGAAAGGGGCGGGGCGGGTGGATGACGCTCGATGCGCGGCGCGGCGCTTCTGCGCATGTGCAGGCGTCCCAGCATAGATAAAAGATACAGTACAAGTGTCAGCTGGATGCAAGCAGAGCTAGCAACAAAACGGTGGCACACAGAGGCGGTTGATGCAGGCATCCCCATAGAAAGACACTTTAGTGGACACCAGCTGGTATATAGCAGCAACTGTGTTAGACTATTACCAGCAAAATTGGTGTATGACGACGGGAATACCTCAGCTTTGTGCTTATAGGATATGTCGTCCAGACGCTCTGGAAATAAATCTTCCAAGAAGCGAAAGGGGTCTCCATCGGGCTCTGAGGATTTTGGGCATGCTTGTACTGCGCCAATCTCCCCTGAAATTTCAGAGGTCAGTAGCCGTAGGAACCCCGCAGGAGTACCTGGTGCTGCGGCTGTCCCCAGTCCACCTGCTCCTGTATATATAACAGAGGAGGTTTTTTCCTCAACTCTGGGAGGATTGGAAGAGAGATTAACAGCATTGATCGCTGCTTCCCTGTCACAGGGAAAGCGCGTCCGATCTCCGTCTCCTCCTTCAGAGTGCCTGTTAGTGGAGGAACAGTCCCACACAGAGATCGACCTACCTGAAGGGGATCAGGATGAGGTTGATTCAGTTATAGAGGAATCAACAGTGGAAGAACTTTTCTCAGCATCTCAGGCTGAAAGATTATGGGTTCAGTCTCTGACTAACATGGTCCGAACAGCATTTAAAATGCCTCTGGCGGAACCATCAACCACTACGGTTTCCTCGCTGGGGTCGCTGAAAGCTCCCCAGACTGTCTGTTCCTTCCCAATCCACCCTTTATTGGAAGGGCTTATTTACCAGGATTGGGAGCATCCTGATAAAATATTTACTCCCCCCAAGAGATTTCCAGTGATCTATCCCATGGAGGATAAGTTCATAAAAAAATGGAGGGTCCCTACAGTGGACGCAGCCATCTCTTGTGTGAATAAATCACTGACATGTCCAGTAGATAATGTTCCAATGTTCAAAGACCCAATAGATAAAAAATTGGAGTCTTTACTAAAATCTGCTTTCTCTACAGCAAGCATGGTGACACAACCTGCAGTAGCAGCGATTGGAGTCTGCCAAGCAGTGAAAGATCAGTTGAAACAAGTCTTAAGGGACTTACCAGATCAGCAGGCTCTTGCCCTAGCTGACCTACCTAGAGCCTTGTGTTTTGTGGTGGACGCCATAAAGGATACAATCCAACAGGCCTCCCACTTTACGCTGTCTGTAGTACATATGCGTAGGCTTCTATGGCTCAAAAACTGGTCTGCTGAAGCTCCCTGTAAGAAATTGCTGATTAGCTTCCCATTTCATGGAGAACGCTTATCTGGAGAAGATCTGGACAAATATATCCAGAAAACTTCTGCCGGTAAAAGTACACTCTTGCCGGTTAAGAACAAGGGTAGAAGTCCTTCTTTTAAGAGGCCTACTTCTCCAGTCCCTGGCACATCGGCTGTGAAACAGTTCCGACGGCCTCCGCGGTCAAATCCAGGGGGCAGAAATCAGGGACAATCACAGGGTAACAAGAAACCCTGGGTCAAGAGAGGTACAAAACCTCCCCCCAAGTCATGAAGGGTTGCCCCTACTCAATCGGGTGAGGGGAAGACTTCAGTTGTTCACAGAGACCTGGCGGGACACCATCAGAGACAGATGGGTGATCTCCGCAGTAAGTCTGGGATACAGGCTGGAGTTAAAACACATTCCTCCTGCCCATTTTATGAGGTCAAACGTGCCAAGCGATCCCCAGAAGAGAGGATCCCTCCTTCTGGCACTAGAACAACTATTGCTCCAAGGGTAATCATGAAGGTTCCCTTGGAAGAAAGCGGGTTCGGGTTTTACTCGAACCTTGTCACAGTCCCCAAACCAAATGGGGACGTGAGGCCCATATTAAATCTAAAAGGGCTAAACAAGTTCCTACATATCAAGACTTTTTCGGATGGAGTCGATCCGATCGGTGGCCACCGCCCTACAAGGGCAGGAATGGTTAGCCTCGATCGACATAAGGGATGCTTATTTGCATATTCCCATCTGTCCGGCCCACCAGAAATTTTTACGCTTTGCAGTAGAAGGGCGCCATTTTCAGTTCAGAGCCTTGCCTTTCGGTCTGGCCACAGCACCACGAGTGTTCACAAAAATTCTGGCCCCACTATTGGCCAATCTAGGAACACAAGGTGTAACGATAATGGCAAATCTAGACGACTTGTTGCTGATAGACCACTCAGTGAAAAAAACTAGAAGTGGTCGTTCACAAGACAATCAAGTATCTGGAATCTCACGGTTGCATTATCAACCGAGACAAGTCAGCCCTAAAACCAGTCAAAAGTCTGGAATACTTGGGGGCTAAGACTGGATTCAAATCAGAGAAAGATTTTCTTACCTCCAGAGAAGGTGTCGTCTTTGAAAGATTTGACCCACCTAGTGGGTACAAAAAGAAAACCATCCATACGCCTGTGCATGAGGCTGCTGGGAAAAATGGTGGCTTCATTCGAAGCAGTACCCTACGGTCAATTCCATTCAAGGAACTTGCAGAGGGCGATACTGTCAGCCTGGAACAAAAAAGTTCAGGCTTTAGACTTACCAATGTCCCTGTCCCCTTCCGTTCGCAAGAGCCTCCATTGGTGGTTGGTGCCCCAGAATCTGGAAAAAGGGAAACCCTTCAGTCCGGTTTCTTGGAAGGTGGTCACTACAGATGCCAGCCTCATGGGCTGGGGGGAAGTACTGGAGCAATGGTCTCTCCAGGACAAGTGGTCAGAAGCAGAGAAGGCCCTGCCCATCAATCTCTTAGAGATACAAGCAGCCCGGTATGCCCTAGTAGCATGGACATCCAAACTCCAAGGGTCCCCTGTCAGAATTCAATCAGACAATGCCACAGCAGTGGCATATATCAATCACCAGGGTGGCACCAGGAGTCGTGCAGCCCAGAGGGAAGCGAATTGCATCCTGGAATGGGCAGAAAGATATGTCCCAGCCATATCCGCGGTTTTCATCCCAGTAGTGGAAAATTGGAGAGCGGACTTTTTAAGTCGCCAGCAATTATGCCCGGGGGAATGGTCTCTTCACCCCAAGGTTTTCCAGGCAATATGCCAGCGGTGGGGAACACCGGATGTAGATCTGCTAGCATCCAGATTCAACGCAAAGGTGGACAGATTTGTGTCTCGCACAAGGGATCCCCTAGCTTGCGGCTCGGATGCCCTAGTGTTCCCTTGGGATCAGTTCAAGCTGATATATGCATTCCCACCGCCACAATTGTTACCGCGATTAATCCGCAGAATCCGGGTAGAAAAGAAACCGGTGATTCTGGTGGCTCCAGCGTGGCCCCGAAGGGCATGGTACGCGGAGATTGTAAAAATGTCAGTGGGGAGTCCTTGGACCCTCCCACATCGTCCGGACCTGCTTTCACAAGGACCGATATACCACCCTTCCTTACCAGCCCTAGGTTTGACGGCCTGGCTATTGAAGCCCACATTCTAAAAAAGAGAGGGCTCTCTAATCCTGTGGTATCTACCATGATCAATGCCAGGAAGCCGGTATCCAGGCAGATCTATTATAGGATCTGGAAGGCGTACATCACGTGGTGTGAGGCCAAGAAATGGCATCCACGTAAGTACGTAATAGGTAGGATTCTGGACTTCCTACAGTGGGCTGTAGATAGGAAGCTTGCCTTGAGTACTATCAAGGGTCAGATTTCGGCCTTGTCAATATTTTTTCTAAGGCCCTTGGCTTTGCATTCATTAGTCAAAGCTTTCATACAAGGAGTGATGCGTATTAGCCCTCCGGTTAGTATTCCCATATGTCCATGGGACTTAAACCTGGTTCTGTTGGTTCTACAGAAACAACCATTTGAACCATTGCGGCACATTTCCTTGGTTCTGCTCACCAGGAAATTGATTTTCTTAGTAGCCATTTGTTCGGCTAAAAGAGTATCGGAATTAGCCGCCTTGTCCTGTAAGGAGCCATATCTGGTTGTCCATAAGGACAGAGTAGTATTACGTCCTCATCCAGCCTTTCTTCCTAAGGTGGTATCGAGGTTTCATTTGAACCAAGATGTGGTTCTTCCTTCCAAACCTAGCTCGGTAGAGGAAAAGTTATTGCATTCTTTGGATGTAGTAAGAGCAGTTAAAGCTTATCTTAAAGCCACTGCTCAGATTCGTAGAACGGATACTTTGTTTGTTCTGCCGGAAGGCCCCAGAAAGGGTCAGGCAGCATCAAAATCTACTTTAGCCAAGTGGATTCGACAGGTCATAATACGAGCCTATGGCTTGAAAAGGAGACCGCCTCCGTTCAAAGTTAGGGCGCACTCCACAAGAGCAGTTGGAACTTCATGGGCAGTGCATCACCAGGCCTCCCTGGCTCAAGTCTGTAAGGCCACAACATGGTCCTTAGTACACACGTTTACTAGATTCTACCAGGTAGACGTTAGAAGTCAGGAGGATGTCGCCTTTGGGCGCAGTGTGTTGCAGGCCGCAAAAGATCCTCATGCCTGATGGCGCCCAGCTTATGTATAGTGTATCCCTCCCCTCATTTGGCATTGCTTTGGGACGTCCCATTAGTAATGACTAAGTCGCTCTGTGTCCCGTGATGTACGAAAAAGAAAAAGGGATTTTTATAACAGCTTACCTGTAAAATCCTTTTCTTGGAGTACATCACGGGACACAGAGCTCCCACCCCTCTTTTTGGGACACTTATTGCTTTGCTACAAAACTGAGGTGCTCCCGGATGGGAGGGGCTTATATAGGGGAGGGTACTTCCGGTTTTGGAAGTTGCCAGTGCCAGCACCTGAAGGTATCTATATAACCCATTAGTAATGACTAAGTCGCTCTGTGTCCCGTGATGTACTCCAAGAAAAGGATTTTACAGGTAAGCTGTTATAAAAATCCCTTTTTTCTGGAAGCAATTTGCATAATGCCATTGAACCATGAATTGTAAATTTGGCTCATATAAAACAACAAAAGGACCAAATTGAATAAACATGTCTTTTGAGGAAATTTAAAGGTTTTTGGGTGCCTCTAGGTGGCTATTGGGCATCCTTCTTAACCATGTGCCCCGTCCCGATATTGACATAAAAATAACTAGAACAGCTAATAATGGACTTTAAAGGCACGTATCATAAAATTCACAATTTAGTAGTAAACAAAAAATTATAATTCTGCAGGTACAAAACGTAACCACTTGCTGTCTGCCTCACGTACATATACGTCGGCAGAATGGCACGTGCAGGCAAAGCAATGTACAGGTCTGTTGCTTTGAATCTGCCGCCTAGCGGGCACGCGCTCACCCGCTGCGAGCTCCGTGCCCACGGACTCTATGTCCGCCGGTGTCCCGCGATCGTGTCACGGAGAGGCAGAACGGGGAGATGCCTTTGTAAACAAGGCATTTCCCTGTTCTGCCTAGTGACAGGACAGTGATCTACTGCTCTCTGAGATCGGGAGCAGTGATCAATGTCGTGCCACTGGTAGCCCAGCCCCCCCACAGTTAAAATCACTCCCTAGGACACACTTAACCCCTTCCTCGTCCCCTACTGGTTAACCCCCTCACTGCCAGTGTTATTTACACAGTAATCAGTGCATTTTTATAGCACTGATCTCTGTATAAATGACAATGGTCCCAAAATAGTGTCAAAAGTGTCCGATGTGTCCGTCGCAATATCGCAGTCACAATAGAAATCGTTGATCGCCACCATCACTAGTAAAAAAAAATTATAATAAAATGCCATAAAACTATCCCCTATTTTGTAGACACTATAACTTTTGCGCAAACCAATATACGCTTATTGCAATTTTTTTTACCAAAAATATGTAGAAGAATACATATTGGCCTAAACTTTTTGTTTCAAAATTGTCGCTCTTTTTTTGTTTATAGTGTAAAAAATAAAAACCGCAAAGGTGATCAAATACCACCAAAAGAAAGCACTATTTGTGGGAAAAAAGGACGTCAATTTTTTTTGGGAGCCACGTCGCACGACGCGCAATTGTCAGTTAAAGCGATGCAGTGCCGAATCACAAAAAAATGGCTCGGTCATTGGGCAGCCAAATCCTCCGGGGCTGAAGTGGTTAATAGAAAATACACAAGACATTTAAAATGACATAGGAATTCCTGTGATTCCCCTAACGGATATAGTACCAATATAACTGTATGAAATACACATTCGATGTATCCGAATACACAATCCTTGAACTTGGGGATATCACTAGTCCTCATATGTACACAACAGTTCTGCTCAACATGTTTCACGACCTCAAAGTCACTTCTTCAGGAGCTTGAAATGTCTATTTAAATAAGAACATATTCTGATTAGAAACAAAGATAAAGTCACAATAACAACAATGGTAGTAACCTGTATAATAGCAACACTCACTAGCACTGGAACATGTTTAGTGGTATATGCCATATAAATTTATATGGTGAGGCACACTTTGGCATATTCACCTCAGGTGCTAGAAGACCTTGTCTAGGCCCTGATTACCAATATACTTGAAGGCACCACAAGGTGTCTGCCCTTTGGCACTATTATTAGATTGATTACCTCTGATCAACTTGTAGGTTCACATTAAAGTATATCTAAACTCAAAAACAAAATGTAATATATTGCACATTACTAGTCAGTAGATGCGGTGGCTATATTCATTTTCATTTATTTTAGGCTTTTTTTTTTTGAGGTTGACTATTCTGACAGTAACATACTTTCTGTCCTATGGTGGCTATGCTCACTCACTGCACTGTATCTATGGTGGAGCAAAAAATGTACTTGACCTGAACAAAGGAAATTAATGCAGCCACCACACAGAATGACTGACTGGTATATGCAATATGTTACATTGCAATGTGCAGTGTCTGGTAGAGTGCACTTTAGCATGGAACAATAAGTGTCAGTCCTTTATTTTCCATATATGGAAAAGATTTTGTGGCAGTAAAGAATTTAGGACAGCTACTGTCCTTAAAAAAACATTTGTACAGTGCATTGAAAAAGTATTAACACCCCTTGAAATTTTCCACATTTTGTCATGTTACAAGTTACAACCAAAAACGTAAATAATTGTGAAGTGGAAGGAAAATAGTAAATGGTTTTCTAAATAAATATGTGAAAAGTGTGGGGTACATTTGTATTCAGCCCCCCTGAGTCAATACTTTGTAGAACCCCCTTTCACTGCAATTACAGCTGCAAGTCTTTTTGGG
The DNA here is from genome assembly GCA_029206835.1 of Rana muscosa. Taxonomy (NCBI): domain Eukaryota; kingdom Metazoa; phylum Chordata; class Amphibia; order Anura; family Ranidae; genus Rana; species Rana muscosa. Next base: position 291,806,476 of record CM055123.1, on the reverse strand, counting down.
GATGTCTCTACCAGCTTTGCACATCTAGAGAGTGATATTTTTGTCCATTCTTCTTTGCAAAATATCTCAAGCTCTGTCAGATTGGATGGAGAGCGTCTGTGAACAGCAATGTTCAAGTCTTGCTGCAGATTCTTAATTTAGGTCTGGACTTTGACTGGACCATTCTAACACATGAATATGCTTTGATCTAAACCATTCCATTGTAGCTCTGGCTGTATGTTTAGGATTGTTGTTCTGCTGGAAGGTGAACCTCCGCCCCAGTCTCAAGTCTTTTGTAGACTCTAACAGGTTTTCTTCTAAGATTGCCATGTATTTGGCTCCATCATTCTTCCCATCAACTCTGACCAGCTTCCCTGTCCCTGCTGAAGAAAAGCATCCCCACCACATGATGCTGCCACCACCATGTTTCACGGTGGGGATGGTGTGTTCAGGGTGATGTGCAGAGCTAGTTTTCTACCACACATAGCGTTTTACTTTTAGGCCAAAAAGTTAAATTTTGGTCTCATCTCACCAGAGCACCTTCTTCCACATGTTTGCTGTGTCCCTCACATGGCTTCTCGCAAACTGCAAACAGAACTTCTTATGGCTTTCTTTTAACAATGGCTTTCTTCTTGCCACTCTTCCATAAAGGCCAGATTTGTGGAGAAGCACGACTAATAGTTGTCCTGTGGACAGATTCTCCCACCTGAGCTGTGGATCTCTGCAGCTCCTCCAGAGTTACCATGGGCCTCTTGGCTGCTTCTCTGATGAATGTTCTCCTTGCCCGGCCCGGTCAGTTTAGGTGGACAGCCATGTCTTGGTAGGTTTGCAGCTGTGCCATACTCTTTCCATTTTCAGATGATGGATTGAACAGAGCTCTGTGAGATGTTCAACGCTTGGCATATTTTTTATAACCTAACCCTGCTTTATACTTCTCCACAACTTTATCCCTGACCTGTCTGGTGTGTTCCTTGGCCTTCATGTTGATGTTTGTTCACTAAGATTCTCTAACAAACCTCTGAAGGCTTCTCAAAACAGCTGTATTTATACTGAGATTAAATTACACACAGGTGGACTCTATTTACTAATTAGGTGAGTTCTGAAGGCAATTGGCTCCACTAGATTTTGGTTAGGGGTATCAGAGTAAAGGGGGCTGAATACAAATGCCCCCCACACTTTTCACATATTTATTTGTAAAAAAAATTTGAAAACCATTTATAATTTTCCTTCCACTTCACAATTATGTGCCGCTTTGTGTTTGTCTATCACATAAAATCCCAATAAAATACATTTACATTTTGCATACCACCACTCCTTTCCCTTCTATGAGTGCCCTTCCAGCTTTACAAACCTACCCAAGAGGCAACATCCCAGCCGGCATCCAGCATAAGAAGGAAAAGGCAGTCTGTAAACTCACAGAGTGCCACTCTGCATTACAGTGCTTTGCATGCCTCTCATGTCACTCATTCTGGTGACATGAGAGGCTTGCAAAGTGGTGCTATCTGTTTTGCCTGCGTTCCAGTGCGGAGCTGTGAGGGAAACCGCAGACATGCTGCATAATCTCCCACAGCTCCACACCGGACATCGCACCTCCATTTTTTGGTGTGAAGAATACACATGGGAAACCATTTTTTTTCTGTGTGTCTTGCGGAGACATGCAGTTTTCTGCTGCAGAAAACCACAGGTCTCGGCAGATGGTGTGAAAGAGCCTTATCATTTTTGTAGCCACAGCCTGGGTAGGAAAGCCTGTCCCCTACTGTAGAACAGAACCCCTGTCTCTGTGTGGAAGAAGTGGTTTCTATGCAAAGATCTAGCATGTCCTCTGCTCAGTCAGACCTATAGTTCTGCAGTAAGCAAAGGCTTTTCAAATCAGGCCGTGGCTCGTTTCAAAAGAAAATGACAAGAACAATACAGTCCTGAGGGAAGTTATACATGTTCCTCACTTTACCAGAAAATACATTTTTATTGCCAGTTGTATCTTTATTTGGGGGGAACCCCACTCACTTTCTCTTTTGCCTGACACCCATTAAATGAACAGGATGAGGAGAACTGATCTACACTGTTCAAATTGGGGGGGGGGGGTGAGTAATGCAGGAATCAGGTAGGTCAGTGTAGTGGTCAGTATAGGAATCAGGTAGGTCAGTGTAGTGGTTAGTATAGAAGTCAGGTAGGTCAGTATAGGAATCAGGTAGGTTCAGTGTAGTGGTCTGTATATGAATCAGGTAGTTTAGTGTAGTGGTCAGTGTAGTGGTCAGTAGAGGAATCAGGTAGGTCAGTGTAGTGGTCAGTATAGGAATCAGGTAGGTCAGTGTAGTGGTTAGTATAGAACTCAGGTAGGTCAGTATAGGAATCAGGTAGGTTCAGTGTAGTGGTCTGTATATGAATCAGGTAGTTTAGTGTAGTGGTCAGTGTAGTGGTCAGTAGAGGAATCAGGTAGGTCAGTGTAGTGGTCAGTATAGGAATCAAGTAGGTCAGTGAAGTGGTCAGTGTAGGAATCAGGTAGGTTCAGTGTAGTGGTCAGTATAGGAATCAGGTAGGTCAGTGTAGTGGTTAGTATAGAACTCAGGTAGGTCAGTATAGGAATCAGGTAGGTTCAGTGTAGTGGTCTGTATAGGAATCAGGTAGTTTAGTGTAGTGGTCAGTGTAGTGGTCAGTAGAGGAATCAGGTAGGTCAGTGTAGTGGTCAGTATAGGAATCAAGTAGGTCAGTGAAGTGGTCAGTGTAGGAATCGGGTAGGTTCAGTGTAGTGGTCAGTATAGGAATCAGGTAGGTTAGTGTAGTGGTCAGAGTAGGAATCAGGTAGGTCAGTGTAAGGATAAGGTTGGTCAGTGTAGTGGTCAGTGTAGGAATTAGGTAGGTTAGTGTAGTGGTCAGTGTAGGAATCAGGTAGGTTAGTGCAGTGGTCAGTGTAGGAATCAGGTAGGTCAGTGTAGTGGTCAGTGTAGGAATCAAGTAGGTTAGTGTAGTGGTCAGTGTAAGAATCAGGTAGGTTAGTGCAGTGGTCAGGTATGTCAGTGTAGGAATCAAGTTGGTCAGTACTACTGTACTAGTGGAAGGGACTCAGGTAGTGCTAAAAGTCTGGCATATAAAATAGTTTACCACTTGCCATTAAAAAAAAAAAAAATGTCCTCGAATTTCATTTGAAAAATCTGGTCACCTTAAGCTAAGGGGCCTTAGCAAAAAAAGTTTTCAAGTCATTGGAAGAAGGAATCTGGCTACTATAAGTAACTATTTATTTATTTTCCAACTTTTGACTACTTTAGTAGTGTAACATTATATTCTTGTTTGTTTTCTGTGTTGTCCAGAGACTCTGGCAGTACTGACTTCCATCGTAAGACTCCAGACACCATCACAGACTGGAATGCCGGGGCCGTATGTTTGGGTCAGAGTGGATTTGGCCTGTCTCCTCCTGTCTCTCTTCGGGTCTTCCAGCCGTTCTTTGTGGATCTCACTCTCCCGTACTCCGTAGTGAGAGGAGAAACTTTCACTCTTAAAGCCTCTGTGTTTAACTATCTCAAACAGTGCATCAAGGTTAGTCAGATTGAAATAATGTGAATGTTATTAATCTATTTATTCTCAGACTTGCATTCATTAGGCTGGGTTCACATATGAGCACAAAGCGGCTCACAGCAGGAATCCGGTGCGTCCCGGTTCACCGTAAACAAAGAAAAAAACTGCGCTAAAGGATTATATAAGCTCAAAGGCAGCAATAATAGTGGTATAAACACAAAACAACATAGACAAAAAGATTGCGCCAATAATAAATTGATGAACAAATAAATTAAAAGATGTCCAGGGGCTGGGTTGTGCGAAGCACTCACAATCCACCAATTCCCAGCCTTTAACAAGACTGGATAAGACACAGGGAGTGTAGTCTGATGTTAACTATATTACACCAAAACCCAGACTAAATAAAATCATACATATGACTAAGGATTAATCAATGATGGGGTTGACCACACAGATAATAATAATAGCAATTGAACAGGAAAATATTCACCAATATTATAATACAGATGTAAATTGTCCAGGGGCTGGTTTGTGTAAAACACCACACAGCACACTTGATTTCAGACCCCAAAAATTAATAAATGAGCAGTCTGTAATTAGCTATAGGTCAGACCCAGACCTGGTTAGATTAACAGTCCTATATGTGGCTAGTGGATCTCCGAAGATAGGATTCAAAGACACAGATGAAAATGCCAGCAGCACCCAGTGATCTCACAGACTGACAGTGCCCTCCACCACACAGATTGCCAGCTTACCAGAGTTAAGCCCACGAAAAACGATCGGCTGTAACCCAGCCGCGGCCTTTAGATGGATGAACCAGGATCTGAGGATAGCATACAGCCCCGCCCTGGTTCACCGTTTCAGGTCTGATTTCAGCCCGAATTTTTGTCTGAATTCGGACCTGAAACGGACCAAAATAAACACAGGGCTCCTTGTGCAAAGAGAATCGGTCGCAATCTCCTGCTGTGCAAATTGGATGCGGCGAAACCCGCATCCATCTCGAACTAGTGTGAACCCAGCCTTAAGGCTTTGCCAACACAGGCTTCTACTTGTAAATGATAATTTAGGGGGCAATTTACAGAGCTTTCCGCAAGCTTCATACCGCTTTCCTGAAGTGGTGTAGGAATGCACACTCAGCCCTGGTTCACACCAGTGTGATTTGTCATGCAATTTATAAAGGAGAAAAAAACTGCCCTAATAACCAGATTCACATTGTAAGAGCATCAACTCTCCAGTGAGATATGGGCACAGTACAGAAATAGTAAGCTTTAACAGAGTCGCCCTACTGCGCTAATGCAATTTGAATAAATACACCAAATGAAAAGTGATCCAATAAAGTCCTTAAAGAAGAGTTCCACCCAAAAATGGAACTTCTGCTTTTTGGATTCCTCCCCCCCCCCCCTCCGGTGTCACATTTGGCATCTTTCAGGGGGGAGCAGATACCTGTCTAATCCAGGTATTTGCTCCCACTTCCAGCGCAGAATCCGCAGCGATCTACACCATGTCCGGCCTCTTCTCCGTCCCCCCCCCCCCCCGCTGTCTTCTGGGAGACACACAGGTACAAGAAGATAGCAAGGACCACTCAGAACGTGCAGCTTAACTCTCGCGCATGCGCAAAATGGAACCAGGCTGTGAAGCCGCAAGGCTTAAATGGTCAAATGCGCTTGTTCAATCCCTTTCAATAAGATGATTCCAGGCACCAGGCACGTATCCAATCAGGATTGGTCCATCAGCATAAAGAATATGGTGGAAGATAAAAAAATATGCGCCCATAGCGTAATTAAAAAAATATATATTTAAAAGACGTGATAGCAAGCAGCACAACACTTTCAAAAGGATCCTCACTTTTGTTGCTCTTCTGAACAAAACTTTTTTATCTGAAAAAGTTTTGTTCAGAAGCGCAACAAAAGTGTGGATCCTTTTGCAAGTGTTGTGCCGCTTGCTATCAAGTCTTTTAAATATATATTTTTTTAATTACGCTATGGGCGCATATTTTTTTATCTTCCACCATATTCTTTATGCTGATGGACCAATCCTGATTGGATACGTGCCTGGTGCCTGGAATCATCTTGATGAAAGGGATTGAACAAGCGTGTTTGACCATTTATGTAATGGTCCACTTGATCTGGTAAGAGGCTCATCTATATGGTGTCACTTGATGGTGGATGCACAGAAAATTGGGAGTGTGGGGACACCCATATGAGAATTGGAATGTGGATTACATTTTTGAACCTTATTTTATACACACGTTTTTAGAACCTCTGCAGATTGGTTCTTATGGACTAATTTCATTTTGGCACTTTTTTGTCACTTTATATTTTGTGTAAATTTATTTGTTTTTCACTTATTTATTGCATTGGTGTATCACTGAATCACTCGTTTTTTTTTGTTTTTTTTTTGATTTAGCGCTACTTTTTTGTATTTTTATTTTTTAATGTACACTTTATTTTATTTTATGATTGTATTTTTAACATATTTTTTGTTGACAGATTAAAGTCACGCTGGGGCCCACTGAGGAGTTACAGCAGACACCTTGTACAGACTGTACCTACAGCAGCTGCCTGTGTGCCGATGAGAGCAAAACCTTCTACTGGAACCTGAAAGCCACCAAACTGGGTGAGAAGGGATTTTCCGATCCAAGATTAGACATTGATTGTTTTGCCAGTATTGTTGATAAGTAATGGACAACAAATTCTCTAGTGAACCATGAGTAAACATAAAGTTACTATTTTTCATTCACATTAATCTACTAAGGCATTCTACCCATAAACAGAAAATGGTGGGACATTAGTGATGAGCCGAACACCCCCGGGTTCGGTTCGCACCAGAACCCGCGAACGGACCGAAAGTTCGTACGAACATTAGAACCCTATTAAATACAATGGATGCGAACGTTCGAATTCTAAAGTGCTAATTATAACGACTATTATGCATGTTATTGTCCTAAAAAGGGTTTGGGAACCCGGGTTCTGCACCAGGGGACATGTATCAATGCAAAAAGAAGTTTTAAAAACGGTCGTTTTTCGGGAGCAGTCATTTTAATGATGCATAAAGTGAAAAAAAAAAAGTCAAATATTCCTTTAAATATCGTACCTGGGGGGTGTCTAAAGTATGCCTGTGAAGTGCCATGTGTTTCCCGTGTTTAGAACTGTCCCTGCACAAAATGACACTTCTAAAGGAAAAAAAAGCCATTTAAAACTGCTTGCGGCTTTAATGTAATGTCTGGTCCCGGTAATATGGATGAAAATCTTTAAGAAAAATGGCATAGCTACCCCATGACCCCTACCCCAGCCCATTACCAGCCCCTTTGGGTCTTGTATGGATATTAAGGGGAACACCGCACACAAAATAAAAAAGGCCCTATATACTCTGAACAGCCGTATACAGGCGGTGCATACAAGACAGGGACTGTAGGTTTGTTCTTATGTAGAATGTGTTTGTAATTTTGAACAGGTACATTGTTTAAGTGTAGCTCCAGCCCAAAAATCTATTTTTAAACTTTTTGGAAAACATAGGTAAGGGTTATCACCCCTGTAACATTTGTTTTGCTGTCTGTGCCCCTGTTCAGAACATTTCACCTCACTTTCCGTCCCAATGACAACTGTTTTTGAAATGTGGTGTTTTTCTTGAAACAAGGATTGGTGATAAAGCATCAGTACAGAGGAGACACCTTTCTCCCATATTAATTCTTACAGGAGAGAATTTTCCTTCCTAGGGGTAGATTTCCTCTCACTTCCTGTTGTCTTCTTGCGTTTGCAAGTAGGAGTCGTTTGTAAGTTGGATGTTTGAAAGTAGGGACCTGCCGTATATACTCTGCAGAAATAGGCCCCTTAGTTGTTGGTGTTGGCACAACACTGTAAGCACTCACAGTTACTCTTGGTTGGTGCTGGAACGCCCTGCTGTCAACTATTATATCAGGAATTGTAATTACATATAATTGTTGAACAGTGGTAGTAAAAATTGGGCCTTTGATGGTGGTGCTGGTGCCACAACACTGTAAGCCCTGACAGTTACTCTTGGTGGGTGCAGCAATGGGCCCTGCTGTGAATTATTAGATCAAGAATTGTAATTGCATGCCCCTGTTGAACAGGGGCTGAAAAATTGGGCCTTTCGTGGTGGTGGTGGTGGTGGTGGTGTTGCCACAACACTGTAAGCCCTCAGAGTTACTCTGGTGGGTGCAGGAATGGGCCCTGCTGTGAATTATTAGATCAAGAATTGTAATTACATGCCCCTTTTGAACAGGGGCTGAAAAATTGGGCCTTTCGTGGTGGTGGTGGTGGTGGCGTTGCCACAACACTGTAAGCCCTCAGAGTTACTCTTGGTGGGTGCAGCAATGGGCCCTGCTGTGAATTATTAGATCAAGAATTGTAATTACATGCCCCTGTTGAACAGGGGCTGAAAAATTGGGCCTTAGGCACTGGTGGCACAACACTGCAACCCCTCACAGATACTGTACTTGGAGCACAGCAATGATCCCTGTTGCAAAGTATTGCTTCAAAAATTGTAATGACACGCCCCTGTTAAACAGGGGCTGAAAAATTGGGCCTTAGGCACTGGTGGCACAACACTCCAACCCCTCACAGATACTGTACTTGGAGCACAGCAATGAGCCCTGTTGCAAAGTATTGCTTCAAAAATTTTAATTACACGCCCCTGTTAAACAGGGGCTGAAAAATTGGGCCTTAGCCACTGGTGGCGGCACCCATAAACAAAAATGATCTTCCAAGCTATCATCATCAATCGTATCATTGAGGACTCGGAGGAGGAGGATAGCCAGTCAACATAACAGCACAGCACTCAGCATCAGCATCAGTCTTGAAGGGATGTGACATGTTAAAATCAATTAGTCTGTTATATCAGCATCAGGTGTGTGGTAGCTGGTGGTGATCCAAGACTGGTTCATCTTGATGAAAGTCAGTCGATCAACCGAGTCGGTGGACAGGCGCACCCTGTGATCCGTGACAAATCCTCCAGCAGCACTGAATGTGCGTTCCGAAAGAACGCTGGATGCAGGACAGGCCAGTAGCTCAATTGCATACTGTGCAAGCTCTGGCCAGTGATCCATCCTCAAGACCCAGTAAGCCAGAGGATTTTCGGTGGGGAAGGTGTCCAAGTCTGACCTTGCCCCTAGATATTCCTGCACCATGTTTATCAGACGCTGGCGATGGTTGCTGGAACCGATCATACTTTGGGGCTGCGGACTAAAGAATTGTCTGAACGCATCGGTCAGACGGCCACCTTCCCCACCGCTCCTTCTTTGACTGGCCGAAGCCTCAGCAACTCGTTGTCCAGGACCAGGAGTTTGTAACCTCCCAGTCTCTGGGAACGCGTTGCACAGACCTTTCTGCAAGGCCTCCCGGAGTTGTCTCATCCTCTGCTCCCTCTGCGACGGTAACATAAGGTCCGCAACCTTACCCTTGTACCGTGGATCAAGGAGAGTGGCCAGCCAGTAATGGTCCCTCTCCTTGATCCGAAGAATACGAGGATCCTTCCGCAGACTTTGCAGGATCAGGGAGGCCATGCAGCGTAGGTTAGCTGAGGCATTCGGTCCGGAGTCCTCTGGGTCACTAAGGACGACATGATCCGCAGCCACCTCCTCCCAGCCACGTACAAGTCCACTGGTTTCTTGGGACTGTAAATCATCCCTAAAAGACTGCTGCTGATGATGCTGAGTGCCAGCCTCCACCTCCATGCTGACACAATCCTCCTCCTCCTCTTCCTGTGCGATGGGTGGGACAGAAGGAACACTGTCTGGGTAAAGGGGGCCTTGAGAGGCAAGGAAGTCCTCCTCTTCCTGCCTCTGTTCTGCCTCAAGTGCCCTGTCCATTATTCCACGCAGCGTGTGCTCCAACAGGTGGACAAGAGGTACAGTGTCACTGATGCATGCACTGTCACTGCTCACCATCCTCGTGGCCTCCTCAAATGGTGCCAGGACAGTGCATGCATCCCTGATCATGCCCCACTGGCGTGGAGAAAAAAACCAAGCTCCCCTGACCCTGTCCTGGTGCCGTAGTCGCACAGGTACTCATTGATGGCCCTCTGCTGCGTGTGCAGCCGCTGCAGCATGGCCAACGTTGAGTTCCACCTGGTGGGCATGTCACATATAAGGCGGTTCTTGGGCAGGTTCAACTCCTTTTGCAGCTCAGCCAGGCGAGCACTGGCATTATAAGATCTGCGGAAATGCACACAGACTTTCCTGGCCTGCCTCAGGACATCCTGTAAGCCCGGGTACCTGCCCAAGAACCGCTGCACCACCAGGTTAAGGACGTGAGCCACACAGGGCACATGGGTCAGTTGTCCCTGTTGGAGGGCGGAGAGGAGGTTGGTGCCATTGTCGCAAACCACCATTCCTGGCTTAAGCTGACGTGGCGTCAACCACCTCTCGGCCTGGCCCTGCAGAGCAGACAGGACCTCTGCCCCAGTGTGGCTTCTGTCCCCCAAACACACCAGCGCAAGCACGGCATGGCATCTTTTTGCCTGCGTACTTGCGTAGCCCCTTGAACGGCTACGGAGCGCCGCTGGTTCAGAGGACAAAGCACAGGAAGAGGCCATGGAGGAAGAAGAAGAGGAGGGGGTGGAGGAGAGAGGTGTGTCACAACCAGTAGTAGCATTTTGGAGGCGTGGCGGTGGAACAACCTCCAACACTACTGCACCTTGTCCTGCATCCTTCCCAGCTGCCAAAAGAGTGACCCAATGGGCCGTGAAAGAAAGGTAACGTCCCTGTCCATGCCTGCTGGACCATGAGTTAGCGGTAATATGCACCTTACCGCTGACCGCCCTGTCCAGCGAGGCCAAGACATTGCCTTCCACATGCCGGTAGAGAGCCGGAATAGCCTTCCATGAGAAAAAGTGGCGTTTGGGAACCTGCCACTGAGGAACCGCACATTGCACAAACTCACGGAAGGGGGCCGAGTCTACCAACTGAAAAGGCAGCAGTTGAAGCGCTAGCAATTTAGCCAAGCTAGCATTCAACCGCTGGGCATGTGGATGGCTGGGAGTGAACTTCTTTTGATGGTCCAGCAGCTGGGGTAGGGAAATTTGCCTGCTAGAATCGGACGTCGGTGTACTGCTAGCAGAGTGGCCGCAAGTACTTGGCTGTGACACACCTAATTCTACACCTTCATTCCTCTCGGTGCATGTTTCAGAGAGGACTGAAGTTATAGTGGGGTTGGAGATCCCAGCTGATGCGGTGCAAGGAGAGGTCCGCTTTGTTCTTTGGTGTGGGTCTTTGAGGTAGGCTTGCCAACGAGCTGCATGGCAGGTCAACATATGTCTGGTCAGGCATGTGGTACCCAAGCGGCTGATGTTTTGGCCACGCGATATACGCTTGAGACATATGTTGCAAACAGCAGCTGTGCGATCTGATGCACTAGCCTCAAAAAAGGCCCACACCAAAGAACTTTTTGAATGACGGGCAGAGGCAGCGTCCTGCACAGGTGGAGCTCAGCGGTGTGATTCCGTCGGTGTACTGCCCTTACGCTGGCCACCAAAGGGCATCCTGCCTCGTTGGAGATGTGCCTCCTCCTCATCCTCCTCCTCCTCCTCTCTCCTCCTCCTCTCTCCTATTAGGCACCCACGTGGAGTCAGTGACCTCATCATCCCCTCCCTCCTCATCACTGGAGCCAATCTGGCAGTATGCTGCAGCTGCTGGAACATGACTGCCAGATTGGTGTCCTTCTTGAGCATCCCCTCTGTCTGCTCTCACGCTACTGCCTTCCTGTAGCTGGGTTTCATCATCAGACCCTTCGAAGCGCTGGGCATCCTCCTGGAGCATGTACCCAACACTGTGCTCAAACAGTTCGAAGGACTCCTCAGGAGGAGGACATGGTGGGTCTAGGGAAGGAGTGACTGATGATGAGTCTGACATTGATACCAGGGAAGAGGACGCTTTGGCAGCTGCTTTGCCAGTACCCTGAGCCTGGGTGAGAGAGGATGAGGAGGAGGAGGAGGGCTTGGTCATCCACTCTACCAAGTCTTCGGCATGATGTGGCTCAACATGTCCAGCTGCCGAAAAGAAGGACAAGCGTGTCCCATGGCCATGTGCTGATGACAATGCACCGCGTCCACGACCAGCACTGTTGCCCCCAGACACAGAGCCTGCTTGCCCTCTTTTATTGCCTCCTGACTGTCTGCCTCTCCTTGTTTGCCTTCCAGACATTCTAATAGATGGCCTGCAGGGAGATGGGAAAAAAGCAATAAGGGCTACCTTCAGGTGTCCTTCTCTGTCCCTTTACTTAAGGATTTCTAAATATGGTTGAGGATGATTGCTTTCGCACAGAATAGCACAACGACAATTTCCCTGACTGTCCAAAAAACAAGGATTTCAAAGATGGTTGATGAGGAATGCTTTAGCACAGTATAGCACAAGGAGAATTTCCCTCACTGTCCTTCCCTGTCCCTACAAACAAGGATTAGCACAGTGAAAGAAACTGACACTCACCCTACCTATAGTTTTCTGTCCCTAGAAAAAATGTTTTTTTAAAGATGGTTGATGATCAATGCTTTAGCACAGTATAGCACAAGGAGAATTTCCCTCACTGTCCTTCCCTGTCCCTAGAAACAAGGATTAGCACAGTGAAAGAAACTGACACTCTCCCTACCTATAGTTTTCTGTCCCTAGAAAAAATGTTTTTTTAAAGATGGTTGATGATCAATGCTTTAGCACACTATAGCACAAGGAGAATTTCCCTCACTGTCCTTCCCTGTCCCTAGAAACAAGGATTAGCACAGTGAAAGAAACTGACACTCTCCCTACCTATAGTTTTCTGTCCCTAGAAAAAATGTTTTTTTAAAGATGGTTGATGATCAATGCTTTAGCACAGTATAGCACAAGGAGAATTTCCCTCACTGTCCTTCCCTGTCCCTAGAAACAAGGATTAGCACAGTGAAAGAAACTGACACTCTCCCTACCTATAGTTTTCTGTCCCTAGAAAAAATGTTTTTTTAAAGATGGTTGATGATCAGTGCTTTAGCACAGTATAGCACAAGGAGAATTTCCCTCGCTGTCCTTCCCTGTCCCTAGAAACAAGGATTAGCACAGTGAAAGAAACTGACACTCTCCCTACCTATAGTTTTCTGTCCCTAGAAAAAATGTTTTTTTAAAGATGGTTGATGATCAATGCTTTAGCACACTATAGCACAAGGAGAATTTCCCTCACTGTCCTTCCCTGTCCCTAGAAACAAGGATTAGCACAGTGAAAGAAACTGACACTCTCCCTACCTATAGTTTTCTGTCCCTAGAAAAAATGTTTTTTTAAAGATGGTCGATGATCAATGCTTTAGCACAGTATAGCACAAGGAGAATTTCCCTCGCTGTCCTTCCCTGTCCCTAGAAACAAGGATTAGCACAGTGAAAGAAACTGACACTCTCCCTACCTATAGTTTTCTGTCCCTAGAAAAAATGTTTTTTTAAAGATGGTTGATGATCAATGCTTTAGCACACTATAGCACAAGGAGAATTTCCCTCACTGTCCTTCCCTGTCCCTAGAAACAAGGATTAACACAGTGAAAGAAACTGACACTCTCCCTACCTATAGTTTTCTGTCCCTAGAAAAAAATGTTTTTTTAAAGATGGTTGATGATCAATGCTTTAGCACAGTATAGCACAAGGAGAATTTCCCTCACTGTCCTTCCCTGTCCCTAGAAACAAGGATTAGCACAGTAAAACACACTGACACTCTCCCTACCTATAGTTTTCTGTCCCTAGAAAAAATGTTTTTTTAAAGATGGTTGATGATCAATGCTTTAGCACACTATAGCACAAGGAGAATTTCCCTCACTGTCCTTCCCTGTCCCTAGAAACAAGGATTATCACAGTAAAACACACTGACACTCTCCCTACCTATAGTTTTCTGTCCCTAGAAAAAATGATTTTTTAAAGATGGTTGATGATCAATGCTTTAGCACAGTATAGCACAAGGAGAATTTCCCTCACTGTCCTTCCCTGTCCCTAGAAACAAGGATTAGCACAGTGAAAGAAACTGACACTCTCCCTACCTATAGTTTTCTGTCCCTAGAAAAAATGTTTTTTTAAAGATGGTTGATGATCAATGCTTTAGCAGACTATAGCACAAGGAGAATTTCCCTCACTGTCCTTCCCTGTCCCTAGAAACAAGGATTAGCACAGTGAAAGAAACTGACACTCTCCCTACCTATAGTTTTCTGTCCCTAGAAAAAATGTTTTTTTAAAGATGGTTGATGATCAATGCTTTAGCACAGTATAGCACAAGGAGAATTTCCCTCACTGTCCTTCCCTGTCCCTAGAAACAAGGATTAGCACAGTGAAAGAAACTGACACTCTCCCTACCTATAGTTTTCTGTCCCTAGAAAAAATGTTTTTTTAAAGATGGTTGATGATCAATGCTTTAGCACACTATAGCACAAGGAGAATTTCCCTCACTGTCCTTCCCTGTCCCTAGAAACAAGGATTAGCACAGTGAAAGAAACTGACACTCTCCCTACCTATAGTTTTCTGTCCCTAGAAAAAATGTTTTTTTAAAGATGGTTGATGATCAATGCTTTAGCACACTATAGCACAAGGAGAATTTCCCTCACTGTCCTTCCCTGTCCCTAGAAACAAGGATTAGCACAGTGAAAGAAACTGACACTCTCCCTACCTATAGTTTTCTGTCCCTAGAAAAAATGTTTTTTTAAAGATGGTTGATGATCAATGCTTTAGCACAGTATAGCACAAGGAGAATTTCCCTCACTGTCCTTCCCTGTCCCTAGAAACAAGGATTAGCACAGTGAAAGAAACTGACACTCTCCCTACCTATAGTTTTCTGTCCCTAGAAAAAATGTTTTTTTAAAGATGGTTGATGATCAATGCTTTAGCACACTATAGCACAAGGAGAATTTCCCTCACTGTCCTTCCCTGTCCCTAGAAACAAGGATTAGCACAGTAAAACACTCTGACACTCTCCCTACCTATAGTTTTCTGTCCCTAGAAAAAATGTTTTTTTAAAGATGGTTGATGATTAGTGATGAGCCGAACACCCCCGGGTTCGGTTCGCACCAGAACCCGCGAACGGACCGAAAGTTCGAACGAACATTAGAACCCTATTAAATACAATGGATGCGAACGTTCGAATTCTAAAGTGCTAATTATAACAACTATTATGCATGTTATTGTCATAAATAGGGTTTGGGAACCCGGGTTCTGCACCAGGGGACATGTATCAATGCAAAAAGAAGTTTTAAAAACTGTCGTTTTTCGGGAGCAGTCATTTTAATGATGCATAAAGTGAAAAAAAAAAAGTCAAATATTCCTTTAAATATCGTACCTGGGGGGTGTCTAAAGTATGCCTGTGAAGTGCCACGTGTTTCCCGTGTTTAGAACTGTCCCTGCACAAAATGACACTTCTAAAGGAAAAAAAAGCCATTTAAAACTGCTTGCGCTTTAATGTAATGTCTGGTCCCGGTAATATGGATGAAATTCTTTAAGAAAAATGGCATAGCTACCCCATGACCCCCCCCCCCCCCCTACCCCAGCCCATTACCAGCCCCTTTGGGTCTTGTATGGATATTAAGGGGAACCCCGCACATAAAATAAAAAAGGCCCTATATACTCTGAACAGCCGTATACAGGCGGTGCATACAAGACAGGGACTGTAGGTTTGTTCTTATGTAGAATCTGTTTGTAATTTTGAACAGGTACATTGTTGAAGTGTAGCTCCAGCCCAAAAATCTATTTTTAAACTTTTTGGGAAACATAGGTAAGGGTTATCACCCCTGTAACATTTGTTTTGCTGTCTGTGCCCCTGTTCAGAACATTTCACCTCACTTTCCGTCCCAATGACAACTGTTTTTGAAATGTGGTGTTTTTCTTGAAACAAGGATTGCTGATAAAGCATCAGTACAGATGAGACCCCTTTCTCCCATATTTATTCTTACAGGAGAGAATTTTCCTTTCTAGGGGTAGATTTCCTCTCACTTCCTGTTGTCTTCTTTCGTTTGCAAGTAGGAGTCGTTTGTAAGTTGGATGTTTGAAAGTAGGGACCTGCCGTATATACTCTGCAGAAATAGGCCCCTTAGTTGTTGGTGTTGGCACAACACTGTAAGCACTCAGTTACTCTTGGTTGGTGCTGGAACGCCCTGCTGTCAACTATTATATCAGGAATTTTAATTACATATAATTGTTGAACAGTGGTAGTAAAAATTGGGGCTTTGATGGTGGTGCTGGTGCCACAACACTGTAAGCCCTGACAGTTACTCTTGGTGGGTGCAGCAATGGGCCCTGCTGTGAATTATTAGATCAAGAATTGTAATTACATGCCCCTTTTGAACAGGGGCTGAAAAATTGGGCCTTTCGTGGTGGTGGTGGTGGTGGCGTTGCCACAAGACTGTAAGCCCTCAGAGTTACTCTTGGTGGGTGCAGCAATGGACCCTGCTGTGAATTATTAGATCAAGAATTGTAATTGCATGCCCCTGTTGAACAGGGGCTGAAAAATTGGGCCTTAGGCACTGGTGGCACAACACTACAACCCCTCACAGATACTGTACTTGGAGCACAGCAATGAGCCCTGTTGCAAAGTATTGCTTCAAAAATTGTAATGACACGCCCCTGTTAAACAGGGGCTGAAAAATTGGGCCTTAGGCACTGGTGCCACAACACTCCAACCCCTCACAGATACTGTACTTGGAGCACAGCAATGAGCCCTATGGCAAATTATTGCTAAAAAAATTGTAATTACACGCCCCTGTAAAACAGGGGCTGAAAAATTGGGCCTTAGCCACTGGTGGCGGCACCCATAAACAAAAATGATCTTCCAAGCTATCATCATCAATCGTATCATTGAGGACTCGGAGGAGGAGGATAGCCAGTCAACATAACAGCACAGGCACTCAGCATCAGCATCAGTCTTGAAGGGATGTGACATGTTAAAATCAATTAGTCTGTTATATCAGCATCAGGTGTGTGGTAGCTGGTGGTGATCCAAGACTGGTTCATCTTGATGAAAGTCAGTCGATCAACCGAGTCGGTGGACAGGCGCACCCTGTGATCCGTGACAAATCCTCCAGCAGCACTGAATGTGCGTTCCGAAAGAACGCTGGATGCAGGACAGGCCAGTAGCTCAATTGCATACTGTGCAAGCTCTGGCCAGTGATCCATCCTCAAGACCCAGTAAGCCAGAGGATTTTCGGTGGGGAAGGTGTCCAAGTCTGACCTTGCCCCTAGATATTCCTGCACCATGTTTATCAGACGCTGGCGATGGTTGCTGGAACCGATCATACTTTGGGGCTGCGGACTAAAGAATTGTCTGAACGCATCGGTCAGACGGCCACCTTCCCCACCGCTCCTTCTTTGACTGGCCGAAGCCTCAGCAACTCGTTGTCCAGGACCAGGAGTTTGTAACCTCCCAGTCTCTGGGAACGCGTTGCACAGACCTTTCTGCAAGGCCTCCCGGAGTTGTCTCATCCTCTGCTCCCTCTGCGACGGTAACATAAGGTCCGCAACCTTACCCTTGTACCGTGGATCAAGGAGAGTGGCCAGCCAGTAATGGTCCCTCTCCTTGATCCGAAGAATACGAGGATCCTTCCGCAGACTTTGCAGGATCAGGGAGGCCATGCAGCGTAGGTTTGCTGAGGCATTCGCTCCGGAGTCCTCTGGGTCACTAAGGACGACATGATCCGCAGCCACCTCCTCCCAGCCACGTACAAGTCCACTGGTTTCTTGGGACTGTAAATCATCCCTAAAAGACTGCTGCTGATGATGCTGAGTGCCAGCCTCCACCTCCATGCTGACACAATCCTCCTCCTCCTCCTCCTCCTCCTCCTCCTCCTCTTCCTGTGCGATGGGTGGGACAGAAGGAACACTGTCTGGGTAAAGGGGGCCTTGAGAGGCAAGGAAGTCCTCCTCTTCCTGCCTCTGTTCTGCCTCAAGTGCCCTGTCCATTATTCCACGCAGCGTGTGCTCCAACAGGTGGACAAGAGGTACAGTGTCACTGATGCATGCACTGTCACTGCTCACCATCCTCGTGGCCTCCTCAAATGGTGCCAGGACAGTGCATGCATCCCTGATCATGCCCCACTGGCGTGGAGAAAAAAAACCAAGCTCCCCTGACCCTGTCCTGGTGCCGTAGTCGCACAGGTACTCATTGATGGCCCTCTGCTGCGTGTGCAGCCGCTGCAGCATGGCCAACGTTGAGTTCCACCTGGTGGGCATGTCACATATAAGGCGGTTCTTGGGCAGGTTCAACTCCTTTTGCAGCTCAGCCAGGCGAGCACTGGCATTATAAGATCTGCGGAAATGCACACAGACTTTCCTGGCCTGCCTCAGGACATCCTGTAAGCCCGGGTACCTGCCCAAGAACCGCTGCACCACCAGGTTAAGGACGTGAGCCACACAGGGCACATGGGTCAGTTGTCCCTGTCGGAGGGCGGAGAGGAGGTTGGTGCCATTGTCGCAAACCACCATTCCTGGCTTAAGCTGGCGTGGCGTCAACCACCTCTCGGCCTGGCCCTGCAGAGCAGACAGGACCTCTGCCCCAGTGTGGCTTCTGTCCCCCAAACACACCAGCGCAAGCACGGCATGGCATCTTTTTGCCTGCGTACTTGCGTAGCCCCGTGAACGGCTACGGAGCACCGCTGGTTCATAGGACAAACCACAGGAAGAGGCCATGGAGGAAGAAGAAGAGGAGGGGGTGGAGGAGAGAGGTGTGTCACAACCAGTAGTAGCATTTTGGAGGCGTGGCGGTGGGACAACCTCCAACACTACTGCACCTTGTCCTGCATCCTTCCCAGCTGCCAAAAGAGTGACCCAATGGGCCGTGAAAGAAAGGTAACGTCCCTGTCCATGCCTGCTGGACCATGAGTCAGCGGTAATATGCACCTTACCGCTGACCGCCCTGTCCAGCGAGGCCAAGACATTGCCTTCCACATGCCGGTAGAGAGCCGGAATAGCCTTCCGTGAGAAAAAGTGGCGTTTGGGAACCTGCCACTGAGGAACCGCACATTGCACAAACTCACGGAAGGGGGCCGAGTCTACCAACTGAAAAGGCAGCAGTTGAAGCGCTAGCAATTTAGCCAAGCTAGCATTCAACCGCTGGGCATGTGGATGGCTGGGAGTGAACTTCTTTCGACGGTCCAGCAGCTGGGGCAGGGAAATTTGCCTGCTAGAATCGGACGTCGGTGTACTGCTAGCAGAGTGGCCGCAAGTACTTGGCTGTGACACACCTAATTCTACACCTTCATTCCTCTCAGTGCATGTTTCAGAGGGGACTGAAGTTATAGTGGGGTTGGAGATCCCAGCTGATGCGGTGCAAGGAGAGGTCCGCTTTGTTCTTTGGTGTGGGTCTTTGAGGTAGGCTTGCCAACGAGCTGCATGGCAGGTCAACATATGTCTGGTCAGGCATGTGGTACCCAAGCGGCTGATGTTTTGGCCACGCGATATACGCTTGAGACATATGTTGCAAACAGCAGCTGTGCGATCTGATGCACTAGCCTCAAAAAAGGCCCACACCAAAGAACTTTTTGAATGACGGGCAGAGGCAGCGCCCTGCACAGGCGGAGCTCTGCGGTGTGATTCCGTCGGTGTACTGCCCTTACGCTGGCCACCAAAGGGCATCCTGCCTCGTTGGAGATGTGCCTCCTCCTCATCCTCCTCCTCCTCCTCTCTCCTATTAGGCACCCACGTGGAGTCAGTGACCTCATCATCACCTCCCTCCTCATCACTGGAGCCAATCTGGCAGTATGCTGCAGCTGCTGGAACATGACTGCCAGATTGGTGTCCTTCTTGAGCATCCCCTCTGTCTGCTCTCACGCTACTGCCTTCCTGTAGCTGGGTTTCATCATCAGACCCTTCGAAACGCTGGGCATCCTCCTGGAGCATGTACCCAACACTGTGCTGAAACAGTTCGGGGGACTCCTCAGGAGGAGGACATGGTGGGTCTAGGGAAGGAGTGACTGATGATGAGTCTGACATTGATACCAGGGAAGAGGACGCTTTGGCAGCTGCTTTTCCAGTACCCTGAGCCTGGGTGAGAGAGGATGAGGAGGAGGAGGAGGGCTTGGTCATCCACTCTACCAAGTCTTCGGCATGATGTGGCTCAACATGTCCAGCTTCCGAAAAGAAGGACAAGCGTGTCCCATGGCCATGTGCTGATGACAATGCACCGCGTCCACGACCAGCACTGTTGCCCCCAGACACAGAGCCTGCTTGCCCTCTTTTATTGCCTCCTGACTGTCTGCCTCTCCTTGTTTGCCTTCCAGACATTCTAATAGATGGCCTGCAGGGAGATGGGAAAAAAGCAATAAGGGCTACCTTCAGGTGTCCTTCTCTGTCCCTTGAAACAAGGACTTTGACAGTGAAAGAAACTGACACACTCTCCCTACCTACAGTTTTCTGTCCCTAGAAAAAATGTTTTTTTTAAGCACAATTTAGCACAAGGAGAATTCACTCACTGTCCTTCCAGGTCCCTGGAAACAAGGACTTTGACAGTGAAAGAAACTGACACACTCTCCCTACCTACAGTTTTCTGTCCCTAGAAAAAATGTTTTTTTAAGCACAATTTAGCACAAGGAGAATTCACTCACTGTCCTTCCAGGTCCCTGGAAACAAGGACTTTGACAGTGAAAGAAACTGACACACTCTCCCTACCTACAGTTTTCTGTCCCTAGAAAAAATGTTTTTTTTAAGCACAATTTAGCACAAGGAGAATTCACTCACTGTCCTTCCAGGTCCCTGGAAACAAGGACTTTGACAGTGAAAGAAACTGACACACTCTCCCTACCTACAGTTTTCTGTCCCTAGAAAAAATGTTTTTTTTAAGCACAATTTAGCACAAGGAGAATTCACTCACTGTCCTTCCAGGTCCCTGGAAACAAGGACTTTGACAGTGAAAGAAACTGACACACTCTCCCTACCTACAGTTTTCTGTCCCTAGAAAAAATGTTTTTTTTAAGCACAATTTAGCACAAGGAGAATTCACTCACTGTCCTTCCAGGTCCCTGGAAACAAGGACTTTGACAGTGAAAGAAACTGACACACTCTCCCTACCTACAGTTTTCTGTCCCTAGAAAAAATGTTTTTTTTTAAGCACAATTTAGCACAAGGAGAATTCACTCACTGTCCTTCCAGGTCCCTGGAAACAAGGACTTTGACAGTGAAAGAAACTGACACACTCTCCCTACCTACAGTTTTCTGTCCCTAGAAAAAATGTTTTTTTTAAGCACAATTTAGCACAAGGAGAATTCACTCACTGTCCTTCCAGGTCCCTGGAAACAAGGACTTTGACAGTGAAAGAAACTGACACACTCTCCCTACCTACAGTTTTCTGTCCCTAGAAAAAATGTTTTTTTTAAGCACAATTTAGCACAAGGAGAATTCACTCACTGTCCTTCCAGGTCCCTGGAAACAAGGACTTTGACAGTGAAAGAAACTGACACACTCTCCCTACCTACAGTTTTCTGTCCCTAGAAAAAATGTTTTTTTTAAGCACAATTTAGCACAAGGAGAATTCACTCACTGCCCTTCCAGGTCCCTGGAAACAAGGACTTTGACAGTGAAAGAAACTGACACACTCTCCCTACCTGCAGTTTTCTGTCCCTAGAAAAAATGTTTTTTTTAAGCACAATTTAGCACAAGGAGAATTCACTCACTGTCCTTCCAGGTCCCTGGAAACAAGGACTTTGACAGTGAAAGAAACTGACACACTCTCCCTACCTACAGTTTTCAGTCCCTAGAAAAAATGTTTTTTTTAAGCACAATTTAGCACAAGGAGAATTCACTCACTGTCCTTCCAGGTCCCTGGAAACAAGGACTTTGACAGTGAAAGAAACTGACACACTCTCCCTACCTACAGTTTTCTGTCCCTAGAAAAAATGTTTTTTTTAAGCACAATTTAGCACAAGGAGAATTCACTCACTGTCCTTCCAGGTCCCTGGAAACAAGGACTTTGACAGTGAAAGAAACTGACACACTCTCCCTACCTACAGTTTTCTGTCCCTAGAAAAAAATGTTTTTTTTAAGCACAATTTAGCACAAGGAGAATTCACTCACTGTCCTTCCAGGTCCCTGGAAACAAGGACTTTGACAGTGAAAGAAACTGACACACTCTCCCTACCTACAGTTTTCTGTCCCTAGAAAAAATGTTTTTTTTAAGCACAATTTAGCACAAGGAGAATTCACTCACTGTCCTTCCAGGTCCCTGGAAACAAGGACTTTGACAGTGAAAGAAACTGACACACTCTCCCTACCTACAGTTTTCTGTCCCTAGAAAAAATGTTTTTTTTAAGCACAATTTAGCACAAGGAGAATTCACTCACTGTCCTTCCAGGTCCCTGGAAACAAGGACTTTGACAGTGAAAGAAACTGACACACTCTCCCTACCTACAGTTTTCTGTCCCTAGAAAAAATGTTTTTTTTAAGCACAATTTAGCACAAGGAGAATTCACTCACTGTCCTTCCAGGTCCCTGGAAACAAGGACTTTGACAGTGAAAGAAACTGACACACTCTCCCTACCTACAGTTTTCTGTCCCTAGAAAAAATGTTTTTTTTAAGCACAATTTAGCACAAGGAGAATTCACTCACTGTCCTTCCAGGTCCCTGGAAACAAGGACTTTGACAGTGAAAGAAACTGACACACTCTCCCTACCTACAGTTTTCTGTCCCTAGAAAAAATGTTTTTTTTAAGCACAATTTAGCACAAGGAGAATTCACTCACTGTCCTTCCAGGTCCCTGGAAACAAGGACTTTGACAGTGAAAGAAACTGACACACTCTCCCTACCTACAGTTTTCTGTCCCTAGAAAAAATGTTTTTTTTAAGCACAATTTAGCACAAGGAGAATTCACTCACTGTCCTTCCAGGTCCCTGGAAACAAGGACTTTGACAGTGAAAGAAACTGACACACTCTCCCTACCTACAGTTTTCTGTCCCTAGAAAAAATGTTTTTTTTAAGCACAATATAGCACAAGCACAAAACACACTGACACTCTCCCTACCTATCCTTCTCTTTCCCTAAACTAAAGGAATCCAGGTTAAGCAAGAAAGAAATAAAAGTCACTGTCCCTGCCTATGCTGCTCTATCCCTGCTCCGGAACACACTACACTAGGCCGCCGTGCTGGCGGCCTTTTATAGTGTGGGGCGTGTACTAAACACCCTCAGCAATAATTGGCCACAGGCATCCTGCCTGTGGCCAATCATTGCTCTCCTCGCTGCCGGCGCTGTGATTGGCCAAGCATGCGGGGTCACAGTGCATGCTTGGCCAATCACAGCGCCTGGATGACACTGCGATGGCGTAGTGCATTGTGGGCCGTTCGCGTCACTCGAATTTGGCGCGAACGGCCCAAATCGTTTGATCTTCGTCGAACGATCGAACAGCCGATGTTCGAGTCGAACGTATGTTCGACTCGAACACGAAGCTCATCCCTATTGATGATCAATGCTTTAGCACACTATAGCACAAGGAGAATTTCCCTCACTGTCCTTCCCTGTCCCTAGAAACAAGGATTATCACAGTAAAACACACTGACACTCTCCCTACCTATCCTTCTCTTTCCCTAAACTAAAGGAATCCAGGTTAAGCAAGAAAAAAAAATGTCACTGTCCCTGCCTATGCTTCTCTTTCCCTGCTCCGGAACACACTACACTAGGCCGCCGTGCTGGCGGCCTTTTATAGTGTGGGGCGTGTACTAAACACCCTCAGCAATAATTGGCCACAGGCATCCTGTGGCCAATCATTGCTCTCCTCGCTGCCGGCGCTGTGATTGGCCAAGCATGCGGGGTCACAGTGCATGCTTGGCCAATCACAGCGCCTGGATGACACTGCGATGGCGTAGTGCATTGTGGGCCGTTCGCGTCACTCGAATTAGGCGCGAACGGCCCAAATCGTTCGATCTTCGTCGAACGATCGAACAGCCGATGTTCGAGTCGAACGTATGTTCGACTCGAACACCGAGCTCATCCCTATGGGACATATTTATGGGGAGGCAGTAAATTTTTTTAGAATACGGCTTTGTGGAAATGTTGGTTTCGGTGGGTTCCTGAAATTTAACCACTTAAAGCGGAGCTCCGCCGTAAAAAAAGTATTAAAAGCCAGCAGCTACAAATACTGCAGCTGCTGACTTTTAATATTAGGATACTTACCTGTCCGGGAGTCCAGCGACGTCGGCAGCAGAAGACGAGCAATCGCTCGTCTCTCGGCTGCCCCCACCACCATCATGGGTGAGGGAATCAGGAAGTGAAGCGTTGCGGCTTCACTTCCCGGTTCCCTACTGCGCATGCGCGAGCAGCGCTGTGCGTCTTTCTTTGGCCCCCGCTGTGTTCTGAGAGCCGTGTGTTTCCCAGAACACAACGGGGGGGGGGGGACTGGGAAGTGACGCACTACCCGCAGTCTACCCGCAGTGTGGATTCCCAGAAGTGGGTGCAAATACCTGTCTTAGACAAGTATCTGCACCCCCCTCCCCCTGAAAGGTGCCAATTGTGGCACCTGGAGGGGGGGAGGAATCCGATGAGCGGAAGTTTCACTTTAGGGTGGAGCTCCGCTTTAAGGACTGAGCCTCTTTCTGCAATTTGGTGTTTACATGTTAAAATCATTTTTTTTATATAGAAAACTACTTAGAACCCCCAAACATTATATATATGTTTTTTCAAACACCCTAGAGAATAAAATGGCGGTCGTTGCAATACTTTCTGTCACACCGTATTTGCGCACAGGTCTTACAAGGGCACTTTTTTGAAAAAAATAAAATTTTGCATTAAAAAATAAGACAACTTTAAAGTTAGCCAAGTTTTTTTTTATATTGTGAAAGATAATGTTACGCCGAGTAAATGGATACCCAAGATGTCACGCTTCAAAATTGCGACCGCAATTAGAATGGCGACAAACTTTTACCCTTAAAAATCTCCATAGGTGACCTATAAAAAATTCTACAGGTTGCATGTTTTGAGTTATAGAGGAGGTCTAGGACTAGAATTATTTCTCTCGCTCTAATGATCGCGGTGATACCTCACATGTGTGGTTTGAACACTGTTTTCATATGCGGGTGCTACTCACGTATGCCTTTGCTTCTGTGCGCAAGCTCGTCGGGATGGGGCGCTTACAAATATTTATTTTATTTTTCTTATTTATTTTAATAAAAAAAAAAAAAAATTTAACACTGTCTTTAAAAAAAAAAAATGGGTCACTTTTATTCCTATTACAAGGAATGTAAAGATCCCTTGTAATAGAAAAAAAAACACGACAGGACCTCTTAACCACTTCCCTACCCAGCCATAGTCAAATGACGTCCACAGATGGGATCTCCCATCCTGGGTGAAGGTCATATGACGTCCTCAGCTTTGTGGGGGGATATCTGAATGATGCCTGCAGCTAGAGGCATCATTCAGATATCCTTTTGTTGTGCCGGCGATTCTGTGCACCATAAGAACAATCATAGCGGCGGTTCCGCCGCTTGATCGTTCTTATAGGCTGCGGGAGGGGACATCCCCCCCTCCCGCCGCCATCCGGTGCTTCTCCAGGCTCTCCTGTGCGCGGGGGACCCGGAGAGAATCGTCCGGCACCGGTGGTGGGTCACGTGACAAGCATAGAGATGACTGGTGACCAGATGGTCACCAGTCATCTCTATGACTGTCGGAGGCCCGGGCGCGATGTGATGACGTCACGTCCGGTTCCTCAGATGTAAACAAAGCCGCCATTGCGGTTAGTAAACATGAGATCAGTGAAATTTTTTTCACGATCTCATGCTTTCCAGCCTGGAGAAGAGATGTGGAGTCTTATTGACCCCACATCTCTCAATAAAGAGGACCTGTCACACACATTCCTATTACAAGGGATGTTTACTTTCCTTGTAATAGCAATAAAAGTGATCAAAAAAATAAATAAATAAGTAAAATAAGTGTAAAAAAAAAAAAAAAAAATAAGTAAAAAAAAAAAAAATAATAAAAAAAATGAAAACGCCCCTGTCCCCGGTAGCTCGCGATCAGAAGCAAACACACACGTAAGTCCCGCCCACATATGTATACGCCGTTCAAACCACATATGTGAGGTATCGCGGCGTGCGTTAGAGCGAGAGCAACAATTCTAGCACTAGACCTCCTCTGTAATTCTAACCTGGTAACCTGTAAAAAAAATTAAAGCGTCGCCTATGGAGATTTTTAAGTACCGAAGTTTGGCGCCATTCCATGAGTGTGCGCAATTTTAAAGCGTGACATGTTAGGTATCTATTTACTCGGCGTAACATCATCTTATATATTTTCCCAAAAAATTGGGCTTATTTTACTGTTTTGTTATTTTTTAATTCATGAAACCATTTTTTTTCCCAAAAAAAGGCGTTTGAAAAATTATTGCGCAAATACCGTGCAAGAAAAAAGTTGCAATGACCGTAATTTTATTTCCTAGATTGTCTGCTAAAAAACATATATAATGTTTGGGGGTTCTGAGTAATTTTCTAGCAAAGAATGATGAGTTGTACATGTAGGAGAGAAGTGCCAGAATAGGCCCAGTATTGAGGTGGTAAAAAAAGCCCGGAGTTAAAGTGGCTAAATATGAGATGTGGGGTCAAAAAGACCTCAGATCTCATATTTACACTAAAATGCAATAAAAAAAATTAAAAAAATTTGCTTGTTTGAAAAAAATAAAAAAATAAAATGTCCCTTTAAGAGCTATGGGCGGAAGTGAAGTTTTGACATCGCTTCCGCCCTGCAATGATATGGAGACAGATGGGGGCCACCTTCCCCTCGCTCATCTCCATACCTAACAGGAGAACAGATGCGATCGCCTCCGCCACTGCCGGCGGCTCAGGTAAGCGGAGGGCACAGGAGAGCGGTGGGAGAGGCGCCGCAGAGACCACTTTTACCTGAAACCGGACCGCTCACTGAAGAAGATTATACTGGCGTTATGGCAGCTAGCTGCTACTATAACAACGATATCCCTCTTCAAAGTGCCGACGTATATCGGCGTGAGCCGGTCCGGAACTGGTTAATAAAAGTGTTTTCAATTTTACCATAAGATTAATGTAATTTTCAGAGCCAGATTTATACTTTTTGCCCAACGAGGCAAGTTTTGTGTCACCACACTACTACTACAGTTGACTGGCTAGTTGCTGTATCACATTAGCAATATTAGATGTCATAGCCATACAAGGTAAAATATAAACATGTGCACTGCCGAAAAATTTGTTTGTTTTCTTTTCATTCGTTTTTGGGGGGGGGGGGGGTTCCGGGTCATTCGCTATGTTCGCAATTTGTAAATTCGTAAATTTGGCAATTCGTGAATTCGTAAATTTGACAATTCGAAAGAACGAAAATCTGAACATTTAAAAAAAATAACTAACTAATGAATTACTAACTATTAAATTATACTGTAGGTATTGGAATTTCCTTTCAAATTTGGCTGTTAGTGAACGTAACGAAAACAAATTTATCCGAAGTTACAAATTATCTGAAATAACAAATGCCACATCTAAAAAAATTAAACAGATTGAATTAATAATAAATAATAATAATAAAAAGTTATTATTGTTATTTATTATTATAAATTTGTTTCGATGCGGCATTCATTATTTCAGATAATTCGTAACTTCGGATAAATTCGTATTCGTTACTAATGATGAGCCGAACACCCCCGGGTTCAGTTCGCACCAGAACCCGCGAACGGACCGAAAGTTCGCACGAACTTTAGAACCCTATTAAATACAATGGATGCGAACGTTCGAAATCTAAAGTGCTAATTATAACGACTATTATGCATGTTATTGTCCTAAAAAGGGTTTGGAAACCCGGGTTCTGCACCAGGGGACATGTATCAATGCAAAAAGAAGCTTTAAAAACGGCCGTTTTCTGGAGCAGTCATTTTAATGATGCATAAAGTGAAAAAAAAAAGTCAAATATTCCTTTAAATATCGTACCTGGGGGGTGTCTAAAGTATGCCTGTGAAGTGCCACGTGTTTCCCGTGTTTAGAACTGTCCCTGCACAAAATTACATTTCTAAAGGAAAAAAAGCCATTTAAAACTGCTTGCGGCTTTAATGTAATGTCTGGTCCCGGTAATATGGATGAAAATGACATAGCTACCCCATCACACCCCCCCCCCCTTACCCCAGCCCATTACCAGCCCCTTTGGGTCTTGTATGGATATTAAGGGGAACCCCGCACACAAAATAAAAAAGGCCCTATATACTCTGAACAGCCGTATACAGGCGGCGCATACAAGACAGGGACTGTAGGTTTGTTCTTATGTAGAATCTGTTTGTAATTTTGAACAGGTACATTGTTTAAGTGTAGCTCCAGCCAAAAAATATATTTTTAAGCTTTTTGGAAAACATAGGGAAGGGTTATCACCCCTGTAACATTTGTTTTGCTGTCTGTGCAGTGTGCACCTGTTCAGAACAGTTCACCTCACTTTCCGTCCTAATGACAAATGTTTTTTGAAAATTTGGGGTTTTTATTGAAACAAGAATTGGTGATAAAGAATCAGTGTAGAGGAGACACTTTTTTTCCCATATTAACTCTTACAGGAGAGAATTTGCCTTCCTAGGGGTAGATTTCCTCTCACTTCCTGTTGTATCCTTCCGTTTGCAAGGAGGAGTCGTTTGTAAGTTGGATGTTTGAAAGTAGGGGCCTGCCGTATATACTCAGCTGAAATTTGCCCCTTACATGTTGGTGTTGCCACAACACTGTGAGCCCTCACAGTTACTCTTGGTGGGCGCATGAATGGGCCCTGCTGTGAATTATTAGATCAAGAATTGTAATTGCATGCCCCTGTTAAACAGGGGCTGAAAAATTGGGCCTTAGCCACTGGTGCTGGTGCCACGACACTGCAACCACTCCCAGATACTCTACTTGGAGTGCAGGAATGAGCCCTGCTGCAAAGCATTGCATAAAAAATTGTAATAACACACCCCTGTTAAACAGGGGCTGAAAAATTGGGCCTTAGCCACTGGTGGCGGCACCCAGAAACAAAAATGTTCTTCCAAGCTATCATCGTCAATCGGATCATTGAGGAGGAGGAGGATAGTCAGTCAACATAACAGGACAAACTCTCAGCATCAGCATCAGTCTTGAAGGGATGTGACATTTGAAAATAAATTAGTCTGTTATATCAGCTTCAGGTGTTTGGTAGCTGGTGGTGATCCAAGACTGGTTCATCTTTATGAAGGTCAGTCGATCAACAGAGTCGGTGGACAGGCGCACACTGTGATCCGTGACAAATCCTCCAGC
This sequence comes from Rana muscosa, assembly GCA_029206835.1. Lineage (NCBI taxonomy): Eukaryota > Metazoa > Chordata > Amphibia > Anura > Ranidae > Rana > Rana muscosa. The sequence goes on along the minus strand of CM055123.1, from coordinate 291,777,828 downwards.
AGCACTGAATGTGCGTTCTGAAAGAACGCTGGATGCAGGACAGGCCAGTAGCTCAATTGCATACTGTGCAAGCTCTGGCCAGTGATCCATCCTCAAGACCCAGTAAGCCAGAGGATTTTCGGTGGGGAAGGTGTCCAAGTCTGACCTTGCCCCTAGGTATTCCTGCACCATGTATATCAGACGCTGGCGATGGTTGCTGGAACCGATCATACCTTGGGGCTGCGGACTAAAGAATTGTCTGAACGCTTCGGTCAGACGGCCACCTTCCCCACCGCTCCTTCTTTGACTGACCGAAGCCTCAGCAACTCGTTGTCCAAGACCAGGAGTTTGTAACCTCCCAGTCTCTGGGAACGCGTTGCACAGACCTTTCTGCAAGGCCTCCCGGAGTTGTCTCATCCTCTGCTCCCTCTGCGACGGTAAGATAAGGTCTGCAACCTTACCCTTGTACCGTGGATCAAGGAGAGTGGCAAGCCAGTAATGGTCCCTCTCCTTGATCCGAAGAATACGAGGATCCTTCCGCAGACTTTGCAGGATCAGGGAAGCCATGCAGCGTAGGTTAGCTGAGGCATTCAGTCCGGAGTCCTCTGGATCACTAAGGACGACATGATCCGCAGCCACCTCCTCCCAGCTACGTACAAGTCCACTGGTTTCTTGGGACTGTAAATCATCCCTAAAAGACTGCTGCTGATGATGCTGAGTGCCAGGCTCCACCTCCATGCTGACACAATCCTCCTCCTCCTCCTCCTCCTCCTCCTCCTGTGCGATGGGTGGGACAGAAGGAACACTGTCTGGGTAAAGGGGGCCTTGAGAGGCAAGGAAGTCCTCCTCTTCCTGCCTCTGTTCTGCCTCAAGTGCCCTGTCCATTATTCCACGCAGCGTATGTTCCAACAGGTGGACAAGAGGTACAGTGTCACTGATGCATGCACTGTCACTGCTCACCATCCTCGTGGCCTCCTCAAATGGTGCCAGGACAGTGCATGCATCCCTGATCATGCCCCACTGGCGTGGTGAAAAAAAGCCGAGCTCCCCTGACCCTGTCCTGGTGCCGTAGTCGCACAGGTACTCATTGATGGCCCTCTGCTGCGTGTGCAGCCGCTGCAGCATCGCCAACGTTGAGTTCCACCTGGTGGGCATGTCACATATAAGGCGGTTCTTGGGCAGGTTCAACTCCTTTTGCAGCTCAGCCAGGCGAGCACTGGCATTATAAGATCTGCGGAAATGCACACAGACTTTCCTGGCCTGCCTCAGGACATCCTGTAAGCCTGGGTACCTGCCCAAGAACCGCTGCACCACCAGGTTAAGGACGTGAGCCACACAGGGCACATGGGTCAGTTGTCCCTGTCGGAGAGCGGAGAGGAGGTTGGTGCCATTGTCGCAAACTACCATTCCTGGCTTAAGCTGGCGTGGCGTCAACCACCTCTCGGCCTGCCCCTGCAGAGCAGACAGAACCTCTGCCCCAGTGTGGCTCCTGTCCCCCAAACACACCAGCGCAAGCACGGCATGGCATCTTTTTGCCTGCGTACTTGCGTAGCCCCTTGAACACCTACGGAGCACCGCTGGTTCCAAGGACAAAGCACAGGAAGAGGCCACGGAGGAAGAAGAAGAGGAGGGGGTGGAGGACAGAGGTGTGTCACAACCAGTAGTAGCATTTTGGAGGCGTGGCGGTGGAACAACCTCCAACACTACTGCACCTTGTCCTGCATCCTTCCCAGCTGCCAAAAGAGTGACCCAATGGGCCGTGAAAGAAAGGTAACGTCCCTGTCCATGCCTGCTGGACCATGAGTCAGCGGTAATATGCACCTTACCGCTGACCGCCCTGTCCAGCGAGGCCAAGACATTGCCTTCCACATGCCGGTAGAGAGCTGGAATCGCCTTCCGTGAGAAAAAGTGGCGTTTGGGAACCTGCCACTGAGGAACCGCACATTGCACAAACTCACGGAAGGGGGCCGAGTCTACCAACTGAAAAGGCAGCAGTTGAAGCGCTAGCAATTTAGCCAAGCTAGCATTCAACCACTGGGCATGTGGATGGCTGGGAGTGAACTTCTTTCGACGGTCCAGCAGCTGGGGCAGGGAAATTTGCCTGCTAGAATCGGACGTCGGTGTACTGCTAGCAGAGTGGCCGCAAGTACTTGGCTGTGACACACCTAATTCTACACCTTCATTCCTCTCAGTGCAGGTTTCAGAGAGGACTGAAGGTATAGTGGGGTTGGAGATCCCAGCTGATGCGGTGCAAGGAGAGGTACGCTTTGTTCTTTGGTGTGGGTCTTTAAGGTAGGCTTGCCAACGAGCTGCATGGCAGGTCAACATATGTCTGGTCAAGCATGTGGTGCCCAAGCGGCTGATGTTTTGGCCATGCGATATACGCTTGAGACATATGTTGCAAACAGCAGCTGTGCGATCTGATGCACTCGCCTCAAAAAAGGCCCACACCAAAGAACTTTTTGAATAACGGGCATAGGCAGCGCCCTGCACAGGCGGAGCTCTGCGGTGAGATTCCGTCGGTGTGCTGCCCTTACGCTGGCCACCCAAGGGCATCCTGCCTCGTTGGAGATGTGCCTCCTCCTCATCCTCCTCCTCCTCCTCCTCTCTCCTATTAGGCACCCACGTGGAGTCAGTGACCTCATCATCCCCTTCCTCCTCATCACTGGAGCCAATCTGGCAGTATGCTGCAGCTGCTGGAACATGACTGCCAGATTGGTGTCCTTCTTGAGCATCCCCTCTCTCTGCTCTCACGCTACTGCCTTCCTCTAGCTGGGTATCATCATCAGACCCTTCGAAACGCTGGCCATCCTCCTGGAGCATGTACCCAACACTGTGCTCAAACAGTTCGGGGGACTCCTCAGGAGGAGGACATGGTGGGTCTAGGGAAGGAGTGACTGATGATGACATTGATACCAGGGAAGAGGACGCTTTGGCAGCTGCTTTGCCAGTACCCTGAGCCTGGGTGAGAGATGATGAGGAGGATGAGGAGGGCTTGGTCATCCACTCTACCAAGTCTTCGGCATGATGTGACTCAACATGTCCAGCTGCCGAAAAGAAGGACAAGCGTGTCCCATGGCCATGTGCTGATGACAATGCACCGCGTCCACGACCAGCACTGTTGCCCCCAGACACAGAGCCTGCTTGCCCTCTTTTATTGGCTCCTGACTGTCTGCCTCTCCTTGTTTGCCTTCCAGACATTCTAATGGCCTGCAGGGAGATGAGAAAACCAGCAATAAGGGGTAGCTTCAGGTGTATACTGTGCAGGAGGCATAGCAACAATGACACTGACACTGCCCCCTGCCTATCCTTCTCTCTCCCTGCACACAAGGTTTAGCAAAGAATATGACACTGACACTCTCCCTGCCTATCCTTGTCTGTCCCTACAAACAAGGTTTAGCAAAGAATATGACACTGGCACTCTGCCTACCTATCCTTGTCTGTCCCTACACACAAGGTTTAGCAATATGCTTCAGCACACAAGGTTTAGCAAAGAATATGACACTGACACTCTCCCTGCCGATCCTTGTCTGTCCCTACAAACAAGGTTTAGCAAAGAATATGACACTGACACTCTCCCTGCCTATCCTTTTCTGTCCCTACAAACAAGGTTTAGCAAAGAATGTGACACTGACACTCTCCCTGCCGATCCTTGTCTGTCCCTACAAACAAGGTTTAGCAAAGAATATGACACTGACACTCTCCCTGCCTATCCTTGTCTGTCCCTACAAACAAGGTTTAGCAAAGAATGTGACACTGACACTCTCCCTGCCGATCCTTGTCTGTCCCTACAAACAAGGTTTAGCAAAGAATATGACACTGACACTCTGCCTACCTATCCTTGTCTGTCCCTACACACAAGGTTTAGCAATATGCTTCAGCACACAAGGTTTAGCAAAGAATATGACACTGACACTCTCCCTGCCGATCCTTGTCTGTCCCTACAAACAAGGTTTAGCAAAGAATATGACACTGACACTCTCCCTGCCTATCCTTGTCTGTCCCTACAAACAAGGTTTAGCAAAGAATGTGACACTGACACTCTCCCTGCCGATCCTTGTCTGTCCCTACAAACAAGGTTTAGCAAAGAATATGACACTGACACTCTGCCTACCTATCCTTGTCTGTCCCTACACACAGGGTTTAGCAATATGCTTCAGCACACAAGGTTTAGCAAAGAATATGACACTGACACTCTCCCTGCCGATCCTTGTCTGTCCCTACAAACAAGGTTTAGCAAAGAATATGACACTGACACTCTCCCTGCCGATCCTTGTCTGTCCCTACAAACAAGGTTTAGCAAAGAATATGACACTGACACTCTGCCTACCTTTCCTTGTCTGTCCATACACACAAGGTTTAGCAATATGCTTCAGCACACAAGGTTTAGCAAAGAATATGACACTGACACTCTCCCTACCTATCCTTCTCTGTCCCTACACACAAGTTTGAGGTACAAATAGCACTGACACTGTCCCTGCCTATGTAACTCTTTCCCTGCGCCGGAACACACTACAAGAGGCCGCCGCGCTGGCGGCCTTTTATAGTGTGGGGCGTGTACTAAACCCCCTCAGCAATAATTGGCCACAGGCATCCTGCCTGTGGCCAATCATTGCTCTCCTCGCTGCCGGCGCTGTGATTGGCCAAGCATGCAGGGTCACAGTGCATGCTTGGCCAATCACAGCGCCGGGATTACACTGCGATGGCGCAGTGTATTGTGGGCCGTTCGCGTCACTCGAATTAGGCGCGAACGGCCCAAATCGTTCGTTGTTCGCCGAACGCGCGAACAGCCGATGTTCGAGTCGAACCTATGTTCGACTCGAACACCGAGCTCATCCCTATTCGTTACGTTCACTAACAGCCAAATTTGAAAGGAAATTTCAATACCTATAATTTAATAGTTTGTTTTTTCAGATTTTCGAATTTTCGGACTTTCGAATTTCAAATTTACAAATTTAGGAATTTAAGAATTTTTAAATATTCACAAAAATTTGTTAAACAGGTTTTCGTTAATTGGGATGTTTCCAAATTAACGAATTTGTCAAAACTCATTAAAAAACAAATTCGGAAAGAAAAGAATTGCACATGTCTAGTAAAATAAGCGACTGAAAAAAGACGGTTTGCCCCACTCTGCATCATTACTCCTAGAACCAACATCTGGAGAAGTAGGGGAAACGTTTCCTACTCTGCTAGGAGTTCCTGTGTCTAGGGACCCGGAGTGTGTGAACCACAAGTACAATGTACAATACTCCATCAACAAAATGATTGAGGATCCCCACATAGGAATGCAGTTTAATTTCACTGCCAGGCACCAGCAGAAATCCATACCACTTTTATTGACACATGAGAATTAGTTAGAAAATTGTGTATGGCCTAATATGGGGATCACTTGTCCACCGCTTGTAAAAAATTTAAATAAAAACAGCCTTTATTATTTTTTATAAGTCAAGCAAACAAACAGCTTTCTTCAGCAAATGTAAATGTAAGCAGTCCATAATTCTGGCATCATGAACAACAACATGGTGGCTTACCGCCAGTATGTCCATCCAACACCAGGGTTTAGGGTTCTCAACTGCTTCAAGTTTCAGCAAAGGCCTCAGGGACTTGGCAAACACTGTCTTAGTCACCAACCAGTCCACACTTTCTCACGACATTCACCTGCATCACATGCCATGTCACTAAAAGTGCAGGCAGGTTAAGCCTTTCAGTACCAAAGTCCCTGTACACAGGATTGAAAGGTCTTTTGCCACCCAAAGTCTGAGTCTTTGAATTCCGGATCCCATATAAGGACTTACCAATCCTTGGCAAATCACAAGTCAGTTTACCCCTTTCCATCCAGAACCCCTTACCCTACATGCAGGAGAACCCCTGAGTATGCCACACTACATTCAAGTTGCCCCTTTAAAGGAACCATAATCTAAATACAGTAAAACCTTGGATTGCGAGTAACGCGTTTTAGGAGAGTATCGCAATACACCCTTTTTTTTTAAAATCCTGACTCGGTTTGCGAACGTTGTCTCTCAAGACGAGCAGGATTCAAGCCTCTGGGGTGTGCAGTACCGCATTTGGCCAGAGGTGCGAGGTGCCGGTGATGCTCGGAGACGCTCAGAGACACTCGGACGCGCTCCGTTCCCGAGTGGTCTCTGAGTTTTTCTGAGTGTTTCCAAGTGTCTCCGCCCCCCCCCACCTCTGGCCACATGCGGTACTGCATACACTAGCAGTGACACTGGAACAAATTATCTGAGTTTCCATTGATTCCTTTAGGGAAACTTGCTTTGAGATACGAGTGCTTTGGATTACAAGCATTCTTCTGGAACGGATTAAGCTCGTAATCCAAGGTACTACTGTAATGGGGACAAATATCTCCCATTCAGGACCTATCCCTGGTATCTTTTACAATGGGTGGCTGTGTGTGTGCCATCCCTGACAGCCCTGCCAATCTAAACCATGGCCTATGTTGCCTATGCAGAAATTCCTGCACTGGCTATTTTTGCCGAGCTTCAAATTTAGATACAATTCACTTCGCTGCCCATTGTTCAATAAATTCACTGGTATTATGAAGGAGAGCTTTTGATGTGCAGTAATCAAACAATTTTAGTAAACAGTAGAAAGCAATATTGCACTGCTTCAATGGAGCTTGAGCAATATAACCCCCCAATCCCCCACCTAACAATAGCTTTTGTTTGTTTTCCTTTAGAGAATCCAATGGATTTGATTGTCATTGGTAGTGACAACATTTTCTATAGATACTTTGGTAATTAGGCTATACTATTGAAGTGATTGTAAAGGTTTGAATTAAAAAAAAAAAAATATATATATATATATATATATAACAAACATGTTATACTTACCTGCTCTGTGCAAGGATTTTGCACAAAGCAGCCCCGATCCTCCTCTTCTGGGGTGCCCTGGTGGCACTCCTGGCTCTTCTCCTTCATCGGGTGCCCCCACGGAGAGCCACTTTCCAAGGGGGCACCTGTGCGGGCTCGCCCCCGAGTCCCACTGCTGCGTTCATTGACACAGACAGCAGGACTCGGCCCCGCCCCCCCTCACGTGTTTACTGGATTTAATTGACAGCAGCAGGAGCCAATGGCTCCTGCTGCTATCAGTCTATCCAATGACGACCCAAAACAGTGGCTTGAGCCAATGGGCTTGTGAACATCGCTGGAACGGATGGGCCCAGGTAAGAAAAAGGGGGGGGGCTCTGGGGGGGAACTTCAGCACAAAAGGTTTTTCACCTTAATGCATTAAGGTGAAAAACCTGGAGACTTTACAAACCCTTTCAAGAGTTTCTACAGGACCAATTGTGTTATTTGTATCAAGGACAGGAGAATTATGGTTTATAATTGTATTAAATTTGATGTTAATTTAAAATGAACCTTTACTAGCTATATGTTTGTATGTGATGATGATTTCCTCTTCACCCAGGAGAAGTAAACATTACAGTGAGAACTGAGGCTGTGAATTCTGAAGAGTTGTGTCAGAATGAGATACCAATTGTTCCCAAACAAGGGGCAATCGATACCATTGTGAAACCCTTACTTGTACAGGTAAGCGACTAGAAATGGAGCTACATTACAATTACATAGCGTGGTTTAGTTTAGGCTTATCTAAAATAATTGATTATTCATAGGGAGGAGATTAGCCTGAGATGAATAACTTTGATACATTGACCACTAGACATGTGAACTGCCGAAAAATTTGTTTGTTTTCGGTTCATTCATTTGGTTTATTTTCAGGTCATTCGTTATCATCGAAATTAGTTATTTCGAATAAATTCGTAACTTCAGAAAAATTCCAATTTGTTATGTTTGATTCGTTTCGATTCGTAAATTCGTAAATGCAAAAATTCAGAAATTCGGAAATTTGAAAATTTGAAAATCTGAAAGTTCGAAAATCCAAAATAATAACTAACTAATAATAACTAACTATTAAATTATAGGTATTGGAATTTCCTTTCAAATTTGGCTGTTTATGAATGTAAAGAATACAAATTTATCCGAAGTTATGAATTATCGGAAATAACGAAATTAATGGAACCTAATGAATTAATAATAATAAATAATAGACATGTGCATTCATTTTCATCCGAATGCATTTTTGGCCGAATTTCGGGGATTTTCGCCTTCATTTTAAGAAACAATAACGAATGTGCAGAGTCCGAAATCCGAAAGATCCGGCATAATTTTTTTTTTTTTTCGTTTCGTTGCGACAACAGTTCGATATAGATAGAAGATTCGACATGACGGTGACAATAGCGATCTGTGTCTATCGAATCTGCGGTTGAATGTGCCTAACCTAACTCCATTAGTCCGAGATTATTCGACATAGAGAGAAAAGATTCGACATTATAGAGACATGAAGATTCGAAGGAAGCAGCTAAAAACATACGATCACCGTGAGCGGACATTTATGGTCAAATGCTCGGCCCATAGGCTATAGAAGAATTCTAATGTTGGTTGACTAGTAATAATAATTAATAAATATAATTATTACTAGTCATACAACATTAGAATTCTACTATAGCTTGTGGGCGGAGCATTCGACCGGAAATGTACGATTGCGGCGTCGTACAGTTTAGCTGCTTCGTCGAACCTTCTTAGAACATTCGACAGACACCATAAGCCTTCAATTGACAGATTCGACCTTAATTCATTCGGATTTTCGGACGAATGCATTTTTTAACGAAACAAAATAAATAAAAACTAATTTCGGGAGTAACTAAATTATTAAATTTTTCGGACTAAAACGAAATTCCGAAATGAAATATTTCAGTGTGCACATGTCTAATAAATAATAATAATATGTTTTATTAATATTATTATTATTTATTATCATAAATTCATTGAGTTCCATTCGTTTAGATGCGGCATTCGTTATTTTGGATAATTCATAACTTCAGATAACTTTGTATTCATTATGTTCACTAACAGCTAGTGTTGAGCGAACCCGAACTGTAAAGTTCGGGTCCGTACTGAACTTTAGCTTTTTCCCGAACCCGAACCCGGACTTTGCGCAAAAGTCCGGGTTCGGGTTCGGCAATCTAATTACGCATTTAGAAATGCTTCAGGGGCCAGCCAATCACCTTTTGATTAGCTAGTGTGCCCTTAGAGGCCATCATAGCCATGCCTACTAATGGCATGGCTGTGATTGGTCAGTGCAACATGTGACCCAGCTTCTATATAAGCTAGAGGCACACAGCACACACGTCACTCTGCTTCAGAATAGATAGGGAGAGGATCTTGGCTGCTGCTGTTGCTAATAGGGAGAGATTGTAAAATACATGAGGTAGTCCTGATTCTGCAATCTGAGGGAAAAGATAGAGAGATAGTGTAGTGTAGGGCCAGGTTCCTGTTGGTGCTTTCAGGGAGAGAGAATATTATATAGGAGTCCAGATTCAGAGATTAAAATCAGCGATCTGCATAGGTTTACCTGTTTGTGTTGCAGTGCACAGTCTTTTTACACTGCCATGAGCCCAGTGTCAGAGAAAATCTAACTTTTAGGGGAAAAAAAAAGGCACTTTATTGTGCTCTTTTCCAAAAGACCCATAGGGCAAAAAAATAAATAAAAAATTGCATTTTATTTTGCTCGTGCAAAAAAAGACCCGTTTAGGGCAAAAAAATAAAAAAATTGCACTTTAATGTTCGCTTGCAAAAAGAGCCATTCAAGGCCCCAAAAAATAGTTTGCAGTGTGTTATACATATGTGGAGGTGTGTGAAATAAACAATTTCTATATAGTTTTCTCCTACTGTGCTATACTAAAAAAAAAACATTTTTTTTGAATAGCATTTTCTGCAGTTCTGTAGCTGTGCGATTCAGCGGTTACGTACTGTGGGTGTGTTCTGCTCTTCCAAAAACACCCATTTAGGGCAACATCCTAAATTTGGAAAATATGAGGAGAAGGTCAAAGGGACGTGGTGGCCCCGGTCGTGGTGCTGCTGGTGGAGCTCCTGTTGCAGGGAGAGGACGTGGTGGATCTGTGCCAGATACACGCACAAGTGAAACACCTTCCTCAGGTGAGAGTAGGCGACCGAGCCTGCGGCGGTATTTTGTCGCGCCTAATGAGGCTGTACGAATGTTTAGGCCAGGACAAGTACAGGCGATAGTAGATTGGGTTGCTGACAGTGCCTCGGGTTCCTTCACATTGTCTCCCACCCACTCTTCTGATGAAAGATCAGAGTTGGCACCTGAAACCCATGTCCATCAGTCTTTCACCTCACCCCCTTGCAAATCAGCCAAGCAGTCTGAGCCCCAAATCATGCAGCAGTCTCTTCTGCTTTTCGATGACTCTGTTAGCAGGGTTTCCCAGGGCCATCCACCTAGCCCTGCCCCAGAAGTGGAAGAGATTGAGTGCACCGATGCCCAACCACTTATGTTTCATGATGAGTACATGGGAGGACCATCACAGTACGTCTCGGATGATGACGAAACACAGGTGCCAACTGCTGCTGCTTTCGCAATTGTGCAGACAGACAAGGAGGGCAGGGGTGAAGACTGGGTGGAAGATGATGTGGAGGACGATGAGGTCCTCGACCCCACATGGAATCAACGTTATGCAGGTGACCAGTGTAGTTTGGAGGAAGAGGCGGTGGTCGCACAGAGCCACCAGCACAGCAGAAGAGGGAGCAGGGTGCAAAAGCGGAGCGTCCGTCCCCTAGACAGTATGTCTGCTACTGCCCAACGCAGCAAGGGACCGAGCACACCAAAGCCAGGTCCAAGGAGTTCCCTAGCGTGGCAGTTCTTCACACAATGTGCTGATGACAAGACACGAGTGGTTTGCAGGCTGTGCAATCAGAGGCTGAAGCGAGGCATAAACGTTCTCAACCTGAGCACAACCTGCATGACCAGGCATCTAAGTGCAAAGCACGAGCTGCAGTGGAGTAGACACCTCAAAAACCAAGAAAGGTCTCTGGCTCCTCCTGCTTCCTCTTCTGCTGCAGTCTCGGCCTCTTCATCCACCTCTGTAGTGACAGTGGCACCTGCCACCCCGCAAACAGAGGATCTGCCAGCAACACTACCACCTGGGTCACCAACCATCTCCACAATGTCCCATGGAAGCGTTCAGCTCTCTATCTCCCAAACATTGGAGCGGAAGAGGAAGTACCCCCCTAGCCACCCGCGATCCCTGGCCCTGAATGCCAGCATTTCAAAACTCCTGGCCTTTGAAATGCTGTCATTCCGTCTGGTGGAGACGCAGAGTTTTAAAAGCCTGATGGCATTGGCTGTCCCACAGTACGTCGTGCCCAGCCGCCACTATTTTTCCAGACGAGCCATCCCTTCCCTGCACAACCAAGTGGGAGACAAAATCAGGTGTGCACTGCGCAACGCCATCTGTGGCAAGGTCCACCTAACTACGGATGCGTGGACCAGTAAGCACGGTCAGGGACGTTAAATCTCCCTAACAGCACACTGGGTAAATGCAGTGGCGGCTGGGCCTGAGGCAGATAGCAGTTTGGCGCATGTCCTTCCACCACCGAGGATTGCAGGGTGCTTCAGTTTGCCTCCTGTTGCTAACTCCTCCTACTCCGCTTCCTCATCCTCTACCGCCTCCTCATCCGGTCAGCGTAACACCTTCACCACCAACTTCAGCACAGCCAGGGGTAAACGACAGCAGGCAGTTTTAAAACTTTCCTGTTTGGGGGAAAAACCCCACACCGCGCAGGAGTTGTGGAGGGACATGGAACAACAGACCAATGAGTGGTTGCTGTCAGTGAGCCTCAAGCCTGGCCTGGTGGTGTGCGAAATCTCGTAGCAGCTCTGGGCCTAGCCGGTTTGACGCACATCCCTTGCCTGGCGCATGTGCTGAACTTGGTGGTCCAGAGGTTCCTTAAAAATGACCCCAATATGCCAGAGCTGCTGCAGAAAGTGCGGGCTGTGTGTGCGCACTTTCGGCGTTCTCACCCTGCTGCTGCTCGCCTGTCAGCGCTGCAGCGTAACTTCGGCCTTCCCGCTCACCGCCTCATATGTGACGTGCCCACAAGGTGGAACTCCACCTTGCACATGCTGACCAGACTGTGCGAGCAGCAGCAGGCGATAGTGGAGTTTCAGCTACAGCAATCACGCGTGAGTCGCTCTGCGGAACAGCACCACTTCACCACCAATAACTGGGCCTCCATGCGAGACCTGTGTGCCTTGTTGCGCTGTTTCGAGTACTCCACCAACATGTCCAGTGCCAATGACGCCGTTCTTAGCGTTACTATCCCAGTTCTATGCCTCCTTGAAAAAACGCTTCGGGCGATGATGGAAGAGGATGTGGCACAGGAGGATGAGGAGGAGGAGGAGGAAGCGGGATCATTTCAAAGGCTTTTAGGGCAGTCTTTCACAAGTGGCTACGAGGGTGGGTTCCTGCACCAACAAACGCCAGGTACACAATTGTCCGGCAGAAAGGGCACAGTTCTGGAGGATGACGAGGTGGAGGAGGAGATGGAGGAGGAGGAGGAGCCATTTTCACAGCAGGGTGGCACCCAGACCAGCTCGTTGCCATCACTGGTGCGTGGCTGGGGGGATACAGAGGACACAGACGATACACCTCCCACAGAGGACAGCTTTTCTTTGCCTCTGGGCAGCCTGGCACACATGAGCGATTACATGCTGCAGTGTTTCCGCAATGACCGCCGAGTTGCCCACATTTTAACTGGTGCTGATTACTGGGTGGCCACCCTGCTGGATCCCCGTTACAAGGACAACGTACCGTCCTTAATTCCCTCACTGGAGCGGGATCGTAAGATGCGCGAGTACAAGCGCACGCTGGTAGACGCGCTGGTGGTGGCATTCCCACCTGACAGCGGGCGTACGGTGGAAGCACAAGGCGAAGGCAGAGGAGGAGGAAGAGGTCGCCAACGCAGCCGGGGCACCGGCAGCACCTCAGAAGGCAGGGTTAGCATGGCTGAAATGTGGAAAAGCTTTGTCAGCACGCCACAACAACCAGCACCACCAGCTGAGATGGAACGTCTTAGCAGGAGGCAGCATTTCACCAACATGGTTGAGCAGTATGTGTCCACAGGCCTACACGTACTGGATGACGGGTCTGCCCCCTTTAACTTCTGGGTCTCCAAATTGGGCACATGGCCTGAGCTTGCCCTTCATGCCTTGGAAGTGCTGGCCTGCCCTGCAGCCAGGCATGGATCCCACAGGACTTGTCCGTACCTTGTGCAGAATAGACATGTATACCGGTGTTGTGACAAAAACTGTCCGGCCATCGGATTGTGTCCGGCCCATACTGCGAAGGCGCAGCGCTTGCGCAGTACAGAGGACAAGGAGATTCACAAAATCTCCGAAGATGAACGGCGCCTGCGCTGTGAGTGCAGGTTCAAGCCCCACCATCCAAGTGGACATACGGTAGCACATAGTAACAGGGCCCCTCACAGGCTCGGTTCGATCGCCACGCTTCGGGCATGGCCTCACTTGGCTCGGCTTGAACCACGGATGGTGTGGCCTTCACCTGAACTCACTACGCAGGCGCCGTTCGTCTTGGGAGATTTTCGAAATCCCCTTGTCCTACATACTGAGCAAGCGCAGTACAGGGTGGACACTATTTGACGGGGGACAGAATTCGACACATCACCGGCCTTACCCAGCCATTGTTGTATTTTTGAACCAGTGTTGGCTACCTCGTCCTCCTCCACCGCCGCTTCCACCTACACAGCCACATCCACCGCCACCTCAACCTCCTACTCCATATGGACCTCGTCCTCCTAGGTCAAGATTATAATTTGTATTTTATTTTTTTGTAGCGCACAGATCCTTTCCCCCTTACCTGCCTTTATGTTGTTGGCTCCTCGCAGGAGGGAGAAAGGCACACCGCACTACCAGCCCGTACCCTCCTATATAAAGAGGTTGAGCGGTGTACTTGACGGGCCGTGTCCACAGCCGGAGTCAAAACTCCTCCAGAGGATGATTCTCACCTCTACTGTAGGTAGAGGCAAGTCCTTTAATTCCCAGTAAAGTCAATGTCCACACCAGCTGAAATTACAACTCTTATTCTCTCATGGCAAAATAAACTCTACTCGGATAGAAAAGGTTAGAGCAAAGAAACAGGACAGCTTAAGGTGTGGAGGAGGTCCAGGCACAAACGTAGCACATTCACTTCACTGCTTAGGTTTCTCAAACAGTTTTAGGTGCACGGTCTCTGCCACAGACCTTGAGGTTGGTCTCTGCCACAGACCGGGTGTACAAGGCCCCTGCCACGGACCTGGAGAACTTTGGTCTCTGCCACAGACCAGGGTGTATAAGGCCCCTGCCACGGGCCGGGTGAATAAGGCCTCTGATACAGTCAAGATGACCTTGAGCTTCTCCTTCTACGAACCTAGCCCATATCAAGGGGAAGACATCTCTCCAGGGAGTCAACAGACCCTTCCTTCACCGTGACTCCCGCATCGGTCCATCAGAATGATCCTCCCTTCCCTGGAACATGGTCCCCTACACGAGGCGGCACCCTAAGACTCCTCGACCCTTAGCGGACTCCAGACGAAGGCTCTGGACTCCAGGCTTTACTCCCGCACCTAGGCCTCCATACCCAGGGCAGCAGGAACTCCAGGATAGTACCTCACCCTGGGCTAAAGGTACCCGAGATGGAACAGGAACACATGCACCCAGGCCGAAGGCACCTGGGCGTGGACCCCACTGGACATCAGCCCCCAGGCCAAAGGTCTGCCCCTTTTATATGCTCTCCCGGCATGCACAGCAGGTTCCCTGCCCCGCTGTACTACTGCCAAGAGGGGACACAAAAGGCACAGCACTGTATCGGCGGTTCAACCCTAGCCTACCATGGCAGCGCCACCTGTAGGCCGCAGGGAACTGCACACCAATACTGTCCCCCGAGGACTAAATGGTCCATGAATCCTACAGAATTAGGGTGTTTGAGCCTATTTACCACTCAAACACTTCCCTTAAATTTAGCACCCCGCTACATTTTTATTTCAAAGTATTTTATTTTCCCACTAGCTTATCCATTAAATTGAATAATTTATTCCAGAAAGGGCGTATTCTGGGGCATTCCCACCATATGTGTGGCATCGTGCCGTTGAGTTTCTGAGGTTCTTAATGACTTCCCGTACCTCTTCTGCTGAAAAGGGGGCCTCCAGCATATTTTTAAATTTTTTTATTTTGTTTATGTTATTTTAAGTTATTTCCCTATCCACATTTGTTTGCAGAGCACTTGCCATGCTCTTAACAACATTTTACTGCCATTTGCAGCCCTCTAGCCCTTTCCATTACTTTTTTAGAGCCTTTTTAGTCCTTAGAAGTCCGGGTCCTCATTGACTTCAATCGGGTTCGGGTCCGGGTTCGGGGTAAAGTTCGGTCCCGAACCCGAACTTTTTTCCGAAGTTCGGCCGAACCCGTCGAACCTGAACATCCAGGTGTCCGCTCAACTCTACTAACAGCCAAATTTAAAATTCCAATACCTATAATTTAATAGTTAGTAATAGTTAATATTATTAGTTAGTTATTATTTCAGATTTTTGGGTTGTAGAATTTTCAAATTTTCGTTCTTTTGAATTTTCAGATTTTCATTCTTATTTTTGGATTTTAGAATTTTCGAATTTACTAATTTGGACCTGTAGTCTGTATCGGTTCAGTAGCAGCATGTCTTCTATTAGTCGTGTGTTCTAACATTGTGACATCTTTGTCTGACTTAATTCTTCTGACAGCCCGGAGGAGTCCTGGTGGAGAAATCACACAGCTCTCTGCTCTGCATCAAGGAGGAAGAAGGTGAGGAGACCATTATGGAGAATAAAGGAGGTCAACTGTAAATTATTACCAAAGAATATCCTTGATAGTTTTTACAATGAAGCATACATACAGTATGTACTTGACACACTTGATCCTCTTATACTGTACAGTGGAACCTTGGATTACCAGCATAATCCGTTCCAGGAGAATTCTTGTAATCTAAAGCACTCGCATATCAAAGCTAGTTTCCCCATAGAAGTCAATGAAAACTAAAATAATTTGTTCCACATTGACTTCTATGGCATGCAATACCGCATATGGCCAGAGGTGGGGGGTGCCGGAGAGCCTCGGAAATACTCGGGGACAGCTCGTCTGAATTTGAAAACCCTCGGAAAGGCTCGGGAACTGAGTTTTCCGAGTATTTCCGAATGGCTCCGGCGCCCCCGCGCTTCTGGCCAAATGCAGTACTGCACACCGCTGTGGCTTGAATCCTGCCCATTTTGCGAGACAACACTCGCAAACCGAGTCAGAATTAAAATAAAATAAAATTCTCGTATTGCGAAACGCTCTTTAACCGCGTTACTCGCAATCCGAGGTTTCACTGTATATCAGGGCTAGGGATGGGCCCGGTGCTCGATTCGAACCCATGTTCGAATCGAGCACCGGGCGTTCGCTCGCTCGTCGAGCCCAGAACTATTTGGGCCGTTCGCATCACATTCGTGTGATGCGAGCGGCCCCGCAATGCATTGCGGCCGGCGCGGCCGGCGCAGTGCATTGCTGGCTGATGATTGGCCAAGCATGCACTGTGACCCCGCATGCTTGGCCAATCACAGCGCCCGAAACTCGGAGAGCAATAATTGGCTACAGGCAGGACGCCTGTAGCCAATTACAGCTCAGGGGCTTTAGTACACGCCCCACCATTTAAAAGGCCGCCACGCCATCGGCCCCGGTCACATGAGTTCCGGCTTTAGGAGAGATTAGTCTGCTGATTCTGTCTTTGCTTGATACTGAAAGATTTGCTCTTCTTTGCTAAACCATTGGCTATTTCTTTGCTAAACCATTGCTACCTAAGTAATTGATCGTTCATTGCTGCTGATTGCACAGTTAGTGTGTTATTAGCTGCTGCTGGGGATTAGTCTGGTGCGTGCTTACTGTTAGTACAGTATTGCAGTAGTACCAACCGCAGTGCTGTTAGCACAGCATGGCACCCCAACAGCACCCATAGGACTTCTAGTGTGTTAGTGGCAGCAAACAGAGCTCCTATATTTTCTTCTCAGCAGCACCCATAGGACTTCTACTGTGTTAGTGGCAGCAAACAGAGCTCCTATATTTTCTTCTCAGCAGCACCCATAGGACTTCTAGTGTGTTAGTGGCATCACACAGAGCTCCTATATTTTATTCTCAGCAGCACCCATAGGACTTCTAGTGTGTTAGTGGCAGCAAACAGAGCTCCTATATTTTCTTCTCAGCAGCACCCATAGGACTTCTAGTGTGTTAGTGGCAGCAAACAGAGCTCCTATATTTTCTTCTCAGCAGCACCCATAGGACTTCTAGTGTGTTAGTGGCATCACACAGAGCTCCTATATTTTCTTCTCAGCAGCACCCATAGGACTTCTAGTGTGTTAGTGGCATCACACAGAGCTCCTATATTTTCTTCTCAGCAGCACCCATAGGACTTCTAGTGTGTTAGTGGCAGCAAACAGAGCTCCTATATTTTCTTCTCAGCAGCACCCATAGGACTTCTAATGTGTTAGTGGCATCACACAGAGTTCCTATATTTTCATCTCAGAAGCACCCATAGGACTTCTAGTGTGTTAGTGGCATCACACAGAGCTCCTATATTTTCATCTCAGAAGCACCCATAGGACTTCTAGTGTGTTAGTGGCATCACACAGAGCTCCTATATTTTCTTCTCAGCAGCACCCATAGGACTTCTAGTGTGTTAGTGGCAGCAAACAGAGCTCCTATATTTTCTTCTTAGCAGCACCCATAGGACTTCTAATGTGTTAGTGGCATCACACAGAGTTCCTATATTTTCATCTCAGAAGCACCCATAGGACTTCTAGTGTGTTAGTGGCATCACACAGAGCTCCTATATTTTCTTCTCAGAAGCACCCATAGGACTTCTAGTGTGTTAGTGGCAGCAAACAGAGCTCCTATATTTTCTTCTCAGCAGCACCCATAGGACTTCTAGTGTGTTAGTGGCATCACACAGAGCTCCTATATTTTCTTCTCAGCAGCACCCATAGGACTTCTAGTGTGTTAGTGGCAGCAAACAGAGCTCCTATATTTTCTTCTCAGCAGCACCCATAGGACTTCTAGTGTGTTAGTGGCAGCAAACAGAGCTCCTATATTTTCTTCTCAGCAGCACCCATAGGACTTCTAGTGTGTTAGTGGCAGCAAACAGAGCTCCTATATTTTCTTCTCAGCAGCACCCATAGGACTTCTAGTGTGTTAGTGGCAGCAAACAGAGCTCCTATATTTTCTTCTCAGCAGCACCCATAGGACTTCTAGTGTGTTAGTGGCATCACACAGAGTTCCTATATTTTCATCTCAGAAGCACCCATAGGACTTCTAGTGTGTTAGTGGCATCACACAGAGCTCCTATATTTTCTTCTCAGAAGCACCCATAGGACTTCTAGTGTGTTAGTGGCAGCAAACAGAGCTCCTATATTTTCTTCTTAGCAGCACCCATAGGACTTCTAATGTGTTAGTGGCATCACACAGAGTTCCTATATTTTCATCTCAGAAGCACCCATAGGACTTCTAGTGTGTTAGTGGCATCACACAGAGCTCCTATATTTTCTTCTCAGAAGCACCCATAGGACTTCTAGTGTGTTAGTGGCAGCAAACAGAGCTCCTATATTTTCTTCTCAGCAGCACCCATAGGACTTCTAGTGTGTTAGTGGCATCACACAGAGTTCCTATATTTTCATCTCAGAAGCACCCATAGGACTTCTAGTGTGTTAGTGGCATCACACAGAGCTCCTATATTTTCTTCTCAGCAGCACCCATAGGACTTCTAGTGTGTTAGTGGCATCACACAGAGCTCCTATATTTTCATCTCAGAAGCACCCATAGGACTTCTAGTGTGTTAGTGGCATCACACAGAGCTCCTATATTTTCTTCTCAGCAGCACCCATAGGACTTCTAGTGTGTTAGTGGCAGCAAACAGAGCTCCTATATTTTCTTCTTAGCAGCACCCATAGGACTTCTAATGTGTTAGTGGCATCACACAGAGTTCCTATATTTTCATCTCAGAAGCACCCATAGGACTTCTAGTGTGTTAGTGGCATCACACAGAGCTCCTATATTTTCTTCTCAGAAGCACCCATAGGACTTCTAGTGTGTTAGTGGCAGCAAACAGAGCTCCTATATTTTCTTCTCAGCAGCACCCATAGGACTTCTAGTGTGTTAGTGGCATCACACAGAGTTCCTATATTTTCATCTCAGAAGCACCCATAGGACTTCTAGTGTGTTAGTGGCATCACACAGAGCTCCTATATTTTCTTCTCAGCAGCACCCATAGGACTTCTAATGTGTTAGTGGCATCACACAGAGTTCCTATATTTTCATCTCAGAAGCACCCATAGGACTTCTAGTGTGTTAGTGGCATCACACAGAGCTCCTATATTTTCATCTCAGAAGCACCCATAGGACTTCTAGTGTGTTAGTGGCAGCAAACAGAGCTCCTATATTTTCTTCTCAGCAGCACCCATAGGACTTCTAGTGTGTTAGTGGCAGCAAACAGAGCTCCTATATTTTCTTGTCAGCAGCACACATAGTACCTATAGTGTGTTAGTGTCAGCACCCATAGGACCTACAGTGTGTTGTGAGCACACATAGGAGTTCTATTTTTTATACTATATACACTACCGACTACAATGGCTGGAAGACCGCCAAGGAGAGGCAGAGCGTGCCGAGGCAAGAACACAGGGCAGGCAGGCTCTGTTTCTAGAGACAACAGTGCTGGCCGTGGACGTGGTCGTGCATCGTCATCAGCACGTGGCCATGGGACACGCTTGTCTTTGTTTTCGGCAGCTGGACATGTGGAGCCGCATCATGCCGAAGGCTTGGTAGAATGGATGACCAAGCCCTCCTCATCCTCCTCATCCTCTCTCACCCAGGCTCAGGGTACTGGCAGAGCAGCTGCCAACGCGTACTCAATGGCATCATCAGCCACCCCTTCCCTAGACCCACCATGTCCTCCTGAGGAGTCCCCCGAACTGTTTGAGCACAGTGTTGGGTACATGCTCCAGGAGGATGCCCAACGATTCGAAGGCTCGGATGATGATACCCAGCTTGAGGAAGTCAGTAGTGTGCGCGCAGAGAGAGGGGATGCTGAAGGACAGCAATCTGGCAGTAGTGTTCCACCAGCTGCAGCTTACTGCCAGGTTTGCTCTAGTGGTGAAGAGGGAGGGGATGATGAGGTCACTGACTCCACGTGGGTGCCTGAAGGGAGAGAGGAGGAGGAGGAGGAGGAGGAGGAGGATGCAGCGTCACATGTCCAACGAGGCAGGATGCCCCCTGGAGGCCAGCTAGAGGCCAGCACAGCAACTGTACCACACCGCAGAGCTCCGCCTGTGCAGGGCGCTGCCTCTGCACGTTATCACAAAAGTTCTTTGGTGTGGGCCTTTTTTGAGACGAGTGCATCAGATCGCACCACTGCTATTTGCAATATTTGTCTCAAGCGTATCTCGCGTGGCCAAAACATCAGCCGCTTGGGCACCACAAGCATGAGCAGACATATGTCGACCTGCCATGCAGCTCGTTGGCAAGCACACATAAAAGACCCACACCAAAGAACAAAGCGGACCTCTCCTTGCTCCTCATCAGCTGGGATCTCCATCCCCACTATATCTTCAGTCCTCTCTGAAAGCTGCTCTGAGAGGACTGAAGGTGTAGAATTAGGTGTGTCACAACCAAGTACTTGCAGTACACCGACGTCCGATTGTAGCAGGCAAATTTCCCTGCCCCAGCTGCTGGACCGTCGAAAGAAGTATACTCCCAGCCATCCACATGCCCAGCGGTTGAATGCTAGCTTGGCTAAATTGCTAGCACTTCAACTGCTGCCTTTTCAGTTGATAGACTCGGCCCCCTTCCGTGAGTTTGTTCAATGTGCGGTTCCTCAGTGGCAGGTTCCCAAACGCCACTTTTTCTCACGGAAGGCGATTCCGTCTCTCTACTGGCATGTGGAAGGCAATGTCCATGCCTCGCTGGACAGGGCGGTCAGCGGTAAGGTGCATATTACCGCTGACTCATGGTCCAGCAGGCATGGACAGGGACGTTATCTTTCTTTCACGGCCCATTGGGTCACTCTATTGGCAGCTGGGAGGGATGCAGGACAAGGTGCAGTAGTGTTGGAGGTTGTTCCGCCACCACGCCTCCAAAATGCTACTACTGGTTGTGACACACCTCTCTCCTCCACCCCCTCCTCTTCTTCTTCCTCCATGTCCTCTTCGAGTGCTCTGTCCTCGGAACCAGCGGTGCTCCGTAGGCGTACAAGGGGCTACGCGAGTACGCAGGCAAAAAGATGCCATGCCGTGCTTGCGCTGGTGTGTTTGGGGGACAGGAGCCACACTGGGCCAGAGGTTCTGGCAGCTCTGCAGGGGCAGGCCGAGAGGTGGTTGACGCCACGCCAGCTTAAGCCAGGAATGGTCGTTTCTGATAATGGCACCAACCTCCTCTCCGCCCTGCGACAGGGGCAGCTCACCCATGTGCCCTGTATGGCTCACGTCCTCAACCTGGTGGTGCAGCGGTTCTTGGGCAGGTTCCCAGGCTTACAGGATGTCCTGAGGCAGGCCAGGAAAGTCTGTGTGCATTTCCGCCGATCTTATAATGCCAGTGCTCGGCTGACTGAGCTGCAAAAGGAGCTGAACCTGCCCAAGAACCGCCTAATATGTGACATGCCCACCAGGTGGAACTCAACGTTGGCCATGCTGCAGCGACTGCACACGCAGCAGAGGGCCATCAATGAGTACCTTTGCGACTACGGCACCAGGACAGGGTCAGGGGAGCTTGGCTTTTTTTCCCCACGCCAGTGGAGCATGATCAGGGATGCATGCACTGTCCTCTCACCATTTGAGGAGGCCACGAGGATGGTGAGCAGTGACAGTGCATGCATCAGTGACACTGTACCTCTTGTCCACCTGTTGGAGCATACGCTGCGTGGGATAATGGACAGGGCACTTGAGGCAGAACAGAGGCAGGAAGAGGAGGACTTCCTTGTCTCTCAAGGCCCCCTTTATCCAGACAATGTTCCTTCTGTCCCACCCATCACACAGGAAGAGGAGGAGGAGGAGGATTGTGTGAGCATGGAGGTGGAGCCTGGCACTCAGCATCAGCAGCAGCAGTCTTTTAGGGATGATGTACAGTCCCAACAAACCAGTGGACTTGTACGTGGCTGGGAGGAGGTGGCTGGCGATCATGTCATCCTCGGTGACCCAGAAGACTCCGGACCGAATGCCTCAGCTAACCTACGCTGCATGGCCTCCCTGATCCTGCAAAGCCTGCGGAAGGATCCTCGTGTTCTTCGGATCAAGGAGAGTGACCATTACTGGCTGGCCACTCTCCTTGATCCACGGTACAAGGGTAAGGTTGCGGACCTTATCTTGCCGTCGCAGAGGGAGCAGAGGATGAGACATCTCAGGGAGGCCTTGCAGAAAGGTCTGTGCAACGCGTTCCCAGAAACTGGGAGGTTACAAACTCCTGGTCCTGGACGACGAGTTGCTGAGGCTTCGGTCAGTAGCAGAAGGAGCGGTGGGGAAGGTGGACGTCTGACCGATGCGTTCAGACAATTTTTTAGTCCGCAGCCCCAAGGTATGATCGGTTCCAGCAACCATCGCCAGCGTCTGATATACATGGTGCAGGAATACCTAGGGGCAAGGTCAGACTTGGACACCTTTCCCACCGAAAATCCTCTGGCTTACTGGGTCCTGAGGATGGATCACTGGCCAGAGCTTGCACAGTATGCAATTGAGCTACTGGCCTGTCCTGCATCCAGCGTTCTTTCCGAACGCACATTCAGTGCTGCTGGAGGATTTGTCACCGATCATAGGGTGCGCCTGTCCACCGACTCGGTTGATCGACTGACCTTCATAAAAATGAATCAGTCTTGGATCACCACCAGCTACCAGACACCTGAAGCGGATATAACGGAATAATTTATAATGTCACATCCCTTCAAGACTGCCTATGCTGATGCTGAGTGACTGTCCTGTTATGTTCACTGACTATCCTCTTCCTCCTCCTCAATGATCCATGCCACCACACCAGTGCCTAAGGCACAATTTTTCAGCCCCTGTATAACAGGGGCGTGTAATTACAATTTTTTAAAAAGATGCTTCGCAACAGGTGTGACTGCTGTGCTCAGAGTACAGTATCTGTGAGGGGTTGCAGTGTTGTGGCACCAGCACCAGTGCCTAAGGCACAATTTTTCAGCCCCTGTTGGGGCATGTAATTACAATTTTTAGGCAATGCTTTGCAACAGGTCTCATTGCTGTGCTCAGAGTACAGTATCTGTGAGGGGTTGCAGTGTTGTGGCACCAGCACCAGTGCCTAAGGCACAATTTTTCAGCCCCTGTATAACAGGGGCGTGTAATTACAATTTTTTAAAAAGATGCTTCGCAACAGGTGTGACTGCTGTGCTCCAAGTACAGTATCTGTGAGGGGTTGCAGTGTTGTGGCACCAGCACCAATGCCTAAGGCACAATTTTTCAGCCCCTGTTTAACAGGGGCGTGTAATTACAAATCTTGATCTAATAGTTCACAGCAGGGCCCATTCCTGCGCCCACCAAGAGTAACTATGAGGGCCTACAGTCTTGTGGCAACACCGTCCACCACCACCACCACCACCAAAGGCCCAATTTTTCTGCCCTGTTCAACAGGTGCATGCAATTACAAATCTTGATCTAATAACTCACAGCAGGGCCCATTCCTGCACCCACCAAGAGTAACTGTGAGGGCTTACAGTCTTGTGGCAACACCGTCCACCACCACCACCACTACCACCAAAGGCCCAATTTTTCTGCCCGGTTCAACAGGTGCATGCAAGTACAAATCTTGATCTATTAACTCACAGCAGGGCCCATTCCTGTGCCCACCAATCTTGTGGCTACACCAACATCTAATAGGGCAAATTTCTGCAGAGTATATACGGCAGGCCCCTACTTTCAAACATCCAACTTACAAACGACTCCTACTTGCAAACGGCAAGAGAAAACAGGAAGTGAGAGGAAATCTACCCCTAGGAAGGAAAATTCTATCCTGTTAGATTTAATTTGGGAAAAAGGTATCTCCTCTCTACTGATGCTTTATCACCAATCCTTGTTTCAATTAAAACCCCACTTTTCCAAAAACATTTGTCATTGGGACGGAAAGTGAGGTGACATGTTCTGAACAGATGTGCAAAGACAGCAAATGTTACAGGGGTGATAACCCCTCCCTATGTTCTCCAAAAAGCTTAAAAATTGATTTTTTTGGGATGTAGCTACACTTCATAATGTACCTGTTCAGATTCTACTTAAGAACAAACCTACAGTCCATGTCTTGTTTGCACCACCTATATACTGCTGTTCAGAGTATATAGGGTTGTAGGTATAGGGTTTTATTTTGGGTGCGGGGTCCCCCTTAGTATCCATACAAGACCCAAAGGGGCTGGGGTGGGGGTGGGGGGTGATGGGGTAGCCATGCCATTTTTCTCAAGGATTTTCAGCCATATGGCGGCCAGGACAAGACATGACATTAAAGCCGCAAGTGGTTTTAAATGGCTTCTTTTTTTCCTTTACAAATGTCATTTTGTGCAAGGACAGTTCTAAACACGGGAAACACATGCCACTTCACAGGCATACTTTAGACACCCCCCAGGTACCATATTTAAAGGAAAATTTCACTTTTTTTTTTTTCACTTTATGCATCATTAAAATGACTGCTCCCGAAAAGACTTTAGTTTTTAAAATTTCTTTTTGCATTGATATATGTCCCCTGGGGCAGGACCCGGGTCCCCAAACCTGTTTTATGACATTAACATGCATATTGGCCGTTGTAATTAGCAATTTTGATTTCGAACGTTCGCGTCCATTATAACGAATAGGGTTCGAAAATTCGCGCGAACTTTCGGTCCGTTCGAAGGTTCTGGTGCGAACCGAACCCGGGGGTGTTCGGCTCATCCCTAATCAGGGCTAATCAGACTTTCTCACCTGTTGCAACATGCCTGGAAGAAGGAGGGTCTTTGTGGGAAGGGGTGAGGCTTAAGTTGCTTAAAACAGTGGTTCTCCAAATCAGTCCTCAAGTACCCCCAACGGGCCACGTTTTCAGGTTTTCCTTTACTTTGCACAGCTGCTTTAAATCAATATTAATGACCCAGTATTGATAAGAGCCATGGGCGTAGCATAAGGGGTTGCAGGGGTCACAATTGCAACCCCGCCCCTAGCTCCAGAGGGCCCCTGCAGCCTCCTTGTCATATTATCATATTCTCTACAAAGTCCAGCTCCGATCTGCCCTAGAGCCAGACAGCCATGCTCCAGTACTAGGCTTCCACTTTGCCTTCCACAGTCCAAACCCCTCTGTTCTCATTGGTTGGGATGAAGCTGTGAGCCATTTCATGAATGGAGAGAAGCATGGGGTGAGAACAGCCCAGGATGGGGAATTGTCTGTGCTTTGTGCTGGCAACATGGAATGGTAACCGAGCGCAGCGAGTTAAGAGGAGGAGAGAGCCGTCCTGTAGCCACGATGGGACCGATGTCACTGGTGAGGTAAGACACCGCTCAGTGTCTCCTAGTCACCAACTGTGATTCTCTTTAACCCCCCTTCCCACCTGAGAATGTCCACTTACCCCACTTCCCTGACAACTGGGGAAAAGACACAGGTGACCTTCCCCCAACACCTGCCAACACTGACAGAGAAACCTTCAGAAATTGCTGAAACAAATCCCTTAACACTTCTTGAGGGGCCCCCGAGGGGCTGCAGGCTCCAGATTTCGTCACATGGCTTTGCCCTCCCAGATCTAAGTTGCGCCACCCCCCCCCCCAAAGCCCCCTGACCACACCCTCCACCCTGGATGCTATGCCCAGCTGCTGAGCTCCCTTCATATTACAGCACTCTATACTGCTCCTCTCCAAAGGGCTAAAATCACATTCTTTTTCAACACAGCCAGTCAGCCACGATCTGCACAGGGTGTATCTACCTACTGCAACTGAACTGCCATACCGACCAGAGAATTTCACAGGTCAGAACGTCAACATAAAAGCCAGATACACCTTGTGAATTCTGACAGACTGTGTGTAAAGGAATGTGATTTCAGCCCTGGGTAGTGTGGGGGGGAGGAGCTGTATACAGTGCTGGGATGGGAAAGGAGCTCTGCCAAGTGACCTGCCAGGGGTCCCTGTCCTCTGATTCTCCAGCGGTGATTCCTGTCCTCTGATGTAAGGAGAAACTTTGGGAACTCAAAACTCTTAAGCCACTTTGAGTATCTTGGCGTGCAGTGTGTGCATCTGCACGCACGGTGAAAGTTGTGGGTGGTAGTGGAGGAGGGGGGGGGGCCCAGGTCAACTTTTGCATCGGGGCCAACAAGCTTCAAGCTACGCCTCTGATAAGAGCTATTATCTAAGGGAAGTTCCCAAAACATGGCATTTTGGGGGTACTTGAGGACTGACTTACAAGATAGATAAAATATGTCACCTGGCCTTAGTCTACTATCATGTCAAGTTACAGTGGACACAGTCAGCAGTAATAACATGATGCAAGTTCTATCCCATCACCACTCTAGCCAAAGGTAGAAAAAAAAGTACTGGCAGGAATTTTATTTAATTTTGTTGTAATCATTTAAAATGGTCTGATGTGCTATTTTTTACATTTTCATTATGTATATTTGCATGTGATTTTTGTGGTCCTTTTATCTCCTATGTCAATATTGCAGATAACACTAAGACAGAGGAAGTCTCTCTGAAGATTCCTAAGAATATTCTGAAGGACTCTGAAAGAGCTTATGTGACTATGCTGGGTGAGATACAGAGCTTTACTTATCAGCAACAAACAGAGCATTTTAGAAGTATTGCACCTTAAGCCTAGTACACACAATCAGAATATCGTACAAAAAATATCAATTTCGAATAAATCGTACGATAATCTGATCGTTAGTACACAGCTTTCTTCTGAAATTTTCCGAAGGGACAAACACAAAAAAAGTTTCTCATATGATACCAGATCATACGATTTTAATTTAAAGAATGCCGCATCTAAATTAGCGGAACGTAATAAAATAATAATAATAAATAAGAAGAAGTTTTTATTATTATTATTATTATTTATTATCATTAATTCATTACGTTGCATTCATTTAGCTTCGTTATTTTGGATAATTCATAACTTCAGATAACTCTGTATTCATTTTGTTCACTAACAGCCAAATTTCAAAGAAAATTCCAATACCTATAATTTAATAGTTAGTAATAGTTATTATTATTAGTTAGTTATTATTTCGGATTTTTGGGTTTTAGAATTCTCGGAATTTTGTTCTTTAGAATTTTCATTTTTTTTTTTTTCAGATTTTTTTTAATTTTTGGATTTTCAAATTTACGAATTTGGTCCTGTAGTCTGTATAGGTACAGTAGCAGCATGTCTTCTATGAGATACAGAGCTTTACTTATCAGTATTGCACCTTAAGCCTAGTACACATAATCAGAATATTGTACAAAAAATATCACTTTCGAAGGGATCGTACGACAATCTGATCGTTAGTACACAGCTTTCTTCTGAAATTTTCCGAAGGGACAAACACAAAAATGTTTCTCATACGATACCAAATCATACGATGGAAAATAATGAATTAATATCAATAAATAATAAGAAGACGTTTTTATTATTTATTATCATTAATTCAATATGTTACATTCATTTAGATGCAGCATTCGTTATTTTGGATAATTCATAACTTCAGATAACTTTGTATTCATTTTGTTCACTAACAGCCAAATTTGAAAGGAAATTCCAATACCTATAATTTAATAGTTAGTAATAGTTATTATTATTATTTAGTTAGTTATTATTTCGGATTTTGGGGTTTTGGAATTTTTGGATATTTGTTCTTTTGAATTTTCAGATTTTTGTTCTTGTTTTCGGATTTTAACATTTTTGGATTTTCAAATTTACAAATCTACGAATTTTCAGATTGTACGATTTTAATTTAATCAGCACAGTTTTCGTCCAATAATACAATACAAATACATTACATCACTTCCGAACTTGTTTTTCTTTTGTATGACAATTTTCGTAATTTAGTAACCTCTTCGTTTTGGATATAGTGGCTAGCATGCAAAAAAAAAAAAAAAAAACAGATGATCATTCGTCCGATAATTTCATTGTGTGTACTAGGCTTTAGGCTGAGACCTCTGACAGGCTAAATCTATTTTGGTAGGGTACTTTTTTTTAACTGATCATCACATATGTTAGTGATCCTGATCAAAGCTTAATATGTAAAGTAACTGCAGAAAATCCCTGGTCTTGTCTAGAATTCCTAATTTGGAAAAGTCACAATTACATTCCATATATCAACTCTTTACTCAACTCAATATGGTGCAGGAATTGATGTTTTTCTACTAACTTTTATTGTACTTCTTGCCTATACTTTAACC
The DNA here is from genome assembly GCA_029206835.1 of Rana muscosa. NCBI lineage: Eukaryota > Metazoa > Chordata > Amphibia > Anura > Ranidae > Rana > Rana muscosa. The sequence continues at coordinate 291,749,548 of CM055123.1, read as the reverse complement.
CAATAGGAGATATAATGGGCACAGCATTGCAGAACATGGACCGTCTCCTGGCCATGCCATACGGGTGTGGAGAGCAGAACATGGTCCTCTTTGCCCCCAACATCTTTATTCTGCAGTATCTGGAAAAGACTCATCAGCTGACTGATGAGATCAAGAGCAAAGCCATCAAGTTTCTGGAGAGCGGTGAGACTTTATTTGTAGTACGGTGACTTATTTATAAAAATAAAATAAAAATCCAATTTTTTTCAATATACAGTGGAACCTTGGATTACGAGCATAATCCGTTCCAGGAGAATGCTTGTAATCCAAAGCACTCACATATCAAAGCGAGTTTCCCCATAGAAGTCAATGGAAACAAAGATAATTAGTTCCGCATTGACTTCTATTGCATGCAATACCGCATGAGGCCAGAGGTGGGGGGTGCCGGAGAGCCTCGGAAATACTTGGGGACAGCTCAGCTGAACTTGGAAAGGCTCGGAAAAGCTCGGAAACAATCGGAGTATTTCCAAGTGTTTCTGAGTATCTCCGAGTGATTTCGAGTATTTCCAAATGGCTCCGAACCATTCCGAGTGTCATCTCTGGCCAAATGCGGTATTGCACACCCCATTGGCTTGAATGCTGCTTGTTTTGCGGGACAACACTCGCAAACCGAGTCAAGATTAAAAAAAAAAAAGTTGCTCGTCTTTCAAAATGCTCGTTAACCGCGTTACTCGTTAACCAAGGTTCCACTGTAAATTCAAAAAAATCTAACAGTGAACATTTGCAATGCTTGCCAGGTAATCATGCCATGAAGTAGTGTAGCGGGTGTATACCTTTTTTTTTCTGTGTATTTTTGACCCACAAAGACACTGGTGATGTATAGTTCCCTGCAGCCCAGTGGGTGGCGCTGTTGCCCTGGGCTGGGGTTGAACCATCGCTGGGTGCTGTACCCTTTTTGGCCTTTCCTGGCAACTGTGTGGTGGGGCGGGGAACCCGCTGTGCTTGCTGGGGGAGGGTATAAAGGGGCCGGCCATCTTTGCTCGGGGTGGAGTCCCAGGCACCTTCTGCCTGAGGGCTGTGGTCCATGATGGAGGTCTAGGCCGCCTAGGCTTAGACGGCGGTTGGAGAACCTGTTCCATCCCAGGCACCTTTAGCTTGGGGTGAGGTACTCAGATGGAGTTGCGGAGCTTGGCGGAGCTGGCTGAGTTCCGCGCCGGGAGGACTTCCTAGGGGACCCTTGGAGGGGGGACCCGAATCCAAAGGCGCAATGGACCGGAGGGAGGCACTCATCTGAAGACCCGGTGCAGCATATTGCCGGTGACAGGTGAGCCCCCGGAGACCACCTGGAGGGGAGTCAGAGACTAACAAACAAAACCTCACTAGTCAGTTCTAACCAAAGTGAGTACTCGTGCCTGGGCCTGTTCCGTATCCACACCCCCTCTGTCTGTTCTGTTCGTTAAGAGGAGTCCAACTGATCGTGTGTTCATTCTATCTGTGAGAAATAAAGGAGTGTTGGACTTTTATGGGTGTGAGACTCGTTTACTGGCAGACACTAGTCCAGAGTTGCTGGACACTCCAACTACAGAACACCAGCCCGAGAGGTAAAGAACTTTGTTACACCGCACTATCACATTGCGAGTGGAAGCTTGGCGTAGCAACCCTGCACTCTCTCCTCCAAGGTACCCCTAGACAAGAGACGGAGCAGCTGATAAAGTAAGAGTGAGAGAGTGGAGGCCGCTACACGTGGGGGCTCATCCGGGATGATGTTTTTTGTGCAACTACGGAGTTTGAGAGTGTCTGCCCGAAAGAGTTCCGAACAGGCCGGCCATGATATTGGCCAAAGTGCATCCCTGCTCGAAGTCGTGGAAATTACCCCAAGAAGGGAAAGGCCCATGCAGAAGAGCGAGAAGAGGGAGAGGTCCAGCCGTGTGACGTACTACACGTGGGGGCTTTTACTGCACTGCGCCACCAGGCACAACCTCCTTGCTCAGCTTGTGGGCGTGACTCGGGGAAGAGAAAAGCCCGCGAACTGGAGCACAAACGGGGAGGAGTCCAGCCGTGTGAGAGACTACACGTGGGGACTTTGGCGCGAAACTTGCAGCGCGCAATGGACCAACAGCAAGTCACCATGTTCGGACATACATCGTGGATTCCTGCTCACCCTTCTACCACGACTCTGACTGCTGCTGCTCCGATAACAGATATGGGGATTCTGCTGAAGCCCCGGGCATGATTCGCCCTGTACTCGTGTATGGACGTTGAGGCCCTAGGTGTGGTTTGTCACGGCTGTTCGGGACTGGTGTGCCATCTGAAGCCATTCGGGCGATGCGAGGCCTGTGGGGAGTTCTTGTTCGAGGTGGATACAGTCATAGAAAAGCCACGAACCATTTACCCAGGCCGTACTACAGGCAACATCACTCGTGGAGGAGGAATCAGTACTTCAAGAGCCAGCCCTGTGCACACTGCAGCGACCGCGGAGGAGGTCGCGACAACTCAACTGGAGAAATCCGAGGATGCTGACTCGGTCACCACTGTCTCCCTGCGTCCACCGCCGAAGAGAAAGACCGGCATGGTAGCCCCGTCCAGCGGTTGCGGTGGACCATCCTGCCCGCCTACGCCCGGCCCGGATGGATCCGGTGGGAAGAGTCCCGGACATCCCGTCTCAAGTAATGGCCGAGGTAAGCCGGGCAAAGGGACTTGGTGTTTGGGCGGAGGTGTCGGGAAGTCATGGCCCAGTAAGTCTGCGGGAGGTGGTAGCTCCGTGTCCACAACTGGCTACATACCCGCGGAGGAGTGTGACACCTCCAACCTTGAATCGCTCTCCGATCTGGGAGACAATATCGTCATAGACAAACTTTTCGCTACCAAGGGCTGGGACAAAATTCCTTCTGCTTCGTCCCGCAGAACCAGGGACCCACCCATGTCTACAGGGGATAGTACACCCCGGATGGAGGCACCAGCGCCTGAAGAGGGATCCCGTCCCCAGCCTGCCCTTACATCCCCGGTGCCACCTGCATCTAGTGCCGGGGAACCGAGACTGTTGCTGCGGGCACCTATGCCCAGACCCGATGTTATCAAGGTTCCTCGCCACCCAGACTCGATAGTCTTGCCCGGCGAAGGGGACAAAGCTACCATGCCACCACTGGCCAGGTTACAACGGCTGTTCTGTCAGAAAGTTGCGGCTGAGTATGGATGGGAATACCCATACTTGTCCAAGGAGTTGTTGTACAAAGTGGAAGTGTATTGGGAGCGCTGGTACAATGACTTTGTCTGGACTCACATTCAAGTCCCACATGCCCGCAGGTACCTTGCATGCTCCCCCAAAGCGTCTCAGCGTTTTAAGGACTGTAAGGCAGAGTGGATGCTGGGGCGACACATCCATGCGGACAAGGTACTGATCTGGCGCAAGGAGGGAGAAGATGTTGAGTATCATCTGGAGACTATGGATCAGCATCTGAAGCCACTTGTCCTGCCACATCCCCACTTTTACTTATAGGAGGAAAGAGACTCCATCTTTGTTCTGAAGCTGTTGAACTTTACAGCGCTGTTGTTTCTGCTACCCGGAACTTCACTGACTGTACCCAGTTGGGTGTTTGTGCTTCCCAGAGGTACTGAAGGACTGTTCCTGTTTGTCCTTCGTTCTCCAACAAGACACCATGGACTCTGCGGCAGATAGGGCCAAAGAAGAAGTTCCACAAGTGCAGTTACCGCGACACTGTCACCAGGTGGCAGTGTTGCACACCGACATTTGCTTTTCACAGCACACACTCATAGGAGGAAAGGATTTCTCTTTGGAGAGGTTTTTTTCTTTCTCACACGAATACACGTGTCAGGGTTATGTGTGTTTAACTTTCTTTTCCTTGCAGGAGGACATCCTATCAAGACCATCAGGGATGGGTGGGTCTTAGATAGGATGGGTGGGAGGAAATGTTATGTGATCATGTGAATTAAAGTGTTGTGTTAAGTGTTGTTGTTCCCTTTCCCTCCCTTTCATGTGAGGCTCAGGCACTATGGCTCTAAGCTAGGAAGCTTCAAAAAGTTTTTTCTTCTCAATTTTTGTTAATTGGTAGTTGGTTTCTGGACTGGACTGTGTCAGCCGGGGAGGATGCAGTTTACTCCAGACACTGGGGACCAGTGTCAAATCACCAGGGGGAGAGTGTAGCGGGTGTATACCTTTTTTTTCTGTGTATTTTTGACCCACAAAGACACTGGTGATGTATAGTTCCCTGCAGCCCAGTGAGTGGCGCTGTCGCCCTGGGCTGGGGTTGAACCATCGCTGGGTGCTGTACCCTTTTTGGCCTTTCCCGGCAACTGTGTGGTGGGGCGGGGAACCCGCTGTGCTTGCTGGGGGAGGGTATAAAGGGGTCGGCCATCTTTGCTCGGGGTGGAGTCCCAGGCACCCTCCGCCTGAGGGCTGTGGTCCATGATGGAGGTCTAGGCCGCCTAGGCCTAGACGGCGGTTGGAGAACCTGTTCCATCCCAGGCACCTTTAGCTTGGGGTGAGGTACTCAGATGGAGTTGCGGAGCTTGGCAGAGCTGGCTGAGTTCCGCGCCGGGAGGACTTCCTAGGGGACCCTTGGAGGGGGGACCCGAATCCAAAGGCGCAATGGACCGGAGGGAGGCACTCATCTGAAGACCCGGTGCAGCATATTGCCGGTGACAGGTGAGCCCCCGGAGACCGCCTGGAGGGGAGTCAGAGACTAACAAACAAAACCTCACTAGTCAGTTCTAACCAAAGTGAGTACTCATGCCTGGGCCTGTTCTGTATCCACACCCCCTCTGTCTGTTCTGTTCGTTAAGAGGAGTCCAACTGATCGTGTGTTCATTCTATCTGTGAGAAATAAAGGAGTGTTGGACTTTTATGGGTGTGAGACTCGTTTACTGGCAGACACTAGTCCAGAGTCGCTGGACGCTCCAACTACAGAACACCAGCCCGAGAGGTAAAGAACTTTGTTACACCGCACTATCACATTGCGAGTGGAAGCTTGGCGTAGCAACCCCGCACTCTCTCCTCCAAGGTACCCCTAGACAAGAGACAGAGCAGCTGATAAAGTAAGAGTGAGAGAGTGGAGGCCGCTACAGTAGATATGGTCAAATTGGATAAATCTGTACTGAAGTGTAATTTTCAAAGATTTTTCATATCAAAACCCCAACGCTCAATCACCATACAGAATTCATGTCAATGGGAACATTTTAGCAATATATAAGTGCTTGGTCAAGAGGAGTATTACAAATTAAAGTAGCATGTGTTTGTCTAGTAGTACTTTGTGGTAGGGGTCTCCAAACTTTCCAAACAAAGGGCCAGTTTATTGTCCTTTAGACTTTAGGGGGGCTGCACTGGGGCCAACAGAAGTGGGAATTTTCCTGGCATCAGTGGGAGCTAATATCACCACATTTGGTATTGGTGGGAGGAATAGTGCCCTATCATTGGCATCATTGAGAAGAATAGTCCCCCATCGTTGGCATCATTGGGAGGAATAGTGCCCCATTGTTGGCATCATTCGGAGGTATAGTGCTTCATTGTTGATGTCACTGGGAAAATTGTTCCCCATTGTTGATGTCACATGCCTGACGAAGGGGTCCTGCGTGGCTCAGAAACGTTGCACTATACTATTTTATGATGTGATCTGTCTTGAGTAAAAAACGTTTGGACGAAATTGATAATTCATGGTGCGCTGGCTATCTACTTATCGCACAGGTTCCAGTATCCAGCTGGCGGGCGCTACAGCACACAGTACCATAAAACGGTGTTGCAGCCTGGGTGAAAAAAATAAAAAGTCAGCAGCTACAAATACTGTAGTTGCTGACTCTTTAATATAAGGACACTTACCTGTCCAAGGAGCCCGCAATGTCGGCACCCAACGCCGACCCATCCATCAGCTCCGGGTGCAGGCATCCTTACTAAGGGAAACAGAAAGTGAAGCCTTGCGGCTTCACAGCCTGTTTCCTACTGCAGGTATGAAAAAAATAAAATAAAAAAATATCCAAAAACAAGGGGGGTAGGGGTGGTTTCGGTTTCTAAGGAGTTACATTTTTGCCTAGAACGACCGCTTTAAAGATCTCATTCCAGGAACGTGTGCGATGTGAATATGGACTGTAGTTGGCAGAATAATGTCTCTAAATAGTGGGAAGAATAGTGCCCCAAGGGGCGGATAAAGGCAAGCAAAGGGCATCCGACTCTCGGGAGTCAGGAGACCGCTGCTCTATGTTATAATACATTTATTCTTGGAGCAGCCTTTATTAGAAGGGAAAATACAATCTAAAACCATTTGTAGTAACACACCATTGTGTTGAGAACTTCTTTGCTATGCAAAATGATTTTTTTAAAAACCTTGGCATGGTGGAAGATGGGAACATTGCCTTCAGAAATTGTCTGAGCCCAAGTTTTTTTTTTTATAGTGTGCATTAAATAAAATATAAGTTACCTTATGCCTGTTTTCTATACAGACACTTCTACTTTCCAGCAATCTTAACATAAACCAAAGTGTGTTATTAGCTGGCCTATAGTGTGGTAAATTATTTGGAATCTACAAGCTGGCAGTATTTGTAGACTCTTGATGCTTACATACCTAATGCTTGTTGTTTCATTGTTAGTATTACAGATCACATTAAATACATTTAAAATAAACCTTTCTCAATGGACAGTATACATTATGTGTTTATTTTGTTTAGGATATCAGCGACAGTTGACATACAAACGTGATGATGGATCATACAGTGCCTTTGGAAAAAGTGACCCCCAGGGTAACACATGGTAAAAACCTAGATCAATGATTTCCAGTTTAAAAACACACACACACACACACACACAATGTTTTATATTATATATGCTTTCTTTAATGTCTGACGGATGCATTCCAATTTTTGGCATAAAAAATTTGTTTAATGATATATTGTTTAAACTGAATTTATCATAGTTAATCACTGGACTACTTAGCTGTCCACTCACATTTGTATTGTACTTGTAGTTCCAGCAGAGTGTCAGTTGACATTTGTGCTAAAACATATTTAATAGGAGCATATTGTGGACAAATCCCACTCAGTACAGCCCAATGGAAACACAGTTTAGTTCAAAGAATACATAAAAAAAGTTTCATAATACAACATGAATTGTTCAAATATATGCAATATACAGCATGTTAAGAGAAGGAACCTCCCTAGAAAATGGGACTTTTAGGGCTCTAAGGAATGTGCAAACATGAAAAAAACATGGTAGGAATAAGAAGTATTTATTATTATCAAAAGTTAATAAAAGGTTGGATGTGGCCATTAATTAGCAGACCTCAAACCTCTCGTTTTCAAATAGTTACATAGTTAGTCAGGTTGAAAAAAGACACAAGTCCATCCAGTTTAACCATAAAAAAATAAAATAATAATATCGTACAATCCCATATATTCTATACCCAGTTGATCCAGAGGAGGCCAAAAACCCCAGCAGAGCATGATCCAATTTGCTACAGCAGGGGAAAAAATTCATTCCTGATCCTCCAAGAGGCAATCGGATATTCCCCGGATCAACTTTACCTATAAATGTTAGTACCCCGTTATATTATGTACATTTAAGAAAGACTCCAGGCCTTTCTTAAAGCAATCTACTGAGCTGGCCAGAACCACCTCTGCAGGGAGTCTATTCCACATGTTCACAGCTCTTACTGTGAAGAAACCTTTCCGTATTTGGAGGTGAAATCTATTTTCCTCTAGACGTAAAGAGTGCCCCCTTGTCCTTTGTGTTGACCGTAAAGTGAATAACTCAACACCAAGTTCACTATATGGACCCCTTATATATTTGTACATGTTGATCATATCCCCCCTTAATCTCCTCTTCTCAAGAGTGAATAAATTCAGTTCCTCTAATCTTTCCACATAGCTGAGCTCCTCCATGCCTCTTATCAGTTTGGTTGCCCTTCTCTGCACTTTCTCCAGTTCCTCAATATCCTTTTTGAGAACTGGGGCCCAAAACTGAACTGCATATTCCAGATGAGGTCTTACTAATGATTTGTACAGGGGCAAAATTATAACAAGAAATAACTTTTCTCGCTTTGGAAACCTTAGCTTGGCATTGCATGCTATTATTGAGCTTATACAGTATGTTAAAATGTCACTTAAAGTGGTTGTACACCCTGTACAACCACTTTTACCTACAGGTAAGCCTAGATTAAGGCTTACCTGTAGGTACTAGAAATATCTCCTAAACCTCCTCGGCTTAGGAGATATTTACAATTCACCGCACGGCGATGTCAAAAAAGATGCTGGTGATTTATTCCAAAGATTAAAACAATACAAATCTAAATGACAACGTTACCACAAGGCTCTTAGGCTGGCTCAGGCACTGATGGATCACTAGGACCGACCGGGACAACCAACCAAGAGAGACCGATCATGAAAAGACATGGAAAGGGCACGCCAGCTGCACTGTGTGGTGTGTAGAGCCAGACTCGCCGGCAAGGGAAGATGGTGTCACTGAGGAAAAGCCCTGTAGTGAGCATGGAGGGAGGGGGGCGTCACTGAAAGCAAGCCAGAAATGAGGTATCAGAGTAGGAACCAGCCGTGGCCAACGTGAAGCAGGGCATCTCTGCTGCCGTGACTACGGGTTTCACATGCTTGCGTGCTTTGTCAAGTCTTCCCTTGCTGGCAGGTCTGTCTCTACATACCACACACTGCAGCTGGCGTGTCCTTGCGGCTTTCCATGGTTGGTGTACCTTGGTTGATTGTCCCGGTCGGTCCTAGTGATCCATCAGTGCCTGAGCCAGCCTTACAGCCTTGTGGTAACGTTGTCATTCAGATTTGTACTGTTTAAATCTTTGGAATAGATCGCCAGCAACTATTTTGGGTATACATGTGGTTTATTGCAGCCATTACCTATCAATTTCAGCTCATTTCCTGAGTGCTGTCAACCCTTTTTGTCTTCAGCATTGCAGCATCTGATCCTTTGCCATTAGACAGCAGCACGGTTCAGCTGAACATATATTGCATTATGTGTTTTTTCCTGTGATTAGCGCCTGGGACTCAACCCTTCTTTTTCTGTCCAATGGATGTTGACGAGTAAGACACAGTTTTTCCGCTATGGTCCATTCCATCTTCATAGACAGTACTTACCTTAGTGTCTATTTAAAAAGTAAACAATCTATGAAATATTTAATTAAATTTAATATTATTGTTAGCTTTGTTTTCTATTAATCACAGACCATTCTCCTGAATACACGTTTTGCATTTTTCTACAGGCTGTCGGCATTTGTAGTGAAGTCCTTTAGCAAAGCTCGGCCTTATATATTTATAGATGAGAGTCACCTAAAGCAATCCTTCACCTGGCTGAAGACAAATCGTAATGAGATCGGCTGCTTCCGTAGCGTGGGAAGACTCTTCAATAATGCTATGAAGGTGACCTGGATAGCATTCCAGTTATTTCATATATGAACATCGTGATCTTATGTTTATCACACCGACACACACATACAGTGTTATAGCAATAACTCTATTTATGTATAGCTCTTGAGACTGTTTCTCTTTATCACCAGATTTTTTAGAGACATCTCTCTTTATCACCAGTTTTTTAGAGTTGAGACCATCTCTATCACTGATTGGGACCAACACTCAGTATCACCAGTTTAAGGCCAACTCTACCACCAGTTTTTGAAACTTCCTGTCTTTATCAAACATTTCTTTTGACCTTTCCTCTGAGTTTGCAGCCACTGTGCCCATCAATTGCCACCACTGTCCCATCAAACGCAGCCATTGTGCCCATCAAACGTTCCCACTGTGCCCATCAATTGTGCCACTGTGCCATCAAACGCAGCCACTGTGCCATCAAACGCAGCCACTGTGCCATCAAACACAGCCACTGTGCCATCAAACACAGCCACTGTGCCCATCAAATGCTTCCACCGTAATTCCCCACACGCCCACCCGCCGTCTGCCTGGCACTTATCCTGTCTCGGTGGGGCAGGGGGTGACGTCGGCGGGCGGCGAGCTGTGTCCTACATGCTCCTTCATGCTCCTCTATGTCTTCTCCCGTCCCCTCTTCCCGTCATCTGCTATGATTGGATGCCTGATGGGCATCCAATCACAGCGCCTGTCGTTTGAGCCAATCAGGTGACGGGCAACAGACCCGAGCACCTGATTGGGAGAGAGGCGGTTCAGTGTCAGGAAAGCGAATATTAATTCGCTTTTCTAACACAGCTGGGTGAACTGCGAGCGCCAAGCATGGTGCTCGCTGTTTACCTTTTTTGACGCCTATTAGAGCATATGGCTCTAATCAAGTGCTTCAAAAACATCCCCCCGCCGCTGTAATTCAGGCGCCCAGCGCCTAAAAAGGGCACCTGAAGTGGGGGTGGCAGAGGCGGCCATAGATAGATTCATGCAACGCATGAATCTATCTATTTGTGATAGGGGGGGGGGGCTGAAGAGAGGGGGCAGCGCCCATATGGAAGCACCGCCACTGGTGTGACATCTCCCCCCAAAAGTATAATTAAAGTAAGGAGACTACACTTACCATTAAAGTGACCATCATTAAAGCTCTGTTCAGGAACATGGTGTAAAAAGTTTTGTGAAAGAATGAGAAGAGCAGAAAGACAGGGAACACAAAAGAAGGGGATGGTGTGAAGGGTTGGAGTTGGGCCAAGATGGGTCTCTTTGTGCGGATTGAATCTCCAATTAGTTTGCTTCAGGAAGTTGAAATGACCATAATGATTCATTGAAGTACACTAGATCAGTGCCGATCCTGACCTCCCTGGGGCCCTAAGCAAAATTCTGCTAAGGGGCCCTCTACGGTGGCAAAAAACGGGTGTGGTTTTCGCGGAATAGTGGGCGTGGCTTACATGGGTGTGGCTCGGAGGGGTGTGGTTAGAGTCTGAGATGAATGAGGGATGGAGGGAGAAAGAAAGAGAGAAACAAAGAGAGAAAGAAAGAGGGATGGAGGGACAGCAGGCCCAGATCCTACACCACAATAGAAATATGTGTATTCCAGAAAGTTTAACAAATCAGCAGATAAAGATACTCCAAACACCTGGTGTTGGCGCTTCAACCATCCCGGCACCATGGTTGTTATGGTGTCAGGATGATTGAAGCGCATTATTTCTATTATTACATTGTAATATAGAATGAAATTATTCAACTCACCATAATGCAGAATCAGTGGAAGCTCTGAGTCCCTCCTTACACCAGGCATTCCCAGTGGAGTCCCCCTTACACCAGGCATTCCCAGCGGAGTCCCCCTTACACCAGGCATTCCCAGCGGAGTCCCCCCTTACACCAGGCATTCCCAGCGGAGTCCCCCCTTACACCAGGCATTCCCATCTGAGTCCCCCCTTACACCAGGCATTCCCAGCGGAGTCCCCCCTTACACCAGGCATTCCCAGTGGAATCCCCATAACACCAGGCATTCCCAGCAGAATCCCCCCTTACACCAGGCATTCCCAGCGGAGTCCCCCCTTACACCAGGCATTCAAAGCGGAGTCCCCCTTACACCAGGCATTCCCAGCTTAGTCCCCCCTTACACCAGGCATTCCCAGCTTAGTCCCCCCTTACAGCAGGTGTTCCCAGCAGAGTCCCTCCTTACACTAGGCATTCCCAGCAGAGTCTCTCCTTACACCAGGCATTCCCAGCGGAGTCCCCCTTACACCAGGCATTCCCAGCGGAGTCCCCCCCTACACCAGGCATTCCCAGCGGATTCCCCCTCTACACCAGGCATTCCCAGCGGAGTCCCCCTCACACCAGGCATTCAAAGCGGAGTCCCCCTTACACCAGGCATTCCCAGCTTAGTCCCCCCTTACACCAGGCATTCCCAGCAGAGTGCCTCCTTACACCAGGCATTCCCAGCAGAGTCCCTCCTTACACCAGGCATTCCCAGCAGAGTCCCCTCTTACACCAGGCATTCCCAGCAGAGTCCCTCCTTACACCAGGCATTCCCAGCGGAGTCCCCCCTTACACCAGGCATTCCCAGCGGAGTCCCCCCTTACACCAGGCATTCCCAGCGGAGTCCCCCCTTACACCAGGCATTCCCAGCAGAGTGCCTCCTTACACCAGGCCTTCCCAGCGGAGTCCCCCCTTACACCAGGCCTTCCCAGCGGAGTCCCCCCTTACACCAGGCCTTCCCAGCGGAGTCCCCCCTTACACCAGGCATTCCCAGCGGAGTCCCCTCTTACACCAGGTGTTCCCAGCAGAGTCCCTCCTTACACCAGGCGTTCCCATCAGAGTCCCTCCTTACACCAGGCATCCCCAGCAGAGTCCCTCCTTACACCAGGCATCCCCAGCAGAGTCCCTCCTTACACCAGGCATTCCCAGCGGAGTCACCCGCTTACATCAGGTGTGATGCCCCAGCATAAGAGACTCTCTCCGCCGCCATTACAGTACAGAGTGGACAGTGGAGGAGCCGGCCAGGTGGCTGCCAATAGGAATTGAGCTGCGGCGCCACCCACCCCCTCCCCTTTCCACATCATTTCACAGACAGACATCAGAGGGGCGGGAGGTGGGCGGTGCCGCAGCTCAATTCCTATTGACAGCCACCCGGCCTCCTCTTGTTTGGTCTACAAGAAAATGGCAGCCGGCGGAGACATCGTCTCCGCCCGGCCGGGGACCGCTAGCGGCGGCGAAAAATCGAGGGCCCCGAGTAATCACTCGGGGCCCTACGCAGCTTGCGTAGCAAGCATATAGGGCAGATTGGCCCTGCACTAGATAGTTAGATATCCATGGATTGCATTTTTTTTTATTATTATTTAGAATGTCAGCTAACTTCTCATTAAAGAAGTACCATGACAGTCGGAACACGGAGGGCCCTTTTCAGTCTGTGCTTGCATGTACTCCAGTGCTCAGCTTCTCTTACTGCACTACCTCTTGTCTGCACTTGCACATTGAACATTTGTGCCAGTGGTAATTATATGTGAAAGCGTGATCTTTTCAGATGTTTCCATGATAGCTACTATGATTTTTATTTTCCTAAAGTCAGCATTTTGTGTGACCTGACCAGATTTTGCAGTACATTTTCTATAGTCTGTGCTGCCATGAATGTGAGTGCTTTGTTTCCAGCTGTCATTAGAGAAAGAAGCACCATATTGGGCTGGCCCTACCATGGGTCCCATTGGGTCCATTGGACAGAGGAAACACTTTAAGAGGGGCAGAAAATTGAACCACGCCGCCTCTCCTTCTCTTCTATTTACCCAGCAAATTGACGATCAAGATTTTTTTTCCAGCAGTTTTGTGTGTCATGATGACAACTGCCCCCCGGAATGCTCCGCCTGCTCCTATAGTACTCTAGCCCACCCCTATACTGCCGTAGCCTGTCTATATACTACCCTAGCCTGTCCATATACTACCCTGGCCTGTCCATATACTACCCTGGCCTGTTCATATACTACTCTAGCCTGTCCATATACTACCTTGGCCTGTCCATATACTACCCTGGCCTGTCTATATACTACCCTAGCCTGTCTATATACTACCCTAGCCTGTCTATATACTACCCTAGCCTGTCTATATACTGCCCAAGCCCACCCCTTGGAATTAAACATAATGGTATGTCATAATTTTACATATAGACGAGGTGCTGTTGCATGTAAAACTGACTTCCTGATACATTTTCATTTTAGTTTTAATTATCATGATATAAAATAATGGCTGTAGGGGCCTTTAGGTGGGCGTGATTTTTTTTGGGGGGGGTGGAGGCAGCATTTTATTCTTGGACCCAGGCAGCACAATGTCTTGGGCCCGCCCTGCGTCCAACATTATCAAAGCCAGCAATATCTATATCCTGAAACTCACATGTGAATGCACAGCCCTTTTGGATGTATTTTCCCAAACCAATATGAAAACAGCGGACATTCATCTATTATCTGCCGTTTTTCTTGCATAACCGGCTCTGTGCATGATCGGTTTTGATATACCGCACAAGGCTATCTAAGATAGGGAACTCTTGGGCCCCATTTAGCTGGGTGTGAAGCTCATTATTGTGGAACTTTGTATACTTACGTGTGTATTTTATAAAACATTTGCAGAGGTATTCATCCTGTGAAACTGATTTCACATTTGTTCTGCGCAAATGGGAGCAAAATCAACTGTTATTAATATATTTTCTCTTCAGGTCAAATCTTCTTCATTCATTCTACAGACTACAGTGAATCAGGAAATGATCACTAGATGGAGCTGACAACCACAGTAAATAAGTATTTATTTCCTATGGTCCATGGGTCCATCTAGTGGCCATAATTCAGTATTTTTCTGATTCACTCTATTTTGTATGAATATAAACTATTTGACAATGAGAGAAAATAGCCTAATGTAAATTCAGCTTCACAGGATGAATAGCTCTGCAATTTATTTTTTTATAAATATACCCTATCATTTTGAGAGAGACACATTGTAGAAGCTCTAGGCTTCTTTTGATATACACTTTACACTATTCACATCTCCTATTTCGCACTGGATATATATGATCAGTCCTCTATAGAAGTTCTTTGATTTTACCGAAATAGTCAAATGCCAGCATTCTCACCCATCTCCTATACAGTATATCAAATATACATAAAAGCCAAAAATGAACAGATTAACATACAGATCATTCGTTTGCAGCAAGTACTGTGGCGGCCCGTCCATTAGGAGTGCCCGGGTGCTGCACCCTTTCTCCTCTCCACCCCCTATATGCAGTGGAGAGATTTATAGCATGAATCTATCCATGGTCGTCGCTGCCCCCCCTATTCATGTGTCTGAGCCCTTTCGGGGGAACCGGGCACATGAATTACAGCGGCCAGGTTTTTTTTTTGAAGCACCTGATTAGAGCCATAGGCTCTAAAAGGCTTCAAAATTGTGTCGGCTCAGGTCGCAGCGTATGCACCCCGATCCCTCCCAGGTGTGTTGCAACAGCGAATGAATATTCGCTGTTGCAACACTGATCCTCCTCCCGGCCAATTGGGAAGCAGGTATGAAACCTGTTTCCTGATTGGCCAAAACGTCAGGTGATCCTATTGGACACCTAGCGCTGGGAGGAGCAAAGAGGAGACACACCGCGGATAGGACTTCAGGAGAGGACACCGGAGCCCGCCACGCTGAGAGATGGCCACAGCAGCTCCGACCGCTGCTCTTACCGCCCACATCCACGGTAAGGACAGAGGGTGGTGGAGGGGGTGCTAGTGCCGCTCCACTGGTGGCCAGGGGGGTTGTTTGCCACCCCCCAAAAACCCCACCAGCCGCCACTAGCAAGGAGCACATGGAAGGGTGACACATGTCAAACAAAACCATTATAATGCATGTGCTTCTACTATGAAGGCTCTCAAAATTTAGAGTTAGGACTCTACATAATGCTGGGGGTGCCGTGAAGAGGCTCTGCAGATTACGCATGTATTTGCAAATGTGTGCAAACTAAACCCCTGTTTAAACGCATACTGTTAGACATGATAATTCAGTTGGTTGCAGGCTGGTCAGTAACTTAAGCTGGGATTGTTCTTTGGTTTTGTTTGACATGCGTCTTCCATGTGCTCCTTGCTGCAAAGGCCAATTAGTGGATAGTAAAACTTTTTTCTGCCAGTAAATACCTTATACAGCCCACTTCCTGTTTCTTGTCTGGTCATTAGCCTAGGCTTATGACATCATGCACAGCTCTCTCTCTCACTCTCGTGAGAGTTTGCCAGGAAGGGAGGAACGATGAGCCATAAGAGAGCCAATGAGAGCTGCCGAGCTGGAGGTGTTACTCTGTTTGTCTGTGTAAATCCAGGAAGTAAACAGGCAGCAGCTTCAGCTGCCCACAGTTAAAATGGCTGCAGCCAGACATAGTAGAGGGAGATTTCTGTAGCATATTTGGAAAGTACAGAATCACAGTATATATAAAATAATATGCAAATTGGTTAAAGTGAAGCTTCAGAATAGCAAAAGATGTTTTTTTTACAAATTATGTGAGCAGACTGCAGTTCCTCTTTAAATGGAAGCCGTGGTCTCTGTTACAGGGAGGAGTGGAAGATGACATTTCCCTTTCCGCTTATGTGACAATTGCTCTGATAGATGCTGGAGTACCCCTGGAGGTAAGTGATCGTTATTAGCGATAATTAATTTCTTCAAATATTGCAGTTTATTATAAAACCTGCTCTTTTACATTTCTAGCAAGAAAAAAATATTTTGCTACAAAAATATGATCTTTTTTAAAATACTTTGGCCAATAAATAATTTCTGTTCCTGTCCAGTTCAGAGTTTTATGTGTTCCCCCCATCAGTTTCAGCCCCTCTTGTTACATTCTCCATTATATAAAATAAATAATAGACATGTGCAATTTGTTTCATTCCAAATTAGTTTTTTAAATTTTTTTGACAAATTCCTTAATTCGGAAATATCCAAATTAACGAAAACCCCTTTAATTAAATTAATTTGATAATTCCATAATCTGAAATGATAACTAACTAATAATAACTTAACTATTACTAACTAATAAATTATAGGTGTTGGAATTTCTTTTCAGATTTGGCTGTTAGTGAATGTATTGAATACGAATTTATCCAAAGTTACGAATTATCCAAAATAACGAATGCCGCATCTAAACATATGGAACTGAACAAATTAATAATAAATAATAATAATACTTTTTTTTTGTTATTATTTTTATTTATAATTATTAATTCATTACGTTCGATTCGTTCAGATACAGCATTTATTTATTTCGGATAATTTGTAACTTCGGATAAATTCGTATTCATTAAGTTCACTAACTGCCAAATTTGAAAGGAAATTCCAATACCTATAATTTAATAGTTAGTTATTTCAGATTTTCAAATTTTCGGGTTTTCGAATCTTACAAATTTTACAAATTTACGAATTTACAAATTTTTGAATTTACGTATATTCAAATTTACAAATTTAAAAATTTACGAATTTACTCATTTTTTGAATATTCAAATTTACAAATATTCAGAAAAATTTGTTAAATGGGTTTTTGTTAATTCAGCTGTTTCCAAATTAACAAGTTTGTCGAAATTCGTTAAACGATTTCAGAACTAAATGAATTGCACATGTCATCGCTGCGCTGGATCAGAACTCACCTGCACCAGAACTGGTGGTAGTGAGGGATCTGGAAGGGGACTATATATCTGCCTTCACTAGGGATGAGCTCGGTGTTCGAGTCGAACGTACGTTCGACTCGAACATCGGCTGTTCGATCGTTCAGCAAACATTGAACGATTTGGGCCGTTCGCGCCAAATTCGAGTGACGCGAACGGCCCACAATACACTGCGCCGTCGCAGTGCAATCCCGGCGCTGTGATTGGCCAAGCATGCACTGTGACCCCGCATGCTTGGCCAATCACAGCGCCGGCAGCTAGGAGAGCCATAATTGGCCACAGGCAGGATGCCTGTGGCCAATTATAGCTCAGGGGGTTTAGCACACGCCCCACACTATAAAAGGCCGCCAGCGCGGCGGCCTTGTGTAGTGTGTTCCAGCGCAGGGAAAGAGAAGGATAGGCAGGGACAGTGTGATATTCTTTGTGCTATTCTTGTGTGCAGGGGGAGAGAAGGATAGGCAGGGAGAGTGTCAGTGTCATATTCTTTGCTAAACCTTGTGTGCAGGGAGAGAGAAGGATAGGCACGGGACAGTGTCAGTGTCATATTCTTTGCTAAACCTTGTGTGCAGGGAGAGAGAAGGATAGGCAGGGAGAGTGTCAGTGTCATATTCTTTGATAAACCTTGTGTGCAGGGAGAGAGAAGGATAGGCAGGGGACAGTGTCAGTGTCATATTTTTTGCTAAACCTTGTGTGCAGGGAGAGAGAAGGATAGGCAGGGGACAGTGTCAGTGTCATTGTTGCTAAGCCTCCTGCACAGTATACACCTGAAGCTAGCCCTTATTGCTGTGTTTTCCTGGTGTGTTACACTAACAGGCATTTGCAACACTTACAGCGGGCGGAGTGTGCCTCCTGCACATTATACACCTGAAGCTAGCCTGTATTGCTGTGTTTTCCTGGTGTTTTACACCAACAGGCATTTGCAGCACTTACAGCAGGCGTAGTGTGATTCCTGCAAAATATACTCCTGAAGCTACGCCTTATTGCTGTGTTTTCCTAGTGTGTTACACCAACAGGCATTTGCAGCACTTACAGCAGGCGTAGTGTGATTACTGCAAAATATACACCTGAAGCTAGCCCGTATTACTGTGTTTTCCTGGTGTGTTACACCAACAGGCATTTGCAGCACTTACAGCAGGCGTAGTGTGATTCCTGCAAAATATACTCCTGAAGTTAGCCCATATTGCTGTGTTTTCCTGGTGTGTTACACCAACAGGCATTTGCAGCACTTACAGCAGGCAAAGTGTGATTCCTGCAAAATATACTCCTGAAGCTACGCCTTATTGCTCTGTTTTCCTAGTGTGTTACACCAACAGGCATTTGCAGCACTTACAGCAGGCGTAGTGTGATTCCTGCAAAATATACTCCTGAAGCTAGCCCGTATTGCTGTGTTTTTCTAGTGTGTTACACCAACAGGCGTTTGCAGCACTTACAGCAGGCGTAGTGTGCTTCCTGCAAAATATACTCCTGAAGCTAGCCCGTATTGCTGTGTTTTCCTGGTGTGTTACACCAACAGGCATTTGCAGCACTTACAGCAGGCGTAGTGTGATTCCTGCAAAATATACTCCTGAAGCTAGCCCGTATTGCTGTGTTTTCCCGGTGTGTTACACCAACAGGCATTTGCAGCACTTACAGCAGGCGTAGTGTGATTCCTGCAAAATATACTCCTGAAGCTACGCCTTATTGCTGTGTTTTCCTGGTGTGTTACAACAACAGGCATTTGCAGCACTTACAGCAGGCGTAGTGTGATTCCTGCAAAATATACTCCTGAAGCTAGCCCGTATTGCTGTGTTTTCCTGGTGTGTTACACCAACAGGCATTTGCAGCACTTACAGCAGGCGTAGTGTGATTCCTGCAAAATATACTCCTGAAGCTAGCCCGTATTCCTGTGTTTTCCTGGTGTGTTACACCAACAGGCATTTGCAGCACTTACAGCGGGCGTAGTGTGCTTCCTGCAAAATATACTCCTGAAGCTAGGCCTTATTGCTGGTTTTTCCATCTCCCTGCAAGCCATTAGAATGTCTGGAAGGCAAACAAGGAGAGGCAGACAGTCAGGAGCCAATAAAAGAGGGCAAGCAGGCTCTGTGTCTAGAGACAACAGTGCTGGTCGTGGACGCGGTGCATCGCCATCAGCACGTGGCCATGGGACACGCTTGTCCTTCTTTTCGGCAGCTGGACGGGTTGAGCCGCATCATGTCGAAGACTTGGTAGAGTGGATGACCAAGCCCTCCTCATCCTCTCTCACCCAGGCTCAGGGTACTGGCAAAGCAGCTGCCAAAGTGTTTGAGCACAGTGTTGGGTACATGCTCCAGGAGGATGCCCAGCGTTTCGAAGGGTCTGATGATGATACCCAGCTAGAGGAAGGCAGTAGCGTGAGAGCAGAGAGAGGGGATGCTCAAGAAGGACACCAATCTGGCAGTCATGTTCCAGCAGCTGCAGCATACTGCCAGATTGGCTCCAGTGATGAGGAGGGAGGGGATGATGAGGTCACTGACTCCACGTGGGTGCCTAATAGGAGAGAGGAGGAGGAGGAGGATGAGGAGGATGCACATCTCCAACGAGGCAGGATGCCCTCGGGAGGGCAGCACACCGACGGAATCACACCGCAGAGCTCCGCCTGTGCAGGGCGCTGCCTCTGCCCGTTATTCAAAAAGTTCTTTGGTGTGGGCCTTTTTTGAGTCAAGTGCATCAGATCGCACAGCTGCTGTTTGCAACATATGTCTCAAGCGTATATCGCGTGGCCAAAACATCAGCCGCTTGGGCACCACATGCTTGACCAGGCATATGTTGACCTGCCATGCAGCTCGTTGGCAAGCCTACCTTAAAGACCCACACCAAAGAACAAAGCGGACCTCTCCTTGCACCGCATCAGCTGGGATCTCCAACCCCACTATACCTTCAGTCCTCCCTGAAACCTGCACTGAGAGGAATGAAGGTGTAGAATTAGGTGTGTCACAGCCAAGTACTTGCGGGCACTCTGCTAGCAGTACACCGACGTCCGATTCTAGCAGGCAAATTTCCCTGCCCCAGCTGCTGGACCGTCGAAAGAAGTTCACTCCCAGCCATCCACATGCCCAGCGGTTGAATTCTAGCTTGGCTAAATTGCTAGCGCTTCAACTGCTGCCTTTTCAGTTGGTAGACTCGGCCCCCTTCCGTGAGTTTGTGCAATGTGCGGTTCCTCAGTGGCAGGTTCCCAAACGCCACTTTTTCTCACGGAAGGCGATTCCGGCTCTCTACCGGCATGTGGAAGGCAATGTCTTGGCCTCGCTGGACAGGGCGGTCAGCGGTAAGGTGCATATTACCGCTGACTCATGGTCCAGCAGGCATGGACAGGGACGTTACTTTTCTTTCACGGCCCATTGGGTCACTCTTTTGGCAGCTGGGAAGGATGCAGGACAAGGTGCAGTAGTGTTGGAGGTTGTTCTGCCGCCACGCCTCCAAAATGCTACTACTGGTTGTGACACACCTCTGTCCTCCACCCCCTCCTCTTCTTCTTCCTCCATGGCCTCTTCCTGCGCTTTGTCCTCGGAACCAGCGGTGCTTGGTAGGCGTTCAAGGGGCTACGCAAGTATGCAGGCAAAAAATGCCATGCCGTGCTTGCGCTGGTGTGTTTGGGGGAAAAGAGCCACACTGGGGCAGAGGTTCTGTCTGCTCTGCAGGGGCAGGCCGAGAGGTGGTTGACGCCACACCAGCTTAAGCCAGGAATGGTGGTTTGCGACAATGGCACCAACCTCCTCTCCGCCCTCAATGAGGGCCATCAATGAGTACCTGTGCGACTACGGCACCAGGACAGGGTCAAGGGAGCTCAGGTTTTTTTCACCACGCCAGTGGGGCATGATCAGGGATGCATGCACTGTCCTGGCACCATTTGAGGAGACCACGAGGATGGTGAGCAGTGACAGTGCATGCATCAGTGACACTGTACCTCTTGTCCACCTGTTGGAACATACGCTGCGTGGAATAATGGACAGGGCACTTGAGGCAGAACAGAGGCAGGAAGAGGAGGACTTCCTTGCCTCTCAAGGCCCCCTTTACCCAGACAGTGTTTCTTCTGTCCCTCCCATCGCACAGGAAGAGGAGGAAGAGGAGGAGGAGGATTGTGTAAGCATGGAGGTGGAGCCTGGCACTCAGCATCATCAGCAGCAGTCTTTTAGGGATGATTTACAGTCCCAAGAAACCCGTGGACTTGTACGTGGCTGGGAGGAGGTGGCTGCAGATCATGTCGTCCTTAGTGACTCAAAGGACTCCGGACCAAATGCCTCAGCTAACCTACGCTGCATGGCCTCCCTGATCCTGCAAAGTCTGCGGAAGGATCCTCGTATTCTTCGGATCAAGGACAGGGACCATTACTGGCTGGCCACTCTCCTTGATCCACGGTACAAGGGTAAGGTTGCGGACCTTATCTTACCGTCGCAGAGGGAGCAGAGGATGAGACAACTCCGGGAGGCCTTGCAGAAAGGTCTGTGCAACGCGTTCCTAGAGACTGGAAGGTTACAAACTCCTGGTCCTGGACAACGAGTTGCTGAGGCTTCGTCAGTCAAAGAAGGAGCGGTGGGGAAGATGGCCGTCTGACCGATGCGTTCAGACAATTCTTTAGTCCGCAACCCCAAGGTATGATCGGTTCCAGCAACCATCGCCAGCATCTGATATACATGGTGCAGGAATACCTAGGGGCAAGGTCAGACTTGGACACCTTCCCCACCGAACTGGGTCTTGAGGATGGATCACTGGCCAGAGCTTGCACAGTATGCAATTGAGCTACTGGCCTGTCCTGCATCCAGCGTTCTTTCAGAACGCACATTCAGTGCTGCTGGAGGATTTGTCACGGATCACAGGGTGCGCCTGTCCACCGACTCGGTTGATTGACTGACTTTCATAAAGATGAACCAGTCTTGGATCACCACCAGCTACCAAACACCTGAAGCTAAAATAACAGACTAATTTATTTTCAAATGTCACATCCCTTCAAACCTGATGCTGATGCTGAGTGACTGTCCTGTTATGTTGATTGACTATCCTCCTCCTCCTCAATGATCCGATTGATGATGATAGCTTGGAAGAACATTTTTGTTTCTGGGTGCCGCCACCAGTGCCTAAGGCCCAATTTTTCAGCCCCTGTTTAACAGGGGCATGTAATTACAATTTTTTATGCAATGCTTTGCAGCAGGCCTCATTCCTGCACTCCAACTAGAGTATCTGGGAGAGGTTGCAGTGTCGTGGCACCAGCACCAGTGCCTAAGGCCCAATTTTTCAGCCCCTGTTTAACAGGGGCATGTAAATACAATTTTTTATGCAATGCTTTGCAGCAGGGCTCATTCCTGCACTCCAACTAGAGTATCTGGGAGAGGTTGCAGTGTCGTGGGACCAGCACCAGTGCCTAAGGCCCAATTTTTCAGCCCCTGTTTAACAGGGGCGTGTAATTAAAATTTTTGATGCAATACTTTGCAACAGGGTTCATTGCTGTGCTCCAAGTACAGTATCTGTGAGGGGTTGCAGTGTTGTGGCACCAGTGCCTAAGGCCCAATTTTTCTGCCCCTGTTTAACAGGGGCATGTAATTACAATTCTTGATCTAATAATTCACAGCAGGGCCCATTCATGCGCCCACCAAGAGTAACTGTGAGGGCTTACAGTGTTGTGTCAACACCACCACCACCACCACCAAAGGCCCAATTTTTCAGCCCCTGTTCAACAGGGGCATGCAATTACAATTCTTGAGCAGCAAACTCGACACATCAGTCAAAATCATTGCATAGTTACAACAACATACACAAAATAGAAAACATGCATATATACAATAAAGTTGTATACATGTATATATGCATGTTTTCTATTTTGTGTATGTTGTTGTAACTACTGTATGCAATGATTTTGACTGATGTGTCGAGTTTGCTCCCAGTTCAATTGGTGTATCAGATTTTTCTGGGAGTGGATTTGGACCGAACTCTTTACATCAGATTTTAGTGTAAGTACCGTGTATTCTAGCCGGGTTTTCTTTGTAACACCAGCTGAGTACTAGTTTTAATTGGTTAGTTCACCTGTTGCCTAATGATAACACATTAGAGCAGTATATAGGTGATTGTGGTGTCTAGCTCCAATAGGTAATGACTAGGCGCTGATCTTTGGGCGAAACGCGTCTACCTCTTTGTCCCCTGCTCCATCTGTCAACCACTTATCATATGCAATAAAAGGATTTTTGAAAGTGAAGCCGTCCGGAATTATTTCTTCACATTACACAGCATGCGAGCTAGCACCTGACTAGTGTGTGTGGGGATTAACCAGAGACTCACTCACCTGGAGCAGCTTTTCTTGTTTCAACACAGATTTGTTGTCGGAAAATTTTAAAGCATGCTATCCCACATTTGTTGTTGGAAAATCCGACAATTGTCTGATGGAGCATACAAAAGGTCGGATTTTCCGACAACAGCCTGTCATCACATAATTCCCGTCGGAAAGTCCGATCGTGTGTGAATTATGCCTGCAGTGCATGTCTATAAAAGAGTTTTTAAATTCAATTTGAGATGGCTTTAAAGTGATACTAAAGGTTCAGGTTTTTTTTTTAAATAACAAGCATGTCATACTTACCTCCACTGTGCAGTTTGTTTTTCACAGTGTGGCCCCCGATCCTCCTCTTCTGGGGTCCCACGGCGGCTCTCGCGGCTCCTCCCCGCAATAGATAACCCCCTCTTGGAAGCTCTTTCCCGAGGGGGTTACCTTGCCATACACTCGGCGTTCATAGCCGCCAAATGTATGACTTGACCCCGCCCCCCGGCAGCCGCCTCATTGGATTTGATTGACAGCAGCGGGAGCCAATGGCTGCGCTGCAATCAATCTATCCAATGAAGAGCTGAGAAGCTGCGGGGAGAGCGACGCGGGATCGCGCCCACGGAAATTCGGGGCTCAGGTAAGTAAAACGAGGGGGGGCTGGACACAGCAAGGTGTTTTTTCACCTTAATGCATAGGATGCATTAAGGTGAAAAAACACAAAGGTTTACAACCCCTTTAAGAGCTAATTTCTCTAAAGTTGGGATAATTTATTCCATTCGACTGCCAACTGGATTGCTCCTCTAAAGCAAAAGACTTTGCAAAAAAAAAAATGGAAGTTTACTTGTATTCATTACATTAATACAGATAATATCATATTTAGTAAATGGCTTTCCCATTAATCCTTTTTTTCACCATCTAGGATCCTCTGGTCAGAGACGCAGTGTCCTGTCTGCAAAAGGCAGCTGTGGATGTGACCAATGTATACACTCTGGCTCTGCTAGCTTACACTTATACACTCTGCGGAGAGACAGAGCTCAGAAAAACTGTATTGGAAAAACTGGACGAAAAGGCTGTTCAAGGAGGTAAGAAATTGATTAATACCTGCATGAGCCAAACCTATTTAAAATGTATACATGTTTTAAATAGCATGCAATTAATTACAAGAAGTCTTAATTAAAATGTCATTATTTTCTATACAACAGCTGAAATGGGAAATAAAAGTATATATACATCCAAACACCCGAAACAAAACTCCAGTTTTTACTTTAATAATGTAATTATCAAGGGTCCAGGATTACTGAAAATAAAAAATAAACCTTTGTTGCAATACTCGCCTTCAATCCTAGTTCCTTTTCACTGCTAGATTTCACCAGTCTTCTTCCCAGTTATATGTAGCCAAGTCCCGAGTCTTTTCAGGCCTAATGGTGACCTCCAGAGTTAGGGACAGCTGACATCCTTCTGTGCAGAGTGAGTTACAAGGCATGGTGGGTGCAATGTAAGGTAGAATAATGGGCACCAGACACTTCTGTTTAAGAGCAAATACGGTAAATCTCTTTGCATTCAAGAAGTGTGGGAGAGAGGGTTAGGGTCAGGACACCCTTTAGTAGTTGCAATGTTAATTAGCAGACTCCGAGACTTCTATACACCATGTCTGCATGTGTAGACAGTGACACGCTGTCTCCTATGGCAACAATCTTGAACAGTTTCTAACACAGGTTGTAATGAACTCTTTCACTTCCTCCACAATCTCCTTTTAAGATCTTCACTCAACTGAGCTCCCAGTCTATCACTTAGACCCGCTGATCCACTGCCACTGGATCTCCTGAGCTCTTCCAATCTACTACTGAGTATCTTCCTCAAGCGTCACCCCCACATCCCTGCTGGGTCCCTAGTTTGGCACTCACAGATACTCCTCAAGCATAACCCCACTGGTCTGCTCAGTCCCTGGCTTGGCACACAAGACTGCCCTGCAAGTGTCACCTTCGCTGGCTGGATCCCTGGCTTGGCACCTGCCGAAGTTTCCCGATTCTTCACCGTCTCCGATTGGTGAGAATACTGCTCCGGTACTTGCTTTAGTTACTCACTGTGGTCCTGGTAACAAGGTGGTTAGTCCCTTAGTGGCAACAGCTTCCCCTCTACCTCCGACCATGACAGGTTTTCCGGCCGGCAGAACCGTCACTTTGGTTGGACTGCAAGCCGCAATCCCAACCCTGCGCTGCTCTCTTGCTTCTGGATAGGCCCTCAGACAGCCTAGCAGCCAGATGTCCCCGGGATAGGCCTCAGGCTCTGGCCTAACAACCCGGGGCAGTATAACACACGTCCACCCAGACAGCTGCCCAGGTGGCACAGAACCCTGATCACCTGACCTCACCCAAATAAATAGGTTCTCCCAGCAGGTAAAGGGACCCAAGACGATCCCTGCCCATTGGCTGAGATACCCCATTTATTTCTAATCTGTCCTTGTAATGCCCTTGTCTTATCTAATGCCACCAGATACCTGGCCATCTAGTGACAGAATAGAGAAGTGCAGCAATTCCAGAATAAGCCCAGGTTCACACTGGGCTGCGGGAGTGAAGCCGTGCGAGTTCAGCTGAACTCCCGCTGGTCAGTCCCGATTTCAGCCGCGATTACAAAGACATCTGTGCAGGTTTCTGCACAGATGTCAATGTAAATCGCGGGCCGAAATCGCAAAAAGTAGTACAGAAACTACTTTTTGAAATCGGTGCAGCGCCGCAGATGCGGCGTCGCACCGATTAGAGCGGTTCCATTGCCAGCAATTTGCGGCAAATAACGGCGTTTTGACATGCCAAATCGCATGTCAAAACGCACCAGTGTGAACCAGGGCTTAGGGTTAAATCAAATGATCTCCTATCAATTAGCCAAGGCAGCTATACCTGGCAGGTAGGGACCCCCAGATCCTGCCCCCCCCCCATGTGAATTGGTAATGGGGTACATTTTACCCCTACCATTTCACAAAGAAAGTGTAACAAATTGTAAAAAAATAAAAAATAAACACCATTGGGAAAGTCCTTTATTAAAAAAAAAACAAAACAACGATTTAATCCAGTGTCCCGCGGTGATCCGATGTCCAGCTCACATAGGGGAGGCTGGGATCTGGGGGTCCCCTTTGCTAAAGGGGTCTTCCAGATTCCGATAAGCCCCCCCGCCCGCAGACCCCCACAACCACCGGGCAAGGGATATGGGGATGAGGCCCTTGTCCCCATCAACATAGGGACATGGTGCTTTGAGGGGTCACAGACCCCTAAAGCATCCTCCCAATGTTGAGGGCATGTGGCCTGGTATGGTTCAGGAGGGGGGGGTGCTCTCTTGTCCCCCCTCTTTTCCTGCGGCCTGCCAGGTTGCGTGCTCAGATAAAGGGTCTGGTATGGATTTTTGGGGGAACCGCACACCAATTTTTTTTTTAATTTGGCAAGGAGTTCCCCTTAAAATCCATACCTGACCTGAAGGGCCTGGTAATTGAATTTGGGGGGACCCCCACGCATTTTTTTTTTATCAATGACTTTTCTATGTATTGCCGGGAGCCGACAATTCATTATAGCCACGAGTGGTTTTAAATGACTTTTTTTCCTTCAGAAATTACAATTTGTGCAGGGACAGTTCTAAGCATGGGAAACAAGCGCTACTACACAGATATACTATACACCTCTCCTAGGTATGAAATTTAAAGGAATATTTCACTTTTATTGTTTCACTTTAAGCATTATTAAAGTCACTGCTCCCGAAAAAACTGCAGTTTTTAAAACTTTTTTCTTTGCATTGATACATGTCCCCTGGGGCAGGACCCGGGTCCCCAAACCCTTTTTAGGACAATAACTTGCATATTAGCCTTTATAATTATCACTTTTGATTTCAAACATTCGGGTCCATTGTATTTAATAGGGTTCTAAAGTTTGCGCGAACATTTGGTCTGTTCGCAGGTTCTGGTGCGAACCGAACAGGGGGGTGTTCGGCTCATCCCTACTGGCAGGTAAACGTACTAGCAACCCTGCCTAAACATCAGGGTGCTACATCTAAAATGGCCAGCATCGTTGAACCCGCTTTCTATTAGGGTGCATTCACATTTGCGTATGCACCCGAAGTCCAATTATTATTATTATTATTTAAGGTACTTATATAGCGCCGTCAATTTACGCAGCACTTTACATATACATTGTACATTCACATCAGTCCCTACCCTCAAGGAGCTTACAATCTAAAGTCCCTAACTCACGTTAATATACTAGGGCCAATTTTAGACTGAAGCCAATTAACCTACCAGCATGCCGTTGCATGCGAGAAACCTGGCAGGTGTTCCCGCAATTAGCTGAAAGAGGCAGCCCCATTGAAAACAATGGGAGGTATTGGCTCCTTCAGCTCATTGTGCCTGTACTTACTGCTTGAGCAATTTAATGCAAGTGTATGCGATCAGCTGTGGGAGCCAACAGCATCCAATTGCTTTCAATGGGGATGCTTCTTGCAGCTAATCACAGGAATCCCCACTGGGGTGCATGGATGTAGTTGGACTGTAGGTGCATTTGCAAATGTGAATGCACCCTTAGTCTAAGATGCCATGGACTCATAGGGGCATCTCATCACTTCAGCCTGGGAATACTACTGCATTGAATGGGACTCACTAATTGCTACTACCCTGGTATGTTTAATTATTTTCTCTTGGCCTAGTTGAACACATTCCAGCTACTGACAAGCCAATAGGGAGGTCTTACAAACAATCTTTAGAGAGAGACAAGACCTTAGTATAATTATGTGTGTGATTGTATCTACAGATGGACAGCTACACTGGAAACGTGATTCGGTGCCTCCCAAGCAAGATTCATACTGGTACCGAGCTCCATCTGCTGAGGTGGAGATGACTTCCTATGTGCTCCTGGCTATACTTTCTGGTCCTGAACCTGACTTGGGCAAAGCTACAGAGATTGTGAACTGGCTAAGCAAACAGCAGAACCCTTATGGAGGCTTCTCATCTACACAGGTGAACGATGGACTAAATACAGACTAAATACAGAGATGCAGCCAGCTGGATTCCGCAAGGTTCATCTGTTAACTGATAACCTGCAGCATATCTCACTGTACACTGTTCTGGTTGATCGGGGTGCATAGGTGTGCGAAGCCTATTGGATTTGTGTGTGCACCCCGAAGCTCAAACACACATTCTGCACTGGACAGTGAATGAACGGGATAGTGCTCTGTGCTGAGCGGCTTCCTTTTCATTCACAAACTGAAGCATAGTAACACAGTTTACTATGCTTCAGTTATGAATAGAGATAGGACTTAAGGGACCCCAAAACCTGAATGACCAAAACAGAAGGGGGCAGTAGGACTATTGCGGTACAAAGATGAGTAGGTAAACTCACAAAGAGTAGGTAGAATAAAAGTTTATAAATTTATTGACATAATATCAAAAAATGAAATACATCAAACAACAAACAATAAAATACAATACATACATTGTGACAGACCATACGTGTCACTGAGAGTGATAATCCCCTTGGGGAGAATCACGGTGGAGGTAGGGGTCACGAAAGGGATTCTCAACTAGTCTCACGACAGGCGTCGCTTCGTCAGGAGAAGTATCTAAAAACGTAGATCCCATCAGCTCAGGCGCCAAAGCCACCGAGGGGAAGGTCTCCCACGGCGGCCAAGGGGGACGCATGCGGAGATGGACCTATCAACTTTTTCAGCTCTAGGTCTACAAATTCAGCCATCTTGCTTCAGCCATCTTGCTTCAGTTGAAGAGTGCACATCTGAACAATGCGGGATGCGATTCCTCTGTGGCTTTGGCGCCTGAGCTGAGGGGATCTATGTTTTAAGAAACTTCTCCTGACGAAGCAACACCTTTCGCAAAACTAGTTGAGAATCCCTCTCGTGACCCCTACCTCCACTGTGATTCTCCCCAAGGGGATTATCACTCTCTGTGACACGTATGGTCTGTCACGATGTCTGTATTGTATTTCATTGTTTATGTTGTTTGATGTCTTTTATTTTTTGATATTATGTCAATAAATTTATAAACTTTTATTCTACCTACACTTTGTGAGTTTTCCTACTCATCTTTGTACCGCAATAGTCCTACTGCCCCCTTCTGTTTTGGTCTTTCGGGTTTTGGGGTCCCTTAAGTCCTATCTCTATTCAATACTTCTCAGGACGATGGTACTATGTTTAATATAAGTATGTGTTTTTTACCAAAGAGGCCAACAATTACTGTATTTATTGGCGTATAACACTCACTTTTTACCCTGAAAATAGAGGGTAAACTGTGCCTGTGTGTTATACGCAGGGGGCTATAGAAAGTTTTTTTCCTGAAACTTCCCTCTTAAAGTTATGGTGCGTGTTATACACCTGTGCGTGTTATACGCCGATAAATACGGTAATTCATGCTTCAGCTATGAATGAACACACTGCGTGAGTCTGTTCATTTAGAAAAGGAAGGGGCTGGTAAATGGCATATCTACCAGCCCCTTCCCCTATTCTACATTCTGAAACATCACCAGTGAGAGCTGATAGGGGGGACAGGAAGGAAGCCAGCAGGGGGGTGGGCACAACATGCCCATGGCAATAAGGGTAATTGTCACTGCACGCAGTAATTAGGGTGTGCCCAGCCACACCTGGCACACCCCCTGCGCACACCTATGTCTGGGTGGTAGGTTATATCACCTGTCCCTGTGCTGAATTTCTCAAAAGGCTCATGTCCAAGATCCTATTTTCACAATCTACAAAAGGCTTGAGAAGGGCTAGCTTCTTATTTTGACCCCCCACCCCCACAACCTTATAACGACTTTAAATTTAAAATATTCAGAAAGACCAAGCCTAGAAATATTCCTCCTAACAACATATGGGGAAGATAAAGGTCTATAGGCAGTAGAATTCATATTTCAGGACTAAAGTTAGGATTGGGATAGGGGTTGGGGGGCAAG
The DNA here is from genome assembly GCA_029206835.1 of Rana muscosa. Classification (NCBI taxonomy): domain Eukaryota; kingdom Metazoa; phylum Chordata; class Amphibia; order Anura; family Ranidae; genus Rana; species Rana muscosa. The sequence goes on along the minus strand of CM055123.1, from coordinate 291,719,348 downwards.
AATGTTCCATGCATTTTGTAATTTTTTTTTTTTGTTGGTAGATCATGTGCTTTATATCATAGGTGTGCACAGCCTATTGCATTAGGGTGTGCCCCCCAAAGCTCAAACACACATCAACACTAGTGTCACGATCAGGCGTTGGGCTTGAAGACCAATTGCAATAGCAGTGGCAGGACAGGTATACAGGCAGTCACTTCTGGCAGATGACACAGGCTCACCTGAGGTGTGGAGTCTAAGTACTAGCTGGTTTTCCCCAGAGTTCCGGATGGTGGAGATGGATTTAGCTGCAAGCTAGTACCAGGTCGCGGTCCTCAAGTTTGCCCCACCAGGGTGTGAGCAAGCTGGGGTCCAATATCGGATATACAGACAAGGATGAAACAGCAGCGTTGTCAGAAAACAAGCCAAGGGATCAATCACGAGTAGCTGCAGGTTGGGATCAAGCAGTAGAGTGGTCAAAGAACAGGCCAAGGGTCAAACACGGGTGGTTGCAGATTGGGATCAGGCAGTAGAGAAGTCCAGGAACAAGCCAAGGGTCAATCACGAGTGGTTGTAGGTACAGATGGCAGCAGGAAAGACAGCAGCAAGGCACTGGCAGGGAAGGCACAATAACCTGGCAAAGAGGAAGTGCTGAGACAAGGCTTATATAGGAAGTTCATGGGAGGAGCAAGGAGTTCAAGGTTCAACAGTAATCAAGTCTCAAGGCAGGGTTGTCCATTGGATCAGGTTTATCCAGCAGATCAGGCAGGGAGCTGTCATGCATCCCAGACAGCTCAGTGGGAAGAGTCAATGCCAGACACCGACAAGATCCCAGGTCCTGACAGTAGTCCCCTCCTCTCAGGACATCCTCCGGACGTCCTAGGCCTTGGCTTGTAAGGAAACCTCTGGTGGAATACTCTTGTTAATCTAGGGGATTGAACTTTAGCCCTTTTTGGGCATTTTTTGCTATAGAAGTTCCTGCCGGGGAGATTCTCCTCACTTGCAAGGCTTTTTCAAACATCTCCAGCTCCTGCTTACGGATAAGGGTGCCATTCGAGGCATACATACAGTCAGGTGGTAGAACTTCTTTGGCAGGACAGAAATTAGTAATGGAGCCAGACTTTACAGAAGTGGTGACGGTATCAAGAACAGGCGTTTTCTTAGGAAGTAGCGAAGGCGTCTCTGGAGCAGGAGGTGGTTCTTTGTCAGGACAGGGTGCTGTTACTGCATTTACCACTATGGAGAGTGGGATGACTACTGGAACTGGTCTGTTGTCGGGAGGTGGCATAGTTGCCTATAGGCCAGATGGTAGGAGTTTCACAGGGGTATTGGTTGCGGGTTCAAGAGGGGCACTGGTATTGTTGACCACCGTAGTCTGGGAACCTACTTGTGTCATTGAACATGGACAGGCCTTACAGCAACCTTGGCAGTTCACAGGCCGAACAGCAGCGATAGCAGGATGAGTCCCACTAGTACCCACTTGAAGAACCTTTGGCCGAGGTGGACGAGTTGGGCAGAGAGAGATTAAGTGCCCTCTTTCTCCACAAAAGAAACAAAGGCCACAGCCTCTCCTCCGCTCTCTTTCAGCTTTAGACAGCGTGGTCTGGATGACCCCGATCTCCATAGGTTCCACATCTTCCAGGGTAGGTGCGTGTATATCCACAGGAACGTCAAGGCTTTGTGGTGTTGGGGCTTCATGGCTTGGCACGTATTGGGATGGCTCGAAGTCGTATCTGTACAGGGTATTCCTGTCCCTGGGTCCCCGTAGGCCACATGAGCTAGGAGCAGACTTGGAAACCCTGTTTTTTTTGGAAACTGTTACAGTGAGAGTCCAGGGCTAACATAAATGCTTCCCAGCTGTCCAAGACTGGACTCCTTTCCTGTAATACCTGATGAGCCCATGTTTTGATTGGTCCAGTGAGCAGGTTGATAGTAGAGCGAACCTTTATATAATCTGTGGCATAGGTCCTATGCTTAAAAGCAAACAACAGCTCGCAATCCATCTTAAAGGATGAAAGAGATGCACGGCTACTGTCAGACCTCTCGGGCATCACAACAAATGGCTCAGGACATGCTGGTTCCAGGGTGTACTGTACCTTTCAGTAACTGAACTTTTTGCTGCAGGTCTGAGATTTGCTGTTTGAAAGTAGCAAGAGCATCTGCTATAGCGGCCTTCATGTTTAGGGCCAGGTTATTCTGTCACGATCAGGCGTCGGGCTTGAAGACCAATTGCAATAGCAGTGGCAGGACAGGTATACAGGCAGTCACTTCTGGCAGATGACACAGGCTCACCTGAGGTGCGGAGTCTAAGTACTAGCTGGTTTTCCCCAGAGCTCTGAATGGTGGAGATAGATTTAGCTGCAAGCTAGTACCAGGTCGCGGTCCTTAAGTTTGCCCCACCAGGGTGTGAGCAAGCTGGGGTTCAATAGCGGATATACAGACAAGGATGAAACAGCAGCGTGGTCAGAAAACAAGCCAAGGGATCAATCACGAGTAGCTGCAGGTTGGGATCAAGCAGTAGAGTGGTCAAAGAACAGGCCGAGGGTCAAACACGGGTGGTTGCAGATTGGGATCAGGCAGTAGAGAAGTCCAGGAACAAGCCAAGGGTCAATCACGGGTGGTTGTAGGTACAGATGGCAGCAGGAAAGACAGCAGCAAGGCACTGGCAGGGAAGGCACAATAACCTGGCAAAAAGGAAGTGCTGAGACAAGGCTTATATAGGAAGTTCATGGGAGGAGCAAGGAGTTCAAGGTTCAACAGTAATCAAGTCTCAAGGCAGGGTTGTCCATTGGATCAGGTTTATCCAGCAGATCAGGCAGGGAGCTGTCCAGCATCCCAGACAGCTCAATGGGAAGAGTCAATGCCAAACACCGACAAGGTCCCAGGTTCAAACCCAGGTCCTGACAACTAGACATGTGCATTCGTTTTGGTCTGAATGCATTTTCGTCCGAATTTCTGGGATTTTCGCGTTTGTTTTAACAAATGATAACGAACGCGCAGAATCCGAAATCTGAAAGATCCGACATAAAAAATGCTTTATTTTAATTTCATTGTGACAACAGTTCGATACAGATAGAAGATTTGACATGACGGTGATAATAGCGATCTGTGTCTATTGAACCTGCGATCGAATGTGCCTAACCTAACTCTATTGGTCCAAGATTATTTAACATAGAGAAAAAAGATTTGACATTATAGAGACATGAAGATTCAACGAAGCAGCTAAAAACATACGATCGCCACAAACGGACATTTATGGTCAAATGCTCTGCCCATAGGCTATAGAAGAATTCTAATGTTGGTTGACTAGTAATAATAATTAATAAATATAATTATTACTAGTCATACAACATTAGAATTCTACTATAGCTTGTGGGCGGAGCATTCGACCGGAAATGTACGATTGCAGCGTCGTACAGTTTAGCTGTTTCATCGAATCTTCTTGGAAAATTCGACGATGCATTTTTTAACGAAACAAAATAAATAAAAACAAATTTTGGGAGTAACTAAATGTATATTTCGGACGAAAACAAAATTCCGAAGCGAAATATTTCAGTGTGCACATGTCTAATGAACACCACCTGATGTTACAGGGAGGAGGCTCTGATGTTAGGAGACAGTTGATTGGGAGCATATAAAGTTACACCCTAAATACGGGTGTAATGGGTTTCTAAATTTGAACCTAGCCTTTATTATAATGGGAACATTTACACTGGCCACTGGCATCCCCAACCACCCATCTGGTGACACCCATTGGATAATGCTAATGTACATGGGGTGATTAGGCACAACCGGCACACCCAGTCCGCACGCCTATGCTTTATATATTGGCCTTTGTTTACTCCAAGACTTTGGCTTAGTCAGACCAATGAAATGTGAATTCTATTTGTTTGCATACTACATGTTGATGTTGGGATTCCTCATAGCCACATTAGATGAAAATATTTATCTTTATCCCTAGAACACAACTTTGTATCTTTACTAACAATCCTCTTATTCCATGTAGGACACGGTCGTGGCTCTCCAAGCTCTGGCCAAGTATTCCGAGATCACGTTTAGTGATAAGGGTGATGTGACTGTGACTGTTGGTTCCAGCTCAGGATTTCTGGAGAAGTTCCATGTAGACAAAAACAATCGTCTCCTTTTACAGAAAGCTTCACTACCGACTGTTTCTGGAGATTACACGATGACCGCCACGGGAAATGGCTGTGTATTTGTACAGGTAAGAGGAAACAAACTCTCTGCCTTTTCTTCTCTTTTCCGTAATCTTCTTCTAACTCACTTTTTTTTCTTCATTCCACAGACAGTCCTGAGATACAATGTTCCACCACCCAGAAGTGACACCAGCTTTTCATTAAAGGTGACACCACATTCAAACAGAAAGTGTCTGGGGGATCCAGTGACAAATTTTGAGATTCTTATCAGTGCTACGTGAGTTTTATTACTGTTCTCAATTTTATAATTCATATTTTCAGGGTTTTAAGCTCAGCCTATACTTTGTAGAACATTAAACTGCTAAGTTTTCCCTGTATGTTATATCAGTCTCCTAATAGTGACCCCTTATATCTGAAATGTCAGTTTTGAGTGGGCTAACCTTCTATTTTCCTGTTTTTGTGCTTAGAATTTGACACTTGCAATTTTTTTCATTCCAAATAAATTTTTTAACGAATTTTGACAAATTGGTTAATTCGGAAATATCCGAATTAACGAAAACTCGTTTAACAATTTCTCTGAATATTCAAAAATTCTAATATTTTAAAATTTCGGAAATTTGAAAATGCAAAATTGCGGAAATTCAAAGCTTCAGAAATCCAAAAATTCTGAAATTTGAACTTTGAAAATCAGAAAATCAGAATAAAAATCTGAAAATTCTAAAGAACAAAAATCCAAAAACTCGAAAACCCAAAAATTTAGAAATCTGAATTAATAACTAACTACCAGTAATAATAACTTAACTATAACTAAACTATTAAATTATAGGTATTGGAATTTCCTTTCAAATTTGGCTGTTAGTTAATGTAACAAATACAAATTTATCTGAAGTTACGAATTATCTGAAATAACGAATGCTGCATCTAAACAAATGAAATGTAATAAATCACTTATTATTATTATTATTATTATTTATTTATTATTAATTTGTTCCGTTCCATTTGCTTAGATGCAGCATTCATTATTTTGGATAATTCGTAACTTCAGATAAATTTGTATTTATTACATTCGCTAACAGCCAAATTTGAAAAGAAATTCCAATACTTATAATTTAATAGTTATTTATTATTAGTTAGTTAGTTATTATTTAGAATTTTCTTTCCTATTTTTGAATTTTTAGGGATTTTTAGTTTTTTGAATTTCCAAATTTTCGAATCTTCGGATTTACGGATTTTTGGATTTTTGTTTTTTCGAATTTCCGAATTCCAAATTTTGGGATTTGGAATTTTCGAATTTACTAATTTACAAATTTACTAATTTACGAATGTTCGATTTTACAAAAAAAAAAAAAAAACGAATGAGACGAAAACGAAAACAAATTATTTTTTTCGGTAGTGCCCATGTCTATTTTAGAATAGCCATGTTCTTTTGGAAATTATTAAAACCAAAGTCACATGAAAAATTATAATATCAATATCTATATTATATGTCCATATATGTGTCTTACCCTACTCTCAAGGATGCAAGGATCCTTATGCACAGTTAAAAAAAAAAACAACTATCCTAATGACATAATGGTAATTGTACTTGTTCATCTGATGGGTGGCTAAAGGCGTAAAATGGGTTCTGCCTTCTTAGTCACCTCTTTACCCCCAACTTGTGATTCAGGGATGAGCCGAACACCCCCCTGTTCGGTTCGCACCAGAACCTGCGAACAGACAAAATGTTCGTGTAAACTTTAGAACCCTATTAAATACAATGGACTCGAACGTTCGAAATCTAAAGTGTTAATTATAAAGGCTAATATGCAAGTTATTGTCCTAAAAAGTGTTTGGGGACCCGGGTCCTGCCCCAGGGGACATGTATCAATGCAAAAAGAAGTTTTAAAAACGGCCGTTTTTTCGGGAGCAGTGATTTTAATAATGCTTAAAATGAAAAAATAAAAGTGAAATATTCCTTTAAATTTCGTACCTAGGGTGTGTGTATGATATGCATGTAAAGTGGTGCATGTTTCCCGTGCTTAGAACTGTCCCTGCAAAAAATGTAATTTTTGAAAGAAAAAATTGCATTTAAAACTCACTCGCGGCTATTAATGAATTGTCGGCTCCCGGCAATACATACAAAAGTCATTGATAAAAAAAAAAAAAAAAAGCGTGGGTGTTCCCCAGAATTCAATTACCAGGCCCTTCAGGTCTGGAATGGATATTAAGGGGAACCCCGCCGCAAATTAAAAAAAAAAATTGACGTGGGGTTCCCCCCAAATATCCATTCCAGGCCCTTCAGATCTGGCATGGATTTTAAGGGGAACTCCACCCCAAATTTAAAAAAAAAATGGCGTGGAGTCCCCCTAAAAATCCATACCAGACCCCTTATCCGAGCACACAACCTGGCCGGCCGCAGGGGAAAAGGGGGGGATGAGAGAGCGGCCCCCCCTCCCTCCTGAACCGTACCAAGCCACATGCCCTCAACATGGGGAGGATGTCCCCATGTTGATGGGGACAAGGGCCTCATCCCCACAACCCTTGCCCGGTGGTTGTGGGGGTCTGCGGGCGGGGGGCTTATCGGAATCTGGAAGACCCCTTTAACAAAGGGGACCCCCAGATCCCGCCCCCCCCTATGTGAATTGGTAAGGGATACATTGTACCCCTACCATTTCACGAAGAAAGCGTAAAAAAATGTTTTAAAAAACACACAAACACCTTGAAAAAGTCCTTTATTAAAAAAAAAAAAAAGCGGTGAAATCCAGTGTCCCGCGGCGATCCCGATGTCCAGCGCTGTCCTTCATTGGTTGTGCCTGAGCGGACCTGATGGGGAACTCCCTCTCAGTATTTTAAATGTATAGACCCGCCCCTTCTAAAGTTCCCCATCAGGTCCGCTCAGCGAACCAGATGCGGAACATGAGAAGGGGCGGGTCTATACATGTATTACCAAAGTGAGAGCAGTCCCCCATCAGGTCCGCCCCCTCGGTATGTCAGACCCGCCTACGTCATTGGCTTGAGCGGGGAACTTCCTTCACTATGTAAATTTAAATTACATAGTGAAGGAAGTTCCCCGCTCAAGCCAATGACGTAGGCGGGTCCGACATACCGAGGGAGCGGACCTGATGAGGAACTTTAGAAGGGGCGGGTCTATACATTTAAAATACTGAGAGGGAGTTCCCCATCAGGTCCGCTCAGGCACAACCAATGAAGGACAGCGCTGGACATCGGGATCGCCGCGGGACACTGGATTTCACCGCTTTTTTTTTTTTTTTTTTAATAAAGGACTTTTTCAAGGTGTTTGTGTGTTTTTTTAAACATTTTTTTACGCTTTCTTCGTGAAATGGTAGGGGTACAACGTACCCCTTACCAATTCACATAGGGGGGGGCCGGGATCTGGGGGTCCCCTTTGTTAAAGGGGTCTTCCAGATTCCGATAAGCCCCCCGCCCGCAGACCCCCACAACCACCGGGCAAGGGTTGTGGGGATGAGGCCCTTGTCCCCATCAACATGGGGACATCCTCCCCATGTTGAGGGCATGTGGCTTGGTACGGTTCAGGAGGGAGGGGGGGCCGCTCTCTCGTCCCCCCCTTTTCCCCTGCGGCTGGCCAGGTTGCGTGCTCGGATAAGGGGTCTGGTATGGATTTTTAGGGGGACTCCACGCCATTTTTTTTAAAAATTTGGGGTGGAGTTCCCCTTAAAATCCATGCCAGATCTGAAGGGCCTGGAATGGATATTTGGGGGAACCCCACGTCAATTTTTTTTTTAATTTGCGGCGGGGTTCCCCTTAATATCCATTCCAGACCTGAAGGGCCTGGTAATTGAATTCTGGGGAACACCCACGCTTTTTTTTTTTTTTTTATCAATGACTTTTGTATGTATTGCCGGGAGCCGACAATTCATTAATAGCCGCGAGTCAGTTTTAAATGCAATTTTTTCTTTCAAAAATTACATTTCGTGCAGGGACAGTTCTAAGCACGGGAAACATGCGCCACTTCACATGCATATCATACACACCCCCCAGGTACGAAATTTAAAGGAATATTTCACTTTTATTTTTTCATTTTAAGCATTATTAAAATCACTGCTCCCGAAAAAACGGCCGTTTTTAAAACTTCTTTTTGCATTGATACATGTCCCCTGGGGCAGGACCCCGGTCCCCAAACACTTTTTAGGACAATAACTTGCATATTAGCCTTTATAATTAGCACTTTAGATTTCTCCCATAGATTTTTCGAATTTGCCGCGAACACCCCTATTTGTTCGCTGTTCGGCGAACGGGCGAACAGGCAATGTTCGAGTCGAACATGAGTTCGACTCGAACTCGAAGCTCATCCCTATTGTGATTGGACAATACAATACAATTACTGTTAGCAAACTGATGAGGGTATTCATCTGCTCTTCAAATCATTAGTAAGACCTCATCTGGTATATGCAGTTCAGTTTTGGGCCCCAGTTCTCAAAAAGGATATTGGGGAACTGGAGAAAGTGCAGAGAAGGGCAACCAAACTGATAAGAGGCATGGAGGAGCTCAGCTATGAGGAAAGATTAGAGGAACTGAATTTATTCACTCTTGAGAAGACAAGATTAAGGGGGGATATGATCAACATGTACAAATACTGACCCCCATCTTTGCTTGAGTGCCGCCCCATGGGTTACTAATGTTAAAACAGATTCAGCATACCTCCCAACCTTCAGAGAAAAAAAAAAGGGACTCCTTTGTACGAGGCAAATGACACATCTCACATCACATGCCCCCAGTTACACAGATCCTAATGAATACACAGAAAATTACTGGGTAAACCCACAAGTCCTTTTTACCACTCAAAGAAAGTAATGTCACCAGCACACCAGGATCTCCAAAAATGGGTCCAAAGCCTTAATCAATGATCACATTGTTACAGCAGAAAGCAACGTTTCGGAGCCACGCCGGACCCCTTCATCAGGCATGTGACCTTTGGATCCGTTTTTGGAGATCCTGGTGTGCTGGTGACATTACTTTCTTTGACTACACACGGTTTCAGCCGGTGGTCGCTTCAGCACCAACATTATAGATACATCCATTTCTACAGGAATGTGCGAGTTGGGAATATTGCATTGGATTTTTTACCACTCATTCTCCTTCATACTGGCTGTTCAAAACAACAAATGTAAGAATTTAGAGGATAGATGAAAGGTTTAGCATTGTAGTATGATTTTGGTAGTTAAAGTGTTTGTAAATCCTCTCATATACCCAGTGAAGTGAAAAGCCTCAGATGATACACAGAAACAAATCCCCCTACATACTGTAAGTGTTACTTGTCTATCTGCAGTCTTCTCTTTTCTACATTCGTTCAAATGTGCAGAATTGTGATAAAATCCTTCTGCATATGTGAGGATCACAGAATGGGGGTGGGTGGAGAGGTGAAATTACAGTGTGTGAGAACTGATTGGAGGAAAGGGACACCCCCCCCCCTTCTTCAGACACAGCACAGGAACGAAGGAAGGATACAGAGCTGTGTCCTGAATAGACAAGCTGTGTGCTGAGCTTCCTCCCCATCACAAATTTATCTCATGTGTCAGGAAAACTCAACAGAGGAACGAAGCACCAGAGAGAAATTACACTTAGAGCTTTGGAGATAGACAAGTGAACAATGCAGATATATGTGTTTAGCTCAGATTGCATGACTGAGGTTTACAACCACTTTAAATAATACATTGTTTAACAAAGGTATACCTTTAGAACAGTGGTATTCAAACTGTGGCCTATGGGCTGGATTTGGCTCCTTGCTTACCCTTTCCTGACCCTTGGGGCACTATTCCTCCTACTGACACCAACAATGAGGCACCATTCCTTCCACTGACACCAATGATGGGGCACTATTTCTTTTACTGACAACAACAAGGCACTATTCCTGCCACTAATACCAATGGTGGAACACTATTCTCCTCCTTCTAACCACAGGTGCTATGTAATTTGCTTTTACTGCCATTGACGTTGGGGCTTTTGTTCTTCTCCTACCAGCCACATTCCGGCGCCTCTAAGGTCTCAAAGACAGTAAACTGGCCCTTTGTTTAGAAATTTGGCAAACCCTGTACTAGAGCAAAAAAAGAGGGATAATTTAAGTGGAAAGAGGGACAAAGGGATTTTGTTTGAAATGAGGGACACTAAAGAGCTATGGGTTCAATACATATTTACATAGCAGGTGAGGTTGAAAAAAAGACACACGTCCATTAAGTCCAACCCTTGTGTGTAATTATATGTCAGTATTACCTTGTATATCCCTGTATGTTGTGGTCATTCAGGTGCTTATCTAATAGTTTCTTGAAACCATTGATGCCCCCTGCTGAGACCACCGCCTGTGGAAGGGAATTCCACATTCTTGCCGCTCTTACAGTAAAGATCACTCTACGTAGTTTAAGGTTAAACCTTTTTTCTTCTCATTTTAATGAATGGCCACATGTCTTGTTAAACTCCCTTCCGCTAAAAAGTTTTATCCCTATTGTGGGGTCACCAGTACGGTATTTGTAAATTGAAATCATATCCCCTCTTATGCGTCTCTTCTCCAGAGAGAATAAGTTCAGTGTTCGCAACCTTTCCTCATAGCTAATATCCTCCAGACCCTTTATTGGCTTTGTTGCCCTTCTCTGGACTTGCTCCATTTCCAGCACATCCTTCCTGAGGACTGGTGTCCAGAACTGGACAGCATACTCTAGGTGCGGCCGGGCCAGAGTCTTGTAGAGCAGGAAGAATTATCATTTTTTCTCTGGAGTTAAACCCCTTTTAAATGCATGCCAATATTCTGTTTGCTTTGTTAGCAGCAGCTTGGCATTGCATGCCATTGCTGAGCCTATCATATACTATGACCCCCAGGTCCTTTTCCATCCTAGATACAAAGACTAACACTGAATTGTGTCTTAATGGATACAAAGTGGCTTGCATGATGTTTTTTTCAAATATCCATGTTGACTCTTATTTTAGGTTGCAAAACAAAGAATTTTTAATCAAGATCTGGGTTTTTGTTTCCTACAGATACGTTGGAACCCGGGAGAAATCCAACATGGCTGTTATAGAGGTGAAGATGCTATCTGGATACATCCCTGTCAAGAGTACAATAAAGAAGGTAAAGGCCTGTATCTGATTCCTAACTAATCTGTAGACCAGTTAGTGTCTAAAGCAGGGTTTCTCAACCAGGGTTCCTCCAGAGGTTGCTAGGGGTTCCTTGAGACATTAGAAATTTTTGCCACCCAGATAAGTTCCTACTGACACCAAAGATCATTTCAGCTGTATGTAAGAAGATGATTTATCCCAGTGACCACAAATGTAAGGAACGTTATTCCCACTGACCATCATTGCTTTTAAAAAGTCACTTAATGAAATATTATGTGAATACAGAGATGCATTATTTTTTTATAACTGCTTAGATTTGAGATTTTTAAAAAGAAAGATCTGTTAGCAAGGAGTTTTTACTTTCTCTGTATGTCTACATTTTTTTAGGCTTCCTCTGAGGGGATTAGAAAATCTGTCAGATTTCTCTAGTTATTTGTGGGAAGATTTTACAGTCTTGAAAACAAAGTTTTCACCAGGACAGAAATAAGATTTAGTCTCCAATAATGTAGCATGTAGCACTTAGGTAGGTACTAGTAGTAAGATTTTTGTCAGTACAGGTAAATTTAATAAGGCCTAGCCAGAAGCTAGGCCTGTTTGTTTTGATCTGTGTGGGCTGGGAGTGTCTCAGAGTAGGCTGGTGACTCACAGATAGCATCATCTTTCAGTTACCTCCCTTCTGCTTCTAGAGCAGTGGTTCTCAACCTGGGGGTCGAATGATGATTTGCCAGGGGTCACCAAATCCTGGGCTGTTCCTGAAGCCCGCATCGCTCTCCCAGTCTTTTCACGGCCATCCAGCAGGACTGGCCCTGGAGCCTGTGGTTCACAACATGGCTGGGGGGCAGAAACTAGGGGTCAGCTGACTGGTGAGGAATGTGAAGTGGGAGGGGCTGGAGGAAACCCTATCTCCTGATTTCGGCATAGGTGTCACTGCTGCAAGTCGGAGACACAGTGAAGTTGGAGACACAGCGAGTAACACTACCTGTGATTATAGTTGCCATTACAATTCCCCACTACAGTTCTTAGACGGGCAGCTGACCTTGATCAAGAGCACCTAAGTTGGCTGATCAGAACTCTCCCCAGCACTGCCACTTATTCCACCCACCACCAGCACTGCCACTCATCCCAACTCCCTGCCAGCACCGCCACTCTTCCCATTCCCCCCACCCCCCCCCCCCACCAAGGAGTAAGATAAGGAATAAATATAGAGAATACATGGAAGGGAGAGGAAAAGAGGGGGAGGAACAAAGAAAAAGGGAGAGAAAGAATAAGATAAAGAACAAAAAAGACGGCTAGAGAGAGGGATGGGGGGGAAAAAACAAGAAATTAGAAAAGAGAGAGATAAAAGAGAAAGAAATGAGAACAAAGAGAAAGAGTGGTACATCCTAAAATGTACCATAAGGGGTTTTAATACTGTACGAGTGAAAGGGACTCAGGGAGCGCTAAATATCTGTGGGTTAGGGGTCCAAATTACTTATCTTCCCTTGGGTGCTGACAACCCACGCTACGAAAATAATTTTACTGTTAGGGGTCCCCACAAGTTGGGAAATTTTATCAAGGGGTCACTGCATTAGAAAGGTTGAGAACCACTGTTCTAGAGGCTTCTAGAAGGAAGGAGGGAAGAGAGGTGGGGCTGTTTGGGGTGTCTCAATGGGCCCTGACCAATCGCCAACTAGGACTGAAATACCCAGGGTCAGACGATTTGTCGGGTGGAAGAACTGGGAGATGGAGTACTAGCTGTCGTTGCTTTTGAAGAAGCTCCCCAGTCTGGGGGGTGACTTTGGGCCTGCAGCTTTGGAGTGGAAGGGACCCTCGTACAAACCACAGGGGTGGGTACTGCCAGGCAAGTCTCCAGGAGGGATTCACTGGTTGTCGGTGAGTGACACACAGCCAGAAAAGCTCTGAAAAGACATGCCGGAGTGGATTGGGAGGATTCAATCTGATATGGATGTAGAGCCAGTGAGGACTGTAGTGTCATTGGGCAGTGGAGACAGGCATCTGCAGCCAGGAGGGCTGGCAGAGCCTGAAGAGGGCTGACTTGGATCAGTAGTTCACCTAGGACAGCCAGCATCAGAACTTTCCATTCTATTTGCTACACCAAAGGGGCCCGGGGTCCCTGCCTTCAAAGGGCTGTTGCAAGGGCCTGGCTGAAGCCAGTGTCAGGCCTAACCACGTGCTAGCTGTGCCCAGGGCCGCCATCAGGAATGTTGGGGCCCCTTACACAGCTTCAGGCATGGGCCCCCTGGAGCAGAGGAGAACCGGGGGGGGGCTGCCGCCACAAATTGAGAAGCGGGGGGGCTGCCCGCCGCCAATTGTTGAGGTCAGGGGGCTTTGGGTGCTGACGACGAAAAAAAAAAGGGGGGGTTGCCATCCGGGGCCCTGGGGGCCTCTGGGGACCTCTGGGCCTCTTACAAATTATAAATAAATAAATTAATTAAAAAAATATATATATTATAGAAAAAAAAAGGAGGGTTGCCATCCGGGCCTCTGGGGACCTCTGGGCCCCTTACAATAAATAAATAAATAAAAAAATTAAAAAAAATATTATAGAAAAAAAAAGGGGGGGTTGCCATCCGGGCCCCTGGGGACCTCCGGGCCCCTTACAGGTGTACTGCTTGTACCCCCTGATGGCGGCCCTGGCTGTGCCTGAAGAGTTGCGCTGGAGGAAGAGGAAGGAATTATTAAAGGGTTTTGATAAAAGCGGACACACATTTTTAAGCTATATTGTGCAATGATATATACTCTGAGCAAACTGGGAGAAGTGAAGGATTGTTTGCTGATCAGAACGGGGACCACTGAATCATTTTCGGTGGATTCCTGGATGCACTAATTTATTGGCATTGCACAAAGGCTCTGTCTGACCATTATTGGTCATACCCTGAAGGTGAGCAGCCATTGCACTTGGGGTGGATGGTGAAGGTGCACGCTTCACGGATATATTGCCACTAACAGCACGCACTGGAGCAGCAGTGTTTTTGGATGGACTATTTACCTGCTCGAAACACAGGATCTCTATGCATATTCATATGGACTTTACTTTCGTTGTTTCACCATTATAGGTTTATTTTATGTGCGGTGGATTTATGGTTATACGCCACTTTTTTATTGGTGATTATATAGAAACTAGGGACTAAGCGCACCATTAATTTGATAATAAATGATGAAGACAGAACCTCCCATTTAGCAGTCAGCCTCAGAAAAAACATGGGGAGTGCACAAGAAGTAGCAATTTTCGATAAAGTTTGCTACAATGTACATGTTAGAGCAGTGCTGTGCTATTCGTTTTAAATGACCTCCCCATGCTCTTAGCCCAACATATCTCCAGTGCAAATACCATGCGTTGTGGATCACTGCATTGGAGAGTATGGCTCATGTCCAGTTTAGGGTGCATTGGCACCCCATCCAAATAAATGGGCTGCATTAATTAAACACTCTAATGCATATTTATGTATCCCCAATAAACTGGATAGATCTAAATGGGCCCTTAATGGTTGAATTTGCTGACTAGGCTTCATAGGTTTGGCAGTTTATGTGCAATTATTTATTTTTTTACAGCTGACAAATGACCAACTTATACAGAGAAGTGAAATCCAGATGGACATGGTCACTTTATATCTGAATCAGGTTTGAATGACGTTCTTTAGAATATTGGAATGCTTTAGAAATCTTGTAGTAGATTGGTTGGTTTCCTTATTGTTGACTCACCTTTGGCTACCTATAAATATCACATACCAGTCAGAAGATCCAGCTGCCACATGATGACATTTCCACTGATTGTAACCACTTGCCCACCGCCTAACTGGGAAAATACGTCATTACTTTGACATTTAACGCTGGGGTTATGGCTGTAGCTAGATGCCATAATCCGGTATTATTTTTTTCCCTCAGATGCAGGTCTTTCTGATAAAAGTTGTTCAAGCGGCGGATTCGCTCCTGGATTACTTTTAAAAGCAGCTGGAGGGGTCACCCCCCCACCACTTTCCGGTGTTTCCCGGGTTACCTGGGCAATCGGTAGCTCCGGGAACCAATATGGCACTGGTAGCAGCTGGGCACAGAGAAGAGTGAAGGAAAGACGGTAGACATGTGCAATTTGTTTAGTTCCAAATTCGTTTTTTAACAAATTTAGACAAATTTGTTAATTCAGAAATATCAAAATTTTCCGAATTTTCTAATTTGTCCAAACATTCAGAAATTCGAAATTACAATTTTCGAAAATCGGAAAATTCGGAAAACCTGAAAATAAGAATGAAAATCCAAAAATTCAAAAACCCGAAAATTTGAAAATCTGAAATAATAACTAACTAATAATAACCTAACTAATACTAACTATTAAATTATAGGTATTGGAATTTCCTTTCAAATTTAGCTGTTAGTGTACGTGACGAATACGAATTTATCCACATTTTTTGTGTGCTGAAAATGCCCCCCTCGGCTTATACTCAAGTCACCTTTTTGCGCCTGATCTCCCGGATTTGGAGACCCGGTACTGGCGGGCCATAGGTCCCCTGGACCCCAAACTTGGCACACAAGTAGCCCCACTCTTCCACAAGTGTACAAAGTTTTTTGTCTGGGGGACCTACGGCCGGGGAGCACCTATTTTTCAAAGCCGAGCACCCCTTCCATAGACTCCCATGTTAAACGGTCATTTCTCTGGTGAATTTGGGGACCCGGTACCAGCCGTCCGTAGGTCCCATGTTAAACGTCCGTCTAGTCATTGACACAGTGAGGCACCGTGAGGCATGCAGATGGACACCCTAGACTTATACTCGAGTCAATACGTTTTCCCATTATTTTGTGGTAAAATTAGGTGCCTCGGCTTATATTCGGGTCGGCTTATACTCAAGTATATACGGTATTTTGTTCCATTCCATTTGTTTATATGCAGCATTCTTTATTTCGGATAATTCATAACTTCAGATAAGTTTGTATTTGTTACATTCACTAACAGACAAATACCTATAATTTATTAGTCAGTTAGTTATTATTAAAAATTTTGGGTATTTCATTCTTTCAAATTTTCGTATCTTCCTTTCTTATTTTCAAATTTTTGGATTTTAAAATTCCGAATTTTTAAATTTTCGGATTTTCGAATTCCGATTTCCGAATTTCGAATGTTCACATTTTCAAATTTCCGAATTTCACGATTTACGAACTTTCGAATTTCCGAAAATAAAATTATGAAACGAAAACGAACACATGTTTTGGCAGTGCACATGTCTAAAAGATGGCCTCTGCTCATCTCTGTGGCCTACAAGGACCGGAGCGATGTCATGGCGTCACTTCTGGTTCTGGCCCCATGTAAAACAAGCCCCTTATTTTTAAAGGAAAATATATATATATTTTTATATATTTTGTTTTTTAAGGGTAGAGGAGAGATTTTAAACCCCAGATGTCTCCATATAGAGGACCTGTAATGCTGTATTGTTATCGCAAGGTATTTTTACATGTGCTAGACGGAGGAATTTGGAGGGAGAAGAGTTACAACCTAAAATCGCTGAACTCTACCTTACAGACTACATTTTAGGGCTTCTTCACACCAGGAGCAGTGAGATAACGCATGCAAAATCACACAATTTCCTCTACCTTTTGCAGTCGCACATCGGTGCCATTATTTTTTAATGTTGCCCCCACGCATCTAGAAAATGCATATATATATATATATATATATATATATAAAATGCGACGTGCGCGAACACGCAAAAAAGCACGTGCTTGGACGCACCTCCTGGTGTGAATGACCCCTTAGACTGGTGTGCCCCAGGATTGTGCACAGTTCTAAAGGGTGTCTTAACTGAATAAATGTTGAAAAGCACTGCACTGATCAGCGTTTCTGGCTATAGCCTGCAGCTCTGATTGAGCGAGGATCTCCGACAGGGCTGGTTGTACAGAAGTCGATCAGTCGATTGACTTCTGTACAACCAGCCTGCCCATATATGGATCCAAACTTTGGCCAGTTCAGCATGGATTTTTGATCCAGGACTTCCAGGTCTTGTGCCTCCCCAGCCTTCTACTGGACAGTGAAAGGAGAACCAGCAGACTCAAAAGCTCCTTTCTGTCATTCTGCTTTCTCCTCCTATCAGCATGAGCCATGTTAGTACATAACTGTTTGTGCTGTTTGTGCTGTTTGTGCGGTTTGTGCCTCTCCTAGTAAGAAATGTCCTTTACAGTGGATTGCAAAAGGCTAATATCAGGTCAAATTCAGGTACATACACTGCTTGCATACAAATACCTTACAGTATGTATTTATGAATACGGAGCTGCATTAATTTGTGTTTCTTTTTAACTACAGTTTAGTATTACCAAATTTTCCCTTTGTTCTATAAACACCCCACAGACAGGAACTAAATCTCCCTATAATGTGTCCAATTTTGTTTGGTGAATTAAAGTGGTTCTAAAGGTTTAAAGCGGTGTTCCAGCCACAATTTTTTTTTTAAAAGTCAGCAGCTACAAACACTGTAGCTGCTGACTTTTAATAAGGACACTTACCTGTCCTAGGCGCCCGTGATGTTGGCCCCCCGAGGCCGATCCCTCGATCGTGGCAGGTCCCGGCGCCGCCATCCTCACTAAGGGAAACAGGCAGTGGAGCCTTGCGGCTTCACTGCCCGTTTTCTACTGTGCATGCGCGAGTCGCGCGGCGCTTTATGAGTGGGACACACACAGTTCCCAGAAGACAGCGCGCCCTATTCCCTGGAAGACAACACGAGGAGGACAAGAATGAAGACCAGCCGCGGACTGGGAAGTGGCAGATTAGGAAGATCTGCCTAGCAACCACCATTTCTGTAAAGTTAATATATATATATTTTTTGGAACATTTTTATGTCTTTTTTTTTTAGGATGGACCTCCGCTTTAAATATATAAAAATAAAAAATAAAACATGTTATACTTACCTGCTCTGTGCAATGGTTTCGCACAGAGCAGCCCCAATCCTCTTTTTTTGGGGTCCTCCGCTGGCAGTCCTGGCTTCTCCCCCCTGCCGAGTACTCCCAATAGCAAGCCGCTTGCCATGGGGGCTCTCGACTAGGCTTGCTGCCAAGCCAGACTCTTGTGAATGAACATTGTGCATTCACACACAAAGCATGACTTGGCCACACCCCTTGCTCTCTCCTCATTTGCTCATTGGCTGTGATTGACAGCAGCAGGAGCCAATGGCTCCCACTGCTGTGTGAGCCAGTGAGGAGACAGAGACCCATTAGAGCCGCTGCTCTCATTTACAATTTACTGGATTGGGATGGGGCTCATGTAAGTATAAGGGGGAGGGCTGCTGCCCCCAGAAGGTTTTTTACCTTAAAGGAGTTGTAAAGGCAAAAGTTTTTTTTATCTTAATGCATTCTATACATTAAGATAAAAAACCTTTTGTGTGTAGCAGCCTCCCCAGCACCCCCTAATTACTTACCTGAGCCCCTTCTCTCTCCAGCAATGTCCACCAATGTCTAAGCCGTCCGGGACACTCCTCCTGCTTAGCTGAGACACAGC
Source organism: Rana muscosa (assembly GCA_029206835.1). Lineage (NCBI taxonomy): Eukaryota > Metazoa > Chordata > Amphibia > Anura > Ranidae > Rana > Rana muscosa. The sequence continues at coordinate 291,700,682 of CM055123.1, read as the reverse complement.
AGTGGTGCCATTGGCTCCCTCTGCGGTCAAAGTCAGTTAGCCAACCAAAGTCAGTTAGCCAGGTCAGAGTTCCGTGTCCGAATGGGTACCCCCATAGGAAGCTACTGGCTGAGGGGGCACTCAATAGGAGGGAGGGGCCAGGAGCAGCAAAGAGGGACCTGAGAAGAGGAAGATCCGGGCTGTTCTGTGCAAAACCAACTGCACAGAGAAGGTGAGTATAACATGTTTGTTATTTTTAGAGAAAAAAATAGACTTTACAATCACTTTAATGCATTAAAGTAAATAACCCTCTGCCTTTAGAAACACTTTAACCACTTAACAACCGCCCACTGTATATATACGTTGGCAGAATGACACGTACAGGCACAATCACGTACCTATACGTTCTCTTTAACTGTCTGCCGTATTTTTTGGGGATATTTATTATGGCAAAATGTAAAAAATATTGCATTTTTTTCAAAATTGTCGCTCTATTTTTGTTTATAGCGCAAAAATAAAAACTTCAGAGGTGATCAAATACCACCAAAAGAAAGCTCTATTTGTGGGAAAAAAAGGACGTCAATTTTGTTTGGGAGCCACGTCGCACGACCACGCAATTGTCAGTTACAGCGACGCAGTGCCGAATCGCAAAAAGGGGCCTGGTCTTTAAGCTGCATATTGGTCTGGGCCTTAAGTGGTTAAGACACACTTTAGGATACATAAGGTGCTCCAGTGTGTTCTCGCCAAAATGAATTTTAATCATAGACAGAGAGTCTGAAAGGAAACAGCTTCTTCTAAATTCTCTTTCCCGAAAATCCCTAATGCTTAAGGACATGTGTGACATGGATATACCATATATTAAAAGTAAAAAATAAATAAAAATAATTTAAGCCAAAACTTATCATAGTTTATCTTTAGTGATTTTACTGTGCACTTCATTTTGCCTGGTATCTTTTTATTTAATGTTTCTTCTTTGAGTACTTTTGTTCATAATTTATTTAGACCTCCACTACCTCTGTTGGAAGCCGACCTTTTGGCATAATTCACTTCATATGCCGCGTACACACAATCGGATTTTCCGTCGGAAAAACCTTGGATGGTTTTTCCGACGGAATTCCACTCAAGCTTGGCTTGCATACACACACTCACACTCGCATACGCATACTCACACAAAAGTTCTCTGAACTTTCGACCGTCAAGAACGCGGTGACGTACAACACTACGACGAGACGAGAAAATGAATTCAATGCTTCTGAGCATGCGTCGAATTGTTTCCGAGCATGCGTCGGAATTTTGCACGTTGGAATTGCTACAGACGATCGGATTTTCGGAAAATTTGAGAACCAGCTCTCAGTCTTTTGTTGGGGGAAATTCTGACAGCAAAAGTCAGATGGAGTATACACACGGTCGGAATTTCCGTCCAAAAGCTCACATCAGACTTTTCTTGTCGGAATTTCCGATCGTGTGTATGGGGCAATAGTCTTTTTACCTGTCATTTCAACCTGCTCTTTGTGGTTCCGAAGCACCTAGCTGCATTTGTTTCAATCTTATTTTTCTCATAGGTGGGACATGATCCTGTAAATCTCTCTTTTATGGTGGAGCAGGATATTGATGTCAAGGACCTGAAATCAGCCACAGCAAAAATCTATGATTACTATGAGACAGGTAATAGTCTTCTAATCTTCTAGTGAGTACAATTATCACACCTATAGATAGTCTAGACCAGGGGTCTCCAAACTGCGGCCCTAGGGGCCAGATGTGGCCCTTTGCTTGCCTTTAATCAGGCCCCTGGGGCACTATTCTATCCACTGACTCCAGTAATGGGGCATCATTCTTGTTGCTGACACCAATGATGGGGCACTATTCCTCCAACTGAACCCATCAAAAGGGCCCAGTTCCTTCCATTGAAACCAATGATGGGGCACAATTCTTTAATACAAACGTTTTTATTAAGGAGTAAGAAAAGACAGTACAGATTCAATATAGGAGTTGTGGTATACGTCGGGATGCAACCCAGATTGATAAGTATATATGCACTACATAATAGTAGACATGTGCACACTGAAATATTTTGTTTCAGACATTTGTTATCGTCCGAAGAATAAATTTATTTAGTTACTCCCGAAATTAGTTTTAATTTTTTTTTCTCGGTAAAAAATGCATTCATCCGAAAATCCGAATGAACTAAGGTCGAATCTGTCAATTGAAGGCTTATGGTGTCTGTCGAATGTTCTAAGAAGATTCTACGAAGCTGCTAAACTGTATGCTGGCGTGATTGTACGTTTCCGGTCGAATGCTCCGCCTACAAGCTATAGTAGAATTTTAATGTTGTATGACCAGTAATATTTATATTTATTAATTATTATTACTAGTCAACCAACATTAGAAGTCTTCTATAGTCTATGGGCGGAGCATTTGACCATAAATGTCCGCTTGCAGCGACTGCTTCGTCGAATCTTCATGTCAAATCTTTTCTCTCTATGTCGAAAAATCTTGGACTAATAGAGTTAGGTTAGGCACATTCAACCGCAGGTTTAATAGACACAGATCGCTATTGTCACTGTCATGTCGAATCTTCTATCTATATCGAACTGTTGTCGCAACGAAACCAAAATAAAGCATTTTTTATGTTGGATCTTTCTGATTTCAGATTCTGTGCATTCGTTATTGTTTGTTAAAACGAATGCGAAAATCCCAGAAATTCGGACGAAAACGAATGCACATGTCTACATATTAGTCATAATCTCTATGGTACAGTTTTCCACAAGTAAACTTTTGTGTCTTAACTGGATATGGGCGCCATATTATGGTGCGTCCCATTACCACTACCACATAGTCCTTCCACAAAGGCTCTGTTCACAACTAGGCGTTGCTATTTTACAGGCATTTTTTCTGGTGTTTTTGCAGAGTTTTTGCAAAGTTTTGCAGTGCTTTTGTACACGCATTCTCAAGGTTAAAAGGTCACCAATGTAAAAGCAGTAAAATGCCTGTAATCTGCCAAAAAAGAAGCTCCTGTACTTTTTTGAGCAATGGGTGTTTTGTTTCAGGCGACAGAACGCTCAGATGTGAACAGGGACCATTAAAAATAATGGGATTTGTCTTGTTGGGTGTTTATAGAGCTGAGGTTTACAGCAGAAAAATGCCCAAAAATGCCTAGATGTGAACAGAGCTAAATACCAAAGATATGGTATTGTTTATGCCCACTGGACGCCTGGACATTTTTCCTTCCTAAATGGCCCTAGTTCGACCCCCCCCCCCCAAGGTCTAAAGGACAGTAAACTGGCCCTTCGCTTAGAAAAGTTTGGAGCCCCCTGGTGTAGACTTAGTCCTGGTATTTTTATATACAAAGATCACAGGGGTGAGCCCGGAGAAGTACCGGAGGGGAGCAGGAGGGGGGGGGTCCCCTCCCGCCACCTCCAAGAACGATCAAGCGGCTGAACTGCCGCTATGATTGTGCACAGCATCGCTCGCTGAAAAAGATGGTATGTGGATGATCATTAGATATCCCCACTCAAAGTCCAGGATGTCATATCACAGCAAAAGAGAAGTGCGTAAGCACAGAATGATAATGCTAATGCGCACGGGGTGATTAGGGTGTGCCCAGGCACACCCAGCACACTCTGTGTGCGCGCTTATGATTGTAGTGTGTTGAGCAACCCATTTAAATGCATTTTTTGCACCGCAGAGAAAAGGCCTTAGGAATGAATACAATTGAGTTTTTCATTGCCTTCATATTTCTGTGGAAATCAGGAGTTTTCTACCAAATTTCACTGCTTTGGATAATACATTTACTAGGAATGGATAAACTACGTTGGTTTTAGTGTTTTATGAAGATGCAGTGGGCTTTATATGGTTTTATAGAATGTAAAGTGTTGTTGTTTTACCTTTCAGATGAACAAGCAGTGGCAGAATACAACCATCCCTGCAACGCTGGTAAAGATTATCACAAATTCAGTGAATGAAATTTAAAAAAAAATGTCACCTTTTTATAGATACTTGGTCGGATCAATGGCTGAAACTGACAATTGTTTGGCTCTTTTGTGATCCTTCAACTTTTGTACATTCTAGTTGCTGACCTGAAATAAATGTGCACATCTATTTATCTGCATATTTGTTGTGGATTGATGACACAAAGGGGTTGATTTACTAAAGGAAAATCCACTTTGCACTTGAAAGTGCACATGGAAGTGCAGTCGCTGTAGATCGCTGTAAATCTGAGGAGAAGCTCTGAAATTAGGGGAAGCTCTGCTGATTTTAGCATCCAATCATGTGCAAGCTAAAATGCTGTTTTTTATTTTCCTTGCATGTCCCCCTCAGATGTACAGCATCTGCACTTCCATGTGCACTTTCAGTGCACTTTCAAGTGCAAAGTGGATTTTCCTTTAGTAAATCAACCCCAAAGTATTGAAATGTGGTATCATATTGCTAGCCAGGTAACTAGAATTTTCAGAAGAAAATGGACAATACCCAATGTTTGTCCCCTATAAGGTCTCTTTCGTAGTTCATCTGTACTTCATTCTAATTTTTTTTTTAAAGTCAGAAGGTTTTTCCTGCATTCTCTGCATTAAGGTAGAAAACCTTCTACCTTGCTGCTTGCTTGCTGCCCACCCACCATCAAATGACGGAGGGACGGTGCAGGTCTTGTTCTGGGAGGACGCCATTTGAACGGCCGCTGTTGCTAGGACACGGGGCGACCCGATCTCTGTAAAGAGCCACAGCTGTGGCTCTTTAACCATGTGATTGGCTGTGTCCAATCACAGCCGGTCACATTTAAATACCAAAGTGTCCGGAATCAGCTCTACTCACCTCACACAGACAGAGTGTGTGGCGAGGAGTGCCAATCAGCGGCATCTCCTTGCAGAGGAGGGCAGGTAATCAGGGCACTAATCATCAGTGCCCTGATTACAAGAAAGCCCCAGCAGTGCCACCAATCAGTGCCCATAAGTGATGCCAGTCAGTGCCTTCCATCAGTGCCTGCTCAACAGTGTTGCCCATCATTGCCTCCCATCAGCACCGCCCATCAGTGCTGCCTATTCGTGCCGCCTATCACTGCCCACCAGTGCTGCCCATCAGTGCCCCCCACTGCCGTCTATCAGTGCCCATCAGTGCAGCATATTAGTGCCTCCTCCTCATCAGTGCCACCTAATCAGTGCCCATAAGTGCCACCTCATCAGTGCCCATCACTGCTGCCTATCAGTGCCCATCAGTGCAGCCTCATCAGCGCACATCAGTGAAGGAGAAAAATACTTATTTACAAAATTTACTGACATAAAATAAGAAAAACTTTAATTTAACTTTAACCACCTAAGCCCTGGACCATTTCGCTGGCCAAAGACCAGAGTACTTTTTGCGATTCGGCACTGTGTCGCTTTAACTCACAATTGCGCGGTCGTGTGACGTGGCTCCCAAACAAAATTGACGTCCTTTTTTTCCCACAAATAAAGCTTTCTTTTGGTGGTATTTGATCACCTCTGCGGTTATTTTTTTTGCGCTATAAACAAAAATAGAGCGACAATTTTGAAAAAAATGCAATATCTTTTACTTTTTGCTATAATAAATATCCCCAAAAAATCTATAAAAAAACAAACATTTTCCACAGTTTAGGCCGATACGTATTCTTCTACATATTTTTGGTAAAAAAAAAAATTGCAAAAGTTACGGCATCTACAAAATTTTTATGCCATTTTTATTATTATTATTTTTTTTTACTAGTAATGGCAGCGATCTGTGATTTTTATCGTGACTGCAACTTTATGGCAGACACATCGGACACTTTTGACACATTTTTAGGACCATTGTCATTTTTACAGCGATCAGTGCTATAAAAATGCACTGATTTCTGTGAAAATGGCACTGGAAGTGAAGGGGTTATCCACTAGGTGGCGCTGAATGGGTTAAGTATGTCCTAGGGAGTGCTTCTAACTGTAGGGGGGGATGGGCTGTGTGTGACACAACATTGATCACCGCTCCCGATTACAGGAAGCGGTGATCAGTGTCCTGTCACTAGGAAGACTGGGGAAATGCTTTTTTACATCAGCATTTCCCCGTTCTTCCTCTCCGTGAGATAATCGTGGGTATCCCTGCGGACATCGAGTCCGCGGGACCCGCGGTCGGACTTACGGAGCTTGCGGCGGCACACGCACGTCCACAATGCCGCTTCTTAAAGGAGACGTATATATATGTCCATCTGCCTGCCCGTGCCATTCTGTCAACGTATATCGTCATGCGATGGTTGGCAAGCGGTTACGCTTTAATTAGATTAACATAGCAGCTCACAAGATTTCACATATTTGCAGGACAAAAAAGTTTTTTCCCTTAATGCATAGAATACATTAAAGCAGAGTTCCACCCACTTTTACAACTTGATCTTAAAGGAATGACCACCCCTCCATCATTTGTTATTGGAGAACACATTTTTTCTTTTCTTCAGGGTGTCATTTCCTCCTGCTCGTAAATTCTAATATTCAAAAATTTGCCAATTCACCAATTCAACAACTTGTAAATTTGAAAATTTGAAAATTCGGAAATTTGAAAATCCGAAGACCCTAAAATTCGAAAATCTGAAATAATAACTTAACTAATTATAAAACCAAAAATGCAGTGCTTAAGCGCTGCATTTTTGGTTTTATGTATTTGTGTTTGCTTTATCAACAGACTGTGCACGCTGCTTTTAATTTATTTTTTCACTGTTAGCGCAAATATTGGTTCACCCTGTATTCACAATAACTTAACTATTACTAACTATTAAATTATAGGTTTTGGAATTTCCTTTCAAATTTGACTGTTAGTGAACTTAACGAATACAAATTTATCCAAAGTTTTGAATTATCCGAAATAACGTATGCCGTATCTAAACGAATGGAACGTAACAAACTAATAATAATAAATAACAATAATAATAATAACTTTATTATTATTTATTATTAATTAGTTTGTATTCGTTACGTTCACTAACAGCCAAATTTGAAAGGAAATTGCACTACCTATAATTTAATCGTTACCGTATATACTCGAGTATAAGCCAAATTTTTCAGCACATTTTTTTGTGCTGAAAATGCCCCCCTCGGCTTATACTCGAGTCACCTTTTTGCGCCTGATCTCCCGGACTTTGGGGACCCGGTACCGGCCGGCCCTTCCCTGGACCCCAAACTTGGCACACATGTAGCCCCTATTTTCCGCTACAAGTGTGAAAAGTTTTTTGTCTGGGGGACCTACGGCCGGGGAGCACAGAATTTTCAAACCGGGCACCCCTTCCATAGACTCCAATGTTAAATGGTAATTTCCTTGGTAATTTTGCGGACCCGGTACTGGCCGGCCGTAGATCCCCTGGATCCGAAACTTGGCACACATGTAGCCCCAGTTCTCCTCTACAAGTGTGAAAAGTTTTCTGTCTGCGGGACCTATGGCCGAGGAGCACAGATTTTTCAAAGCCGGGCACCCCTTCCATATACTCCCGTGTTGAACGTAAGTCATGGACACAGTGAGGCGTGGGCACAGTGAGGCTTGGACACAGTGAGGCGTGGGCACAGTGAGGCGTGGACACAGTGAGGCATGCACATGGACACAGTGAGGCATGCAGATGGACACCCTAGGCTTATACTCGAGTCAATACGTTTTCCCATTTTTTTGTGGTAAAATTAGGTGCCTCGGCTTATATTCAGGTCGGCTTATACTCGAGTATATACTGTAGTTATTATTAGTTACAGGCATACCCCACTTTTAAGTACACAATGGGTTTTATTTACTAAAGCTGGAAAGCCCAAAATCAGGCTCACTTCTGCATAGAAACCAATGAGCTTCTAACCCCAGCTTGTTCAATTAAGCCTGGTAATAAAACCTGGAAGCACGTTGGTTTTTATGCAGAAGTGAGACAGATTTTGCGCTTTCCAGCTTTAGTAAATAAAACCCATTGTGTACTTAAAAGTGGGGTATGCCTGTAGTAAGTTAGTTATTCTTTAAAATTTGGGGATTCTTTCTTATTTTCGGATTCTCAAATTCTCTAATTTACGAACTTCTGAAATATTCTAATTTTCGAATTTACGAATTGCGATCATAATGAATGACCCGAAAAACTAAAAAAACGAACAAAAAACAAATGAAAACCAAACCAATCAATATACGCTTATTGGAATTTTTTTTTCTTTGTTACCAAAAATATTTAGTAGAATACATATTGACATACATTTATGAAGAAAATTTGCTTTTTTTAAATGTTTTTATTGGATATGATTTAAAGCAGACAGTAAAAAATAGTTTTTTGTTTTCAAAATTGTCGCCCTTTTTTAGTTTATAACGGAAAAAATAAAACACGCAGTGATGATTAAAATACCACCCAAAGAAAGCTCGGTTTGTGGTAAAATTTATGACATAAATTTCATTTGTGTACAGCGTTGCATGACCAGTTAAAGTATGCAGTGTTGTGTCCCCCAAAAAAATGGCATAGTCATCCAGTAAATCTTCTAGGGGTTAAGTGGTTAAACATAACTTTTTCTTTTTTCTTCCCTTTTGCTTTGTAGATGACTCCAGCAATTCAAGTTAAGAACAAAATAATATTTTGCACCTATACTGAAAACTCGGAAATGAAACAATTTCTGTAAATGTATCAATAGATTGCATGGGGGAGAACACAGCTACTCAGATAACAAACTTTGCAGTCTGGTACTGAAATTTCTTACCTCATGTATTGTGTTGTTAAATTAAAGGGAAATAAAGTCTGTTTTCTGTGTGACTATTGTTCAGTGTGTCTGAAAGTCATTTTTTGATATGACATATTACTTGCTTGTACCACTTTTTACCATTTCTTTTTAGCATACAGATTAGACATGTGCAATTGGTTTAGTTCCGAATTCGTTTTTTAACAAATTTCAACAAATTTGTTAATTTGGAAATATCCAAATTCATAAAAACACATTTAACAAATTTTTCAGAATATTCGTCAATTCAAATATTGAAAAATTCATAAATTCGTAAATGTAAAAATTCAACAATTCTTAAATTCAGAAATTCGGAAATTCGAAAACCTGAAAATTTGAAAATCAGAAATAGCTAATAATAACTTAAAGCGGAGGTTCACCCTAAGTTACAACATTAGTCTAAAACAATTGTTTCCCAACATACATAATGAATTGGGCAAACATAAAAAAATAAAAATAAATTACATACCGTAATATTGCCATTTAATGTGACTTCCTGGTTTCCCCTCCCGCGGGAGTAGGCGTAGCTGATCCTTTCCCCGGCGCCGCAATGGCTTGTGGGACTGAATTGAAAGGTTTTCTAGGAGCACAGTGTCGTGCTACCCAAAAGTAAACGTTGAGCTCCGTGACGCGTGACGTCGGTCACGTGACGAGGGCGTCTCTAATGGCGCCATTTTATAAACTGGCATGCAGGTAAATATTGCCATTATGTGCCATTACACACGAGGCAATACAACAGATGCAACGGAGTGGAAGCAATCGGTATAAAGTTTGATATAAAATCTGCAAAAGGCAAGTAAATTTTTAATTTAATGTACGATTTTAATCATTATTCGTTTCCTTATCCCCAAAACACTGAGCATGCGTGGGATCGAGCGGAGAATGCTGGGAAGACAGCATTCTCCGCAATCAGGAAGTAGGTGCTTGTGGGCTCCTATTGCCCACAAGCAAAATGGAAATGTCCCACGGAGGTTTTATAAGTAATCGTTTAGGTCGGATAACGGAATGCTGGCGATTTAAACATTCAGATCAGTGAGTAAGCTATTGAAAAGGTTACAATCATTCAATGGGACAAAAAAAAAAAAAACGAAAACACAGTGGAACCTCCGCTTTAACTATTACTGACTATTAAATGATAGATATTGGAATTTCCTTTCAGATTTGACTGTTAGTGAACGTAACGAATACGAATTTATCTGAAGGTACGAATGATCTAAAATAACGAATGCCGTATCTAAATAAATGGAACATAACAAATTAATAATAATAAATAACAATATTAATAAAAACGTTTTGTTATTATTATTTATGGTTGATTTGTTCCGTTCCATTTGTTTAGATGCGGCATTCATTATTTCGGAAAATTCGTAACTTTGGTTAAATTTGTATTCATTACGTTCACTAACAGCCAAATTTGAAAGAAAATTCCAATACCTATAATTTAATAGTTAGTTATTATTAGTTCGTTATTTTAGTTATTCTTTTGAATTTTCAGATTTTATTTATTTAGGAATTTTCGAGTTTACAATTTTTTGAATTTTAAAATGTATGAATTTTCAAATTAACGAATTTAGGAAATTTTAAATTTACGTATTGCGATCATAACAAATGACCCGGAAAAAACCCAAAAAAGAAACAAATGAAACAAACACGTTTTTCGGCAGTGCACATGTCTAATACCGATAGGTGGATCCTTTTTCTATTAGTTATTGGTTTATCAGTTAGTAGAAATCACAACCCTGAGACGATAAGCTCAAAGACAGATGACACTGGGGTTTACTAAAGGCAAATTTACTTTTTGCTTTGCAAAGAAAGCTGCATTTGCCACAAAGCTTAGTGAATGTGGTGAAGTTTCACTTTGCAAAAAATACCCAATCATGTGCAAGGAAAAAAATAATAATTTTTGCTTGCACATGGTTATATGATGGAAATTCACTAAACTCTGGGGCAAATTCCCTTGCAAAGTGCAGCAGCCTATTCGCCTTTAGTAAATCAACCCCATGTTTTGCATTCAGTGAACTATATTTCAAGTGTCAAATTACAGATATGTTTACATAGAGACAGCAGCAACAGTAAGGTGTAATCGTCATGCAGAAAGCACTACGGTAGTATGAACATAGCAGCAGAAATAGCACAACAGACTTGAGTTTAAATGAAAAAGTCTTCTTGTTTATTGAATTTTTGCAAATAACAAAAGTTCAGCGTAGACAAAACATTACTCCAGCACAAAGCTATTACGTTTCTGGTCAAGTATGACTTTTTTTCAAGCAGGACTTGAAATCAACATTAGAATAATACATTTAAATATATACTGTATACCAGTGATGGCTGGTGCTCCATTTTTTTTGGGGGGGTGGCAAACAATCCATCCGCCACCACCCCCCCCGGGCAGTTGGTCTGATCACCCAACCCCCCCATAGTGCAGCATGTCCCTACTGCCCCCTGTATCTGATGTTTTGGCACCCTTCTGCTTTGAAGCTCCTGCTTCCTTCTCCTTCTGTTTGACTGCTCCTTGTGGCATCCGCTGTGGAAGGGCCGACGGCACCATTTTGGGAGTCTGGGGCCACTCCCTCTTGGATTGGGTCATTGGCGCTGTATATCTGGGCGGTGGTAGATGCTGTTGGTCGATGCAGCGGGCTTTGAGGAGTGTGTAGAGCGATCGGGGCACAGGAGAGGAAAGGCAGTGAGCAGGATCATCCCCAGGAGTTTAGAGAAGTCGGTCTTCTCACATGTCGTGCTCAGCTCCGCCCCCTTTCGGCAGCCAATACAATTGCTTCTCCTCTAGGCCAATCGGGTCTCAGGACCCACTTCCTAAATGGCCGGGAGGAGAATCAGGAAGACAATAGTGAATATTAATTCGCTATTGTCACACAACTGGGTGAACTTAGGGCGCAGTGCTCTGCACCCCAAGCCCACTCTTTTTTTGAAGCCAATTAGAGCCTCTGGTTTGCTTATATCAGATGACTGACCAGATCAATCACCTTCCAGGTGAACACAGACAGGGGGAATGCAACAGCCAACACTATACAGTACATACTGGAATGAGTAGCAGGAGCACGAAGTGATCCTCACAGGAAGGAAATGCTTGTGGCTGATTTATCAAGAATCTACTATTTAACTGTTTTGTGTACTACTATAATAAAATTGCATTGGACCAAGCTACTGGCTGCTTCAAGTGTCTGGAGTTGATCTTTAGTACGCTTGCTGTGGTGAAGTGGGATAGTGACTAGGGTTGAGCGAACCCGAACTGTAAAGTTCGGGTCCGTACCAAACTTTAGCTTTTTCCCGAACCCGAACCTGAACCCGGACTTTGCGTGAAAGTCTGTGTTCGAGTTCGGGTTCGGCAATCTAATGGCGCAGTTAGAAATGCTTCAGGGGCCAGCCAATCACCTTTTGATTAGCTGGTGTGCCCTTAGAAGCCATCATAGCCATGCCTACTAATGGCATGGCTGTGATTGGTCAGTGCAACATGTGACCCAGCTTCTATATAAGCTAGAGGCACACAGCACACACGTCACTCTGCTTCAGAATAGATAGGGAGAGGATCTTGTCTGCTGCTGTTGCTTATTGGGAGAGATTGAAAATACATGAGTTAGTCCTGATTCTGGAATCTGAGGGAAAAGATAGAGAGACAGTGTAGTGTAGGGCCAGGTTCCTGTTGGTGCTTTCAGGGAGAGAGATTTATTATATAGGAATAGGAGTCCAGATTCAGAGATATAACTCAGTGATCTGCATAGGTTTACCTGTTTGTGTTGCAGTGCACAGTCTTTTTACACTGCCATGAGCCCAGTGTCAGAGAAAATCTAACTTTTATCTGCAAGCTCAGTGCACCAGCACTGCATATAATACATTGAGAGATACACCGTTTCCATACTGTGGGTGTATTCTGCTCTTGGAAAAAGACCCATTTAGGGCAAAAAAAAGGCACTTTATTGTGCTCTTTTCCAAAAGACCCATTTAGGGCAAAAAAAAATTGCATTTTATTTTGCTCGTGCAAAAAAAGACCCATTTAGGGCAAAAAAATAAATACAAATTTGCACTTTAATGTACTCTTGCAAAAAGACCCATTTAGGGCCACAAAAAATATTTAGCAGTGTGTTATACATATGTGGAGGCGTGTGAAATAAACCATTTCTATATATTTGTCTTCTACTGTGCTATACTAAAAAAACAACATTTTTTTTGAATAGCATTTTCTGCAGTTCTGTAGCTGTGCGATTCAGCGGTTGCGTACTGTGGGTGTGTTGTGGTCTTCCAAAAAACGCCATTTAGGGCCACAAAAAATATTTTGCAGTGTGTTATACATATGTGGAGGTGTGTGAAATAAACAATTTCTATATATTTGTCTTCTACTGTGCTATACTAAAAAAAAAATTTTTTTTTTTAATAGCATTTTCTGCAGTTCTGTAGCTCTGCGATTCAGCGGTTACGTACTGTGGGTGTGCTCGGCTTGAACCACGGATGGTGTGGCCTTCACCTGAACTCACCACGCAGGCGCCGATCGTCTTGGGAGATTTTCGAAATCCCCTTGTCCTACATACTGAGCAAGCGCAGTACAGGGTGGACACTATTCGACGGGGGACAGAATTCGACACATCACCGGCCTTGCCCAGCCATTGTTGTATTTTTGAACCAGTGTTGGCTACCTCGTCCTCCTCCACCGCCGCTTCCATCTACACAGCCACATCCACCGCCACCTCAACCTCCTACTCCATATGGACCTCGTACTCCTAGGTCAAGATTATAATTTTTATTTTATTTTTTTGTAGCGCACAGTTCCTTTCCCCCTTACCTGCCTTTATGTTGTTGGCTCCTCGCAGGAGGGAGAAAGGCACACCGCACTACCAGCCCGTACCCTCCTATATAAAGAGGTTGAGCGGTGTACTTGACGGGACGTGTCCACAGCCAGAGTCAAAACTCCTCCAGAGGATGATTCTCACCTCTACTGTAGGTAGAGGCAAGTCCTTTAATTCCCAGTAAAGTCAATGTCCACACCAGCTGATACTACAACTCTTATTCTCTCATGGCAAAATAAACTCTGCTCGGATAGAAAAGGTTAGAGCAAAGAAACAGGACAGCTTAAGGTGTGGAGGAGGTCCAGGCACAAACATAGCACATTCACTTCACTGCTTAGGTTTCTCAAACAGTTTTAGGTGCACGGTCTCTGCCACAGACCTTGAGGTTGGTCACTGCCACAGACCGGGTGTACAAGGCCCCTGCCACGGACCTGGAGAACTTTGGTCTCTGCCACAGACCAGGGTGTATAAGGCCCCTGCCACGGGCCGGGTGAATAAGGCCTCTGATACAGTCAATTTGACCTTGAGCTTCTCCTTCTACAAACCTAGCCCATATCAAGGGGAAGACATCTCTCCAGGGAGTCAACAGACCCTTCCTTCTCCATGAATCCCGCATCGGTCCATCAGAATGATCCTCCCTTCCCTGGAACAGGGTCCCCTACACGAGGCGGCACCCTAAGACTCCTCGACCCTTAGCGGACTCCAGACGAAGGCTCTGGACTCCAGGCTTTACTCCCGCCCCTAGGCCTCCATACCCAGGGCAGCAAGAACTCCAGGATAGTACCTCACCCAAGGCTAAAGGTGCCCGAGATGGAACAGGAACACATGCACCCAGGCCGAAGGCACCTGGGTGCGGACCCCACTGGACATCAGCCCCCAGGCCAAAGGTCTGCCCCTTTTATATGCTCTCCCGGCATGCACAGCAGGTTCCCCGCCCCGCTGTACTACTGCCAAGAGGGGACACAAAAGGCACAGCACTGTATCGCGGTTCAACCCTAGCCTACCATGGCAGCGCCACCTGTAGGCCGCAGGGAACTGCACACCAATACTGTCCCCCGAGGACAAAATGGTCCATGAATCCTACAGAATTAGGGTGTTTGAGCCTATTTACCACTCAAAGACTTCCCTTAAATTTAGCACCCCGCTACATTTTTATTTCAAAGTATTTTATTTTCCCACTAGCTTATCCATTAAATTGAATAATTTATTCCAGAAAGGGCGTATTCTGGGGCATTCCCACCATATGTGTGGCATTGTGCCGTTGAGTTTCTGAGGTTCTTAATGACTTCCTGTACCTCTTCTGCTGAAAAGGGGGCCTCCAGCATATTTTTTTATATTTTTTATGTTATTTTAAGTTATTTCCCTATCCACATTTGTTTGCAGAGCACTTGCCATGCTCTTAACAACATTTTGCTGCCATTTGCAGCCCTCTAGCCCTTTCCATTACTTTTTTAGAGCCTTTTTAGTCCTTAGAAGTCCGGGTCCCCATTGACTTCAATGGGGTTCGGGTTCGGGTTCGGGTTAAAGTTCGGTCCCGAACCCAAACTTTTTTCCGAAGTTCGGCCGAACCCGTCGAACCCGAACATCCAGGTGTCCGCTCAACTCTAATAGTGACATCTTAAGCTTATACTAGACTATGCATCTCATGAGGAACACTTATGGAGAAGTAGGATCCGAGGTGGAACTATGGGAAAACCTGAAACTACCAAGAGAGCTGTGGACTATGTGCAGCCTGTGAGTTAGCCTTAGTCTGCCCTGATTTAGTGGGGTAGTTGAATGGGCTGGGGGGCAGTTGGAGGTAGTTGGGTATACTGGGAGGTAGTGGGGTGGAAAAAGGGGTTTGTCTGGAACAGTAAGAAGGACGGAGGTAGTGGAGTGCACAGGAGAGTAGTGGTTTGGAAGAGGGGTAGTGGGATGGACTGAGGGGCAGTGGGGTGCCCAGGGGAATTGTGGGGTGGGATAGGTATAGTTATGTGCAGAGTGTGGCATTGGGTAGCAGAGGGAGATAAGTGGGTGAACAGGGGGTTAGTGAGGTGCAGAGGGGATAATGGGGTAAACTTGGGAGCAGTGGAGTGCACAGGGGGTTGTTGAGTGTAGTGGGGATAGTGAGATGGATTAGGGGGTTGTCGGGTGCAGAAAGGGGGCAGTGGTGTGGACAGGGCACAGTGGGGTGGACTGGAGGGCAGTGTATCAGGGCTATCATACGACTTGTGTTATCCCCTGCATGTCTTGTTAGAACAAAGCCTACCTGATCTCTATTTATTAATGATGGTAACAATAGGGAGAGTCTGTTGGCTAGAATTTTTGTAAATATTTTATAATCCGAATTTAATAATTCGAAGGATCCTTACCTGGTTGTGGAATAACAGTTATAAATGCGTGTAAAAACTGTCAGTGTGCAGGTAATCCCTGCATCCATGAACTCAACATGCTGTAGTAAAAGACCAGCAGTAGATAATTTATTATTAACTTAGATTCTAAATCAGAAAAACAAACTTCTGCAGTAATTATACAAATCTTTTTCAATAACACAATTGAAATAGGTCTCCTATTATCCGCAGTATAATGGCTCTTCCTGTAACCTTTCAGTGCTTGTTGTACAGAGAAAAATTATGTACAACTAGGCCAGTGTTGCCAACCGTACGTATTTTTACGGACAACCCGTAAAAAAAAGGCAATTTCTTCCTGTCCGTAATTGTCCGTGATAGGACAAAAGTGCCCGCAAAAAATAGCCGTGACCGAGTCGGCTTTGAACTGCGCATGCGCAGTTCCGGCGAGCTGCCCGACTCCCGAGCTAAGCCGCCGAAAAGATCAGATTCTTATACTGTATTCCGCCCGGGCACAGGGGGTGACAGAGGCTGACTGCGTGGCGTGCTACTGGAGGCGCGCTGGCGATGCGAGTGATGTCATGGCGCATCCAGCCAGGCGCGCCAGGCTTTAAAAATACTGTAGTCACCAGGAGCTGGGCAGGCGGAATGGAGCAGTGGTCTGCCCAGGCAATTCAGTGAGAGCCCAGCCCAGCAGCTGCCCATGCATCCACACACAGCGCAAACGGACCAGCTCAGGGCAAACCTGCATTCTCAGACTTCTTTGCTTTAAGGTAAGGAGGTGATGGTGGCAAGAGGAGCTGGTGATAGTGGCAGGAGCTGGCGGGGCAGGAGGTGGCAGGAGCTGGAGGGGACAGGAGATGGCGGGGGCTGGAGGGGGCAGGAGATGGCGGGGGCTGGAGGTGGCAGGAGCTGGTGATGGTGGCAGGAGCTGGCGGTGGGGGCAGGAGGAGCTGGCGATGGGGGAAGGAGGAGCTGGACGGTGGGGGCAGGAGGAGCTGGTGGCAGGAGCTGGCGGTGGGGGCAGAAGGAGCTAGTGGCAGGAGCTGGTTATGATGGCAGGAGCTGGTGGTGGCACGAGGTGATGGGGGCAGGAGCTGGTGGTATCAGGAGGTGGCAGGAGGAACTGCTGGTGGTGGCAGGAGGAGCTGCTGGTGGCAGGAGCTGGTTGGGGCAGGAGGAGGTGGTGGAAGGAGGAGCTTGTGGTGGTGGTGGCAGGAGCTGGTGGTATCAGGAGGAGCTGGTGGTGGGGTCAGGAGGAGCTGGTGATGGTGGCAGGAGCTGGTGGTGGGGGCAGGGGCTGGTGGTGGGGGCAGGGGCTGGTGGTGGCAGGAGGAGCTGGTGGTGGTAGGAGGTGATGGTGGCAATAGCTGGTGGTGACAAGCTGAGGTGATGGTGGCAGGAGCTGGTTGGGGCAGAAGCTGCTGGTGGTATCAGGAGGTGGCAGGAGGAGCTGGTGATGGTGGCAGGAGGAGCTGGTGGTATCAAGAGGTGGCAGGAGGAGCTGGTGGTGGGTGTAGGAGGAGGTGGTGGGGGGAGGAGCTGGTGGTGGCAGGAGGAGGTGATGGTGGCAGGAGGAGCTGGTGGTGGTGCTGGCAGGAGGAGCTGGTGGTGGTGCTGGCAGGAGCTGGTGGTGGCAGGAGGAGCTGGTGGTGGCAGGAGGAGGCAGGAGGAGCTGGTGGTGGTGGTGGCAGGAGGAGCTGGTGGTGGTGGTGGCAGTGGCAGGAGGAGCTGGTGGTGGTGGCAGGAGGAGCTGGTGGTGGTGGCAGGAGGAGCTGGTGGTGGTAGCAGGTGGAGCTGGTGATGGTGGCAGGAGGAGCTGGTGGTATCAAGAGGTGGCAGGAGGAGCTGGTGGTGGTGGTGGCAGGAGGAGCTGGTGATGGTGGCAGGAGGAGCTGGTGGTGGTAACAGGAGGAGCTGGTGATGGTGGCAGGAGGAGCTGGTGGTATCAAGAGGTGGCAGGAGGAGCTGGTGGTGGAGGTAGGAGGAGGTGGTGGTGGCAGGAGGAGCTGGAGGTGGTGGTAGGAGAAGGTGGTGGTGGCAGGAGCTGGTGGTGGGAGGTGGTGGTGGCAGGAGGAGCTGGAGGTGGTGGTGAACAAAAACTGATGGACCATTTTTATATTGAAAATAACAGAAATGTTTTTTTTTTACATTTAATATCTACCTTAAATTGCATTGCTATTTTGATAGCGTACTTGTTTGTAGCCTAAATACTGAAATTAGCACCTAAAACTGTAATCTTGTAACTTTTTGTGTAAAATGTCAGTAAAAATTTGGCTGTGCCAGTAAATTTTAGGTGTCGTGCCAGTAAATTTTAATCTGGTAGGTTGGCAACACTGAACTAGGCAGACCTTGCATTTTCAGAAGAAAATTATACTCCTGCCAGAGTTTTAACAATATGGCTGTAAGACACCTTTTAATGCATTAATGAACATAAGAATGCTAATATTACCTGTTCTAAAGGAGAATCAAAGCGGAATTTAAAATCTCTAGCAAAAATAACCCATTTGTTCCATGCAGCAGAATATTCTGCCCATGTGCTATTTGTGACTGACTTTATATAGTCTGTAATGATTTCTAGATTAAATCCCAAAGGTTCTCCGGGGATGTTATCCCTTCCAAGTCGGCGTTGGGTAGTAACTGACGGAATCTTAAAATCTGTCCGCTATTTGATTCTGCTTTCCCGGCAGATGTTTAGCTTTTAACCATATGTTGTGATGTAAACATAGAAATACCAAATGTCTAAGTAATTTAATCACTAATAACAATTTTGATGATAAGCAATTCACCACGTACAATGCGCTTTTATTATCAGTTTGTATGAGAATCCTTTTGTTGGCAAATTGCTTACCCCAAATTTCTAGCGCCACTACTAAAGTAAATAACTCTAATAGCACCATGTTCTTTGTAGCATTTAATTTTACCATCTAGAAGGCCATTTACCACAGCACCAATGCGTCTTCCATACTGCAGAGAAATCACAAGACCCCGCCGCATCTGTAAAAAAAACAAATCTGCAGAAAATATGAAATTATCTTGGAAAAAACAGCAACCATTATAGCTGTCAAAAAGTTTTAACCACACTATTGAAACTTATTTTAGCTCAGAAGTTAGCCTTACATGCGCAAATGGGGATTTGAGGCCTGAGATGGCCAGATAAAGTCAACCCGAAAAGGCCCTGCCAACTGGCATTATGCAAGACGCAAAGGCTAATAAACCTATTAACGACTGTAGTTCTTTTAATAAAACTCTTCCTTTTCAAAAACCCAGATATTATGAATTTTCATTTATCTATTTTATCCAAAAGGTCATCTAAATTCTAAATTTACTGTGTCAATATTAATACCTTAGAAATTAATTGAAGATGAGGGAAGTATTGTATTTATATCGTATATACTCGAGTATAAGCCGAGTTTTTCAGCCCTTTTTTTTGGGCTGAAAGTGACCCACTCGGCTTATACTCGAGTCAGTGTACCGTGACATGCAGATTCAGATGGCGGCCGGGCAGTGTTAAAAAGCTGCGCTCCTCCTGGTCCTGTTCCGTGATAGCCCGTGACATGCAGATTCAGACGGGGGCCGTGCAGTGTTAAAAAGTCGCGCTCCTCCTTGTCCTGTTCCGTGATAGGTGGAACACTCAGTTTCCCAGCAGGCACTGTGTTCAGTGTTCCGCCTATCACGGACGCCCTCTCATCCTCTCGTCTATCACAGCGTCCATGATAGGCGGAACACTGAACACAGTGCCTGCTGGGAAACTGGGTGTTCCGCCTATCATAAAACAGGACAAGGAGGAGCGCGACTTTTTAACACTGCGCGGCCCCCTTCTGAATCTGCATGTCACGGGCTATCACGGAACAGGACAAGAAGGAGCATGACTTTTTAACACTGCTCGGCCGCCGTCTGAATCTGCATGTCATGGGCTCAGGTACACGGCAAAGTGATTCTGCAATGGGCACGGTGAGGTCTAGCTGCAATGGGCACGGTGAGGTCTGGCTGCAATGGGCACGGTGAGGTCTGGCTGCAATGGGCACAGTGAGGTCTGGCTGCAATGGGCACAGTGAGGCGTGCAAATGGGCATTGTTGACCCTCTTTTCCGCTTACAGTAGCTGCTGCATTCTCACCCTAGGCTTATACTCGAGTCAATACGTTTTCCCATTTTTTGGTGGTAAAAGTAGGTGCCTCGGCTTATATTCAGGTCGGCTTAAACTCAAGTATATACGGTAATACCTAGCGAATTATATGCTTCTGGAGCGATTGGTAATAATACCGATTTTTTTAATTTTAAAAACTGCTTCTTCAAATGTGCAGTATGAAACTGAAGACAAACTTTCTATAATTTCATAATTTAAAGATGCACCCTTTGGGTATGACAGATGGTGTATAAGCCTGTGTGAGTTGTGTTCTTTTTTTGGGATAATACATAACGGAGAGATTCTAAAGTTTATAAATGGAGGATTTTTAAAAGGACCCGCCATACGGCCTTCTGATATCTATTTCATTTTTAGTTTACGACATGAGGGAATAGGTAAACTTACTTTAGATTTTCAACCATATTACAACCACTGCCACTAAATATAGGTGTAGCGGGGTCTCCTTTCAGGCCCCATGGAATACATTACCCAGAACCCCGTTTGGCACCCAGGGTGCATTTGGCCACCGCAGAGACTCATGGGTGGGGCTATAAAAGGAAAGGGCGAGGCTAAGCTCGGCCTCTTTGGACACCGCGCTGCAATCAATAGGACTCCCTGTGCGGATCTGCTGCAGTGCAAGGCCCGAGGCCTGGGCCTTGCGCACCTTCCAAAGAGCCTTCCACCCCACTGCTGATCCTGGGTGGCACCTGATTTCTTTCGAGTTTGCTGACATCAGTTGGACCGGAGACCCGGCCATTGTAGACCCTGTGTGCGGAGACACAGTGGTGGAAGTCCCGGGATCGCGTCCGGAGGGGTGAGCGAGCACCTGCTCACATCAATAACTTGTACTTTGATTAGGCCTAGTGACTGCCTTGGGCCATCGTGCTATATTTACTGTCCCGCCAGAGACTAGTGGCGGAACTGAGTTGTATAGTCTCCGGTGAAGTGTTCTTTCTTTATTAACCATTATTGGATTACAAATACTGTTCCCGAATGTGCACCACCATTCATCTTGCATGCAAAGAATTGTTCTCACAGAGACTGAGTTTATCTAAGTCAGGCCTGACCAGGGATTAGAATTTCATTGGTGTGCCACATTGCGCATAGAGAAAATAGCTGCACGTGGCGTGTGATCACTCTGCACTATCGCTGATTAGTATGTTTATTACCGCATGTATGTTATGTGACATGTTTATCATTCACCCTTATGCCTAAGTAAATCACTTACAGTTTATTACTCCGGTATCAGTGTTCATTATTGCATACATTAACTTCTCATATTACTGTTAGATTGTGCATAACCAGGTATAGAGAGTTATATTACTAGAATATCCCCTAGACTAACTGTGCCAGAGGAGGGTCGAGTAGATTGCCGGGGGTTGGCTGTGGTGTGTACAGGGCCCGAAACAGAACCAGTGGCTCTCTTAACAGGCGGTATCGCTAAACTTTGAGGGTCTATCCTTTCTGATAAAATCATTAAAAATCCTTGTTCAAATGGTCTCGTTTTCACCTAAAACAAGGCACATTGGTCGGTGTGTATAGACACTGGGGAAGATGCTGACTTACTCATTTGTAATAAAAAAAAAAACACAGACTGCTTAATAATTGATAGAATATATTTGTTTGTATATTGAAACAATCTGAACCCAGTAAATTTCCTAATGTTATCATTGCTGATATGAAGTCCTGAAAAGCACTTTTGTATTTCTTCCAAATCTATTGTAAATCTAATGCATAATTGCATTTGTTCCATAGATTATCCAAAGATTATATTTTTTTAAATAAATTTAGCAACTAAATAAAACTCTAGAGAGTGCAGTGGAATTCTTTGTGTGTGTGGGGGGGGGGGGGGGGGGTGAGTTTCTGGCTAGACTTCAACCTTAAAGGAGTTGTAAAGTCAGACTTTTTTTTTATATTAACCACTTCATCCCAGGAGGATTTGGCTGCCAAATGACCAGAGCACTGCCTCACGTCGCACGACCGCATCTGATAATTGCGCAGTCGTGCGACGTGGTTTCCAAACAAAATTGACATCCTTTTTTCCCCACAAATGGAGCTGTCTTTTGGTGCTATTTGATCACCTCTGCAGTTTTTTTTTTTTTTGTGCTATAAACAAAAATAAAGCGACAATTTTGAAAAAAAAAAAAGCTATATTTTTTACTTTTTGCTATAATAAATAGCCCAAAAAAAGATATAAAAAAAACAAATTTTCTCCTCAGTTTAGGCCGATACATATTCTTCTACATATCTTTGGTAAAAAAAAAAAAAAAACACAATTAGCGTTTGATTGGTTTGCGCAAAAGTTATAGCGTCTACAAAATAGGGGATAGATTTATGGTATTTTTATTTATTTTTTTACTAGTAATGGCGGCGATCAGCAGTTTTTATCGTGACTGCGACATTATGGCGGACACATCGGACACTTTTGACACTATTTTGGGACCATTGTCATTTATACAGCGATCAATGCTATAAAAATGCACTGATTACTGTATAAATGTGACTGGCAGGGAAGGGGTTAACCACTAGGGGGCTAGGAAGGGGTTACGTGTGTCCTAGGGAGTGATTCTAACTGTGTGGGGGCTGGACTTACTGTGACACAACACTGTTCACTGCTCCTGATGAGAGGGAGCAGACAATCAGTGTCCTGTCACTAGGCAGAACAGGGAGATGCCTTGTTTACACAGGCATCCCCCCCATTCTGCAGCTTCGTGACACGATCACGGGACACCAGCGGACGATCGCGGGACACCGGCGGGCGTGGTCACGGAGCCCGTGGCAGGAGCGCACGCCCGCACAATTCAAAGTAAAGTAAATATATGTTACTTTGCGCAGCCGTGCCATTCTGCCGACATAAAAGTACAGGCGGCAGTCGGCAAGTGGTTAGCCCGCCTAGCGGTATTCCCGAGTCTGGCTCGGGGTAAGATTTAAGTACCTAAAGCGGTAACCCCGAGCCAGACTCGGGATCGCAACGCAGGATACAGGGGAGGATACAGGGGAAGTTACTTACCCTGTCCCTGGATCCTGCGATGTCTCCCCGCTGTGTGAGCGAGCCGTCATCTCGCTCGATCCACACTGCCAAGTGCCTCGAGCTCCTTTCCCTGCGACGTTGCGGCGCACGGGGGTGAAGTTCGGTGCCAAATTCAAAAAGTGAAACACACAATACACATACAGTATCTTACAGATTACAGTACTGTATCAAATAATAACACACCCCCATTGTCCCTAGTGGTCTGCCCAGTGTCCTGCATGCACTTTTTATATTATAAAAACTGTTCTTTCTGCCTGGAAACTGGAGATTGTCCATAGCAACCAAAAAGTGTCCCTTTATGTCAAAAGTGGTTTTAGACCAGCTAGAAAACAGCGATAATAAATTAGAATCACTTGCAGAATTGAGCGATTTGTGGGGAAATTTGTCATCAAACACTGAAAAACACTTTTATTATTATTATATTATTATTTGTTATAATTATTTTATAGTTATTTATTATATTGTAATTTATGATTTTGTTTTTTGAACTTTATCATACCCGGGATGTCTACTAGACTCTGGTTTGGACAGATTTAAGTGAGTTATTCCTAAGAATTACAGGCCTACAATATAAAACGCCAAATTTCCATGCAGAATAATGGTACCGCTTTCAGCACCTAAAATCTGACAGAATCATACCGCCAGGGAGGTTAAAGGAGTTGTAAAGGTAGACTTTTTTTCTTCTTAATGCATTCTATGCACTAAGATGAAAAACCTTCTGTGTGTAGCAGCCTCCTCAGCACCCCCCTAATACTTACCCGAGCCCCATCTCTCTCCAGCAATGTACACGAGTCCCTCGGCCGTTCGAGACTCTTTCTCCTGATTGGCTGATACACAGCAGCGGTGCCATTGGCTCCCATGGCTGTCAATCAAAGTCAGTTAGCCAATTAGGAGAAAGAGGGGGCAGGGCTGATAGGCAGCTCCCTGTCTGAGGCTGGGTTTATACCAGTGCGTGGTGCAAGATTGCATGTGATTCGCACCGCACTGCAGTGCAAATCACATGCAATGTCTGCGCGATGCGATTTCAGCCATAAAGCTAGTTTGGCTAAATTTGCATCACATTCGGCCAAAACTGGATTCAAACCGATTGGACCAATTCATGTCACCACTTTGCATAATAAATTACTGGGGAAGGAGAAGCTAAGGTGGTTTTAGTGTTTTTAGAAAGATGCAGTGGGTTTTATATGGTTCTTCAGGGATTACTGAAGTATCTTTCAACTATTCTGGATTTGTTCTTGCACCAAAACACAGTACCCTCATTGGCTTCATTGTATTATGTTTTTTTCACAGAAAAAAAAAAACGCATTAAAAAACAAATAGAGACATTTTAAATTGACAGTAAACAATAATGATCAAATACATAAAATAACATACACTATATTTTAGAATTTGTTTAGAAAGTGTTGTTGTTTTACCTTTCAGATGAACAATCAGTGGCAGAATACAACCATCCCTCCCATCTTTCTGAGATGGGAATGAGGGACACCTATTAGCAAAATTAAGTAGGCATAGGACACGCCCCCTTAAAGAAGAGAAAAAAATGATTGGTTAAACCCACGAGTGCTTTCTTTCATTACTATTCCTTTATATTGGCTTTTGGAATTTACAAATGCAGCCATTTAGAAATTGGATAAGATGTTTAGCACTGTAAAACAATTTTTTTAAAAGATAAATAGTGCATTTTGTATACAGTAAATCAGACCAAAAGGAGGGACAATGAGGAGGAAAAAAAAAACATGCATTAACCCCTTAACGACCGCTCACCAGTGGCGCCCCCCCCTCCTGTGGTCACCAAAAAAAAACGGGCCCTTTAAGAGTTTATTTTTTATTTTTTTTAATGTCTTTTTTTCACACATGGTGGCGCGACCTAAGTGGGCACAGAAGCGCCGCTACAACTCGCTTCTGCGCCCGGCCGTCACTCACCACATGAACCTATGTATTGCTGACGCCCACTATTCAGATGGCCGGCCCCTTGAGCGCCGGCCATCTGAATCACAGCGTCTGATTGGCCTTTAGAAGTGACTATCAGAGCCAGCAGGCTCTGATAGGCTTCCCGACTACAGCCTGAGGGCTGTAATCGGCTTCTAAATATCTAATGAGAGGACGCACAGGGGTGTGTTCCCTGGCCAATCAGGTTCACCGGGTTTGGTTACCGGTAACCTGATTGGCTGAAGTGACATTGAGGGCGGGAGAAGACATCGAGGACGGAAGAAGGACGGCGCTGACTCGAGGAAGGTAAGTGCAGGGCTGGGGGGGACAAACTGGCTGTATTATGAGGACAAACTGGCTGCATATGGGGGAGAAACTGGCTGTATTATGGGGGAGAAACTGGCTGTATATGGGGGAGAAACTAGCTGCATATGGGGGAGAAACTGGCTGTATTATGGGGGAGAAACTGGCTGCATATGGGGGAGAAACTGCCTGTATTATGGGGGAGAAACTGGCTGCATATGGGGGAGAAACTGGCTGCATATGGGGGAGAAACTGGCTGTATTATGGGGGAGAAACTGGCTGCATATGGGGGAGAAACTGGCTGCATATGGGGGAGAAACTGGCTGTATTATGGGGGAGAAACTGGCTGCATATGGGGGAGAAACTGGCTGTATTATGGGGG
Source organism: Rana muscosa (assembly GCA_029206835.1). Lineage (NCBI taxonomy): Eukaryota > Metazoa > Chordata > Amphibia > Anura > Ranidae > Rana > Rana muscosa. The sequence goes on along the minus strand of CM055123.1, from coordinate 291,675,115 downwards.
AGAAACTGGCTGCATATGGGGGAGAAACTGGCTGTATTATGGGGGAGAAACTGGCGGCATATGGGGGAGAAACTGGCTGCATATGGGGGGGAAACTGGCTGCATTTGGGGACAAACTAGTGGCGTTTGGGCACAGTGGCTGCGTTTAATGGGCACAGTGGCGGCAATTGATGATTTTTTTTTTCCGTTTGTTTGCGCCCCCCCCCCCCAAAAATTTGAGCACCAGCCGCCACTGCCGCTCACGGCATATATACGTCGGCAGAATGGCTCGTACAGGCACAATTACATACCTGTACGTGGCCCTTTAACTGCCTGCCATGTGGTCGCGCTCGTGACCCTGCAGTCACCCGCGGACTCGATCGCCGCGGGCATCCCCTCGATCGTCTCACGGAAAACTTGGATATTAAACAGATTCAACAAAATTATATTGAGTTTACCAAAATGTCTCCGGGTTTCCATGTATCATCAAGAATCTTGTTTCTATAAATGTACTAACAGATTGCATTGGGGAAATAACAGCTACTTTTATAACAAGCTTTGCCGTCTGGAATCTCCAACCTCATCTATCGTGTTCTTAAATAAAAGGAAGATTAAAGTCGGCTTCCCATAAACATATACTCTGCGTGATTATTGTAGAGTGTCTGAAAGTCATTTTTGATATGACATTTTATTTGCTTGTTGAATCAATTTTTACTATTATGTTTAACCACTGAGCCACCTAGAGACCCGGGCTGGGGTATAAGCCATCTGCTGATATAGATCTCTCTGGGGATCTACCCTTCTGGTAAGCGGCAGTCATTTTAAAGGTGGGGGATACCCTTTTCTGTCTATCACAGAGCACTATTCTTGGGTTCTCAAGTTTGATGTCACTGATTTCAAGTTTTATGAACTTTTTGAAACTCAATCGTATTGGTGTTGCATTGAAGAGTCACAGGATTTCAGACTATATATTAATTTGGACATCCAATTGTGATTTATTTATATATGGACTATATGTATATAGAAGTGTAGTCATTGTAGAGTTTGGTGCAGCTGTGTTTTATACTCCCAAAGCTAACTGGGCCAGCTGTAAGTGGGAACAAGAACTCTTGATCGACCTATCCGACCAAGACTGGGAAAATATATACACATGTATACACAAAGGGACAGTCAATGTACATACAAAAGAGAACACATTTTACATTTTCTCAAGATGGTACAGGACCCCTTTTAGACTACACAAAATATACCCTTCGCTTTCCTCAAACTGTTGGAGATGTGAGGGGGAGCTGGGATCGCTCCTACACATCTGGTGGACATGCCCCAAATTACAACCCTTCTGGAAGGAGGTCCACCGAATTACAAACCAGATAACCACCTACACGCTTGATTAGTCACCAGCACAATTCTTGCTACACCACTCCTCGACCCCGAAAAAGGCCTACCTTCGCTCTCTTGCCATGCATATGGTAAATGCGGCAAAGATGTACAATCCAGCTCAATGGTGCTCCCCAGAGACGCCATCCATAGGAGACTGGTTTAAACATATACAAAAAACTGCGGACATGGAGGAACTAGTACAGCAAGCAAAAGACACCCCATCCAAGTTTAACAAGCATTGGTCTTGCTGGTTACACTTTACCACAATGGACGAATACAAACAAATTCTAACCTGAAATGGCCTTGGGAGCTGTGGAACACTACCAGAAAACAGCCAAACACTCTTCAGTTGCCCTATCGGACTACCCCCCCCCCTATTACACCCCTAATCTTAACCCTCTTTTCTATCGTCTCGGATACCCAGAACCAAAATCCAGAGGCAAAACCCACCATAAACACGACTACACCTCACGACACCTGCTAAGCTTTGAAAGAGCGAAGAAACGCTGAATCTTATTTAACCAATTGCTTTTTACCAAATGTTGCATATTGCGTTATTTAGTATGTATTCTATCTTGTACAGACAAATTGTTCCCTTTGTTTATCAGAGCGGCTGCGCCCGCACCTTTGCTACCTTCTGTTATGTCATACATACCCTTAATAACTTTTAAAACTAAAAAAAAAAAATGGCAGATATTGCAACATGCCGTAATTGCGCAGCGGTCTTACAAACACAATTTGTTTTGGAAAAAATACACCCTTTGAATAAGAAAATAGTAAAGTTAACCCAATTTTTTTCATATTGTGAAAGCTAATATTAGGCCGAGTGAATTGATACCCAACATGTCATGCTTCAAAATTGCGCCCACTCGTGGAATGGCGACAAACTTTAACACTTATAAACTCCATAGGCAACGTTTAAAAATTTCAACAAGTTACAAGTTTTAAGTTACAGAGGAGGTCTAGTGCTAGAATTATTGCTCTCGCTCTAATGATCGCTGTGATATCTCACATGTATGGTTTGAATACCTTTTACACGTACGGGCTCGACTTGCGTATTCGTTCGCTTCTGTGCGCGAGCTCGACGGGACGGGCGCTTTAAAAAACATTTTTATTATTTATTTAACTTTTTATTTTGACACTGTCCCTTTTAAAAAAAAAATGTTGGATCACTTTTATTCCTAGTAGAAGGAATGTAAACATCCCTTGTAAGAGAAAAAAATCATGACAGGACATAAAAACAAAATTTCCCCTTTAAGACCAGTGGGCGGAAGTGACGTTCGACATCGCCTCTGTCATCCAATGGTATGGAGTCAAGTGGGGGCCATCATTCCCTCACTCGACTTCATGCCTCAGAGGGGAAAGGATCGGATCCTCTGCTGCCGCCGATAAAAGTGAATCAGCCGCGAAGACCACTTTTATCCTAAAGCGGACCGCCCGCTGTTTTACAAGATACCGGGGTTATGGCAGCAGATAACAATGGTATTCAACCATTTGGCTGGCCAAAGACCAGGCCACTTTTTGCGATTCGGCACTGCGTCGCTTTACCTGACAATTGCGCATTCGTGCAATGTTGTACCCAAACAAAATTGACGTCCTTTTTTCCCCACAAATAGAGCTTTCTTTTGGTGGTATTTGATCACCTCTGCGGTTTTTATTTTTTGCGTTATAAACAAAAATAGAGCGACAATTTTGAAAAAAAATCAATATTTTTTTACTTTTTGCTATAATAAATATCCCCCAAAAATATATATATAAAAAAAAATTCCTCAGTTTAGGCCGATACGTATTCTTCTACATATTTTTGGTTAAAAAAAAATCGCATTAAGCATTTATTGATTGGTTTGCGCAAAAGTTATAGTGTCTACAAAATAGGGGATAGTTTTATGGCATTTTTGTTTATATTTTTTTTACTAGTAATGGCGGCGATCAGTGATTTTTATAGTGACTGCGACATTGCGGCTGGCACATAGTACACTTTTGACACCATTTTGGGACCATTGTCATTTTTACAGCGATCAGTGCTATAAAAATGCACTGTTTACTGTAAAAATGACACTGGCAGTGAAGGAGTTAACCTGTAGGGGGCGCTGAAGGGGTTAAGTGTGTCCTAGGAAGTGATTATAACGGTTAGGGGCCGTGGCTACGAGTGACACGTCACTGATCGCTGCTCCCGATGAGAGGGAGCATTCGATCAGTGACATGTCACTAGGAAGAATGGGGTGTTTACACTGACATCTCCCCGTTCTTCAGCTCTGTGACCCGATCGCGGGACACCGGTGGACATCGAATCCATGGGTCCCGCGGGGGCACAGTCACCGAGCTCGCGACAGGGTCGTGCGCATGACCACACGGCGGCAAACTAAAGGGGAATCACCTGTGCGCACGACCACACGGCGGCAAACTAAAGGGGACTCACCTGTACGCCCATTTGCCCAGCCGTGCCATTCTGTCGACGTATAAGTTTGTGCGGCGGTCCTTAAGCGGTTAACGTCAAAGTAGTGACGTATAAAGATGGCGGGTGGTCCGGAAGGTCTGGAAGTGGTTAATTGAACAAGTTAAAGTTAGAAGCTGATTGGCTACCATGCACAGATGCACCAGATTTTGCACTCTTCAGTTTTTGTAAATCAACCCCATTGTGACATATTAAAGGGGATAGCTGGTGGTCGTGACACTTTGAACAAGGATTTAATGATTTTATCAGAAAGGATAGACCTTAAAACGGTCTTGTGTTCACCTAAAACAAAGCACATTGCTCAGTGTTAGTGATGAGCCGAACACCCCCGGGTTCGGTTCGCACCAGAACCCACGAACGGAACGAAAGTTCGCACGAACATTAGAACCCTATTAAATACAATGGATGCGAACGTTCACATTCTAAAGTGCTAATTATAACGACTATTATCCATGTTATTGTCCGAAACAGAGTTTGGGAACCCGGGTTCTGCACCAGGGGACATGTATCAATGCAAAAAGAAGTTTTAAAAACGGACGTTTTCCGGGAGCAGTCATTTTAATGATGCATAAAGTGAAAAAAAAAAGTCAAATATTCCTTTAAATATTGTACCTGGGGGGTGTCTAAAGTATGCCTGTGAAGTGCCACGTGTTTCCCGTGTTTAGAACTGTCCCTGCACAAAATAACATTTCTAAAGGAAAAAAAGCCATTTAAAACTGCTTGCGGCTTTAATGCAATGTCTGGTCCCGGTAATATGGATGAAAATCTTTAGGAAAAATGGCATAGCTACCCCATCAACCCCCCCCCCCCCCACCCCAGCCCATTACCAGCCCCTTTGGGTCTTGTATGGATATTAAGGGGAACCCCGCACACAAAATAAAAAAGGACCTATATACTCTGAACAGCCGTATACAGGCGGTGCATACAAGACAGGGACTGTAGGTTTGTTCTTATGTAGAATCTGTTTGTAATTTTGAACAGCTGCATTGTTTAAGTGTAGCTCCATGCCAAATTCCTTTTTTTTAGCTTTTTGGAAAACATAGGGAACGGTTATCACCCCTGTCACATTTTTTTTGCTGTCTGTGCCCCTGTTCAGAACATTTCACCTCACTTTGCGTCCCAATGACAACTGTTTTTGAAATGTGGTGTTTTTATTGAAACAAGGATTGGTGATAAAGCATCAGTAGAGAGGAGACACCTTTCTCCCATATTAATTCTTACAGGAGAGAATTTTCCTTCCAAGGGGTAGATTTCCTCTCACTTTCTGTTGTCTTCTTCCGTTTGCAAGTAGTAGTCGTTTGTAAGTTGGATGTTTGAAAGTAGGGACCTGCCGTATATACTCTGCAGAAATTGGCCCCTTAGGTGTTGGTGTTGGCACAACACTGAAAGCACTCACAGTTATTCTTGGTGGGTGCTGGAACGCCCTGCTGTCAACTATTATATCAGGAATTGTAATAACATATAATTGTTGATCAGTGGTAGTAAAAATTGGGCCTTTGATGGTGGTGCTGGTGCCACAACACTGTAAGGCCTGACAGTTACTCTTGGTGGGCGCAGCAATGGGCCCTGCTGTGAATTATTCGATCAATAATTATAATTGCATGCCCCTGTTGAACAGGGGCTGAAAAATTGGGCCTTTGGTGGTGGTGGTGGTGGTGATGGTGGTGCTGGTGCCACAACACTGTAAGGCCTGACAGTTACTCTTGGTGGGCGCAGCAATGGGCCCTGCTGTGAATTATTAGATCAATAATTATAATTGCATGCCCCTGTTGAACAGGGGCTGAAAAATTAGGCCTTTGGTGGTGGTGGTGGTGGTGATGGTGGTGCTGGTGCCACAACACTGTAAGGCCTGACAGTTACTCTTGGTGGGCGCAGCAATGGGCCCTGCTGTGAATTATTAGATCAATAATTATAATTGCATGCCCCTGTTGAACAGGGGCTGAAAAATTGGGCCTTAGGCACTGGTGGCACAACACTGCAACCCCTCACAGATACTGTACTTGGAGCACAGCAATGAGGCCTGTTGCAAAGTATTGCATCCAAAATTTTAATTACACGCCCCTGTTAAACAGGGGCTGAAAAATTGGGCCTTAGCCACTGGTGGCGTCACCCATAAACCGAAATGATCTTCCAAGCTATCATCATTAATCGTATCATTGAGGAGGAGGAGGAGGATAGCCAGTCAACATAACAGCACAGGCACTCAGCATCAGCATCAGTCTTGAAGGGATGTGACATTTTAAAATCAATTAGTCTGTTATATCAGCATCAGGTGTGTGGTAGCTGGTGGTGATCCAAGACTGGTTCATCTTGATGAAAGTCAGTCGATCAACCGAGTCGGTAGACAGGCGCACCCTGTGATCCGTGACAAATCCTCCAGCAGCACTGAATGTGCGTTCTGAAAGAACGCTGGATGCAGGACAGGCCAGTAGCTCAATTGCATACTGTGCAAGCTCTGGCCAGTGATCCATCCTCAAGACCCAGTAAGCCAGAGGATTTTCGGTGGGGAAGGTGTCCAAGTCTGACCTTGCCCCTAGGTATTCCTGCACCATGTATATCAGACGCTGGCGATGGTTGCTGGAACCGATCATACTTTGGGGCTGCGGACTAAAGAATTGTCTGAACGCATCGGTCAGACGGCCACCTTCCCCACCGCTCCTTCTTTAACTGCCCGCAGCCTCAGCAACTCGTTGTCCAGGACCAGGAGTTTGTAACCTCCCAGTCTCTGGGAACGCGTTGCACAGACCTTTCTGCAAGGCCTCCCGGAGTTGTCTCATCCTCTGCTCCCTCTGCGACGGTAAGATAAGGTCCGCAACCTTACCCTTGTACCGTGGATCAAGGAGAGTGGCCAGCCAGTAATGGTCCCTCTCCTTGATCCGAAGAATACGAGGATCCTTCCGCAGACTTTGCAGGATCAGGGAGGCCATGCAGCGTAGGTTAGCTGAGGCATTCAGTCCGGAGTCCTCTGGGTCACTAAGGACGACATGATCCGCAGCCACCTCCTCCCAGCCACGTACAAGTCCACTGGTTTTTTGGGACTGTAAATCATCCCTAAAAGACTGCTGCTGATGATGCTGAGTGCCAGCCTCCACCTCCATGCTGACACAATCCTCCTCCTCCTTCTCCTCTTCCTGTGCGATGGGTGGGACAGAAGGAACACTGTCTGGGTAAAGGGGGCCTTGAGAGGCAAGGAAGTCCTCCTCTTCCTGCCTCTGTTCTGCCTCAAGTGCCCTGTCCATTATTCCACGCAGCGTGTGCTCCAACAGGTGGACAAGAGGTACAGTGTCACTGATGCATGCACTGTCACTGCTCACCATCCTCGTGGCCTCCTCAAATGGTGCCAGGACAGTGCATGCATCCCTGATCATGCCCCACTGGCGTGGTGAAAAAAACCCGAGCTCCCCTGACCCTGTCCTGGTGCCGTAGTCGCACAGGTACTCATTGATGGCCCTCTGCTGCGTGTGCAGCCGCTGCAGCATGGCCAACGTTGAGTTCCACCTGGTGGGCATGTCACATATAAGGCGGTTCTTGGGCAGGTTCAACTCCTTTTGCAGCTCAGCCAGGCGAGCACTGGCATTATAAGATCTGCGGAAATGCACACAGACTTTCCTGGCCTGCCTCAGGACATCCTGTAAGCCCGGGTACCTGCCCAAGAACCGCTGCACCACCAGGTTAAGGACGTGAGCCATACAGGGCACATGGGTCAGTTGTCCCTGTCGGAGGGCGGAGAGGAGGTTGGTGCCATTGTCGCAAACCACCATTCCTGGCTTAAGCTGGCGTGGCGTCAACCACCTCTCGGCCTGCCCCTGCAGAGCAGACAGGACCTCTGCCCCAGTGTGGCTCCTGTCCCCCAAACACACCAGCGCAAGCACGGCATGGCATCTTTTTGCCTGTGTACTTGCGTAGCCCCTTGAACGCCTACGGAGCACCGCTGGTTCCGAGGACAAACCACAGGAAGAGGCCATGGAGGAAGAAGAAGAGGAGGGGGTGGAGGAGAGAGGTGTGTCACAACCAGTAGTAGCATTTTGGAGGCGTGGCGGTAGAACAACCTCCAACACTACTGCACCTTGTCCTGCATCCTTCCCAGCTGCCAAAAGAGTGACCCAATGGGCCGTGAAAGAAAGGTAACGTCCCTGTCCATGCCTGCTGGACCATGAGTCAGCGGTAATATGCACCTTACCGCTGACCGCCCTGTCCAGCGAGGCCAAGACATTGCCTTCCACATGCCTGTAGAGAGCCGGAATCGCCTTCCGTGCGAAAAAGTGGCGTTTGGGAACCTGCCACTGAGGAACCGCACATTGCACAAACTCACGGAAGGGGGCCGAGTCTACCAACTGAAAAGGCAGCAGTTGAAGCGCTAGCAATTTAGCCAAGCTAGCATTCAACCGCTGGGCATGTGGATGGCTGGGAGTGAACTTCTTTCGACGGTCCAGCAGCTGGGGCAGGGAAATTTGCCTGCTAGAATCGGACGTTGGTGTACTGCTAGCAGAGTGCCCGCAAGTACTTGGCTGTGACACACCTAATTCTACACCTTCATTCCTCTCAGAGCAGGTTTCAGAGAGGACTGAAGGTATACTGGGGTTGGAGATCCCAGCTGATGCGGTGCAAGAAGAGGTCAGCTTTGTTCTTTGGTGTGGGTCTTTAAGGTAGGCTTGCCAACGAGCTGCATGGCAGGTCAACATATGTCTGATCAAGCATGTGGTGCCCAAGCGGCTGATGTTTTGGCCACGCGATATACGCTTGAGACATATGTTGCAAACAGCAGCTGTGCGATCTGATGCACTCGCCTCAAAAAAGGCCCACACCAAAGAACTTTTTGAATGACGGGCAGAGGCAGCGCCCTGCACAGGCGGAGCTCTGCGGTGTGATTCCGTCGGTGTGCTGCCCATTCGCTGGCCACTCAAGGGCATCCTGCCTCGTTGGAGATGTGCCTCCTCCTCATCCTCCTCCTCCTCCTCTCTCCTATTAGGCACCCACGTGAAGTCAGTGACCTCATCATCCCCTCCCTCCTCATCACTGGAGCCAATCTGGCAGTATGCTGCAGCTGCTGGAGCATGACTGCCAGATTGGTGTCCTTCTTGAGCATCCCCTCTCTCTGCTCTCACGCTACTGCCTTCCTCTAGCTGGGTATCATCATCAGATCCTTCGAAATGCTGGGCATCCTCCTGGAGCATGTACCCAACACTGTGCTCAAACAGTTCGGGGGACTCCTCAGGAGGAGGACATGGTGGGTCTAGGGAAGGATTGACTAATGAAGATAATGATACCAGAGAAGAGGACGCTTTGGCAGCTGCTTTGCCAGTACCCTGAGCCTGGGTGAGAGAGGATGAGGAGGATGAGGTGGGCTTGGTCATCCACTCTACCAAGTCTTCGGCATGATGTGGCTCAACATGTCCAGCTGCCGAAAAGAAGGACAAGCGTGTCCCATGGCCATGTGCTGATGACAATGCACCGCGTCCACGACCAGCACTGTTGCCCCCAGACACAGAGCCTGCTTGCCCTCTTTTTTTGCCTCCTGACTGTCTGCCTCTCCTTGTTTGCCTTCCAGTAGTGATGAGCCGAACACCCCCGGGTTCGGTTCGCACCAGAACCCGCGAACGGACCGAAAGTTCGTACGAACATTAGAACCCTATTAAATACAATGGATGCGAACGTTCGAATTCTAAAGTGCTAATTATAACAACTATTATGCATGTTATTGTCCTAAAAAGGGTTTGGGAACCCGGGTTCTGCACCAGGGGACATGTATCAATGCAAAAAGAAGTTTTAAAAACGGTCGTTTTTCGGGAGCAGTCATTTTAATGATGCATAAAGTGAAAAAAAAAAAGTCAAATATTCCTTTAAATATCGTACCTGGGGGGTGTCTAAAGTATGCCTGTGAAGTGCCACGTGTTTCCCGTGTTTAGAACTGTCCCTGCACAAAATGACACTTCTAAAGGAAAAAAAAGCCATTTAAAACTGCTTGCGGCTTTAATGTAATGTCTGGTCCCGGTAATATGGATGAAAATCTTTAAGAAAAATGGCATAGCTACCCCATGACCCCCCCCCCCCTACCCCAGCCCATTACCAGCCCCTTTGGGTCTTGTATGGATATTAAGGGGAACACCGCACATAAAATAAAAAAGGCCCTATATACTCTGAACAGCCGTATACAGGCGGTGCATACAAGACAGGGACTGTAGGTTTGTTCTTATGTAGAATCTGTTTGTAATTTTGAACAGGTACATTGTTTAAGTGTAGCTCCAGCCCAAAAATCTATTTTTAAACTTTTTGGAAAACATAGGTAAGGGTTATCACCCCTGTAACATTTGTTTTGCTGTCTGTGCCCCTGTTCAGAACATTTCACCTCACTTTCCGTCCCAATGACAACTGTTTTTGAAATGTGGTGTTTTTCTTGAAACAAGGATTGCTGATAAAGCATCAGTACAGAGGAGACACCTTTCTCCCATATTAATTCTTACAGGAGAGAATTTTCCTTCCTAGGGGTAGATTTCCTCTCACTTCCTGTTGTCTTCTTGCGTTTGCAAGTAGGAGTCGTTTGTAAGTTGGATGTTTGAAAGTAGGGACCTGCCGTATATAATCTGCAGAAATAGGCCCCTTAGTTGGTGTTGGCACAACACTGTAAGCACTCACAGTTACTCTTGGTTGGTGCTGGAACGCCCTGCTGTCAACTATTATATCAGGAATTGTAATTACATATAATTGTTGAACAGTGGTAGTAAAAATTGGGCCTTTGATGGTGGTGCTGGTGCCACAACACTGTAAGCCCTGACAGTTACTCTTGGTGGGTGCAGCAATGGGCCCTGCTGTGAATTATTAGATCAAGAATTGTAATTGCATGCCCCTGTTGAACAGGGGCTGAAAAATTGGGCCTTTCGTGGTGGTGGTGGTGGTGGTGGTGTTGCCACAACACTGTAAGCCCTCAGAGTTACTCTTGCTTGGTGGGTGCAGGAATGGGCCCTGCTGTGAATTATTAGATCAATAATTGTAATTACATGCCCCTGTTGAACAGGGGCTGAAAAATTGGGCCTTAGGCACTGGTGGCACAACACTGCAACCCCTCACAGATACTGTACTTGGAGCACAGCAATGAGCCCTGTTGCAAAGTATTGCTTCAAAAATTGTAATGACACGCCCCTGTTAAACAGGGGCTGAAAAATTGGGCCTTAGGCACTGGTGGCACAACACTCCAACCCCTCACACATACTGTACTTGGAGCACAGCAATGAGCCCTGTTGCAAAGTATTGCTTCAAAAATTGTAATTACACGCCCCTGTTAAACAGGGGCTGAAAAATTGGGCCTTAGCCACTGGTGGCGGCACCCATAAACAAAAATGATCTTCCAAGCTATCATCATCAATCGTATCATTGAGGACTCGGAGGAGGAGGATAGCCAGTCAACATAACAGCACAGGCACTCAGCATCAGCATCAGTCTTGAAGGGATGTGACATGTTAAAATCAATTAGTCTGTTATATCAGCATCAGGTGTGTGGTAGCTGGTGGTGATCCAAGACTGGTTCATCTTGATGAAAGTCAGTCGATCAACCGAGTCGGTGGACAGGCGCACCCTGTGATCCGTGACAAATCCTCCAGCAGCACTGAATGTGCGTTCCGAAAGAACGCTGGATGCAGGACAGGCCAGTAGCTCAATTGCATACTGTGCAAGCTCTGGCCAGTGATCCATCCTCAAGACCCAGTAAGCCAGAGGATTTTCGGTGGGGAAGGTGTCCAAGTCTGACCTTGCCCCTAGATATTCCTGCACCATGTTTATCAGACGCTGGCGATGGTTGCTGGAACCGATCATACTTTGGGGCTGCGGACTAAAGAATTGTCTGAACGCATCGGTCAGACGGCCACCTTCCCCACCGCTCCTTCTTTGACTGGCCGGAGCCTCAGCAACTCGTTGTCCAGGACCAGGAGTTTGTAACCTCCCAGTCTCTGGGAACGCGTTGCACAGACCTTTCTGCAAGGCCTCCCGGAGTTGTCTCATCCTCTGCTCCCTCTGCGACGGTAACATAAGGTCCGCAACCTTACCCTTGTACCGTGGATCAAGGAGAGTGGCCAGCCAGTAATGGTCCCTCTCCTTGATCCGAAGAATACGAGGATCCTTCCGCAGACTTTGCAGGATCAGGGAGGCCATGCAGCGTAGGTTTGCTGAGGCATTCGCTCCGGAGTCCTCTGGGTCACTAAGGACGACATGATCCGCAGTCACCTCCTCCCAGCCACGTACAAGTCCACTGGTTTCTTGGGACTGTAAATCATCCCTAAAAGACTGCTGCTGATGATGCTGAGTGCCAGCCTCCACCTCCATGCTGACACAATCCTCCTCCTCCTCCTCTTCCTGTGCGATGGGTGGGACAGAAGGAACACTGTCTGGGTAAAGGTGGCCTTGAGAGGCAAGGAAGTCCTCCTCTTCCTGCCTCTGTTCTGCCTCAAGTGCCCTGTCCATTATTCCACGCAGCGTGTGCTCCAACAGGTGGACAAGAGGTACAGTGTCACTGATGCATGCACTGTCACTGCTCACCATCCTCGTGGCCTCCTCAAATGGTGCCAGGACAGTGCATGCATCCCTGATCATGCCCCACTGGCGTGGAGAAAAAATCCAAGCTCCCCTGACCCTGTCCTGGTGCCGTAGTCGCACAGGTACTCATTGATGGCCCTCTGCTGCGTGTGCAGCCGCTGCAGCATGGCCAACGTTGAGTTCCACCTGGTGGGCATGTCACATATAAGGCGGTTCTTGGGCAGGTTCAACTCCTTTTGCAGCTCAGCCAGGCGAGCACTGGCATTATAAGATCTGCGGAAATGCACACAGACTTTCCTGGCCTGCCTCAGGACATCCTGTAAGCCCGGGTACCTGCCCAAGAAACGCTGCACCACCAGGTTAAGGACGTGAGCCACACAGGGCACATGGGTCAGTTGTCCCTGTCGAAGGGCGGAGAGGAGGTTGGTGCCATTGTCGCAAACCACCATTCCTGGCTTAAGCTGGCGTGGCGTCAACCACCTCTCGGCCTGGCCCTGCAGAGCAGACAGGACCTCTGCCCCAGTGTGGCTTCTGTCCCCCAAACACACCAGCGCAAGCACGGCATGGCATCTTTTTGCCTGCGTACTTGCGTAGCCCCGTGAACGGCTACGGAGCACCGCTGGTTCATAGGACAAACCACAGGAAGAGGCCATGGAGGAAGAAGAAGAGGAGGGGGTGGAGGAGAGAGGTGTGTCACAACCAGTAGTAGCATTTTGGAGGCGTGGCGGTGGGACAACCTCCAACACTACTGCACCTTGTCCTGCATCCTTCCCAGCTGCCAAAAGAGTGACCCAATGGGCCGTGAAAGAAAGGTAACGTCCCTGTCCATGCCTGCTGGACCATGAGTCAGCGGTAATATGCACCTTACCGCTGACCGCCCTGTCCAGCGAGGCCAAGACATTGCCTTCCACATGCCGGTAGAGAGCCGGAATAGCCTTCCGTGAGAAAAAGTGGCGTTTGGGAACCTGCCACTGAGGAACCGCACATTGCACAAACTCACGGAAGGGGGCCGAGTCTACCAACTGAAAAGGCAGCAGTTGAAGCGCTAGCAATTTAGCCAAGCTAGCATTCAACCGCTGGGCATGTGGATGGCTGGGAGTGAACTTCTTTCGACGGTCCAGCAGCTGGGGCAGGGAAATTTGCCTGCTAGAATCGGACGTCGGTGTACTGCTAGCAGAGTGGCCGCAAGTACTTGGCTGTGACACACCTAATTCTACACCTTCATTCCTCTCAGTGCATGTTTCAGAGAGGACTGAAGTTATAGTGGGGTTGGAGATCCCAGCTGATGCGGTGCAAGGAGAGGTCCGCTTTGTTCTTTGGTGTGGGTCTTTGAGGTAGGCTTGCCAACGAGCTGCATGGCAGGTCAACATATGTCTGGTCAGGCATGTGGTACCCAAGCGGCTGATGTTTTGGCCACGCGATATACGCTTGAGACATATGTTGCAAACAGCAGCTGTGCGATCTGATGCACTAGCCTCAAAAAAGGCCCACACCAAGGAACTTTTTGAATGACGGGCAGAGGCAGCGCCCTGCACAGGCGGAGCTCTGCGGTGTGATTCCGTCGGTGTACTGCCCTTACGCTGGCCACCAAAGGGCATCCTGCCTCGTTGGAGATGTGCCTCCTCCTCATCCTCCTCCTCCTCCTCTCTCCTATTAGGCACCCATGTGGAGTCAGTGACCTCATCATCCCCTCCCTCCTCATCACTGGAGCCAATCTGGCAGTATGCTGCAGCTGCTGGAACATGACTGCCAGATTGGTGTCCTTCTTGAGCATCCCCTCTGTCTGCTCTCACCCTACTGCCTTCCTGTAGCTGGGTTTCATCATCAGACCCTTCGAAACGCTGGGCATCCTCCTGGAGCATGTACCCAACACTGTGCTCAAACAGTTCGGGGGACTCCTCAGGAGGAGGACATGGTGGGTCTAGGGAAGGAGTGACTGATGATGAGTCTGACATTGATACCAGGGAAGAGTACGCTTTGGCAGCTGCTTTGCCAGTACCCTGAGCCTGGGTGAGAGAGGATGAGGAGGAGGAGGAGGGCTTGGTCATCCACTCTACCAAGTCTTCGGCATGATGTGGCTCAACATGTCCAGCTGCCGAAAAGAAGGACAAGCGTGTCCCATGGCCATGTGCTGATGACAATGCACCGCGTCCACGACCAGCACTGTTGCCCCCAGACACAGAGCCTGCTTGCCCTCTTTTATTGCCTCCTGACTGTCTGCCTCTCCTTGTTTGCCTTCCAGACATTCTAATAGATGGCCTGCAGGGAGATGGGAAAAAAGCAATAAGGGCTACCTTCAGGTGTCCATCTCTGTCCCTTTACTTAAGGATTTCTAAATATGGTTCAGGATGATTGCTTTTGCACAGAATAGCACAACGACAATTTCCCTGACTGTCCAAAAAACAAGGATTTCAAAGATGGTTGATGAGGAATGCTTTAGCACACTATAGCACAAGGAGAATTCACTCACTGTCCTTCCCAGTCCCTAGAAACAAGGACTTGCACAGTGAAAGAAACTGACACTCTCCCTACCTACAGTTTTCTGTCCCTAGAAAAAAATGTTTTTTTTAAGCACACTATAGCACAAGGAGAATTCACTCACTCTCCTTCCCAGTCCCTAGAAACAAGGACTTGCACAGTGAAAGAAACTGACACTCTCCCTTCCTACAGTTTTCTGTCCCTAGAAAAAATGTTTTTTTTAAGCACACTATAGCACAAGGAGAATTCACTCACTGTCCTTCCCAGTCCCTAGAAACAAGGACTTGCACAGTGAAAGAAACTGACACTCTCCCTACCTACAGTTTTCTGTCCCTAGAAAAAATGTTTTTTTTAAGCACACTATAGCACAAGGAGAATTCACTCACTGTCCTTCCCAGTCCCTAGAAACAAGGACTTGCACAGTGAAAGAAACTGACACTCTCCCTACCTACAGTTTTCTGTCCCTAGAAAAAATGTTTTTTTTAAGCACACTATAGCACAAGGAGAATTCACTCACTGTCCTTCCCAGTCCCTAGAAACAAGGACTTGCACAGTGAAAGAAACTGACACTCTCCCTACCTACAGTTTTCTGTCCCTAGAAAAAATGTTTTTTTTAAGCACACTATAGCACAAGGAGAATTCACTCACTGTCCTTCCCAGTCCCTAGAAACAAGGACTTGCACAGTGAAAGAAACTGACACTCTCCCTACCTACAGTTTTCTGTCCCTAGAAAAAATGTTTTTTTAAGCACACTATAGCACAAGGAGAATTCACTCACTGTCCTTCCCAGTCCCTAGAAACAAGGACTTGCACAGTGAAAGAAACTGACACTCTCCCTACCTACAGTTTTCTGTCCCTAGAAAAAATGTTTTTTTTAAGCACACTATAGCACAAGGAGAATTCACTCACTGTCCTTCCCAGTCCCTAGAAACAAGGACTTGCACAGTGAAAGAAACTGACACTCTCCCTACCTACAGTTTTCTGTCCCTAGAAAAAATGTTTTTTTTAAGCACACTATAGCACAAGGAGAATTCACTCACTGTCCTTCCCAGTCCCTAGAAACAAGGACTTGCACAGTGAAAGAAACTGACACTCTCCCTACCTACAGTTTTCTGTCCCTAGAAAAAATGTTTTTTTTAAGCACACTATAGCACAAGGAGAATTCACTCACTCTCCTTCCCAGTCCCTAGAAACAAGGACTTGCACAGTGAAAGAAACTGACACTCTCCCTACCTACAGTTTTCTGTCCCTAGAAAAAATGTTTTTTTTAAGCACACTATAGCACAAGGAGAATTCACTCACTGTCCTTCCCAGTCCCTAGAAACAAGGACTTGCACAGTGAAAGAAACTGACACTCTCCCTACCTACAGTTTTCTGTCCCTAGAAAAAATGTTTTTTTTAAGCACACTATAGCACAAGGAGAATTCACTCACTCTCCTTCCCAGTCCCTAGAAACAAGGACTTGCACAGTGAAAGAAACTGACACTCTCCCTACCTACAGTTTTCTGTCCCTAGAAAAAATGTTTTTTTTAAGCACACTATAGCACAAGGAGAATTCACTCACTGTCCTTCCCAGTCCCTAGAAACAAGGACTTGCACAGTGAAAGAAACTGACACTCTCCCTACCTACAGTTTTCTGTCCCTAGAAAAAATGTTTTTTTTAAGCACACTATAGCACAAGGAGAATTCACTCACTGTCCTTCCCAGTCCCTAGAAACAAGGACTTGCACAGTGAAAGAAACTGACACTCTCCCTACCTACAGTTTTCTGTCCCTAGAAAAAAATTTTTTTTTAAGCACACTATAGCACAAGGAGAATTCACTCACTGTCCTTCCCAGTCCCTAGAAACAAGGACTTGCACAGTGAAAGAAACTGTCACTCTCCCTACCTACAGTTTTCTGTCCCTGGAAAAAATGTTTTTTTTAAGCACACTATAGCACAAGGAGAATTCACTCACTGTCCTTCCCAGTCCCTAGAAACAAGGACTTGCACAGTGAAAGAAACTGACACTCTCCCTACCTACAGTTTTCTGTCCCTAGAAAAAATGTTTTTTTTAAGCACACTATAGCACAAGGAGAATTCACTCACTGTCCTTCCCAGTCCCTAGAAATAAGGACTTGCACAGTGAAAGAAACTGACACTCTCCCTACCTACAGTTTTCTGTCCCTAGAAAAAATGTTTTTTTTAAGCACACTATAGCACAAGGAGAATTCACTCACTCTCCTTCCCAGTCCCTAGAAACAAGGACTTGCACAGTGAAAGAAACTGACACTCTCCCTACCTACAGTTTTCTGTCCCTAGAAAAAATGTTTTTTTTAAGCACACTATAGCACAAGGAGAATTCACTCACTGTCCTTCCCAGTCCCTAGAAACAAGGACTTGCACAGTGAAAGAAACTGACACTCTCCCTACCTACAGTTTTCTGTCCCTAGAAAAAATGTTTTTTTTAAGCACACTATAGCACAAGGAGAATTCACTCACTGTCCTTCCCAGTCCCTAGAAACAAGGACTTGCACAGTGAAAGAAACTGACACTCTCCCTACCTACAGTTTTCTGTCCCTAGAAAAAATGTTTTTTTTAAGCACACTATAGCACAAGGAGAATTCACTCACTGTCCTTCCCAGTCCCTAGAAACAAGGACTTGCACAGTGAAAGAAACTGACACTCTCCCTACCTACAGTTTTCTGTCCCTAGAAAAAATGTTTTTTTTAAGCACACTATAGCACAAGGAGAATTCACTCACTGTCCTTCCCAGTCCCTAGAAAC
The DNA here is from genome assembly GCA_029206835.1 of Rana muscosa. Taxonomy (NCBI): domain Eukaryota; kingdom Metazoa; phylum Chordata; class Amphibia; order Anura; family Ranidae; genus Rana; species Rana muscosa. The sequence continues at coordinate 291,657,535 of CM055123.1, read as the reverse complement.
AAGGACTTGCACAGTGAAAGAAACTGACACTCTCCCTACCTACAGTTTTCTGTCCCTAGAAAAAATGTTTTTTTTAAGCACACTATAGCACAAGGAGAATTCACTCACTGTCCTTCCCAGTCCCTAGAAACAAGGACTTGCACAGTGAAAGAAACTGACACTCTCCCTACCTACAGTTTTCTGTCCCTAGAAAAAATGTTTTTTTAAGCACACTATAGCACAAGGAGAATTCACTCACTGTCCTTCCCAGTCCCTAGAAACAAGGACTTGCACAGTGAAAGAAACTGACACTCTCCCTACCTACAGTTTTCTGTCCCTAGAAAAAATGTTTTTTTTAAGCACACTATAGCACAAGGAGAATTCACTCACTCTCCTTCCCAGTCCCTAGAAACAAGGACTTGCACAGTGAAAGAAACTGACACTCTCCCTACCTACAGTTTTCTGTCCCTAGAAAAAATGTTTTTTTTAAGCACACTATAGCACAAGGAGAATTCACTCACTGTCCTTCCCAGTCCCTAGAAACAAGGACTTGCACAGTGAAAGAAACTGACACTCTCCCTACCTACAGTTTTCTGTCCCTAGAAAAAATGTTTTTTTTAAGCACACTATAGCACAAGGAGAATTCACTCACTCTCCTTCCCAGTCCCTAGAAACAAGGACTTGCACAGTGAAAGAAACTGACACTCTCCCTACCTACAGTTTTCTGTCCCTAGAAAAAATGTTTTTTTTAAGCACACTATAGCACAAGGAGAATTCACTCACTGTCCTTCCCAGTCCCTAGAAACAAGGACTTGCACAGTGAAAGAAACTGACACTCTCCCTACCTACAGTTTTCTGTCCCTAGAAAAAATGTTTTTTTTAAGCACACTATAGCACAAGGAGAATTCACTCACTGTCCTTCCCAGTCCCTAGAAACAAGGACTTGCACAGTGAAAGAAACTGACACTCTCCCTACCTACAGTTTTCTGTCCCTAGAAAAAATGTTTTTTTAAGCACACTATAGCACAAGGAGAATTCACTCACTGTCCTTCCCAGTCCCTAGAAACAAGGACTTGCACAGTGAAAGAAACTGACACTCTCCCTACCTACAGTTTTCTGTCCCTAGAAAAAATGTTTTTTTTAAGCACACTATAGCACAAGGAGAATTCACTCACTGTCCTTCCCAGTCCCTAGAAACAAGGACTTGCACAGTGAAAGAAACTGACACTCTCCCTACCTACAGTTTTCTGTCCCTAGAAAAAATGTTTTTTTAAGCACACTATAGCACAAGGAGAATTCACTCACTGTCCTTCCCAGTCCCTAGAAACAAGGACTTGCACAGTGAAAGAAACTGACACTCTCCCTACCTACAGTTTTCTGTCCCTAGAAAAAATGTTTTTTTTAAGCACACTATAGCACAAGGAGAATTCACTCACTGTCCTTCCCAGTCCCTAGAAACAAGGACTTGCACAGTGAAAGAAACTGACACTCTCCCTACCTACAGTTTTCTGTCCCTAGAAAAAATGTTTTTTTTAAGCACACTATAGCACAAGGAGAATTCACTCACTGTCCTTCCCAGTCCCTAGAAACAAGGACTTGCACAGTGAAAGAAACTGACACTCTCCCTACCTACAGTTTTCTGTCCCTAGAAAAAATGTTTTTTTTAAGCACACTATAGCACAAGGAGAATTCACTCACTCTCCTTCCCAGTCCCTAGAAACAAGGACTTGCACAGTGAAAGAAACTGACACTCTCCCTACCTACAGTTTTCTGTCCCTAGAAAAAATGTTTTTTTTAAGCACACTATAGCACAAGGAGAATTCACTCACTGTCCTTCCCAGTCCCTAGAAACAAGGACTTGCACAGTGGAAGAAACTGACACTCTCCCTACCTACAGTTTTCTGTCCCTAGAAAAAATGTTTTTTTTAAGCACACTATAGCACAAGGAGAATTCACTCACTGTCCTTCCCAGTCCCTAGAAACAAGGACTTGCACAGTGAAAGAAACTGACACTCTCCCTACCTACAGTTTTCTGTCCCTAGAAAAAATGTTTTTTTTAAGCACACTATAGCACAAGGAGAATTCACTCACTGTCCTTCCCAGTCCCTAGAAACAAGGACTTGCACAGTGAAAGAAACTGTCACTCTCCCTACCTACAGTTTTCTGTCCCTAGAAAAAATGTTTTTTTTAAGCACACTATAGCACAAGGAGAATTCACTCACTGTCCTTCCCAGTCCCTAGAAACAAGGACTTGCACAGTGAAAGAAACTGACACTCTCCCTACCTACAGTTTTCTGTCCCTAGAAAAAATGTTTTTTTTAAGCACACTATAGCACAAGGAGAATTCACTCACTGTCCTTCCCAGTCCCTAGAAACAAGGACTTGCACAGTGAAAGAAACTGACACTCTCCCTACCTACAGTTTTCTGTCCCTGGAAAAAATGTTTTTTTTAAGCACACTATAGCACAAGGAGAATTCACTCACTCTCCTTCCCAGTCCCTAGAAACAAGGACTTGCACAGTGAAAGAAACTGACACTCTCCCTACCTACAGTTTTCTGTCCCTAGAAAAAATGTTTTTTTTAAGCACACTATAGCACAAGGAGAATTCACTCACTGTCCTTCCCAGTCCCTAGAAACAAGGACTTGCACAGTGAAAGAAACTGACACTCTCCCTACCTACAGTTTTCTGTCCCTAGAAAAAATGTTTTTTTTAAGCACACTATAGCACAAGGAGAATTCACTCACTGTCCTTCCCAGTCCCTAGAAACAAGGACTTGCACAGTGAAAGAAACTGACACTCTCCCTACCTACAGTTTTCTGTCCCTAGAAAAAATGTTTTTTTTAAGCACACTATAGCACAAGGAGAATTCACTCACTGTCCTTCCCAGTCCCTAGAAACAAGGACTTGCACAGTGAAAGAAACTGACACTCTCCCTACCTACAGTTTTCTGTCCCTAGAAAAAATGTTTTTTTTAAGCACACTATAGCACAAGGAGAATTCACTCACTGTCCTTCCCAGTCCCTAGAAACAAGGACTTGCACAGTGAAAGAAACTGACACTCTCCCTACCTACAGTTTTCTGTCCCTAGAAAAAATGTTTTTTTTTAAGCACACTATAGCACAAGGAGAATTCACTCACTGTCCTTCCCAGTCCCTAGAAACAAGGACTTGCACAGTGAAAGAAACTGACACTCTCCCTACCTACAGTTTTCTGTCCCTAGAAAAAATGTTTTTTTAAGCACACTATAGCACAAGGAGAATTCACTCACTGTCCTTCCCAGTCCCTAGAAACAAGGACTTGCACAGTGAAAGAAACTGACACTCTCCCTACCTACAGTTTTCTGTCCCTAGAAAAAATGTTTTTTTTAAGCACACTATAGCACAAGGAGAATTCACTCACTGTCCTTCCCAGTCCCTAGAAACAAGGACTTGCACAGTGAAAGAAACTGACACTCTCCCTACCTACAGTTTTCTGTCCCTAGAAAAAATGTTTTTTTAAGCACACTATAGCACAAGGAGAATTCACTCACTGTCCTTCCCAGTCCCTAGAAACAAGGACTTGCACAGTGAAAGAAACTGACACTCTCCCTACCTACAGTTTTCTGTCCCTAGAAAAAATGTTTTTTTTAAGCACACTATAGCACAAGGAGAATTCACTCACTCTCCTTCCCAGTCCCTAGAAACAAGGACTTGCACAGTGAAAGAAACTGACACTCTCCCTACCTACAGTTTTCTGTCCCTAGAAAAAATGTTTTTTTTAAGCACACTATAGCACAAGGAGAATTCACTCACTGTCCTTCCCAGTCCCTAGAAACAAGGACTTGCACAGTGAAAGAAACTGACACTCTCCCTACCTACAGTTTTCTGTCCCTAGAAAAAATGTTTTTTTTAAGCACACTATAGCACAAGGAGAATTCACTCACTGTCCTTCCCAGTCCCTAGAAACAAGGACTTGCACAGTGAAAGAAACTGACACTCTCCCTACCTACAGTTTTCTGTCCCTAGAAAAAATGTTTTTTTTAAGCACACTATAGCACAAGGAGAATTCACTCACTGTCCTTCCCAGTCCCTAGAAACAAGGACTTGCACAGTGAAAGAAACTGACACTCTCCCTACCTACAGTTTTCTGTCCCTAGAAAAAATGTTTTTTTTAAGCACACTATAGCACAAGGAGAATTCACTCACTGTCCTTCCCAGTCCCTAGAAACAAGGACTTGCACAGTGAAAGAAACTGACACTCTCCCTACCTACAGTTTTCTGTCCCTAGAAAAAATGTTTTTTTTAAGCACACTATAGCACAAGGAGAATTCACTCACTGTCCTTCCCAGTCCCTAGAAACAAGGACTTGCACAGTGAAAGAAACTGACACTCTCCCTACCTACAGTTTTCTGTCCCTAGAAAAAATGTTTTTTTAAGCACACTATAGCACAAGGAGAATTCACTCACTGTCCTTCCCAGTCCCTAGAAACAAGGACTTGCACAGTGAAAGAAACTGACACTCTCCCTACCTACAGTTTTCTGTCCCTAGAAAAAATGTTTTTTTTAAGCACACTATAGCACAAGGAGAATTCACTCACTGTCCTTCCCAGTCCCTAGAAACAAGGACTTGCACAGTGAAAGAAACTGACACTCTCCCTACCTACAGTTTTCTGTCCCTAGAAAAAATGTTTTTTTTAAGCACACTATAGCACAAGGAGAATTCACTCACTGTCCTTCCCAGTCCCTAGAAACAAGGACTTGCACAGTGAAAGAAACTGACACTCTCCCTACCTACAGTTTTCTGTCCCTAGAAAAAATGTTTTTTTTAAGCACACTATAGCACAAGGAGAATTCACTCACTGTCCTTCCCAGTCCCTAGAAACAAGGACTTGCACAGTGAAAGAAACTGACACTCTCCCTACCTACAGTTTTCTGTCCCTAGAAAAAATGTTTTTTTTAAGCACACTATAGCACAAGCACAAAACACACTGACACTCTCCCTACCTATCCTTCTCTTTCCCTAAACTAAAGGAATCCAGGTTAAGCAAGAAAGAAATAAAAGTCACTGTCCCTGCCTATGCTGCTCTTTCCCTGCTCCGGAACACACTACACTAGGCCGCCGTGCTGGCGGCCTTTTATAGTGTGGGGCGTGTACTAAACACCCTCAGCAATAATTGGCCACAGGCATCCTGCCTGTGGCCAATCATTGCTCTCCTCGCTGCCGGCGCTGTGATTGGCCAAGCATGCGGGGTCACAGTGCATGCTTGGCCAATCACAGCGCCTGGATGACACTGCGATGGCGTAGTGCATTGTGGGCCGTTCGCGTCACTCGAATTTGGCGCGAACGGCCCAAATCGTTCGATCTTCGTCGAACGATCGAACAGCCGATGTTCGAGTCGAACGTATGTTCGACTCGAACACGAAGCTCATCCCTACCTTCCAGACATTTTAATGGATGGCCTGCAGGGAGATGGGAAAAAGAGCAATAAGGGCTACCTTCAGGTGTATACTGTGCAGGAGGCTTAGCAACAATGACACTGACACTGTCCCCTGCCTATCCTTCTCTGTCCCTAAACTCAAGGATTTCAAATATGGTTCAGCAAAATTGGTTTAGAACAGAATAGCACACTGACACTTTCCCTCACTGTCCTACTCTGTCCCTCCCTACAAACAAGATTTAGCACAGAATAGCACACTGATAGTTTCCACGAGTGTCCTTCTCTGTCCCTAAACTCAAGGATTTCAAATATGGAACAGCAAAATTGGTTTAGAACAGAATAGCACACTGACACTTTCCCTCACTGTCCTACTCTGTCCCTCCCTACAAACAAGATTTAGCACAGAATAGCACACTGATAGTTTCCACGAGTGTCCTTCTCTGTCCCTAAACTCAAGGATTGAAAATATGGTTCAGCAAAATTGGTTTAGAACAGAATAGCACACTGACAGTTTCCCTCACTGTCCTACTCTGTCCCTCCCTACAAACAAGATTTAGCACAGAATAGCACACTGATAGTTTCCACAAGTGTCCTTCTCTGTGCCTAAACTCAAGGATTGAAAATATGGAACAGCAAAATTGGTTTAGAACAGAATAGCACACTGACACTTTCCCTCACTGTCCTACTCTGTCCCTCCCTACAAACAAGATTTAGCACAGAATAGCACACTGATAGTTTCCACGAGTGTCCTTCTCTGTCCCTAAACTCAAGGATTTCAAATATGGAACAGCAAAATTGGTTTAGAACAGAATAGCACACTGTCAGTTTCACTCACTGTACCTCTCTGTCCCTAAACTCAAGGATTTCAAATATGGTTCAGCAAAATTGGTTTAGAACAGAATAGCACACTGACACTTTCCCTCACTGTCCTACTCTGTCCCTCCCTACAAACAAGATTTAGCACAGAATAGCACACTGATAGTTTCCACGAGTGTCCTTCTCTGTCCCTAAACTCAAGGATTTCAAATATGGAACAGCAAAATTGGTTTAGAACAGAATAGCACACTGACACTTTCCCTCACTGTCCTACTCTGTCCCTCCCTACAAACAAGATTTAGCACAGAATAACACACTGATAGTTTCCACGAGTGTCCTTCTCTGTCCCTAAACTCAAGGATTGAAAATATGGTTCAGCAAAATTGGTTTAGAACAGAATAGCACACTGACAGTTTCCCTCACTGTCCTACTCTGTCCCTCCCTACAAACAAGATTTAGCACAGAATAGCACACTGATAGTTTCCACAAGTGTCCTTCTCTGTCCCTAAACTCAAGGATTGAAAATATGGAACAGCAAAATTGGTTTAGAACAGAATAGCACACTGACACTTTCCCTCACTGTCCTACTCTGTCCCTCCCTACAAACAAGATTTAGCACAGAATAGCACACTGATAGTTTCCACGAGTGTCCTTCTCTGTCCCTAAACTCAAGGATTTCAAATATGGTTCAGCAAGATTGGTTTAGAACAGAATAGCACACTGTCAGTTTCACTCACTGTCCTACTCTGTCCCTACAAACAAGATTTAGCACAGAATAGCACACTGACACTTTCCCTCACTGTACCTCTCTGTCCCTAAACTCAAGGATTGAAAATATGGTTCAGCAAGATTGGTTTAGAACAGAATAGCACACTGACACTTTCCCTCACTGTACCTCTCTGTCCCTACAAACAAGGATTAGCACAGAATAGCACACTGACACTTTCCCTCACTGTACCTCTCTGTCCCTACAAACAAGGTTTAGCACAGAATAACACACTGACACTCTCCCTACTAGTGATGAGCCGAACACCCCCGGGTTCGGTTCGCACCAGAACCCGCGAACGGACCGAAAGTTCGTACGAACATTAGAACCCTATTAAATACAATGGATGCGAACGTTCGAATTCTAAAGTGCTAATTATAACGACTATTATGCATGTTATTGTCCTAAAAAGGGTTTGGGAACCCGGGTTCTGCACCAGGGGACATGTATCAATGCAAAAAGAAGTTTTAAAAACGGTCGTTTTTCGGGAGCAGTCATTTTAATGATGCATAAAGTGAAAAAAAAAAAAGTCAAATATTCCTTTAAATATCGTACCTGGGGGGTGTCTAAAGTATGCCTGTGAAGTGCCACGTGTTTCCCGTGTTTAGAACTGTCCCTGCACAAAATGACACTTCTAAAGGAAAAAAAAGCCATTTAAAACTGCTTGCGGCTTTAATGTAATGTCTGGTCCCGGTAATATGGATGAAAATCTTTAAGAAAAATGGCATAGCTACCCCATGACCCCCCCCCCCTACCCCAGCCCATTACCAGCCCCTTTGGGTCTTGTATGGATATTAAGGGGAACACCGCACACAAAATAAAAAAGGCCCTATATACTCTGAACAGCCGTATACAGGCGGTGCATACAAGACAGGGACTGTAGGTTTGTTCTTATGTAGAATGTGTTTGTAATTTTGAACAGGTACATTGTTTAAGTGTAGCTCCAGCCCAAAAATCTATTTTTAAACTTTTTGGAAAACATAGGTAAGGGTTATCACCCCTGTAACATTTGTTTTGCTGTCTGTGCCCCTGTTCAGAACATTTCACCTCACTTTCCGTCCCAATGACAACTGTTTTTGAAATGTGGTGTTTTTCTTGAAACAAGGATTGGTGATAAAGCATCAGTACAGAGGAGACACCTTTCTCCCATATTAATTCTTACAGGAGAGAATTTTCCTTCCTAGGGGTAGATTTCCTCTCACTTCCTGTTGTCTTCTTGCGTTTGCAAGTAGGAGTCGTTTGTAAGTTGGATGTTTGAAAGTAGGGACCTGCCGTATATACTCTGCAGAAATAGGCCCCTTAGTTGTTGGTGTTGGCACAACACTGTAAGCACTCACAGTTACTCTTGGTTGGTGCTGGAACGCCCTGCTGTCAACTATTATATCAGGAATTGTAATTACATATAATTGTTGAACAGTGGTAGTAAAAATTGGGCCTTTGATGGTGGTGCTGGTGCCACAACACTGTAAGCCCTGACAGTTACTCTTGGTGGGTGCAGCAATGGGCCCTGCTGTGAATTATTAGATCAAGAATTGTAATTGCATGCCCCTGTTGAACAGGGGCTGAAAAATTGGGCCTTAGGCACTGGTGGCACAACACTGCAACCCCTCACAGATACTGTACTTGGAGCACAGCAATGAGCCCTGTTGCAAAGTATTGCTTCAAAAATTTTAATGACACGCCCCTGTTAAACAGGGGCTGAAAAATTGGGCCTTAGGCACTGGTGGCACAACAATCCAACCCCTCACAGATACTGTACTTGGAGCACAGCAATGAGCCCTGTTGCAAAGTATTGCTTCAAAAATTGTAATTACACGCCCCTGTTAAACAGGGGCTGAAAAATTGGGCCTTAGCCACTGGTGGCGGCACCCATAAACAAAAATGATCTTCCAAGCTATCATCATCAATCATATCATTTAGAACTCGGAGTAGGAGGATAGCCAGTCAACATAACAGCACAGGCACTCAGCATCAGCATCAGTCTTGAAGGGATGTGACATGTTAAAATCAATCAGTCTGTTATATCAGCATCAGGTGTGTGGTAGCTGGTGGTGATCCAAGACTGGTTCATCTTGATGAAAGTCAGTCGATCAACCGAGTCGATGGACAGGCGCACCCTGTGATCCGTGACAAATCCTCCAGCAGCACTGAATGTGCGTTCTGAAAGAACGCTGGATGCAGGACAGGCCAGTAGCTCAATTGCATACTGTGCAAGCTCTGGCCAGTGATCCATCCTCAAGACCCAGTAAGCCAGAGGATTTTCGGTGGGGAAGGTGTCCAAGTCTGACCTTGCCCCTAGATATTCCTGCACCATGTTTATCAGACGCTGGCGATGGTTGCTGGAACCGATCATACTTTGGGGCTGCGGACTAAAGAATTGTCTGAACGCATCGGTCAGACGGCCACCTTCCCCACCGCTCCTTCTTTGACTGGCCGAAGCCTCAGCAACTCGTTGTCCAGGACCAGGAGTTTGTAACCTCCCAGTCTCTGGGAACGCGTTGCACAGACCTTTCTGCAAGGCCTCCCGGAGTTGTCTCATCCTCTGCTCCCTCTGCGACGGTAACATAAGGTCCGCAACCTTACCCTTGTACCGTGGATCAAGGAGAGTGGCCAGCCAGTAATGGTCCCTCTCCTTGATCCGAAGAATACGAGGATCCTTCCGCAGACTTTGCAGGATCAGGGAGGCCATGCAGCGTAGGTTAGCTGAGGCATTCGGTCCGGAGTCCTCTGGGTCAATAAGGACGACATGATCCGCAGCCACCTCCTCCCAGCCACGTACAAGTCCACTGGTTTCTTGGGACTGTAAATCATTCCTAAAAGACTGCTGCTGATGATGCTGAGTGCCAGCCTCCACCTCCATGCTGACACAATCCTCCTCCTCCTCCTCCTCTTCCTGTGCGATGGGTGGGACAGAAGGAACACTGTCTGGGTAAAGGGGGCCTTGAGAGGCAAGGAAGTCCTCCTCTTCCTGCCTCTGTTCTGCCTCAAGTGCCCTGTCCATTATTCCACGCAGCGTGTGCTCCAACAGGTGGACAAGAGGTACAGTGTCACTGATGCATGCACTGTCACTGCTCACCATCCTCGTGGCCTCCTCAAATGGTGCCAGGACAGTGCATGCATCCCTGATCATGCCCCACTGGCGTGGAGAAAAAAAACCAAGCTCCCCTGACCCTGTCCTGGTGCCGTAGTCGCACAGGTACTCATTGATGGCCCTCTGCTGCGTGTGCAGCCGCTGCAGCATGGCCAACGTTGAGTTCCACCTGGTGGGCATGTCACATATAAGGCGGTTCTTGGGCAGGTTCAACTCCTTTTGCAGCTCAGCCAGGCGAGCACTGGCATTATAAGATCTGCGGAAATGCACACAGACTTTCCTGGCCTGCCTCAGGACATCCTGTAAGCCCGGGTACCTGCCCAAGAACCGCTGCACCACCAGGTTAAGGACGTGAGCCACACAGGGCACATGGGTCAGTTGTCCCTGTCGGAGGGCGGAGAGGAGGTTGGTGCCATTGTCGCAAACCACCATTCCTGGCTTAAGCTGGCGTGGCGTCAACCACCTCTCGGCCTGGCCCTGCAGAGCAGACAGGACCTCTGCCCCAGTGTGGCTTCTGTCCCCCAAACACACCAGCGCAAGCACGGCATGGCATCTTTTTGCCTGCGTACTTGCGTAGCCCCTTGAACGGCTACGGAGCACCGCTGGTTCAGAGGACAAAGCACAGGAAGAGGCCATGGAGGAAGAAGAAGAGGAGGGGGTGGAGGAGAGAGGTGTGTCACAACCAGTAGTAGCATTTTGGAGGCGTGGCGGTGGAACAACCTCCAACACTACTGCACCTTGTCCTGCATCCTTCCCAGCTGCCAAAAGAGTGACCCAATGGGCCGTGAAAGAAAGGTAACGTCCCTGTCCATGCCTGCTGGACCATGAGTCAGCGGTAATATGCACCTTACCGCTGACCGCCCTGTCCAGCGAGGCCAAGACATTGCCTTCCACATGCCGGTAGAGAGCCGGAATAGCCTTCCGTGAAAAAAAGTGGCGTTTGGGAACCTGCCACTGAGGAACCGCACATTGCACAAACTCACGGAAGGGGGCCGAGTCTACCAACTGAAAAGGCAGCAGTTGAAGCGCTAGCAATTTAGCCAAGCTAGCATTCAACCGCTGGGCATGTGGATGGCTGGGAGTGAACTTCTTTCGACGGTCCAGCAGCTGGGGCAGGGAAATTTGCCTGCTAGAATCGGACGTCGGTGTACTGCTAGCAGAGTGGCCGCAAGTACTTGGCTGTGACACACCTAATTCTACACCTTCATTCCTCTCAGTGCATGTTTCAGAGAGGACTGAAGTTATAGTGGGGTTGGAGATCCCAGCTGATGCGGTGCAAGGAGAGGTCCGCTTTGTTCTTTGGTGTGGGTCTTTGAGGTAGGCTTGCCAACGAGCTGCATGGCAGGTCAACATATGTCTGGTCAGGCATGTGGTACCCAAGCGGCTGATGTTTTGGCCACGCGATATACGCTTGAGACATATGTTGCAAACAGCAGCTGTGCGATCTGATGCACTAGCCTCAAAAAAGGCCCACACCAAATAACTTTTTGAATGACGGGCAGAGGCAGCGCCCTGCACAGGCGGAGCTCTGCGGTGTGATTCCGTCGGTGTACTGCCCTTACGCTGGCCACCAAAGGGCATCCTGCCTCGTTGGAGATGTGCCTCCTCCTCATCCTCCTCCTCCTCCTCTCTCCTATTAGGCACCCACGTGGAGTCAGTGACCTCATCATCCCCTCCCTCCTCATCACTGGAGCCAATCTGGCAGTATGCTGCAGCTGCTGGAACATGACTGCCAGATTGGTGTCCTTCTTGAGCATCCCCTCTGTCTGCTCTCACGCTACTGCCTTCCTCTAGCTGGGTTTCATCATCAGACCCTTCGAAACGCTGGGCATCCTCCTGGAGCATGTACCCAACACTGTGCTCAAACAGTTCGGGGGACTCCTCAGGAGGAGGACACGGTGGGTCTAGGGAAGGAGTGACTGATGATGAGTCTGACATTGATACCAGGGAAGAGGACGCTTTGGCAGCTGCTTTGCCAGTACCCTGAGCCTGGGTGAGAGACAATGAGGAGGAGGAGGAGGGCTTGGTCATCCACTCTACCAAGTCTTCGGCATGATGTGGCTCAACATGTCCAGCTGCCGAAAAGAAGGACAAGCGTGTCCCATGGCCATGTGCTGATGACAATGCACCGCGTCCACGACCAGCACTGTTGCCCCCAGACACAGAGCCTGCTTGCCCTCTTTTATTGCCTCCTGACTGTCTGCCTCTCCTTGTTTGCCTTCCAGACATTCTAATGGATGGCCTGCAGGGAGATGGGAAAAAAGCAATAAGGGCTACCTTCAGGTGTCCTTCTCTGTCCCTTTACTTAAGGATTTCTAAATATGGTTGAGGATGATTGCTTTCGCACAAAATAGCACAATGACAATTTCCCTGACTGTCCAAAAAACAAGGATTTCAAAGATGGTTGATGAGGAATGCTTTAGCACAGTATAGCACAATGAGAATTTCCCTCACTGTCCTTCCCTGTCCCTACAAACAAGGATTAGCACAGTAAAACACACTGACACTCTCCCTACCTATAGTTTTCTGTCCCTATAAAAAATGTTTTTTTAAAGATGGTTGATGATGAATGCTTTAGCACAGTATAGCACAATGAGAATTTCCCTCACTGTCCTTCCCTGTCCCTACAAACAAGGATTAGCACAGTAAAACACACTGACACTCTCCCTACCTATAGTTTTCTGTCCCTATAAAAAATGTTTTTTTAAAGATGGTTGATGATGAATGCTTTAGCACAGTATAGCACAATGAGAATTTCCCTCACTGTCCTTCCCTGTCCCTACAAACAAGGATTAGCACAGTAAAACACACTGACACTCTCCCTACCTATAGTTTTCTGTCCCTATAAAAAATGTTTTTTTAAAGATGGTTGATGATGAATGCTTTAGCACAGTATAGCACAATGAGAATTTCCCTCACTGTCCTTCCCTGTCCCTACAAACAAGGATTAGCACAGTAAAACACACTGACACTCTCCCTACCTATAGTTTTCTGTCCCTATAAAAAATGTTTTTTTAAAGATGGTTGATGATGAATGCTTTAGCACAGTATAGCACAATGAGAATTTCCCTCACTGTCCTTCCCTGTCCCTACAAACAAGGATTAGCACAGTAAAACACACTGACACTCTCCCTACCTATAGTTTTCTGTCCCTATAAAAAATGTTTTTTTAAAGATGGTTGATGATGAATGCTTTAGCACAGTATAGCACAATGAGAATTTCCCTCACTGTCCTTCCCTGTCCCTACAAACAAGGATTAGCACAGTAAAACACACTGACACTCTCCCTACCTATAGTTTTCTGTCCCTATAAAAAATGTTTTTTTAAAGATGGTTGATGATGAATGCTTTAGCACAGTATAGCACAATGAGAATTTCCCTCACTGTCCTTCCCTGTCCCTACAAACAAGGATTAGCACAGTAAAACAGACTGACACTCTCCCTACCTATCCTTCTCTTTCCCTAAACTAAAGGAATCCAGGTTAAGCAAGAAAAAAAAATGTCACTGTCCCTGCCTATGCTTCTCTTTCCCTGCTCCGGAACACACTACACTAGGCCGCCGTGCTGGCGGCCTTTTATAGTGTGGGGCGTGTACTAAACACCCTCAGCAATAATTGGCCACAGGCATCCTGCCTGTGGCCAATCATTGCTCTCCTCGCTGCCGGCGCTGTGATTGGCCAAGCATGCGGGGTCACAGTGCATGCTTGGCCAATCACAGCGCCTGGATGACACTGCGATGGCGTAGTGCATTGTGGGGCGCGAATTAGGCGCGAACGGCCCAAATCGTTCGTTGTTCGGCGAACGATCGAACAGCCGATGTTCGAGTCGAACGTATGTTCGACTCGAACACCGAGCTCATCCCTACTCCCTACCTATCCTTATTTGTCCCTAAACACAAGGAATCCAGGATTAGTAAAGGAAAAAAATGTCACTGTCCCTGCCTATGCTTCTCTTTCCCTGCTCCGGAACACACTACACAAGGCCGCCGCGCTGGCGGCCTTTTATAGTGTGGGGCATGTACTAAACCCCCTCAGCAATAATTGGCCACAGGCATCCTGCCTGTGGCCAATCATTGCTCTCCTCGCTGCCGGCGCTGTGATTGGCCAAGCATGCGGGATCACAGTGCATGCTTGGCCAATCACAGCGCCTGGATGACACTGCGATGGTGTAGTGCATTGTGGGCCGTTCGCGTCACTCGAATTTGGCGCGAACGGCCCAAATCGTTCGATCTTCGTCGAACGATCGAACAGCCGATGTTCGAGTCGAACGTATGTTCGACTCGAACACGAAGCTCATCCCTACTCAGTGTGTATAGACACATAAAGTCAGGTCCATACATATTGGGACTTCAACACAAATCTAATCTTTTTGGCTCTATACACCACCACAATGGATTTGAAATGAAAAAAACAAGATGTGCTTTAACTGCAGACTTTCAGCTTTACTTTGAGGGTATTTACACCCAAATCAGGTGAACGGTGTAGGAATTACAACAGTTTGTATATGTGCCTCCCACTTTTTAAGGGACCAAAAGTAATGGGACAGATTAACAATCATAAATCAAACTTTCACTTTTTAATACTTGGTTGCAAATCCTTTGCAGTCAATTACAGCCTGAAGTGTGGAACGCGATGACATCACCAGACGCTGGGTTTCATCCCTGGTGACGCTCTGCCAGGCCTCTACTGCAACTGTCTTCAGTTCCTGCTTGTTCTTAGGGCATTTTCCCTTCAGTTTTGTCTTCAGCAAGTGAAATGCATGCTCAATCGGATTCAGGTCAGGTGATTGACTTGGCCATTGCATAACATTCCACTTCTTTCCCTCATAAAACTCTTTGGTTGCTTTCGCAGTATGCTTCGGGTCATTGTCCATCTGCACTGTGAAGCGCCGTCCTATGAGTTCTGAAGCATTTGGCTGAATATGAGCCGATAATAATATTGCCCGAAACACTTCAGAATTCATCCTGCTGCTTTTGTCAGCAGTCACATCATCAATAAATACAAGAGAACCAGTTCCATTGGCAGCCATACATGCCATGCCATGACACTACCACCACCATGCTTCACTGATGAGGTGGTATGCTTTGGATCATGAGCAGTTCCTTTCCTTCTCCATACTCTTCTCTTCCCATCACTCTGGTACAAGTTGATCTTGGTCTCATCTGTACATAGGATTTTGTTCCAGAACTGTGAAGGCTTTTTTAGATGTTGTTTGGCAAACTCTAATCTGGCCTTCCTGTTTTTGAGGCTCACCAATGGTTTACATCTTGTGGTGAACCCTCTGTATTCACTCTCGTGAAGTCTTCCCTTGATTGTTGACTTTGACACACATACACCTACCTCCTTCACCAGGGAAAGAATTCTTCGGTCATCCACCACAGTTGTTTTCCATGGTCTTCCGGGTCTTTTGGTGTTGCTGAGCTCACCGGTGCGTTCTTTCTTTTTAAGGATGTTCCAAACAGTTGATTTGGCCACACCTTATGTTTTTGCTATCTCTCTGATGGGTTTGTTTTGTTTTTTCAGCCTAATGATGGCTTGCTTCACTGATAGTGACAGCTCTTTGGATCTCATATTGAGAGTTGACAGCAACAGATTCCAAATGCAAATAGCACACTTGAAATGAACTCTGGACCTTTTATCTGCTCCTTGTAAATGGGATAATGAGGGAATAACACACACCTGGCCATGGAACAGCTTAGCAGCCAATAGTCCCACTACTTTTGGTCCCTTAAAAAGTGGGAGGCACAAATACAAACTGTTGTAATTCCTACACCGTTCACCTGATTTGGATGTAAATACCCTCAAATTAAAGCTGAAAGTCTGCAGTTAAAGGACATCTTGTTAGTTTCATTTCAAAGCCTTTGTGGTGGTGTATAGAGCCAAAAAGATTAGCATTGTGTCAATGTCCCAATATTTATGGACCTGACTGTAGATACTGACTTATCAATTTGCAATAAAAAATAAAATAAAAAAAAGCAAATGCGGATTGGCCAACATTCTCCAATTCATTTCACTAGGACTCTATTCTGATTCTAGGACGGCCACTATTGTGATATTTTCACTCCAGACAGACTGCTTAATAATTGATAGAATATATTTGTTTGTATATTGCAACAATCTGAACCCAGTAAATTTCCTAATGTTATCATTGCTGATAGGAAGTCCTGAAAAGCACTTTTTTATTTCTTCCAAATCTATTGTAAATCAAATGCATAATTGCATTTGTTCCATAGATTATCCAAAGATTATATTTTTAGAAATATTCTACTAGAATACTACTAACGCCCATCTTTGTCCATTTTGTCTGTCCTACCCAGCCCCACCACAATATAAAAAATATATATATATATATATATATATATGTGTAGCGCCCATCCCAAATGGTTGGGACGCTATTTAAATTTAGAGGGATGTCTGAGCCAGTAGTTAGGCTCAGACGGTTGATAATTACACTCAAATTCGCCTCTGTCTCAGTTATGGTTTGCCTGGTAGTGATTTCCCTTTTTGCCTGTAGGTGGCGTTACCACCAACACGGGCAGATCATGGTACATTGAGTGGCCCCTCTCGGCAGTGGTATAGTGGGAGTGCTCGACCCACTGTGCCTGCTGGGAGGGGGTACTTAAGGGGCAGACGCCATTGATTAGGGTTCGTTCTCGCCCCGCAGCCCTCAGGGCGCGAGGTGTGTGTGGTCCTGGTCTCTGGGCCACGTTGGCCCGAGGCTGCATCGCTACTTAGTAGGCCCGGCTAGTCTGGCTGGGGCCTATATCCAGAGAAGGGATCCCAAGCTGTCTATTCAAAATGGAGAGGAATCATCTTCATGAAGGAGACCAGGGGAGGACCTGCCCCGGAGGAGACCAGCAAAATGCTGCTGTCTCGAGTGAGGCCTGGCAACTTTATTAAGGAGGGATCCATTAGGCTACAAGCCCTGCAGTTCACCGGATTGGCTTAAAGGCTCTTTAAACTGTACGGCTGGAAGTTTGGGACTTTGAAATCCTGTGGCAGAGGATTCCTGGACTATCCATTGCTCAACTTCAAACAGGTCTGTGGCAGAGACTTTGTACATTTAAATAGGTCTGTGGCAGAGACCTTCCTCACCTTGGGCAGTCTGTGGCAGAGACGGCCCTCTTGCTGATTCGTGTGTCATCCCGGCTGCTAGGCCATGTGAGAGGGGACTATCCGGGTGACCAACACTCACTCTAACATTGGGAATGGTGAGTGACTTTGAACTTCTACCTTTGTCAACTTTTTATGGCAAGTGCCTGAACCTTCGACTACTCTTCTGTACCTTCTACTTCTCAAAGTTATACTGCATAAGAAAAATAAAGCCTGACTGAGGTTTTACATCTGCGTGGACATTGCATTACCATACCTCCCAACTTTTTAAAGTCCCATCGCGGGACATTCCGATGTCCCCTCTCCCCTGCCAACTAGAGTTGTTGAGCGGGGGGGGGGGTCGCCGGGACAAAGAGGACATGAAAAAAGGGGGGATCACGGGGGGGCGCCCATCGGAGGGGGGCGATACTAGTCCGCCGATCGCTGGGGGGGGGGGCGCTCTTACCTGCTGCTGCTTCTCTTCATCTGTTCATGTTTCCTGCTGTGCGGGAAACATGACAGTCTCGCGGGACTGCGGGAAGGAGGGGCCTCTGCGGGTAAAACCCGCACAATGCGTGCCAGTTGGGAGGTATGCATTACTACAGACTTTCCTACCCGGACAACGCAGCTGAAGAGGTAACGTGCAAAACCCAAAACTAATCAGCGGCCCTGAAGAGGGTATTGCTACAAATATATATGTAGTGGTTCCCTCTCTCTCCTCTTTTCATCAGCTCGTCTGTCTCTTCTCTAGGGGCACCTTAGAGGAGAGAGTGCGGGGTCACCATGCCAAGCCTTCACCGCAGATGTTTGTGTGGTGTAAGCGAAGTTCTTGTTTTACCTTCGGGTCGGTGTTCTGCACCTGGAGCCTCCTCCTCCTTTGAACAATGTCTGCCACTCCCGGGGTTCCCTAGGATCTCCTTCCCTCGCGGAACTCAGTGTTGGGCACTGAGCTCCAGACCTCCATCCGAGTACCTCACCCCAGGCTAAAGGTGCCTGGGATGGAACACGACCTCCGAACGTCCTCTAGGCCTAGGCCGCCTAGGACCTTCATCCGACCACCGCCCTGAGGCTGAAGGTGCCTGGGACTTCCACCCCGTGTCAAAGATGGCCGGCCCCTTTATACCCTCTCCCAGCAAGCACGGCGGGTTCCCCGCCCCACCATACCGCTGCCGAGGGAGTACAAAAAGGGAGCACAGCACACAGCAATGGTTCAACCCCAGCCCAGGACAACAGCGCCACCCACTGGGCTGCAGGGAACTGCACATCACTGGTGTCTCTGCCAGTTCCAAATACACATAGAAAGTGTATGCCCGCTACACTCTCCCCCTGGTGGTTTGACACTAGTCACCAGTGTCTGGAGTAAACTATGCCCTCAACGGCTGGCATAGCCCAGTCCAGAGACCAACTATAAATTTTACAAAAATAAAACTTTTGGAAAAACTTGGTCACTGAAGCTATTGTGTCTGAGCCCTACATGAAAGGGAAAGGAAACAACAACATTTAACCATAACTTTAAGAATCACATTTTCACATTACACTCTTCCCCACCCATCCTGACTAAGACCCACCTCATACTCAGTGGTCTTGATGGGATGCTCTCCTGCAAAGGGGAAAAGAAAGTTAACACACTTAAACCCTGACACATGTATTCGTGTTAGAAGGAAGAAACTTCTCCGTGAAGAAATCCCTTCCTCCATAGAGTGAGTGTGTGAAAAGTGGTAACGATGCGCAACACTGCCACCTGGTGACAGCATCGCGGTAACTGCACTCGTGAAACTTTTCTTCTTCTGTTTGAGCCCTATCTACCCCAGGGTCCATGATGTCTTGCTGGAAAATTGAAGAACAAAAACAGGAACAGTCCTTCATTCCTCTGGGTAACAAGGACAATAAACCCCAGAAAGTTCAGCAGCATAAAGAAACAAGAACCGAGTCTCTTTCCTCCTACAGATAGAAGCGGGGATGCGGCAGAATAAGTGGCTTCAAGTGCTGATCCATGGTCTCCTAATGGTACTCAACATCCTCCCCTTCCTTCCGCCGGACCAGCACTTTGTCCGCGTGGATGTGCCGTCCCAACATCCATTCTGCCTTGCAATCTTTAAAACGCTAAAAGGCCTTGGGAGAGCATGCCAGGTACCTGCGGGCGTGTGGAACCTGAAGGTGGATCCACACAAAGTCATTGTACCAGTGCTCCCGGCACACTTCCACTTCATACAGCAACTCCTTGGGCAAGTATGGATACTCCCATCCGTACTCAGCAGCAACCTTCTGGCCAAATAGGCGTTGTAGTCTCGCTAGAGGAGGCATGGTGGCTTTATCCCCTTCGCCAGGCAAAACTATTGAGTCCGGGTGATGAGGGACCTTGATTACATCTGATCTGGGCATAGGTGCCTGCAACAGCAGTCTCTTTTCCCCGGTCCCAGGTGTAGGGGGTACCGGGGATGTAAGGGCAGGTTTAGGACGGGACCCCTCTTCAGGCGCTGGTGCCTCCACCCGGGGTGTACTATCCCCCATAGACATGGGTGGGTCCCTGGTTCTGCGGGATGAGGCAAGCGGTACTTTGTCCCAGCCCTTTTCTGCAAACAGTTCATCAATAGCAACATCGTCTCCCACATCCGAGAGCGACTCCAGATCAGAGGTGTCACACTCCTCCACGGGCAAGTAGCCTGTAGTGGAGACTGAATTGCCACTTCTTCCCACACACCAAATCTCTCCACCTGGCTTACCTCGGCCTTTACTTGAAGCGGGACGTCCGGAACTCTTGTTGACAGATCCATCCGGGCCGGGCGTAAGCGGGCGAGATGGTCCACCACAACCGCTGGTCGGGGCTACCATACCGATCTTTCTCTTCGGTGGTGGACGCTGCGAGACACTGGTGACTGAGTCAGCATCCTTGGATTTCTCCCGTTGAGTATTCACGACCTCCTCCGCGGTCGCTGCAGTGTGCGCAGGGATGGCTGTCAAAGCAGTGATTCCTCCTCTCTGAGTGGTGTTGCCTGCAGCACGGCCGGGGTAGATGATTCTCGGCTTCTCAACCGCTGGATCTACTTCAAATAGAAACTCCCCACAGGCCTCGCATCGCCCGAATGGCTTCAGTTGGCACACCAGTCCCGAACAGCCGGGACAAATCACACCCAGGGCCTCAACGTCCATGCACGAATACAAGGCAAATCGACCCCTTGGCTTTAGCCGGATCCCCGTATCTGTAACCAGAGCAGCAGCAGTCAGGGTCGTGGTAGAAGGGTGAACCGGAATCCGCGATGTATGTCCGAACATGGTGACCTGCTGCTGATCCATCGCGCACTGCAAGGTTTTGCGCCAACGTCCCACGTGTAGTCCTTCACACGTATTGGACTCCTCCCCTTTGCTCCAGTTTGCGGGCTTTTCTTCTTTTTCTTTCTGAGTCACGCCCACGAACTAAGCAGTGGGGGTGTGCCTGGTGGCGCAGTGCAAATAGAAGCCCCCACGTGTAGTCCTTCACACGGCTGAGCTCCCCCCTTTTCTCGCTCTTCTGCACGGGCCTTTCCCTCCACTGGGTCATGTCCACGACTTCGAGCAGGGATGCACTTTGGCCAATAAATTGGCCCACCTACTCGGAACTCCTCCGGGCAGACACGTTCAATTCCGTAGTAGCACGAACACCATGCCGGACCCGAGCCCCCATGTGTAGCGGCCCCCTCTCTTTCCTCTTTTCATCAGCTCGTCTGTCTCTTGTCCAAGGGCACCTTAGAGGAGAGAGTGCGGGGTAACCACGCCAAGCCTTCACCGCAGATGCCTGTGTTGGTGTAAGCAAAGTTCTTGTTTTACCTTCGGGTCGGTGTTCTGCACCTGGAGCCTCCTCCTCCTTTGAACAACGTCTGCCAGAAAATGAGCCCCACATCATTAAAGTCCAACAATCCTTTATTCTTCTCAATGCAAAAGTGAACACAATCAGTTGGACTCCCTTAGAGAACAGAACAGACAAGGAGGTGTGGATGCGAGTAGGCCCAGACACAATGAACTCTCCACTTTCCTTCCTGAAAGTGGGTTGCGGTCTCCGATGCGAGGGGGGATTTCCTTCCAGGCGGTCTCCGATGGAAGGCTCACCTGTCACTGGCAATATGCTGCACCAGGTCTTCAAGCAAGTATCTCCCACCGTTCCATTACGCCCTCCGGATTCGGGTACCCACTCCTGGGGTTCCCTAGGACCTCCTTCCCTCACGGAACTCAGTGTTGGGCACTGAGCTCCAGACCTCCATCCAAGTACCTCACCCCAGGCTAAAGGTGCCTGGGATGGAACACGACCTCCGAACGTCCTCTAGGCCTAGGCCGCCTAGGACCTCCATCCGACCACCGCCCTCAGCCTGAAGGTGCCTGGGACTTCCACCCCATGACAAAGATGGCCGGCCCCTTTATACCCTCTCCCAGCAAGCACGGCGGGTTCCCAGCCCCACCATACCGCTGCCGAGGGAGGACAAAAAGGGAGCACAGCACACAGCAGGGCTGCAGGGAACTGCACATCACTGGTGTCTCTGCCAGTTCCAAATACACATAGAAAGTGTATGCCCGCTACATATATATTAAGATTTTCCACTCACCTGATTTGTGGGTATTGTGAAATTTTGATTAACCCCCTGCAGTTGCGGTCCACTGCTGACCTCTTTTGTCAGCAGTGGACTCAGGAGAGGAGAAAGATTATCTATTTGATATAACAGATGGTAAGGGGAAACGTTTTTTTTTCCTTTTTGTAGTAAAACAAATAAAATAATAAATAAATAAAAATAAAAAAATAATAAAATATTGCAATAAAAGAAAAAACAAGTGGTTAATAAATGCCACCAAAGGAGAGCTCTAGCTGTCTCAATAAATGGTATAAAATGAATTTATATACAGTGTTGCATGACTGAGTAATTGTAAGTCAAACAATCACAGCACTGAAACATAAAAAATGGCCTGCTAATGAAGGAGGCGAAACATGCGAGCACATACTGAAGTGGTTAACTAGAGAGTGCAGTGGAATTCTTTGTGGGGGGGAGTTTCCGGATAGACTTCAATCTTAAAGGAGTTGTAAAGGCAGACTTTTTTTTATCTTAAAGGGGTATTAAAGGTTCGTGTCTTTTCACCTTAATGCATCCTATGCATTAAGGTGAAAAAACACCTGGCAATGATGGCCCCCCCCCCCCCCCTGCGTTTTACTTACCTGAGCCCGTTCACCTGCTGTCCCGGGCATCCTCTTCTCCGTGAAGTCTGGCCGTTGATTGGCTAGATTGGATAGATTGATAGCAGCGCAGCTATTGGCTCGCGCTGCTGTCAATCACATTCAATGACACGGCCGCCGGGGGCGGGACCGAGTCATACACGACGTGTCTATGCACGGAGCATGACAGGGAGCGCGCCCGCAAGCTAACCCCCCTTGGGAGAGAGCTTCCCAGAAGGGGGTTAGCTGATGCGGGGAGACAGCCGCCGTGGGACCCAAGAACAGCAGGATCGGGACCACTCTGTGCAAAATGAACTGCACAGTGGAGGTAGGTATAACATGTTGTTATTTAAAAAACAAAAAAAAACAAAGCCATACAACCCCTTTAATGCATTCTTCGCATTAAGATGAGAAACCTTCTGTGTGCAGCAGCCTCCCCAGCACCCCCTAATACTTACCTGAGCCCCATCTTTCTCCAGCGATGTCCACGAGTCCCTCGGCTGTCCGAGATTCTCCCTCCTGATTGGCTGAGACACAGCAGCGGCTCCATTGGCTCCCGTGGCTGTCAATTAAAGTCAGCTAGCCAATCAGGAGAAAGAGGGGGCAAGGCTGATCGGCAGCTCCGTGTCTGAGGCTGGGTTCCATAAGGGGTTGCAGGGGTCACAATCGCAACCCTGCCCTTAGCTCCAGGGGGCCCCTGAAGCCTCCCTGTCTTATTATCATATCCTCTACAAAGTCCAGCTCCGATCTGCCCTAGGGCCCCACAGCCACGCTCCAGTACTGGGCTTCCACTTTGCCTTCCATAGTCCACACCCCTCCGTTCTCATTGGCCGGGGAGAAGCTGTGAGACATTTCCTGAATGGAGAGGAGCACGGGGTGAGAACAGCGCAGGATGGGGAAGTGTCTGTGCTGTGTGCATGGAATGGTAACCAAGCTCAGCGAGTTAAGAGGATAGAGTGCCGTCCTTTAGGCTACTTTCACACTGAAGCACTGGATGCACTGGCGGTATAGCGGCGCTATTTTTAGTGCCGCTATACTGTAGTTTTTGCCGCGATTTGCAGTGATTTTAACCCCCGCTAGCGTCCGGAAAAGAGTTAAAAACGCCCGCTAAAACGCCTCTTTGCAGCGCTTTGGAGGCGCTACCCCATTGATTTCAATGGGCAGGGGCGCTATAGGAGCGCTATTTTTACCGCTCCTACCGCGCCTCAAAGATGGGGCTTGCAGGAGTTTTTTTACTCTCCTGCAAGCACACCGCCCTCGGGCTTTCACACTGGATACAATGGAGCGGCTTTTTCGGGGCGCATTGCAGGCGCTATTTTTAGTGCAATAGCACCTGCAAAGCGCCTCGGTGTGAAAGGGGCCTTAGCCACAATGGGACCGATGTCACTGGTGAGGTAAGACACTGCTCATTGTCTCCTAGTTGCCAGCTGGGATTCTCTGTACCCCCCCCCCCCACCCGGGGATGTCCGCTTACCCCACTTCCCTGACAACTGGGGAAAAGACACAAACATCTGGGAGGTGACCTTCCCCCAACACCTGCCAACACTGACAGAGAAACCTTCATAAATTGCTAAAACAAATTCCTTAACACCTCCTGAGGGGCCCCTGAGGGGCTGCAGGCCCCAGATTTTGTGTCACATGCCTTTGCCTCCCCAGATCTAAGTTGCGCCCCCCCACAAAGCCCCCTAACCACCCCCTCCACCCTGGATACTATGCCTGGCTGCTAAGCTCCTTCCCCATTACAGCACACTATACTGCTCCTCCTCCGCAGTGCAGAAATCACATTCCTTTACAACAAAGCCAGTTAACCACGATCTGCACAAGGTGTATCTGTCTACTGCAACTACACTGTTGTTCCAACCAGAGAATTTTACAGGTCAAAACGGCAACATAAATGCCGGATACACCCTATGAAGGCTGACAGACTGTGTGTAAAGGAATGCGTATTCAAGCCCTGTGTAATGTGGGGGGGGGAGCTGTATACATTGCTGGTATGGGAAAGGAGCTCTGCCAAGTGACCTGCCAGGGGTCCCTGTCCTCTGATTCTCTGGTGGTGAGCCCTGTCCTCTGATGTAAGGAGGAACTCTGGGAATCGAAAACTCTTAAGCCACTTTAAGTATCTTGTCATGCGGTGGATGTATCTGCACGCTCAGTGAAAGTGGTGGGAAGTAGTGGGGGGGGCAGGTCAACTTTTGCATATGGGCCCATACGCTTCAAGCTACGCCTCTGCTGGGTTCACACCAGTGCGTGGTGCGCGATTGCATTTGATTTGTACTACACTGCAGTGCAAATCACATGCGATGTCCGTGCAATGTGATTTCAGCCATACAGATAGTATGGCTAAAATCGCATCACATTCGGACTAAACTCATGCGATCCGATTCATGTCCGAACTGTCAGTTTGCAGTGTGATATGCAAGCTGAAATGAGGGTGTCATTAACATTGTGTTGACACTCCCCAGCAGTTCGCATATGGCAGTGTGAACTGCCGTGCGCGTCGGGTGTGATGCGGGAACCCGCAGTGGATTTGCAGGGTTCCCGCATCATACAAGTGTGAATAGGGTTGCCACCTTTTCTTCAAGCCAAACCCGAACACCTTAGCAGCCTGAGACATCTTTGGGTGCCCCAAGGAGAGTAGTAATGCGGTGTGCATAGTGAACAGCAGTGGCGTCGCTAGGGGGTGGCTATTGGGGCTATAGCCCAGAGTCTCTTACAGCAGGCTGTGGCCTTCATGCAGCCGGGCGGCGAGTGCAGCGAGCAGGCGGGCTGTATGAGAGAGCCCGGGCAGGCGGATGAGAGAAGCAAACGGGCGGACAAGCAAAGATTGGCATCATCTCTCTCCGCCCAGCATCACCGATTACCACCCGCATGCCCCCCCCCCCCTGCCTGCAAAAATGTTGGTGATCGCTGCTATGGGCTTTAGCCCCAGATCTTTTGCAGACATAGCAATGCCCCTGGTGAACAGTGTGTGTAAACAAATTGCTCTTGCTGACATCATTGCCCTGCCTCCCAGTGATACAGAACCTGTCCCCAGACAGCCGCCCACAGCTCCCGCATGGCAACAAATTTGTGTGTGACTATCTTGGTTACTTGGGGAGCCACAGCCCAGTCTGAATAATGTGTCCGGGTTTCAGTCCGCCTGAAACCCGGGCACAAGATTCAAAACCCGGACTGTCTGGGTGAATCCTGGACAGGTGGCAACCCTAAGTGTGAACCAGGACTTAATGGACACACGGAGCTGCAGATCAGGTTGGGTGCCCCCATAGCAAGCTGCTGGGCTGTTGGGACACTCAATAGGAGGGAGGAGGCAGGAGCAGTGAAGAGGGACCCGAGAAGAGGAGGATCCGGGCAGCTCTGTGCAAAACCAACTGCACTGAGGAGGTAAGTATAAAATATTTGGCATTTAAATAAAAAACAAACAAGACTTTACAATCACATTAAAACATATGTGTCACACTTACCCCTAGTGTTGGTGGTCGGACTCTATAGCTGGCTCTGTGTTCTTCGCCTACAGCAGCCCTACAGCAGGGTTGGGTGAAAGTGAAGGTCAAGGCACCGGAACAAGTCAGGGAAACATAGAGCTTGAAGCACGTGTTGCAAACACTATCACAAACATTTATTCAAGAGAAGGAGACATGGACTTTATAGGCACATCCCCGCATTGAAGTACAAAATAAACTTTTATTTATGTTTAAAATTCACATTGTTGACATGACATGGTAAAAATAAAACATGGTGTTTGGTCTAAACAACGCTCGCACCACCTAACACAACCAACTATTACAAACATGACACTAAAGCCTCGCACACACGATCGGATTTTCAGCAGGCGAAATGTAATGCCACGTACACACGATCGGATTTTCCGTCGGAAAAACCTTGGATGGCTTTCTGACGGAATTCTGCTCAACCTTGGCTTGCATACACACGGTCACACAAAAGTTCTCTGAACTTTCGAGTGTCAAGAACGCGGTGACGTACAACACTACGACGAGCCGAGAAAATTAAGTTCAATGCTTCCGAGCATGCGTTGAATTGTTTCCGAGCATGCATTGGAAAACAGGATTTTTTTCCGGCGGAATTTTTGCAAACCAGCTCTCAATCTTTTGTTGGCGTAAATTCCGATAGCAGAAGTCCAATGGAGCATACACACGGTCAGAATTTTCGTCCAAAAGCTCACATTGGACTTTTGCTGTCGGAATTTCCGCCAACAAAAGATTGAGAGCAGGTTCTCGAATTTTCAGACGGAAAAAATTTCTATCGGAAAATCCAATCGTCTGTGACAATTCCGACGCGCAAAATTCCGACGCATGCTCGGAAACAATTTGACGCATGCTCGGAAGCCTTGAACTTCACTTTATCGGCTTGTCGTAGTGTTGTACGTCACCGCCTTCTTGACGGTCGAAAGTTCCAAGAACTTTTGTGTGACCGTGTGCATGCAGGCCAAGCTTGAGCGGAATTCCGACGGAAAATCCGATCGTTTGTACGCGGCATTAGACTTTTGTCCGAAGGGCGTTGGCCAGGAAC
Source organism: Rana muscosa (assembly GCA_029206835.1). NCBI lineage: Eukaryota > Metazoa > Chordata > Amphibia > Anura > Ranidae > Rana > Rana muscosa. The sequence continues at coordinate 291,630,674 of CM055123.1, read as the reverse complement.
TTGTCTTGCATACAAACGGCAAACAATTGTCGGCCAACAAACACAAAACTACATGTTTTTTTAGCTCTTTAGCGCCACCCTTTCGGGCAGCTTCTGCTAATGGTGTTTTTGGTGAGCACTGCTTCCGAGCATGCGTGCTTGTTCTTTGGAGTTTTGTCCGACAGACTTGTGTACACATGATTGGATAATCCGACAACAGACAAATGTTTGCGGAAAATTTTAAAGTATGCTATCCAACCTTTGTCCGTGGAAAATCCGACAACAATTGTCCGATGGAGCATACAAATGGTTGGATTTTCCACCAACAGCCTGTCATTTTCCGACGGGAATCACACAATTCCCGTCGGAAAATCCGATCGTGTGTACGAGGCTTTAAGGGCTTGGCAGGTTTGGTCTCCACCCAGAGGGCGTGTCCACACCAGTCACCCTACAGGTGGACAGTCAGACAGAGAGAGTACAGCTCAGCCAAAACCAGGATGCTGGAATGAGACCATCAGCTGCCATGGTACAGCCAGCGTTACACACTCCTGACAATATGGACGCATTTTTAGTCTGAATTTAGAATTTCCTGCCAAAGTGTTGTAACTCTCTCTCTGTTTATGTTTAACCCTTTCATGACTAAGCCTATTTCTGACATTTGGTGTTTACAAGTTAAAATACATATTTTTTGCTAGAAAATTACTTAGAACCCCCAAACATTATATATATTTTTTTTAGCAGAGAATCTAAAAAATGAAATGGCGATTGTTTCAATATTTTATGTCACACTGTATTTGTGGAAAAAGACACTTTCATGAATTTAACCACTTCAATACCATGCACTTATACAGCTTCCTGCCCAAGCCAATTTTGAGCTTTCAGCACTGTCGCAATTTGAATGACAATTGCGCGGTCATGCTACACTGTACCCAAACAAATTTTTTATCATTTTGTTCCCACAAATAGAGCTCTCTTTCGGTGGTATTTGATTGCCTCTGCGATTTTTATTTTTTGCGCAACAAATAAAAAAAGAGCGAAAATTAAAAAAAAAACTAACTTTTTCTTTGTTTCTGTAAATTTTTTTGGTAAATAAGTACCTTTTCTACTTCAATGACGGGCACTGATAAGGCGGCACTGAAGGGCACTGATAAGGCGACACTGATGGGCACCGATGAGGTGGCACCAATGAGGTGGCACTGATGAGGTGGCACTGATGGGCACTGATGATGGGTACTGATAGGCGGCACTGATATGTGGCACTGGTATGCGGCACTGATGGGCACTCATAGGTGGCACTGATGGGCACTCATAGGTGGCACTGATTGGCACTCATAGGCGGCACTGATTGGCACTCATAGGCGGCACTGATTGGCACTTATAGGCGGCACTGATGGGCACTTATGGGTGGCACTGATAGGTGGCATGGACGGGCACTGATAGGTGGGCACAGATTGGCACGGATGGGCACTGATAGGTGGCACTGATGGACACTAGTAGGTGGCATTGGTGGCACTGGTGCCCAGCAATGCCAGCCACCACACATTGTGAAAGTGCCAGTCAGTGCCCATTTGTGGGCACTGATTGGCATTTTTTTTATGTTTTCATTTTATTTTATTTTTTTATGGGGGCCATCCACATGATTGGGGCTTCCCTGGTGGTCCTGGGGGGCTTCCCTGGTGTTCTAGTGTGGGTATCTGAGGGGGGCTGCGCTGATAAACAATCAGCGCGAACCCCCCCCTGTCAGGAGAGCCGCCGATCGGCTCTCCTCTACTCGTGTCTGTCAGACGCGAGTGAGGAAGAGCCGATCAACGGCTCTTCCTGTTTACATTGTGATCAGCCGTGATTCGACACGGCTGATCACGTGGTAAAAAGCCTCTGACGGAGGCTTTTTACCGAGATCAGTGTAGCGGTGGGTCAGACTGACCCACCGCTCCACCGATCGCCGCGATGCGCGCCCCCCCGGGCGCGCGGGCAGCTGTTATCCCGCAGGACGTCATATGACGTCCAGTGTGGATAACAGAACCACTTCCCGGACGTCAATCTGCTATTGACGGGGCGGGAAGTGGTTAAAAAAAACGAAACAGTAAAGTTAGCCCAATTTTTTTGTATAATGTGAAAGATGATGTTACGCCGAGTTAATAGAAATATGTCACGCTTTAAAACTGAGCACATTCGTGGAATGGCAAAAAAACGACGGTACCTAAAAATATCCATTTTAAAGAAAAAAAATAACGGTTACCAGGTTAGAGTTACAGAGGAGGTCTAGTGCTAGAATTATTGCTCTCGCTCTGACGATCGCGGCGATACCTCACATGTGTGATTTGAACACCGTTTACACATGCGGGCACGACTTACGTATTCGTTTTCTTTGCTGCGTGAGCTCGCGGGGACGGTTTAACCACTTGCTTACTGGGCACATAAACCCCCTTCCTGCCCAGGCGAAATTTCAGCTTTCGGCACTGTCACGCTTTGAATGACAATTGCGAGGTCGTGCGACGTGGCTCCCAAACAAAATTGGTGTCCTTTTTTTCCCACAAATAGAGATTTCTTTTGGTGGTATTTGATCATCTCTGCAGTTTTTATTTTTTGCGCTATAAACAAAAAAAAGAGTGACAATTTTGAAAAAAACACAATATTTTTTGATTTTTGCTATAATAAATATCCCAATTTAAAAAAATAAAAAAAAATTCTCAGTTTAGGCCGATAAGTATTCTTCTACATATTTTTGGTTAAAAAAAATCCCAATAAGCGTATAGTGATTGGTTTGCGCAAAATTTATAGCGTCTACAAAATAGGGGATAGAATTCTGACATTTTTTTATTATTTTTTTTTTACTAGTAATGGCGGTTATCTGCGATTTTTATCGTGACTGCGATATTATGGCGGACACATCGGACACTTCTGACACATTTTTGGGACCATTCACATTTATACAGTGAACAGTGCTATAAATATGCACTGATTACTGTATAAATATGACTGGCAGGGAAGGAGTTAACACTAGGGGGCGAGGAAGGGGTTAAATGTGTGCCCTATGAGTGATTCTTACTGTGGGGGGAGGGGACTGACTGGGGGAGGTGACCGATCTGTGTCCCTATGTACAAGGGACACAGCATCTGTCTCCTCTCTCCCTGACAGGACATGGATCTGTGTGTTTACACACACAGATCCACATCCTTGTCTGTGTACCGGCCGATCGCGGTACCTGGCGGACATTGCGGTCGCCAGGCACGCGCATCGGCATCCCAGTGATGCGCCGGGCACGTGCGCGCCGCGGGCTGGGTTCGCGCGCCCCCCAGTGGCCGGAGGAGAGGAGGCCGTATAATGACGGCCTCCCGGCATTTTACAACCACTTTGCGGCCGTCATTTGTCGTACGGCTGGCGCGAAGTGGTTACATTTATTTTTATTTTTTTCTTATTTATTTTCTTTATTTTTATTTTTTTACATTGTGTTTTAAAAAAAAAAAAAGTGATCACTTTTATTGCTGTCACAAGGAATGTAAACATCCCTTGTGACAGTAATAGGTGGTGACAGGTACTCTTTATGGAGGGATCGGGGGTGTAAAGACCACAAATCCCTCCTTTGCACTTCACAATATTCAGATCGCCAAAAACGGCAATTCTGAATACTGTATTCTTTTTTAAAACGACACCGTTGGCAGCCGAGTAAACTGGAAGTGACGTTGTGACATTGCTTCCGTGTTTACATACAGGAGACTGGAACAAAGCAGAGGCGGAAGAGGCGGAACGTGGATCGGGTCTCCTGGTGGGACGGGAGGCCCGGTAAGAGCAGTGGAAGGCGGCGGGAGGGGGGATGTCCCCTCCCATGTCCCCTCCTGTTCCTCCGGGATAGCAACCGAGCGGTACCTGTTGTTATCCCTGAAAAGCCGACCACCCGCTCTAAAAAACGGTATCGGGATGATGCCTGCAGCTGTGGGCATCATCCCGGTAAAACCCCCTACAGCCGAAGCCGCATATATGCGTACGTTTGGCGCAAAGGCGATTGAGCATACCTCCCAACTTTTTGAGATGAGAATGAGGGACACCTACTAGCAAAAGCATGTAGGCATATGACACGCCCCCTCTGCCACGCCCCCTTAAAGGAGAATGAACCTAAAAAAAGATTAGTTAGACCCACAAGGTAGGGTGACCACGTGTCCCGGATTGCTCGGGACAGTCCCGCATTTTCCAGGTCTGTCCCAGGCACCTTCATTCCAGGACAATACAGTGTCCTGGAATGAAACTGACACAGCCACCCGCCAGGGCAATCTGATGCCCCCCAAAAAAGGCTGCCACATCACCGCTTTACTCACTGACAGTACTTGTCCTGGCTGGGAATGCCTGGAGGAGCACAATCCCCGCCCCCTGCTTGTGATTGGAGAAATCATAAATCCCACCTCTTGTGTCCAATCACTGTGCTGTGATTCGTTACAGCACAAGCTGATTTTTGGGAAGGGGGGATGTCCCTGAATGATAGTTTAAAAATGTGTTAAAATCCTTGGTTGCAAATCCTTTGCAGTCAATTACAGCCTGAAGTCTGGAACGCGATGACATCACCAGATGCTGAGTTTCATCCCTGGTGATGCTCTGCCAGGCCTCTACTATAACTGTCTTCAGTTCCTGCTTGTTCTTGGGGCATTTTCCCTGCAGTTTTGTCTTCAGCAAGTGAAATGCATGCTCAATCAGATTCAGATCAGGTGATTGACTTGGTCATTGCATAACATTCCACTTCTTTGCCTTAAAAAACTCTTTGGTTGCTTTTGCAATATGCTTCGGGTCATTGTCCATCTGCACTGTGAACCAGTTCCATTGGCAGCCATACATGCCCACGCCATGACACTACCACCACCATGCTTCACTGATGAGGTGGTATGCTTTGGATCATGAGCAGTTCCTTTCCTTCTCCATACTCTTCTCTTCCCATCACTCTGGTACAAGTTGATCTTGGTCTCATCTGTCCATAGGATGTTGTTCCAGAACTGTGAAGGCTTTTTTAGATGTTGTTTGGCAAACTCTAATCTGGCCTTCCTGTTTTTGAGGCTCACCAATGGTTTACATCTTCACTGGAGATGGATATTCACTCTGGTGAAGTCTTCTCTTGATTGTTGACTTTGACACACATACACCTTCCTCCCGGAGAGTGTTCTTCATCTGACACACATACACCTACCTCCTGGAGAGTGTTCTTCATCTGACACACATACACCTACCTCCTGGGGAGTGTTCTTCATCTGGCCAACTGTTGTGAAGGGTGTTTTCTTCACCAGGGAAAGAATTCTTCGGTCATCCACCACAGTTGTTTTCCGTGGTCTTCCGGGTCTTTTGGTGTTGCTGAGCTCACCGGTGCGTTCTTTCTTTTTAAGGATTTTAAGGATGTTCCAAACAGTTGATTTGGCAACACCTAATGTTTTTGCTATCTCTCTAATGGGTTTGTTTTGTTTTTTCAGCCTAATGATGGCTTGCTTCACTGATAGTGACAGCTCTTTGGCTCTCATATTGAGAGTTGACAGCAACAGATTCCAAATGCAAATAGCACACTTGAAATTAACTCTGGACCTTTTATCTGCTCCTTGGAATAATGAGGGAATAACACACACCTGGCCATGGAACAGCTGAGCAGCCAATTGTCCCATTACTTTTGGTCCCTTAAAAAGTGGGAGGCACATATACAAACTGTTGTAATTCCTACACCGTTCACCTGATTTGGATGTAAATACCCTCAAATTAAAGCTGAAAGTCTGCAGTTAAAGGACATCTTGTTAGTTTCATTTCAAAGCCTTTGTGGTGGTGTATAGAGCCAAAAAGATTAGAAGTGTGTCGATATCCCAATATTTATGGACCTGACTGTACAACTACAGTAAAACCTTGGATTGCGAGCATTATTTGTTCCGGAAACATGCTTGTAATCCAAAGCACGAGTTTCCCCATAAGAAATAATGGAAACTCAGATGATTCGTTCCACAACCATTTATTCATAGGTCCTTCAGTTTATAGTCCATATAAAAAGATTATAGCAATGTGATGGGTTGTGTAACCATAAAATGTCCATCCACAAATTGAAGCCTCCCCAAGGGGATTAGAAGCAAAATCCAGCAGGAGCCCCAGAGTATAAGGCTGGGTTCACACTTGTGTGTTGCGTTTTTGAGCTTGGAGTCTGTGCCAAGTTCGCAATCAGTCGTTCAGCGGTTCCTTTGCGTTTTTAGCTGCGGACTTGCCGACCTGGGAGAGGAGAGGGAAGTCTCGCCGGTGTTATCATGAGGGGGAACTCCACGCCAAATTTTAAATAAAAAACCGGCATAGGTTCACCTCCAGGAGCATACCAGGCCCTTAGATCTGGTATGGACTTTAACAGGAACCCCTACACTGAAAAAAAACGGCGTGGGGGTCCCCCCAAAATCCATAGCAGACCCTTATCCGAGCACGCAGCCCGGCCGGTCAGGAAAGGGGGTGGGGACAAGCGAGCGCCCCCCCTCCTGAACCGTACCAGGCCGCATGCCCTCAACATGGGGCCCCCCCACCCCAAAGCACCCTGCCCCCATGTTGATGAGGACAGGGCCTCTTCCCGACAACCCTGGTCGTTGGTTGTCGGGGTATGCGGGCAGGGGGCTTATCGGAATCCGGGAGCCCCCTTTAATAAGGGGGCCCCCAGATCCGGCCCCCCACCCTATGTGAATGAGTATGGGGTACATCTTACCCCTTCACCTGTCTCTCCAGTGCGCTAGCAGGACGGAAAAAAAAGTCCTGCTAGCCGCATCTTTGGAGCGGTAAAGGAGCAGTGTATACTGCTCCTTCACCACTCCTGCCCATTGAAATCAATGGGGCACCACGGCTATACCGCCGGCAAAGCGCCTGCAGAGGTGGCCGAATAGTGCTAGTGGCCAAATAGTGCAGCGAAATTAGCGGTAAAGCTCCACTAAAAATAGCGGCGCTTTACTGCCGACGCCGCTCCCGCCCCAGTGTGAAAGGGGCCTAAGTGTAGCAATATGGTTACATTTAATGAAGGTACAACATTTAGCAACTCACATGGTTGATGATTAAAACAGGCACATCTAAGTATACAGGCACCCGGGGTAAAGCTGTCCACATAGACCGTCCTCCGCACCGCCGGCTCCCACCGCTGTCAGTCTGCAATCGTGATCAGGAAGACTATCCTGCAGTAGAGTGATCTGAAAGCGAGGCTTGAAGCGCTTGTGGAGCGCACAGTGGAAGGGATGATGTCGATGGCGGTGCGGAGGATGGTCTATGTGGACAACTTTACCCCGGATGCCTGCATAATTAGATGTGCCTGTTTTAATCATCAACCATGTGAGTTGCTAAATGTTGTACCTTCATTAAATGTAACCATATTGCTACACTTAGAGCCGCCTCTCTTCTCTTTTATACTCTGCTGTGACATGACGCTACTTGTAGATCAAGATATCACTTGTATATCAAGTCAAAATGTATTCAAATCATTTGCTTGTCTTGCAAAACACTCTCAAACCAAGGTTTTACTGTATATAGATCAGACCAAAATGAGGGACAAATGAGGAGGAAAGAGGGACATTGTTCCAAATCAGGGACAGTTGGTAGCCAGGGTTGAGCGAACCCGAACTGTAAATTTACTGTATGTTCGGATTCGGTGTTCGGCAATGTAATGGCGCATTTTAAAAAGCTGCAGAGCAGCCAATCAACATTCGTTTAACTCGTGTGCCCTTAGAAGCCATCACAGCCATGCCTACTAATGGCATGGCTGTGATTGGCCAGTGCAGCATGTGACCCAGCCTCTATATAAGCTAGAGGCACATGGCACAGCACGTCACTCTGCTTTAGATAATGTAGGGAAAGGTTGCTGCTGCTGCTGCTTTGAGGGAGAGAATTAGATAGGAGTCCTGATTCAGAAATCACATTACTCAGCGATCTACCTTGATTTTGTTGTGTGGGTGCAGTGCACAATCTTTTTATCCTGCCCTGAGCCCAGTGCCAGAGAAAAGATAGCTTTTATCCATCTGTTAGTTAGGTTGGCGTCGGCGGGCATTTTATGCAAGCTCAGTGCACCAGCACTGCATATGTTACTGTGAGATACACACTTTAGATACTGTTCTCCTATTCTGCTATTAAAAAAATAAATAATTTAGGGCAAAAAAAAATAAAATGTTGGTGCATTTTCTGGATATCTGTACGCGTGAGATACATACTTTAGATACTGTTCTCCTATTCTGCTATTCAAAAAAATAATAATTTAGGGCAAAAAAAAAAATTTTGGTGCATTTTCTGCATATCTGTACTTGTGAGATACACACTTTAGATACTGTTCTCCTATTCTGCTATTCCAAAAAAAAAAAATTTAGGGCAAAAAAAAAATTTTGGCTGCGTTTTCTGCATATCTGTACCTGTGAGATACACACGTTAGATACTTTTGCTCAATTCTGCTATTCAAAAAACACCCATTTAGGGCAAGATCCTAAATTTGAGAAATATAAGGAGTACGTCAAATAAGGGACGTGGCCCCCATCGTGGTGCTGCTGGTGGAGCTCCTGTTGCAGGGAGAGGACGTGGTCGATCTGTGCCAGCTACGCGCACAAGTGAAACACCTTCCTCAGGTGCGAGTAGGCGACAGAGCCTGCAGCGGTATTTTGTCGCGCCTAATGAGGCTGTATGAATGTTGAGGCCAGGACAAGAATAGGCGATAGTAGATTGGGTTGCTGACAGTGCCTCCAGTTCCTTCACATTGTCTCCCACCCAGTCTACTGCTGAAAGATCAGAGTTGGCACCTGCAGCCGATGTCCATCAGTCTTTCACCTCACCCCCTTGCAAATCAGCCAAGCAGTCTGTCCAGAGCCAATGTGGACAAGCTCACATTCATTAAAATGAACCAGGCATGGATCCCACAGGACTTGTCCGTACCTTGTGCAGAATAGACATGTATACCGGCCTTACCCAGCCATTGTTGTATTTTTGATCTTTCTCACTCTTTTGGGGTGTACCCTAATAAAAAAAAAAAAAAAATGAAAACAAAAACCAGTGTTGGCTACCTCGTCCTCCTCCACCACCGCTTCCACCTACACTGCCACATCCACCGCCACCTCAACCTCCTACTCCGTATGGACCTCGTCCTCCTAGGTCAAGATTATTATTTTTTTTTTTTATGTATTTTATGTATTTTATGTTATTTTAAGTAATTTCCCTATCCACATTTGTTTGCAGAGCACTTGCCATGCTCTTAACAACATGTTGCTGCCATTTGAAGCCCTCTAGCCCCTTCAATTACTTTCTTAGAGCCATTTTAGTCCTCAAAAGTTTGGGTCCCCATTGACTTCAATAGGGTTCGGGTTCGGGGTCAAGTTCGGGTCCTGAACTCAAACTTTTTTGCGAAGTTCGGCCGAACCAGTCGAACCCGAACATCCAGGTGTCCGCTCAACTCTATTGGTAGCTATGGTTTATGGTTCTCCTCCATAGTGTGAGTGGATAGGGCTGAGTGAAGTGATTTTGCAGAATTTGATTACACAGCAAAACCACCAATAAAACCTTCACTAATGTTTAATTAAAAGTAGCCTCGCTTTTCGCCATGTGAACTGCTTTGGTGAAATTATTTTGAAATGGAAAAAAACTATTTGGCTTTTTTGTAACAAAGCCATGCGATCAGCATGCCAGTGCCAACATGGCATTTAGTGGCTTTCTGGGGATGCTTTCGCAAGGGGACAAGTCAATGTCCTTGATCACAGTACGTGGGTGGAATAATCTTGGATGCCATTCAACTAGAGAAAGGCTCCTCACTAGACCCCTCTCCCATCTTCTCTCCTGCCAATATTAAACCATCCTAAATTCTCTCCAGGCAGACAAAATAGCACACGTCAAACACTGATTACTAAAAAAAATATATATCTTGCAATTCCCTTTATACAAAGTTTGACTTGGCTGACAACATGTCAACTGGCGCCTCTTCCTCTTCAATGGGACCATTACAGATCCTTCAACTTTGACACTTTCTACGCTCCTTACCAAATGCCGAATTATTTGGTTTTAGGTATTTTCTTGTTTTGAAATGACACTGACTCTTTCTTTGCACCGGGGAGGGGGGGGGGGGTGGGGGGCAGTTTGCCAACTTTGCCCTGGGCCCCGGGAGACCTTGTCCCGGCACTGTGAGTGAGCATCAGGGCAAAGAAAGAGTCAGTGTCATTTCAAAACAAGAAAATACCTAAAACAATACAAATTAAATTAGGTTTAATTCTGTTTTAACTTTTTTACTTTCTGCTATAAAACATACCCAATAAAATGATTTCTAATATTACTAATATATATATATATATATATACAGTGAAACCTTGGATTGCGAGTAACGCGGTTAACGCGTGTTTCGCAATACGAGCACTTTTTTTTTCCTAAATCCTGACTCGGTTTGCGAGTGTTGTCTTGCAAAACAAGAAGGATTCAAGCCACAGCAGTGTGCAGTACCACATTTGGCCTTGGCTGGGATCTGCAAACAGACTCCTGCTGTGTCAAACCACAGGGGAGTAGGCAGGTGGGGGCATGTGCCTGAAACAGGCACATCGTGGTGCCCGTAGCTGCCGCCCCCGTCGCAGTATGTGTATTGCAGCAGGTCGACAAGTGGTAAATTACGAATGGAATTTGCAATATGCAGCATGAAGGGGTTAATGCATTGCCATGGTCACTGATGCATTAGTGACCAGAGGCAGTTAAATAACCCCTTTGTGCTGCATTAGTGGCACCAGTGTCAGTGTTTATATACCCCTTCATGCAGCAGAATACAGGGGTTAATTATTCCTGCATCTCACACCTCAGATCACCCCAATTCCTGCATCTGATCCCTCAGATCACCCCAATTCCTGCATCTGATCCCTCAGATCACCCCAATTCCTGCATCTCACACCTCAGATCACCCCAATTCCTGCATCTCACACCTCAGATCACCCCAATTCCTGCATCTCACCCCTCAGATCACCCCAATTCCTGCATCTGATCCCTCAGATCACCACAATTCCTGCATCTGATCCCTCAGATCACCACAATTCCTGCATCTGATCCCTCAGATCACCCCAATTCCTGCATCTCACACCTCAGATCACCCCAATTCCTGCATTTCACACCTCAGATCACCCCAATTCCTGCATCTTACACCTCAGATCACCCCAATTCCTGCATCTGATCCCTCAGATCACCACAATTCCTGCATTTCACCCCTCAGATCACCACAATTCCTGCATCTTACACCTCAGATCACCCCAATTCCTGCATTTCACACCTCAGATCACCCCAATTCCTGCATCTGATCCCTCAGATCACCCCAATTCCTGCATCTCACACCTCAGATCACCCCAATTCCTGCATTTCACACCTCAGATCACCCCAATTCCTGCACCTGATCCCTCAGATCACCCCAATTCCTGAACTTCACACCTCGGATCACCTCAATTCCTGCATTTCACACCTCGGATCACCCCAATTCCTGCATCTCACACCTCAGATTACCCCAATTCCTGCATTTCATACCACAGTTCACCACAATTCCTGCATTTCACACCTCAGATCATCCCAATTCCTGCCTTTTTATACCACAGTTCACCCCAATTCCTGCATTTCACCCCTCAGATCACCCCAATTCCTGCATCTCACCTCAGATCACCCCCATTCCTGCATTTCATACCACAGATCACCCCAATTCCTGCATTTCACACCTCAGATCACCCCAATTCCTGCATTTCACACCTCAGATCACCCCAATTCCTGCATTTCACCCCCCAGATCACCCCAATTTCTGGATTTCACACCTCAGATCACCACAATTCCTGCATTTCACCCCTCAGATCACCCCAATTCCTGCATCTCACCTCAGATCACCCCCATTCCTGCACCTTCACACCTCAGATCACCCCAATTCCTGGATTTCACACCTCAAATCACTCAAATTCCTGGATTTCACACCTCAGATCACCCCAATTCCTGCATTTCACACCTCAGATCACCCCAATTCCTGCACCTTCACACCTTAGATCACCCCAATTCCTGCACCTTTACACCTTATATCACCCCAATTCCTACATTTCACATCTCAGATCACCCCCATTCCTGCACCTTCACACCTCAGATCACCCCAATTCCTGCATCTTACACCTAAGATCACCCCAATTCCTACATTTCACATCTCAGATCACCCCAATTCCTGCATTTCATACCTCGGATCACCCCCATTCCTGCATTTCACACCTCAGGTCATCATCAATTCCTGTACATTTACACCACCAATCACCCCAATTCCTGCACCTTTAGACCTCATATCTGCTCCAATTTCTGCACCATCACACCTGAGATCACGCAAATTCCTGCACCTTTAGACCTCAGTTCGCCACTGATTCCTGCACCTCTACACCTCCGATCACCCCAATTCCTGCATCTTCACACCTCAGATCCTCCCAATTCCTGCATTTCATACCTCAGATCACCCCAATTCCTGCATTTAACACCTCAGATCACCCCAATTCCTGCAACTTCACACTTCAGATCACCCCCATTACTGCATTTTACACCTCAGATCACCCCAATTCCTGCATCTCACACCTCAGATCACCCCAATTCCTGCATCTCACACCTCAGATCACCCCAATTCCTTCATTTTACACCTCAGGTCATCATTAATTCCTGTACATTTACACCACCAATCAGCCCAATTCCTGCACCTTTAGACATCATATCTGCTCCAATTTCTGCACCATCACACCTGAGATCACCCAAATTCCTACATTTTACATCTCAGATCACCCCAATTCCTGCATCTTCACACCTCAGATCACCCCAATTCCTACATTTCATACCTCAGATCACCCCAATTCCTGCATTTAACACCTCAGATTACCCCAATTCCTGCACCTTCACACCTCAGATCACCCCAATTCCTGCATTTCATTACCCCAGATCACCCCAATTCCTGCATTTCATACCTCAGATCACCCCAATTCCTGCATCTCACACCTCAGATCACCCCAATTCCTGCATTTCACACCTCAGGTCATCATCAATTCCTGTACATTTACACCACCAATCACCCCAATTCCTGCACCTTTAAACCTCATATCTGCTCCAATTTCTGCACCATCACACCTGAGATCACCTTTAGATCTCAGATCACCCCAATTCCCATTCGCATCTTCACACCTCCGATTTACCCAAATTCCTGTACTTTTACACCCTGGATCAATCCCAATCCCTGCATCTTCACTTCCCAGATCAGCCCCAGTTTCTGCACCTTCACACCTCAAATCAGCTGCGATTACTTCACACCTTAGGTCACTGCACCCCCCTTGCAAATCTTTCTCACCTCTGTACCCCCATATTCATCTGTCTTATCACTCCTCCTCTTCCCACCACTATACCCCCATCATCTGTTCCATTTCTGTGTCCCCCTTGTCATCTGTCCCATCACTGTACCTCTTGCGCATCTGTCCCACCACTACTGTACCCCCCTGCATACCTGTCCCACCACTGTACCTCCTTTCTGGTCTGCGTCTGCCACCCTCTTCTGTACTTCCCTGCACATCTGTCCCAACACTGTATCCCCTTTCTCATCTTCCTCACGGCTTTACCACCCTTATGTGTCCCACCACTGTATCCCCCTTCTCATCTGCCCCACCACTGTACCCCCTTTCTTATCTGACCCAACACTGTACCCCCTTTCTCATCTTCCTCACAGCTTTACCTCCTTATCTGTCCCACCACTGTACCCTCTTTCTTATCTGACCAAACACTGTACCTCACTTCTCATCTGCCTAACCACTGCTGTACTCCCTTTCTCATTTTTCTCATGTACCCCCCTTATCTGCCCCACCACTGTGCCCCCCCTTCTCATGTGCTCCACCACTGTATCCCCCTTATCTGTCCCACTGCTGTGCCCCCCTTCTCATGTGCCCCATCACTGTAGCCCCATTATCTCCCCACCACTGTGCCAACCCTTCTCATGTGCCCCACCACTGTATCCCCCTTATCTGCCCCACCGCTGTGCCCCCCTTGTCATGTGCCCCATCACTGTACCCCCTTATCTGCCCCACCGCTGTGCCTCCCTCCCTCTTATCTGCCCCACCACTTTCCCCTCCTTCTCATGTGCCCCATCACTGTACCTCTTTTTTTTATCTGCCTTACTACTATACCCCTCTTATCATCTATCCCATGCAAGGATATGGCAGAGTTTTTCCATGTGTCCTCTCCACCAAGTGCCTTACTGACACTTCCCTGCGTGGCTCTGTAGCTCAAGAGGGAGTCGCGTGCCAACTAAAAAGGTTTGCAGCGTGGCCGGCAGTAGTCAGTCACAATGTGCTTATGGAAAGGTTTTAACAGCACACTGCAGACACTTCACCTGCGCCCCTGTTCCTCCAGGAAATTGTGCCGCCCAGGGCATCCGCCCATGCCTTGTACCAGCCCTACTTACTCACAAGTGGCTGCATATGATGGGCACAAGTGGCTGCATATGATGGGCACAAGTGGCTGCATTTGATGGGCACAAGTGGCTTCATATGATGGGCACAAGTGGCTGCATATGATGGGCACAGTGGCTGAAATTGATGGCACAGTGGCTACATTTGATGGGCACGAGTGGCTGCATTTCATGGGCACAAGTGGCTGCATATGATGGGCACAAGTGGCTGCATATGATGGGCACAAGTGGCTGCATATGATGGGCACAAGTGGCTGAAATTGATGGCACAGTGGCTACACTTGATGGGCACGAGTGGCTGCATTTCATGGGCACAAGTGGCTTCATATGATGGGCACAAGTGGCTGCATATGATGGGCACAGTGGCTGAAATTGATGGCACAGTGGCTACATTTGATGGGCACGAGTGGCTGCATTTCATGGGCACAAGTGGCTGCATATGATGGGCACAAGTGGCTGCATTTGATGGGCACAAGTGACTGCGATTTGTATGAACATTGCATTGTATAAATTTGAATTCCTCTTTAATTGAATCCCATCTAAGTTTTCATTCTAACTTGTATCAAATGACCTTCATATCTTTCCAATCCCCCATCAACCCCCGCACAGACCTGGATGTGTCTTCCCAAACAAATATTTGATGTGTTGTGGTCAATGCCCAGCCTTGCAACCATGCCAATCATACCAGCAATATAAGACCAGCCAAACAGCCATTCCTAGCACACAAGTATTGTCTGGTCTGTGTCACATAATGTCACTCTGGACTTTATGTGTTGGGCTGATCCTTTTCCAGATCTACTCGGTGCAAGCAGAACTGTGAGTATTTCTTATGTATATTATTTGTCAGTCAAGAAGGATATAACCGATACGCGATTTCTGTGACCACCAACCCTTAGCTGTTAAATTGGCGCAGCAGATAATATTAGACTAGCAGATTTCAGTGTTTATTCTCAGAAAGCCTTTTGAATATGGAATTTTCATTCCTGAGCATTATTTGCTAATCTATCGATCACTTTTATTTCTTTATATTTTTGTTTATTTTCAACTAAAGGTTTGGTATCATGGACCTTCTGGGTATCACATGTATTTTATAGTTTATGTGGCATTTTGTTTATAAGGGTTCATGCACACTAGAAGGCTAAAAACTGCTTTAGCAACACTGGACAAAAAAACGCTATTGTGTAATGTTTTAGTGTTTGTTTGTTTTTTGCTGGCGCTTAGCAGTGTTTAGTCTAGTGTTTAAATGGGTTGTAAACCCTTGAGGTTTTTCACCTTAATGCATTCTATGTATCAGGGGCGGCCCGTCCATTAGGGGCGCCTGGGCACCGCCCCCTCTCTCCAGCCACCCCCCTATATGGTAATGGATAGATTCATGCATAGCAAGAATCTATCCATGGCCGTGGCTACCACCCCCCTATTCAAGCGTCCGGCCCCTTTTCGGAAGCAGGGCGCCTGAATTCCAGCGGCGGGGTTTTTTTTTTTTTGAAGCACCTTATTAGAGCCATAGGCTCTAATAGGTTTCAATAAAGGTGGTCTGCGAGCGCAGAGCATTGCGCTCACAGTCCACCCATGTGTGTTAGAAAAGCAAATGATATTCGCTATTGTAACACTGAACCGCCTCTCAGTCAATCAGGTAGCACGGGTCTAATACCCGTTACCTGATTGGCTGAAGGTCCCACAGCTCACTGCCGTCACCTGCTGCCTAACCTGACACTAAGATGGGGTAGGTCCCGGGCAGACAACAGGTGGGTGGGGGTCACGGTGGTGGCATTTGATGGGCACATGTGGCTGCATATGATGGGCACGAGTGGCTGCATATGATGGGCACGAGTGGCTACATTTGACGGGCACAACTGGCTACATTTGACGGGCACAAGTGGCTGCATTTGACGGGCGCAAGTGGCTGCATTTGATGGGCGCAAGTGGCTGCATATGATGGGCGCAAGTGGCTGCATATGATGGGCACAAGTGGCTGCATATGATGGGCACAAGTGGCTGCATATGATGGGCACAAGTGGCTGCATTTGATGGGCACAAGTGGCTGCATTTGATGGGCACAGTGGCTGCATTTGATGGGCACAGTGGCTGCATTTGATGGGCACAGTGGCTGCATATGATGGGCACAGTGGCTGCATATGATGGGCACAGTGGCTGCATATGATGGGCACAGTGGCTGCAATTGATGGTACCACGTGGCTGCATATGATGGCACAAGTGGCTGCATAGGAGCGTCACAGGTGGCTGCATAGGAGCGTCACAGGTGGCTGCCTATGACGGGCACAAGTGGCTGCCTATGACGGGCACAAGTGGCTGCCTATGACGGGCACAAGTGGCTGCATATGATTGGCACAGTGGCTGCATATGATTGGCACAGTGGCTGCATTTGATGGGGGGTTTTTTTCAGTATTTTTCAGTTTGTTTGCGCCCCCAAAAAAAATTGAGCACCATCTGCCACTGCTATGCATTAAAAACCCTACTGTGATGCAGCAGCCCCCCAGAGCCCCCCTTTTACTTACCTGAACCCAGTCTTTCCAGCGACAGGGATGGGCACACTAGTAGCTCCAGCCGGTGTCTCGTATCCTGATTGGATAGATCGATAGCAGCACAGTCATTGGCTCCCTCTGCTGTCAATCAAATTCAATGATGCAGGAGCCGCGGGTGGGGCCGAGTCCTGCTGTGTGTGACAATGGACGCAGCAGCAGGATATTGGAGTGCCCCCGCACGAGTGCCCCGAGGGAGAGCGGCTCCTCATTGGGGCACTCGTAAAGAGGAGGAATGCTGCTGAGGGACCCTAGAAGAGGAAGATCGGGGCAACTCCAGCACCAAAATCCGCCATCACCCGCTCGCTGCCGTCACCCGATCTGGCCAGACGGAGGGGAACAGATTCTCTTCAATGTTTTTGCTGGTTTGGTAAGCAGGTGCAAACAGACACAAGTCTATTTACATCCACCACTCCATAGAAGAGAATAGAGAGTTTGATCGGGTCTGCCTGAAAAATGGACAGGCAGACCCGTGTGAAAGGGGCCTTAAGCACTTGCCACCCAGGACAGTTCTAACATTTCTCTCATGTATCTGTAGCGCACCAACCCCAGACTTTACCTGCTTTTCCTCTTCTTGGCTCCTCCGCATGAAAGACTGAGGCACACCGCACCACAAGCCCATACCCTCCTGGATGGGGAGGTTGAGCGGTGTTAGTTTCTCGGGCCTGCTTGCAGCCAGCGTGTAAAACCTCCAGTGCTGACCTCGCTTCTGTAGTAGTCAGAAACGAGCCTTTAGTTTTCCCCAGTAAGCAACTGTCCACACCAACTGAAAGGTCCAACTTCTTATTTATTTTCTCAGCACAATAAACAGTCTCTTTGAGAGCAGACTGGTTGGGACAAGACACAGGTCAGACAAGGTGGGAGGATGTCCAGGCACAAACTTGATTTGGGTTTTCTCCTGCTCTGATTAGCACGAACAGGCTTGGCGCACGGTCCCTGCCACAGACCATGAGGTTGGTCACTGCCACCGACCGGGTGGAAAAGTTGAAAGTCACTGCCACTGACCTTTTGTGCGTAGGGTCACTGCCACTGTGACATGCAGAACCTGCACTTCCTTCCGTTAGCAACTTGGCCCCTTTTTAGGACAAGGACATCCCTCCGGAGAGTTACCAGAGGCCCCATCTGTCACCACGACTCTGCGCTGGGTCTTCAGAAAGGGTCACCTCCCTGGCCTCCTCAAATCCTGGATACGGGTCTCCTCGCAAGGCAGATCCCTTGGAGCCTCGGTCCCTGGCGGATCCCAGCCGAAGGTTGCTGGGCTCCGGGCCTTCCTCAAAGTACCTCACCCCAGACTGAAGGTGTCTGGGATGGAACAGCAGCTCCGTCTCCGGGCCTTGGGCACCCGGAGACGACCCTCGCTCACCCCCAGGCCGAAGGTGCCTGGGCGTGGACCCCTAACGGAAGATGTCTGCCCCTTTTATACCCTCTCCCAGCAGGTACAGCAGGTTCCCCGCCCCGCTGTACTACTGCCGCGAGGGGACACAAAAGGCACAGCCCTCCAATGGTGGTTCAACCCTGGCCTATGGCGACAGCGCCACCTGTACGCCACAGGGAACTGGACACCAATGATATCCTCCACGAGCAAAAAATGGTCCATGAAACCTAACAATTATTGTATCTGAGCCTAGTTACCACTCAGATACTTCCCCTAAATATAGCCACCCGCTACATATGTAAAATTATTTTTTTTGCTAGAAAATTACTTACATTACTTACAAACAAATATATATATATATATATATATATATATATATATATATATATATATATATACACACACACACAGTATCTCAAAAAAGTTAGTACACCCCTCACATCTTTGTAAATATTTTATTCTATCTTTTCATGTGACAACACTGAAGAAATGACACTTTGCTACAATGTAAAGTAGTGAGTGTACAGCTTGTATAACAGTGTAAATTTGCTGTCCCCTCAAAAATAACTCAACACACAACCATTAATGTCTAAACCGCTGGCAACAAAAGTGAGTACACCCCTAAGTGATAATGTCCAAATTGCGCCCAAAGTGTCGATATTTTGTGTGGTCACCATTATTTTCCAGCACTGCCTAATGCCGCGTACACACGAACATAAATTTACGACGGAATGTTGGCTCAAACTTGTGTTGCATACACACGGTGACACAAATGCTGACGGAAATTCCAGCCATCAAGAACGCGGTGACGTACAAGACGTACGAGATTGTCAGGGACCTGCTGGAATGGGAAGAAGGCTCTTGCGTGCGCGCATGTGCACACGCGCTCCTGTGCAGAATAGGCAACAGAATCCATCCGTGCCTGTGTGCCGGCGCGCGTCGAGTGCACAGCGGGTGCATGCGCGTGCACGTTGGAGCTACTTGGCGCCATTATGCCTTTAAAAAGTTAGCAACTGTAATGATGCATTGCTGTCTGATCTGCAGTTCTGTACCAGTAATCTGCATACCTGTTTATCTGTTACCTGTACCGACCCAGCTCTGCTTGACCACCCGATATCTCCAATCCTGACCTTGGCTTGCCTTGACTTTGCTCAGTCTACTATTGCCTACCTGCTGCCAGACCTTGCCTGTACCCATAGGCGTGCGCAGGGGGGGTGCCGGATGTGCCTGGGCACACCCTAATCCCCTGACATACTTGTCTACACCTGGATGAGAGGGGCAGCGGGCGGCATATAGAACAACCCGATGCTCTGTATTTTCTACCCTACAGCCGTTAAATGCCTTCGGGAGGAAGAGGAGGATAAGCGAGCATTCAGAGGCTGCATGGAGAAAAATGCAGACCATCAGTTGCACTATATGCCGCCGCCCCTCTCATCCAGCCTGGTGTACTAGAACTGCTGGCTCCGCCTACCAGCTTCCCCTGACTCCTTCGTTCTAAGTACAGTAACTGCTGCAGGACCGCCCACACAGCTTCTCCGCGGCTCCGTCCATTGAATTTAGAGCAGCAGGCAGATGGGGGCATGACGTCCGGGGGACTGGAAGAGCCAGCTGATCCAGTAGGAAGAGCAGAGGAGGTCTCCACTGTGTGAGGAGACACGTGAAGCTTGGAGGGAGCCGGAGACACAGCAAGCATGGAGTCCACACTGAGAGCAAGTGAGCGCCACCAATCCCATCCTTCCCCCCCACCCAGCACTGCCACTCATTCTATCTCCCCCCCCCCACCCAGCACTGCCACTCATCCTATCTCCCCCCCACCCAGCACTGCTACTCTTTCTCCCGCCCCCCCACCCAGCACTGCCACTCATCCTATCTCCCCCCACCCAGCACTGCCACTCATCCTATCTCCCCCCCCATCCAGCACTGCCACTCATCCTATCTCCCCCCCCACCCAGCACTGCCACTCATCCTATCCCCCCCACCCAGCACTGCCACTCACCCTATCTCCCCCCCCACCCAGCACTGCCACTCATCCTATCTCCCCCCCACCCAGCACTGCCACTCATCCTATCTCCCCCCCCCACCCAGCACTGCCACTCATCCTATCTCCTCCCCCCCCACCCAGCACTGCCACTCATCCTATCTCCCCCCCCACCCAGCACTGCCACTCATCCTATCCCCCCCCCACCCAGCACTGCCACTCATCCTATCTCCCCCCCCCCCACCCAGCACTGCCACTCATCCTATCTCCCCCCCCCCTAGCACTGCCACTCATCCTATCTTCCCCCCCCCACCACTGCCACTCATCCTATCTCCCCCCCACCCAGCACTGCCACTCATCCTATCTCCCCCCCACCCAGCACTGCCACTCATCCTATCTCCTCTCCCCCCCACCCAGCACTGCCACTCATCCTATCTCCTCTCCCCCCCACCCAGCACTGCCACTCATCCTATCTCCCCCCCCCACCCAGCACTGCCACTCATCCTATCTCCACCCCCCCACCCAGCACTGCCACTCATCCTATCTCCCCCCCCACCCAGCACTGCCACTCATCCTATCCCCCCCCACTGCTGCCACTGATCACATGCCCCCCAGCACTGCCACTCATCCTATCTCCTCTCCCCCCACCCAGCACTGCCACTCACCCTATCTCCGCCCCCCCCACCCAGCACTGCCACTCATCCTATCCCCCCCCACCCAGCACTGCCACTCATCCATTCCCCCCCCCTTTCAGCACTGCCACTCATCCTATCCCCCCCCACTGCTGCCACTGATCACATGCCCCCCAGCACTGCCACTCATCCTATATCCCCCAACCCAGCACTGCCACTCATCCTATCTCTCCCCACCCAGCACTGCCACTAATCTCATCCCCCACCACTGCTGCCACTGATCCCAGCCCCCCCCCCCCCAGCATTGCCACTCATCCCATGCCCCCCAGCAATGCCACTCATCCTATCTCCCCCAACAAGCATTGTCACTGATCCCACCCCTCTACCACTGCTGCCACTGATTTAATGCCCCTCAACACTGCCACTCATCCTATCTCCCCCCCAGCATTGCTACTGATCCCCCCCTCCACTGCCATGAATCCCCCACCACCACTGATCCCATCAACCCCCAGCACTGCCAATGATCCCCCCCAACCTTGCCACTTATCCCATTCCCCCCAGTACTGCCACTGATCCCATTACCATCCCCCCACCACAACCACCATCAACACCACAGATCCCATCAACTTTCCAACACTGCCACTGATCCCATCCCCCCCAGCACTGCCACTGATCCTATCCCCCCCAGCACTGCCACTGATCCCATCAATCCCCTAGCACTACCACTGATCCCCACCCCCCCCCACCACTGCCACTCAACCCACCCCAGTACTGCCACTGATCCCATTACCCCCCACCACAACTGCCACTGATCCCATCAACCCCCTAGCACTGATCACCCTCCCCCTCGCCAGCACTGCCACTGATCACCCCCCCCCCCAGCACTGCCACTCAATCCATCCCCCCAGCACTGCCACTGATCCCATTCCCCTCCCCCCACCACCACTGCCAACTGATCCCATCTCCCCCCTCTCTCACCCCCACTTTCTCCCTCTGACCAGCTCAGCCATAAGATGTAAAATGTATTAGAATATTAAAAATAGTTTTAACACATTTCAAAATGTTGGTTTACATTTATTTAAAAGAGTGTGTGTCTGTGTGTGTATATATATATATATATATATATATATATATATATATATATATATATATATCCACACACGTGTGTGTGTTTGAGTTTTGGGGTGCACACCCTAATCCAATAGGCTGCGCACGCCTATGCCTGTACCTCTGACCACGCTTAGTCTCCTGTATCCAACCGTCTGATTACCTGCTCCGACCTGGTTTGTCTGACCCTGCTACTATCTGCTGCTCTGTGTTACACTTAACCCGGCTTGTCTCACCCTGCTCCAGCTTCCTGCTGTTCCTGTACCTGCCAGCTCCTGGGTCGCTGACCTGCAACCATCCTTACTGCTACCTACAGTTCCAGTCATCCCTGGAGGATCATCACCCTGCCACTGTGCCAGACTACTACAACTACCTCAGGCACTCCTACCTCACTGCGCTCTCAAGCTCACTGTCCTCACTCCAGTGACTCCTGAGCCAGGGCTGTAAGAGAGGTCTCCTCCTACAAGTCAGGCTCTACTACCAGTGGTCGTCTTGGAGTTGTACTTGCAGTCATTTTCATGTTGGAATACTGCCCTGCGGCCCAGTCTCCGAAGGGAGGGGATCATGCTCTGCTTCAGTATGTCACAGTACATGTTGGCATTCATGGTTCCCTCAATGATCTGTAGCTCCCCAGTGCCGGCAACACTCATGCAGCCCCAGATCATGACACTCCCACCACCATGCTTGACTGTAGGCAAGACACACTTTTCTTTGTACTCCTCACCTGGTTGCCACCACACACACTTGACACTATCTGAACCAAATACATTTATCTTCGTCTCATCAGACCACAGGATATGGTTCCAGTAATCCATGTCCTTAGTCTGCTTGTCTTCAGTAAACAGTTTGTGGGCTTTCTTGTGCATCATCTTTAGAAGAGGCTTCCTTCTGGGACAACAGCCATGCAGACCAATTTGATGCAGTGTGTGGCGTATGGTCTGAGTACTGACAAGCTGAGCCCCCACCCCTTCAACCTCTGCAGCAATGCTGGCAGCACTCATACATCTATTTCCCAAAGAAAACCTCTGCATATGACGCTGAGCACGTGCACTCAACTTCTTTGGTCGACCATAGAGAGGCCTGTTCTGAGTGGAACCTGTCCTGTTAAACTGCTGTATGGTTTTGGCCACCATGCTGCAGCTCAGTTTCAGGGTCTTGGTAAACTTCTTATAGCCTAGGCCATCTTTATGTAGATCAACAATTCTTTTTTTTCAGATCCTCAGAGAGTTATTTGCCATGAGGTGCCATGTTGAATTTCTAGTGACCAGGGGGGGCGTGTCCGGACGTGAGCGGCGAAAGACGTGGTTCTGAGGAGCTCCGCCATCAGCAATCCCTATCTAATGCCATCCGTGGCATTTGGCCACGGCCCAAACCCCCAAAACAGCTGTCCAGGCTCCGGGGTGTCCCCTGCATCTGCCTAACGTCAAATTGGTCTTCCTGACCGCCGGACAGCTCCGCTATACGGCCCGCGACCGCATCAGCTTGCCAGGGCCCCGCCGCCATCTTGCGGCCTACACTATCCCCACACCCTCGGCGCTTGAGTTTCGCGGTCCGCCCGGCGGGCGGCGACGGCAATCCCCCACATCAGTGGAGGACCTTCCCCACGCGGACCGGTGCGGGGTCGCAGAGTCGCCGGAGAGCCGCCGTGGGCCCGTGACTGCATCGGCCTGCCAGAGCCCCACCGCCATCTTGCGGCCTGCGCGATCTCCGCATCCTCGGCGCTCGAGTGCTGCGATCCACCCGGCGGACGTCGACGGCATTCCGCCACTCCAGAGGAGGACCTTCCCCGTGCCGACCGGCGCTGAGTCGCCGGGGAGCCACCGTTGGCCTGCGACCGCATCAGCCTACAAGAGCCCCGCCGCCATCTTGCGGCCTACACGATCCCCGCATCCTCGGCGCTCGAGTGCTGCTGTCCACCCGGCGGGCGGCGACGGCAATCCGCCACACCAGAGGAGGACCTTCCCCACGCAGACCGGCGCTGAATAACTGGAGAGCCACCGGGGACAACTTGTGAGGCACATCGCAGCTGAAACACAGGTGAGAGGTGGCCATCTTGCTACACCCCCGGAGCCCACAGTAGCCTCCCCACCCCTTGATAGCCTGCGGGACTACAGCATCATCTGGCCCACACAGGGGGTGTTCTCAGCCAGGGATTTGGGATCTCCTCGGTCCAGTGTTTGCCCTGGGGATCGCCGGGACCCTGTCCCCACAGTCTATTGTGGCGGCCATCTTGCTGCACCCAACAGCAGTGTAGCCAGGACTCCACAGGCTCCTATAAGACACTCTGCAGAAATCCTAGTACTACCCAGCAAATCAACCTATCAACAATAGTCCCCATCATAGGTCCCCAATATTTTCTGCCTCAAGAGACACTGCTGTACTTATCACTCCAAAGAGCGGCCATCTTGCTACACCCACACCCCATTAACCAGCTCTCCCTGGCTCCTAATTGCTTAACCCTTAATCTGATGGCCCCGCAGCCCCCTCATCAAGTAGTACATACCAACATTGCAGGCATGTAATGAATCATTTACCGGGGACATACGGGACAGGATGAGCTAAAAGTCACAATCAAATCTTAGAGGGGACGCATGCGCGGCGCGATGCAGATCACCATCTTTAATTAAGCATTCCATCAGATCAGCGAGGATTTAACCCACACTGCATTGTTTAACCTCCACAAACTACCATATATTTTTTATAAATCCACCTTGCAGTTCATACTAGTGCATGCCGTCGGGCAAGAAGGTGTTCAATCGCCGTGCGCAACAGCACTCTTTGGTCACATACTCATTACGCAACAAGGAACATAGAAAGATGGCCCATATGGGCGCTGGTTCTCCTTCGGTACAGTCTCCTACAGCTTCCAATATTCCTCAGCAGAAATCTGCTTCCACACATAACAATAGTGATCTCTCCTCCCAGATCACAAAATCAGATCTGGACTTCAGCTTAACCAAAATCTACGAAAAACTTGTAGACAAGATACAGTGTGAACTCCAAAAAACAACAAATACACTCACACAAGAAATAGCAACCTTGGGAGGTCGCACCGATATTCTAGAAACCAAACACGACGAGCTCTCACTTGCACACAACGATCTTAGAAAGGACTTTGAACTTTTAGCTGAAAACTACACGTACCTACAATCGCAAGTAGAAGATTTGGACAACCGCAACAGAAGGAACAACCTAAGGATTCGTGGTATCCCAGAATCAGTCACTGAACTGATGCCTGCAGTGTCTAAATTGTTCCACAGTCTCCTCCCTGACACACCCTCATCCTCATTTGCGTGTGATAGAATTCATAGGGCCCTGCGCCCTAAACCTCCCCCAGACAAACCTCCTCGTGACATCATTCTATGCATGAAAGATTTCATCATTAAGGAAAACATATTAAGAGCATCCAGAAATATGCATAACATCGAATTGGAGGGCACCAAAATCCAAATTTTTCCAGATATCTCACAGGCTACCCTGGAAAGAAGACGCAAAATGAAGGAGATCACTTCGGTATTACAATCAGCTCATATTAGATACCGGTGGGGTTTTCCATTTAAGTTAACAGTGCCACACAACGGGACAACCTATACAATATTCAACACCTCAGAAGGCAAGGATCTCCTTGTGAAGTTAGGTCTTTTAGATCCGGGAACAAATACAGGACCTCCAGCAACTCCCCACACCTCACCTATCTGGGCCACCCCAGCCACACGCCGTGATCAAAGGAGATGGCGACCATCATTCAGAAATTTAGACGCTTGAAGATAAAGATGGATCCCATTTGTGGCCCAAAACTTACCCCCCTTCTTTTATAAAAACCTTGCTCTCCCCCCCCCCCCTTTTTTTTTTTTCTTTCTTCTTTTCTTCTTTTTTTTTCTTTTTCCTCTTTTTCTTTTCTTTTCTCTTCTTTTTCTTCTTTTTTCTTTCTTTTCCTTTTTTTTTTTTTTTCCCTTTTGCAAGGTTCAAAATACCACTTTTACAGTTCGAATTGTTTGAGGTTGTTTTTTCTGATTATAGTAAACAACTGTACCACACGTTTATATGGTACCCGGGTCGGCATTACCACAGTTTCTTCTATACGACATTATATATCTAACATTTCTTCTTGCTCCTTTTTTATACTGTTTCGTATGCTAATTTTTTATAAGTAACAGCATGCACTTATATAAAAAATGTTCTTTTTATAGCATCCTCGCTAAGGCTGATGTGCTCCGCCTGCGTTAGTTTGTCCCCCTGCTCACAAAAGACTCCAAAAGCATGGTCCAACTGGTGGATATTTTTCTGCTACTGATCCTGCTATCCTCCGTTCTAGTGGTGGAGGGTCTATTTGTGAGTAATGGACAGTATTGTCCAAATCAATACTTTTTTCGGTCAGGAAGTGCTTCTCACCCTGTCCCCCTAATCATAAAAGTTAATTCACATAGTCATACTAAAACACTCTATATTTACAAAATGTCGAAAAGGTCAAACAAACTCTCTTTACCTCAATTAAAACATTATTATGGAATGTCATTGTACAATACAGTACCGTTATTTTCTATAAGTTTACTAGCTCTAATGTGCCACTGTTCAAGAGCCCTGTTATTCATGGTTCTGTGGTATAGGTACAAAATGTTATTCAAAAAACAAAGGTCAACGAGGAAATATTTGAGCTGGATACGAATGTATAACCTGATATATTACATATATACACAGTTACAAATGGCAATACGATGTTGGCTAGTTCCGCCTATATCTCAAGTAGCTTCACTTTCGATCTTAATGGCGATAATCAAATTATCAACTCCACTCCGATTTGGCTATATACTCAAACCTAGGCTTGACGACCCACTGCCATTTCTTCATAACCACCATCGCCCCTTAATACCAATACAATGGGTCTCAGAGTGATTTCTCATAACGCCCAGGGTATTAATTCGCCTCACAAGAGAAAGAAGGCCTTTCGCCATTATAAAAGATTAGGAGCTGATATAATCTTAATGCAGGAAACGCACTTTGCCACAGATAAACACCCTAAATTTTTTGACAAAAGTTACAGCCAATATTATTGCACTACTTATAACACAAAATCTAGAGGTGCTGCTATATTCATTAGAAACACAGTGTTATTTGAGGTTCAAAATATATTTAAAGATCCAGACAGTCGTTACTTGATCTTGAAAGGTTCAATCAAAGGACGTTCTATCACCATTGCCTCAATTTATGCTCCCAACGAAGCCCAGTCAAACTTTTTCACCAAATTTTTTGATACTCTAGACAATTATCACTCCACACATTTAATAGTGGGCGGGGATTTCAATTTAGCTGCTCACTCAGCTCTAGATAGAAGCAATGTTGTCCCATCCTCAAAAGCTTTCCCCAAATCCTTGAATAGATCACTATATAACCATCAATTAATAGACACTTGGAGAGCCCATAACATAGGATCCAAATCTTACACATTCTACTCCCATCCGCACAACTGCTTCGCTCGTCTTGACTACATCTTTTGCACCCCAATCCTACTTGCCAATTCCTCTAGAGCAGATATCCATTCGTGTCCTTGGTCTGATCACCACATAGTCTCCTTTGATACTTCACATATAGGTCTAGCCAACACAGCACACTCATGGCGAATAAACGATTCCTTGCTCACAGATCCCTCAAGCAACCAACAAATTCTATCTTACCTTGAACAATATTTTGCACAAAATGTAGCACCAGACATGTCCCCTACAACTATATGGATGGCACATAAAGCAGTAATGAGAGGTCATCTGATAAATATCGCCTCAATCAACAACAAATCCAAACTTGCAGACATTAGATCCCTAACAAAAGATCTAGATCACTTGTATCATAGAAACAATCAGAACCCATCTAGTGACCTACTTAAACAGATACAAGAGAAACGCACTACCTTAGACACATTATTAACATCAGATACTGAAAAAGCTCTCAGATGGTCTAAAGCTAGATTCTTACTCAACAGTAATTCTTATTCCACCATGTTTGCTAAAAAACTAAATCAATCTATGAAACCCCCACACACCTATAAATTAAGGAACCCTTCTGGTAATTTGGTATCCCATCCCAAAGAAGTCATGAAATTATTCTCGGACTTCTATAAAAATCTCCTGACCTCACCAAAAACACCTCCGAAACAGTCCTCCTTAGACTGGCTTAATAACATTACGTTACCCACTCTTACTAGAGATCAAATTGAATCTCTTAATGCCCCTTGCTCGGAGATGGAAGTTAACAAAATCATTGGAACACTAAAAATATCCACAGCCCCAGGCCCTGACGGCTATTCCACATCTTACTATAAAAAAATTTCCTCTACCATTACACCACACCTTACTAAACTGTATAATAATATCTTACAGGGTGGCCAATTCCCACCTGAGATGATTTTGGCTAATATGTCCCTACTTCCCAAACCAAATAAAGATCACTCCACCCCTCAAAACTACCGCCCAATATCAGTTATTAACAATGACCTAAAAATATTCGGCCGTGTATTAGCAGACAGATTATCAGCCGTTATCTCCCCATTAGTTGATCCTGATCAAACAGGCTTCATTCCCAACAGACAAATAACAGACAACATACGACTTACCACAAATATCATTCAAGACTCCAACATTCATTCCAGATCCACGCTGCTTCTTGGTCTTGATATACACAAAGCTTTCGACAGCGTTTGCTGGTCATATCTTGACACCCTTCTCCCAAAATATGGTATCAACAATGAATTTCTACATGGCTTTAAGGCTCTCTATCACAACCCACAGACACGTATTAAACTCCCAGGTAACAATTCTGACTTTTTTCCCCTGACTAAAGGTGCCAGACAAGGTTGTCCACTCTCCCCCCTACTCTTTGCCCTCGCAATAGAACCCCTCGCCTGTGCAATCAGAAACAATACAAATATTAAAGGATATCTTAAGGGATCCAAGGAATACAAACTGAGTCTTTATGCGGATGACGTCCTTCTATTCATAACTGACCCTCTTATTTCCCTACCTAATCTAACTAAAACCCTGGACGTCTTTCATGATTTGACAGGTCTGGGAGTAAACCTATCTAAGTGCTCGGCTTTACCAATCAACATTCCCCCAGCCTTAATATCCTCACTTAAAGACAAATTCTCATTCAATTGGCACGTAGATTCGTTTAGATACCTAGGTATTCAGATTACATCTTCATATAAAACGTTATATCAAGCAAACTACCCTCCTTTATTTAACAATATTAAAAACCTACTTAAACTATGGTCATCATACCAGATTTCTTTCTCGGGCAGGATAGTAGCCACAAAAATGATGATATTACCCAAACTTCTATTCTTTTTCAGAACCCTTCCACTTATTCTACCTAAAAAAACACTAGAATCTTTACAGAGAGAAATCAATAAATTTATATGGCAAAACAAGAAACCCAGATTTAGTTATTCCCTTATGTTTAGACCCCATTTAAAAGGAGGCCTCGGCATTCCAAACCTTTGGCTATATTACTTGTCGGCCAGATTCACCCAATTAGCCCAATGGTATGCCCCTTCATCCCAAATCCCTTGGCTCCTGTTTGAAGAAGAATCTATCCTACCCTACAATTTACAAGGACTTCTCTGGTCCAATGTCATCCCACCACAAAAAATAAGGCCCTTAAACCTCATCGTCACTCACACTCTTCAACTATGGAACAGACAAATCTCTAATTTTAAGTTATCCTCAGATGTTCCCCCCCTAGCTTCCTTTATGGGTGACCCACGTTTTTCCCCCCCTGATAGAGCTCAGGATGAAAATTTGCTAACATATTGGAAGTCACATAATCTAATACATTTAAAATCGCTCTCCCAAGACAATGCATTTCTTACTTTCACCAGACTACAAACAAAATACAATATCTCTCCTACCGAACTAGAGATCTATGCGAAAATAAAAAAATTCTATGAGAAATATTACTCACTTACACTCCACCCCCCTTATACACAATTTGAGCAAATTTGTATCTCCTCCCCTCGTGACTGGGGTTTAATCTCCAGAATATATAAAAATTTAAATGAGACAAACATGCCTGATAAATCACATCCCATGCTACAATGGGAATCAGATTTAAATACCTCATTTACTCTTGATCAATGGGATACGATTTTTACAAATCTCCACAAATGTACCAGAACAACCTCGATTAGAGAATCGGCCATCAAACTACTTTATAGATGGTATCTTACTCCCGCTAAACTCAATTCATTTTATCCCTCAGTGTCCCCACTCTGCTTTAGGGGTTGCCCCACCCAGGGAACACTTTTACATATATTTTGGGATTGCCCCCACATTAAAGACACTTGGCATAAGGCAAATATTATAATAGATAAAATATCCTGTAGAAAGATCTCTCTTACACCCCAAATAGGCCTTTTATTCACCCCTATACAGGACATTCCAATGACTAGTACAAGGTTAATACATACACTCCTTAGTTCCATCCACTGGGCCATAGCATTTAATTGGCGCTCCACTACGGTACCTTGGCCACAAATTCTTAACCGCATGTCAAACATTAAGCTTTCAGAAAGAATTCATCACACATTATATGATTCTATGCCCCTTTACCAAAAAAAATGGACTCTCTGGGATACCACCTCTCTGGTCTAGTACCTTCCCGTTTTTTTTTTTTTTTTTTATCTCCCACTCTTAAAATATATACAATTGTCATTTAGCCCTCTCTCCAATACAATGCTCTTGATTGACTGTATTTGAACAATATACATTCCTATACCAGTCTTAAGAAATAAGAAAAATAAATAAATTAAGAAAAAAAAAAAAAGGAAAAAAAAAAAAAAAAAAGAAGAACCTTTTCTCCTTCCTCTGTACAATGCTCAATATGTACAATGTTTATATATATACCTGTACCATCATTGTGATTTGTGTTTATACCTTGACCTTTTCTATAATAAAAATCGTTTGTAAACAAAAAGAATTTCTAGTGACCAGAATGAGAAAGTGAGAGCGATAACACCAAATTTAACACACCTGCTCCCCATTCACACCTGAGACCTTGTAACACTAACGAGTCACATGACACCGGGAATAGAAAATGGCTAATTGGGCCCAATTTGGACATTTTCACTTAGGGGTGTACTCACTTTTGTTGCCAGTGGTTTAGACATTAATGGCTGTGTGTTGAGTTATTTTGAGGGGACAGCAAATTGACACTGTTATACAAGCTGTACACTCACTACTTTACATTGTAGCAAAGTGTAATTTCTTCAGTCTTGTCACACTATATATATATATGTATATGTATGTGTATATATATGTATATGTATATATATCTCAAAAAATTTGAAATAATAAAACTCTGAAACAAAGCTGTATATCTCTCCCTCAGCGCTCACAGGAAATTGTTAGCAAACAAAAAAAGCAGCTACTATAATAGGGTATAAATATATAGATATGTCAAAGTAAATTCACTCAAACATTAGCATCGCTATAAATAAAGTATCCATAAAACCATATTTAGTGGTTAAAGTCCATAAAAAACTGTATTGATCAGCTTAATAAAAGTCCTTTATAAAAAGCAGGTAAATGTGATGTGAATCGTCAGACTGGGAAAAAAATGACACTCCAGATTGATTAAATTCCTTTCACCTCCACCTCCATGCTGCTTAGCAACGCACTGACGCGTTTCTGTTAATTACTTTCGTCGGAGGGCTCCGTCGAAAGTAATTAACAGAAACGCGTCAGAGCGTTGCTTCGCAGCATCCCCTTTGTCGGCTTCTCCTGCCTCTCCTACCCGGGACCACCGCTGGAGCGGTGATGAGGTTAGACGGAAGCGCCCGACCATAATTATATGAGATGAGATATGCCGTATATTTATCTACGAAATGTGAGTGTTTTATCGTGAGTTTACCAAAATAAAATAGTGTTGTACGATATCACACTATGTGGATCTTTTTTTCTATCTAATGCCGCGTACACACGACCGTTTTTCACGTCGTTAAAAATGCCATTTTTTAAATTGGTCATTAAAAACGATCGTGTGTAGGCTCCAGAGCATTTTTAACGACGTGAAAAACGGCCTTAAAAAAATGAGAACCTGCTCTATTTTTTCACGTCGTTTTTTTTAACGTCGTAAAAAACGGTAGTGTGTATGCTTTTATGAGGGGGAAAAAAAAACGCGCATGCTCAGAATCAAGTATGAGACGGGAGCGCTCGTTCTGGTAAAACTAGCGTTCGTAATGGAGATGGCACATTCGTCACGCTGTAACGGACTGAAAAGCACGAGGCTGAAAAGCGCGAATCGTCGCTCAACAAACTTTACTAACATGAAGGGTGGCGCCATCCGAACGGAACTTTCCCTTTATAGTGCCGTCGTACGTGTTGTACGTCACTGCGCTTTGCTCGAGCATTTTTTTTAATGAACGTGTGTACGCAAGGCAGGCTTGAGAGGAAACAAGAAAAATCATGTCGAGAAAAACGTTGTTTTTTAAAATGACATTAAAAACGGTCATGTGTACGCGGCATAACGCTCGTGATGAGCTTAATATAGATGGAATCATCCAGTAACTTGTGATTGACTGCTGAGCTGATAGGTGCCTATAACCAGCCTTTATCTGGTAAGTGGATTTTCAAGAGGGTTTGAACCAGTGGCGGCTGGTGCTCAAAATTTTTGGGGGGGCGCAAACAAACTGAAAAAAAAATAATCAATTGCCGCCACTGTGCCCATTAAACACAGCCACTGTGCCCAAACGCCACCAGTTTGCCCCCTCAAATACAGCCAGTTTGTTTCCATATACAGCCAGTTTGTCCCCATATATATATATAGCCAGTGTGCCCATATATATACAGCCAGTGTGCCCCCATATACAGCCAGTGTGCCCCCATATACAGCCAGTGTGCCCCCATATACAGCCAGTGTGCCCCCATATACAGCCAGTGTGCCCCCCATATACAGCCAGTGTGCCCCCCATATACAGCCAGTGTGCTCCCATATATAGCCAGTGTGCTCCCATATATACAGCCAGTGTTCCCCCATATACAGCCAGTGTGCCCCCATATACAGCCAGTGTGCCCCCATATACAGCCAGTGTGCCCCCGTATACAGCCAGTGTGCCCCCATTTACAACCAGTTTGTCCCCATATATATATATAGCCAGTTCCCCCAAATGCAGCCAGTTCCCCTTCCCCCCAGCCCTGCACTTACCTTCCTCGGTCCGCGCCGTCCTCGATGTGTTCTTCCGCCCTCGCTGTCGCTTCAGCCAATCAGGTTACCGGTAACCAGATCCGGTGAACCTGATTGGCTGAAACCCCCACAGTCTTCTCCAAGGAACGCACCCCCGTGCGTACCTTGGAGTTTTTGGAAGCCGATTACAGCGTGAGAGCTGTATTCGGAAAGCCTATCAGAGCCGCTGGCTCTGATAGACACTTCCAAGTCACACCCACCGCCGGCCACCGCTCTAATTCATATGGCCGGCGCTCACCAGGAGGCCGGCCATCTGAATAGTGGGCAGCGCGGCAGCGGCGACAATACACAGATTCATGCAATGCATGAATCTGTGTATTGTCTTTCAGTGGCGGTGCGGGAGCGAGAGGGGGCGGCGCTCCGGCGCCCTCTATGGACGCACCGCCACTGGTTTGAACACAAGAGGTGGAGGTGAAAGGAATTAAATCAATCTGGAGTGTCATTTTTTTTTTCCCAGTCTGACGATTCACATCACATTTATTTGCTTTTTATAAAGGACTTTTATTAAGCTGATCAATACAGTTTTTTATGGACTTTAACCACTAAATATGGTTTTATGGATACTTTATTTATAGCGCTGCTAATGTTTGAGTGAATTTACTTTGACATATTTACTTTGACATATATATATATATATATATATATATATATAAAGCAGAGGCCCTAGAGAATAAAATGATGGGTGTTGCAATTTTCAATGCCACACAATATTTGCACAGAGGTTTTTCAAAAGCAAATCTTTTTTTTCGGAAAACTACACTTTAAAGAAATTTAGTGCACACAAACATAATATAATACCTGATTTTTGGTTAAATATAAGAGATGATGTCAAGCAAAGTAAATATAACAATCTTTAAAATTGTACACACCCGTGAAATGGAAACAAACTACGGTACATTGAATTATCCATAGGCAATGCTTTAAAATCCTTCACAGGTTTCCAGGTTAGAGTTACAAAGGAGGTTTGGCACTAGAATGATTTCTCTTGCTTTGATGTTCGCAGTGATGCCTCCCATGTATGCTGTGAACGTTTCCATATGTGTGTGGGACGTACGTGCATGTTCACATTTGCGCATGAGCATAAGGGGAAAAGAGGCACATTACATTTTTTTTAAACATTTTATTATTTACTTTATTTAAATGTACTTGTTCTTAGCACTATACCTTTTTTTTAATCAACTTTATTGCTATCACAAGGGATGAACGACATCCTTTGTGATAGAATGGACCATGACAGGTCCTCTTTATGGAAAGATCTGGGGTCTGTTTGACACCATATCTCTCCTCTGGCCTCCAAATCATCTTATCAAACCAGAATCGGTTTGATCAGATGCTATCACAAGCTGGTAACGGCTTGTTAAAGTGGATGTAAACCATCACATACACCCAGTGAAGTGAACAGTCTCAGATGATACACAGAGAGGAAACAAATCTCCCTACATAAGTTTTACTTGTATATCTGCTGTCTTCATCTTTATATACTCTTTAGAAAATGCACATCGTGTTACAGATTTTCTTTTCCTGTTCAGCGCTGGGAGTGGATTATTGGCATACAGCCAAGACAGCTGATTGGAGGAAAGGCACACACCCCCTCTCCCCATTGGCAAAGGAAAGAAGGAATGTGCAGAGCTGTGCTGTGAGAAGGCAAGCTCTCTGCTAATCTATTTATAGCAACCTCCCATGACACAAACTACAGGCTGCTTTTATCTCCCGTCTCGGAGAACTTGTCAGAAGTTATCAGACTTATAACAGAGCTACAAAACAGAAGAAACACATGGGACTTAGCTAATAGAGAGAGATAAGAAAACACTGCAGATTACAGTGGCGGCCGGTCCATCAGGGACACCCGGGCGCCACCCCCTCTCTCCTTGCCATCCCCTATATGCAGTGGATAGCTTCATGTGTAGCATGAATCTATCCATGGCCGCCCCCTATTATTGTGTCCGGCCCCTTTCAAGGCACCGGGTGCATTAATTACAGTGGCCAGGTTTTTTTTAAGCACCTGATTAGATTCAGAGGCTCTAATAGGCTTCAAAATAGGGTGGCTGGGTCGCAGAGGATGCATCCAGAGCCCACCCAGGTGTGTTGCAACAGCGAATAAATATTTGCTGTTGTAACACTGATCCTCCTCCCGGCCAATCAGGAAGATGGTATGAAAGCCGTTTCCCGATTGGCCAAAACGTCAGGCGATCCTATTGGATATGAAAAAGGAAGAACGGGCGAACAGCCCGGACAGGATTCGTCAGAGAGGAACAAAACTGGTTGTAGCAAAAATATTAATTACTTTATTAAAAATAATTCCACCAAATATAAAAGTAAAAAAGTAAAAGATCCTATTGGATGCCTACAGAGAGGAGATGAACTGCTTCAGGAGAGGACACCGGAGAAGCTTTCCCCGAGCCTGCCACGCTGGAAGTTGGCGCTGGAAGTTGGCCGCATCAGCTCCGAATGCTGCTCTCACCACCCGCATCCAGGGTAAAGACAGCGGGGTTGGGGGGGTGTTAGTGCCGTGCTGTGCAGCGCGCAGAGGGGGTAGGTGCCAGTTGTGCTAGTGCCACCCGCCACAAAAAAAAAATCACCAGCCGCCACTGCAGATATATGTGCCCAGCTCAAATTTCATGAATCAGGTTTACATCCACTTTAAGATAAAAATGAAACTGAAAGTGACAAGATCCTCGTCGCTTCCAGTTTCTAATGTCACAGAGGGGGGGGGGAACAACATCAATTAGTCTCTCTCTGTGCAGTGCACTAGATGCCACTGGTTGGAGCAGTTCTGGGCTCCCTGATGGGACAGGAGAGCCAAGGAAAAGCTGTGGCGGGAGGGGGGGGGGTAATCCCTTTTGCTGCCTGTAGAAGTGATTGAGTGACTCTATAGCCGCTCTAATCACTTCTACACTGAAGGAAATAACTGACTGAAAATCTTGATACCAGGATAATGCCTGGCAGCAGCAGGTATAACCACTTCAATCCAAGCACATCTCACCCACTTTCTGCTGCAGCATGCCATTCACCCTGCTAAACATCTACCTGGGTTGACATTTCTGGCAATCTTGCTCACCTCCAGCCACAGAGCAAATGGATCAGCTACAATCTTAGGCCCCTTTCACACTGGGGCGTTTTTCATGCGGTTTAGCGCTAATAATAGCGCTGTTATACCGCATGAAAAAATCCTGCCCTGCGCCTTCAATGTGAAAGCCCGAAGGCTTTCACACTGAAGCGGTGCGCTAGCAGGACCGCTCCAAAAGTCCTGCTAGCTGCTTCTTTACAGCGGTAAAGGAGCGGTGTGTTCACCGCTCCTTTACCGCGGTCTCCCATTGAAATCAATGGGACAGCGCGGTAATACCGCCCGCAAACCGCGGCAATAGCCGCGGTTTGCGGGCGGTATTAACCCTTTTTCGGCCGCTAGCGGGGGTTAAATTAACCCCCCTAGCGACCGCATACCGCGGTAAGAACGACAGTATAGCAGCGCTGAAAATCGCGCTGCTATACCGCCACCGCACCTGCCCGCCCCAGTGTGAAAGGGGTCTCAGACACATTTCCTGTACAGTATAACTGCTCAGACCAGGCCTTCAATCTGCTTGAGGAACATCTCCGCATTCTTCAGGTTCAGAATTGCTAATAGTTGTGATTTCTGCTAGTCCTATTTCTGCATATGTTACTATTATTTTCAACCCACACAAATAGACATGACTAGGGTATAAAAGATGATTTTGTCCCTCTGACTGCTAGACCCAAAACACCCCCTTTTACCTTACTAGGGATGAGCCGAACACCCCCTCGTTCGGTTCGAACCCTATTAAATACAATAGACGCGAACGTTCGAAATCTAAAGTGCTAATTATAACGCCTAACATGCATGTTATTGTCCTAAAAAGGGTTTGGGAACCCGGGTCCTGCACGAGGGGACATGTATCAATGCAAAAATAATCTTTTAAAACGGTCGTTTTTCGGGAGCACTGATTTTAATGATGCATAAAGTGAAAAAAAAATGTGAAATATTCCTTTAAATATCGTACCTGGGGGGTGTCTAAAGTATGCCTGTAAAGTGGCACGTGTTTCCCGTGTTTAGAACTGTCCCTGCACAAAATGACATTTCTAAAGGAAAAAAAGCCATTTAAAACTGCTTGCGGTAATGTCTGGTCCCGGTAATATGGATGAAAATCATTGAGAAAAATGGCATAGCTACCCCATCACACCCCCCCCCCCCTACCCCAGCCCATTACCAGCCCCTTTGGGTCTTGTAGGGATGTTAAGGGGAACCCCGCACCCAAAATAAAAAAGGCCCTATATACTCTGAACAGCCGTATACAGGCGGTGCAAACAAGACAGGGACTGTAGGTTTGTTCTTATGTAGAATCTGTTTGTAATTTGAAACAGGTACATTGTTTAAGTGTAGCTCCAGCCAAAAAATCTATTTTTAAGCATTTTGGAAAACATAGGGAAGGGTTATCACCCCTGTAACATTTGTTTTGCTGTCTGTGCCCCTGTTCAGAACATTTCACCTCACTTTCCATCCCAATGACAAATGTTTTTGGATTTTTTTTTTTTTTTTATTGAAACAAGGATTGGTGATAAAGCATCAGTAGAGAGGAGACACCTTTTTCCCATATTAACTCTAATGCCGCGTACACACGATCATTATTCACGGCGGTTAAAAAACCCCACACACGGTAGTTTTTCACGTCGTTTTTTCTCTTGTCGAGAAAAACGACCGTCTGTGGGCTCCGCGGCAGTGTTTTCCTATGGGGAACACTGCCGCGGGAAACATGTCGAAAAAAACGACGAGAAAAATTAGAACATGTTCTAATTTTTCTCGTCGTTTTTAATGCCGTTTTTCTTGTCGAAAAAACGGCAAAAAGCCCACAGACGATAATTTTTCTCGTCGAAAGGAAAAAATTACGTTTTTCTCGACGAGAAAAATGGCCGTGTGTACGCGCCATTACAGGAGAGAATTTCCCTTCCTAGGGGTAGATTTCCTCTCACTTCCTGTTGTCTCCTTCCGTTTGCAAGTAGGAGTCGTTTGTAAGTTGGATGTTTGAAAGTAGGGGCCTGCCGTATATACTCTGCTGAAATTTGCCCCTTAGGTATTGGTGTTGCCACAACACTGTAAGCCCTCACAGTTACTCTTGGTGGGCGCTGGAACGCCCTGCTGTAAATTATTAGATCAAGAATTGTAATAACACGCCCCTGTCGAACAGAGGCAGAAAAATTGGGCCTTAGGCACTGGTGCCACAACACTGCAACCCCTCACAGATACTGTACTTAGAGCGCAGCAATGAGCCCTGTTGCAAAGTATTGCATCAAAAATGTAGGCTTTAGGTGAATGCTATGCAAAGCACACAGTAGTACACTAAGTGAAACACTGACTCTCTGCAGCTAGCACAATCACCGGCCTGCCTGTCACAGTATAGAGAAAAACTGTATCCAGGTGAGCTTTAGGTGAATGCTATGCAAAGCACACAGTAGTACACTAAGTGAAACACTGTCTGCAGCTAGCACAATCACCTGCCTGCCTGTCACAGTATAGAGACTAACAGGAACGGATCTAGCTAAATTCAATACAGTGTATAAATATATATACAACACCTAGGATGCATATATATCCTCTACACACTGTAACAGCAGCTAACTGACTCGCCTGCCTGCTCTATCTAACTCAATATAAATTACACTGTCTATCTCTCTGAAACTGCCTCTTTCACAAACGCCAACACACTACACAAGGCCGACTCCCAGGCGGCCTTATATAATGTGGGGCGTGTACTAAACCCCCTGAGCCATAATTGGCCAAAGCCACCCTGGCTTTGGCCAATTACGGCTCTCCGTTTTTTCTGCGCTGTGACTGGCCAAGCATGCGGGTCATAGTGCATGCTTGGCCAATCATCAGCCAGCAATGCACTGCGATTCTGCAGTGAATTATGGGCCGTGTCGTGCAACACGAATTTAGCGCGAACGGACCATAGCGTTCGTTCTTCGTTGAACGGCCGATGTTCGAGTCGAACGTGTGTTCGACGCGAACACGAAGCTAATCCCTATACCTTATCCAAGTAACACACAAGATACCAAAAAACTGGAGTTTAATGGCCAAAGCAGCCTTTTATTAAAAGAAATTGTACAAATAACATATACAAAAACATACAAGTAACAGTCAGTACAGTCTGAAAATTTGGAGACTCAAGGTCCTTGTAGGCACCACCAGTGGCGGTTTGTGCTCAGAATTGGGGGGGGGGGGCGCAAACAAACTGAAAAAAAACATCAATTGTAGCCACTGTGCCCATCAATTGCAGCCACTGTGCCATCAATTGCAGCCACTGTGCCATCAATTGCAGCCACTGTGCCATCAATTGCAGCCAGTGTGACCATCAATTGCAGCTAGTGTGACCATCAAATGCAGCCAGTGTGACCATCAAATGCAGCCAGTGTGACCATCAATTGCAGCCACTGTGCCATCAATTGCAGCCAGTGTGACCATCAATTGCAGCCAGTGTGACCATCAATTGCAGCTAGTGTGACCATCAATTGCAGCTAGTGTGACCATCAATTGCAGCTAGTGTGACCATCAAATGCAGCTAGTGTGACCATCAAATGCAGCCAGTGTGACCATCAAATGCAGCCACTGTGCCTATTAAATGCAGCCACTGTGCCATCAAATTCAGCCACTGTGCCATCAAATTCAGCCACTGTGCCATCAAATGCAGCCACTGTGCCCATCAAATGCAGCCACTGTGACCCCAAGCCCGCCCGCTCGCTGTCTGGCCCGTACTTACCCCATCTTGGTGGCGGGTCAGGCAGCGGATGACAGCGGTGAGCTGTGGGATGGGCACCGGGTCAGGCAGCAGCAAGCTGTGTCCTCCATGTGTCTCTTCTATCTTCCTGCTAGGCATCCAATAGGAGCGCCTGTACTTTCAGCCAGTCAGGTGACGGGTATTATACCCACGCTTCCTGATTGGCGGAGAGGTGGTTTAGTGTTAGAAAAGTGAATATTTCATTGATTTTCTAACACACCTGGGTGGGCTCGTAGCACAATGCTCTGCGCCACGAGTCCACCCTCTTCTGAAGCCTATTAGAGCCTATGGCTCTAATCAGGTGCTTAAAAAAAAAAAACCCTGCCGTTGTAATTCAAACGTCCGGCGTCCCTAAAGGGGCCGGGCGCTTGAATAGGGGCTGGCCATGAATAGATTCATGCTATGCATGAATCTATCCATTATACATATTGGGGGGTGACGTGGAGGGAGGCGCCGGGACGCCACTGGGCACCACTACTTCAAGTACCTTCTTAACCAATCTTAGGCCTCCAGCCGCAAAACACAGACTCAGAGACCACACCACTACTAGCAGGTACAACCCAAACAAACTACAGGAAGCCATACCCAAGACGGGTCCCTACCAACGTACATTTATCAAATAAAGCACATACAAGGACCTTGTACCCTGCCAGCTGCCATGACAGGCCACCAAGAGAAGTGGCCCAAAAAGCAGAAAATTCTCCAGAACTTAACCACAAAAAAGGGGAGGGAGGGTGGGAAGTTTTTCCGATGTAGTCTGAATTCTGAGTGAAGACCTCAGTAGGATCCTCCTACTGGTTGACCCCCGAAGTCCCACACATTCCTTACACTCCACCAAGCCTCCCCTTACTATTTACTTTTAACCTACCTAAAACTCCTACCAGTACAAACCCCTTTAAACCCCTTCATGTCGGCCCTCCGTCTAGGTTTCTTTTCCTTACTCTGGGCCTTGCTTGAACTGCTTACTCCACACTGCCCACCCCATCCAAAGGAATAATTATTCACAGCATCTCTGAGAATTTCTGCAATCCATGTACAATTACAACACCCAGCATGATCCACTGACTAGGGTGACCACATTTCCAAACTGCCATTCAGGGACACACCCCCTCTCTCACCTTCCCCCCAAAAAGATGAGGGGGGCGGGGGGAAATGTAGTCTCGGGGTTGATGGGGAATTTGGCGGCCGGTTATTTGTCAGGTGAATGTGCCACTTGCCACCAGATGCAGTGCCGCTTGCCACCCATAGCCTGCCACCAGATGCAGTGCTGCTGCCACTCCCTCTGCATGAGCCGCGTGTGTAGAAGGAAAGGAGTGGCGTCACTATCTGGAGAGTGAAGATCACACCAGTCCCTGCTGATTGGCCGCTTGGTGCCGGAGAAGGAGGAGGTGCCGAGGTGGGCGGGGACAGCAGTGCTGCACTAGGCGCAGGCCTCGCTCCCAGTCTCACTGTCTGAGAGTAAAATTGTCACTGGTTGCAAGATGTCAGGCAGAGCCGGTGTCTTATCGACCTAGTTCCCCTATCGATATGGTTCCGAGCACGTCCGCGCATGCGCACTCGGAACACACGGAAATCTACGAACATCTACAGCTGTTCGTCAGCTGTAGACGCGCTCGCTCCCGAGCATACACGCCGCACAGCAAGGGGCGGGGGCGGAGACTGGGACACATGCCGCTCCATAGGGCGGGATTAAAGTTGTTGATGGGCGGCTGACACGCCGCTCTGTATTTTTGTCAATGTTGATGAGCGCCTGCAAAGGGCGGGGGCCGAGACTGTGACACGCCGCTCTATAGGGTGAGTGTTGTACATATAATTGTTATATGCTGCCCTATAGAGCAGCGTGTCCCAGTCTCCGCCCCCCGCCCCTTGAGGCCGCTCATGAACATTTTAAAAAATACAGTGTCGTGTCCCATCAACTTGCTAGTCTCCGCTCCCGCCGCTTTCTTGTCGAGCTGGTTCCCTAGCATCGGGAGCGAGCACGTCTACAGCTGCTTCGCTCTGAGAATTACGTCGCTTCGGATTGAGCCTGCGCAGTCGAGCTCGGAACCATACTGATAGGCGGAACCAGCTCGGCAGAACTCCGGCCCTAGCAACCAGTTCCGGAAATGTAGTTATTAGTTAGTAGGGGGTGGCTGTGTCCTCTATTTCATTCCGGGACATTGTATTGTCCTGGAATGAAGGTGCCTGGGACCCAGGACAGACATGTCAATTGCGGGACAGTCCCGGGCAATCCGGGACACGTGGGCACCCTACCACTGACGTGTGTTCTGTGTCCACTATATTACCATTGCTCAGTGAATGTGCACAATTCTGCTGGTGATCAGTGAAATGCAAAAACGTTTTCTGTTCCTTTTTATTTCTTCAGGCACCATGTCATCATCTTTCCCTCAGAGCTGCGCTCTCAGCACTATGAAAGTATCTGTATACACCTGGAGGGTGCTGGGAGAGAGAGCATTGTAGAGATTTTTCTAAGGCAGGAAGCAAAGAGCACCACCCTCATAGACAAGAGGTTCAAGCAAGACTACATATCCACCTGTATTCCTGCTCTGGTACAGTATACTGTGAGGGGGTTAGCTCGGCAGCGGGTGTGTGTGACCCCCGGGATGGGCTCCCCACACAAAAACAGGCCCAGCAGACGGAGGTTGTGGTTTTCAAAATCAAAAAGGTGCCGTTTATTTTCTATTTACAGTGACAAAAACACAGCAAAGCAAAAGAAACAAACAAAATAAATCCTGGTCAACTTGACCTCTGACTAAACATACAGGTTTCCTAACTAACAACTGGGATCAGCCTAGTG
Source organism: Rana muscosa (assembly GCA_029206835.1). Taxonomy (NCBI): domain Eukaryota; kingdom Metazoa; phylum Chordata; class Amphibia; order Anura; family Ranidae; genus Rana; species Rana muscosa. The sequence goes on along the minus strand of CM055123.1, from coordinate 291,587,827 downwards.
CTGTCCTAGTCCCTGGTTTTAAATGTCCAAGCAAAATATAGCCACACAGGCTTTCTCTCACCGCACAGGGGTTCACTCTCCCTAGACAGTCCACACAGGTCTGCTTCCAGGCATGAGCTAACATCTAATGAAGCTGGGAGTTCTTATAGAGGCCTAAATGAGCTGACAAGCTTCAGCTGGTCTCATCAACTCCCTGTCTGTACGACGCCCCACACTCTCCCTAGAGGTATGAGTCATCAATGAGCCCACTAGTCTCAGCTGGGCTTATACAACTCTCCACCTAGCTGTATAAATCGGCGTAAAGCCTGAATCTGGGCGAAATATATCTACCCCCCTGGATGCAACCAGGTGACTTTACCTTCCTGCTGTCACATACCCCCCCCTCTTGTTTTAACCTCGGGGTTGGAACACCAGCAATCAGGCATTCATGTACTCGAGACAAAGCATCCACATTCCCCATTTGAACGCCAGGGCGATGCTTTACTGTGAAGTTGAATTCCTGGAGGGCCAGGAACCACCTATTCACTCTTCTATTTGTTTCCTTGTTTTGAGCCATCCACTTTAACGGAGCGTGATCCGTAACCATGTCAAAGTGCCTACCTAGCAGGTAGTACCGAAGGGAATCTAGAGCCCACTTCACCGCTAAACACTCCTTTTCAACGGTGGCGTAATTTACCTCATGGGACTTCAACTTCCTGCTGAGGTAAATGACTGGGTGCTCTTCCCCGTTCCAGACCTGGGACAATACTGCTCCTAACCCCACATCTGACGCATCACTTTGTACGACAAAGTCTTTAGAGAAGTCGGGTGAGTACAACACTGGCTGGCTACATAAGGCTTGTTTCAAGAATTGGAATGCTGCCTCAGCCTCGGGGGTCCATTTAATCATGACCGACCCTTTCCCCTTCGTCAGGTTGGTTAGGGGCACAGCCTTAGAAGCAAAGTGGGGAATGAATCGCCGATAATACCCAGCGATTCCCAGAAAGGCTCGTACCTGCTTCTTGCTGTTGGGACGTGGCCAACTCTGGATGGCCTCGACTTTGTTGAGTTGGGGTTTTATTACTCCCCTCTGTGAGGGGGTTCACTCGGTAGCGGGTGTGTGTGACCCCCTGGTTGGGCTCCCCACACAAAAACAGGGCCAGCAGACGGAGGTTGTGGTTTTCAAAATCAAAAGGTGCGGTTTATTTCTCTATGTACAGTGACAAAAACACAGCAAAGCCAAAAAGAAACATAAACAAAATAAATCCTGGTCAGCGTGACCTCTGACTAAACATGCAGGTTTCCTAAACTAACAACTGGGATCAGCCTGGTGCTGTCCTAGTCCCTAAGTCCCTGGTTTAGTAAAAGTCCAAACAAATAGCCACACAGGCTTTGCCTCACCGCACAGGGGTTCACTCTCCCTAGACAGTCCACACAGGTCTGGGTCCAGGCATGAGCTAACACCTAATGAATCTGGGAGTTCCTTATAGAGGCCTAAATGAGCTGACAAGGTTCAGCTGGTCTCATCTCTGTCTGCACGACGCCCCACACTCTCCCTAGAGGTATGAGTCATCCATGAGCCTACTAGCCTCAGCTGGGCTTATACAACTCTCCACCCTAGTTGTATAAGTCAGCATAAAGCCTGAATCTGGGAGAAATATATCTACCCCCCTGGATGCAACCAGGTGACTTTACCTTCCTGCTGTCACATACCCCCCCCTCTTGTTTTAACCTTGGGGTTGGAACACCAGCAATCAGGCATTCATGTACTCGAGACAAAGCATCCACATTCCCCATTTGAACGCCAGGGCGATGCTTTACTGTGAAGTTGAATTCCTGTAGGGCCAGGAACCACCTATTCACTCTTCTATTTGTCTCCTTGTTTTGAGCCATCCACTTTAACGGAGCGTGATCCGTAACCATGTCAAAGTGCCTACCTAGCAGATAGTACCGAAGGGAATCTAGAGCCCACTTCACCGCTAAACACTCCTTTTCAACCGTGGCGTAATTTACCTCATGGGACTTCAACTTCCTGCTGAGGTAAATGACTGGGTGCTCTTCCCCGTTCCAGACCTGGGACAATACTGCTCCTAACCCCACATCTGACGCATCACTTTGTACGACAAAGTCTTTAGAGAAGTCGGGTGAGTACAACACTGGCTGGCTACATAAGGCTTGTTTCAAGAATTGGAATGCTGCCTCAGCCTCGACTTTGTTGAGTTGGGGTTTTATCACTCCCCTGCCAATGGTGTACCCAAGATATTTGGCCTCCTCCTGCCCAATGGTACACTTCTTGGGGTTAGCCGTAAACCCCGCTTCCCGGATAGAGTCTAGGACTGCTTGCACTTTTGGCAGATGTGAGGCCCAATCTGTGCTATGGACAATTACGTCATCCAGGTAAGCCGCAGCATACTTCCGATGGGGCCTCAGTATCTGGTCCATTTTCCGCTGGAATGTGGCCGGCGCATTCTGTAACCCGAACGGCATTCTCTTATATTGGAACGCCCCGTCTGGGGTTACAAATGCGGTTTTCTCTTTGGCCGACTTGGCCAGGGGAATTTGCCAATACCCTTTTGTGAGGTCAAGAGTCGTCATGTATCGGGCTGTTCCCAGCCGGTCGATCAACTCATCTATACGTGGCATGGGGTAGGTGTCAAATTTTGTAACTTTGTTCAACTGACGAAAATCGTTACAAAATCGCCAGCTCCCATCCGGTTTAGGCACCAACACAATGGGACTAGACCAATCACTTTGGGACTCCTCTATCACCCCTAAGTTCAGCATTTTCTGTACTTCCTCCCGTATTGCCTCCCGTCGGGCCTCTGGGATCCGATAGGGTTTTAACTTCACCCTTTCACCGGGCGGGGTAATAATATCATGCTCTACCCCAGATGTTTGTCCCGGCAGCTCAGAGAACACCTCCTTGTTGCGAAGCACAAACTCCTTAACCTCCTGTTGTTGGGGTTGTGACAAGGTGGCTGCTATTCCAACCTCCGGAATCACGCAACCAGTTTGAGCTGGTGACCAAGTTTCTGCGACTAGGGACTCTCTATCCCTCCAGGCTTTCAACAGATTAACGTGATATATCTGTTCGGGCTTTCGCCTTCCTGGTTGTCTGACCTTGTAATTCACTTCGCTCACTTTTTCCATTATCTCGTAGGGGCCTTGCCATTTGGCAAGGAATTTACTTTCAACCGTAGGGACAAGTACCAATATCCTATCCCCCGGGGAAAAGGTACGGGTCTTGGCTCCACGGTTGTACACTCTCTGCTGTGCCAACTGCGCTTGGGCCAAATGTTCCTTCACGATGGGCATTACCTGTGCAATTCGATCTTGCATCAGGGCGACATGCTCAATCACACTCCTGTGGGGAGAACTCTCACTTTCCCAAGTTTCCTTGGCAATATCCAACAGCCCTCTTGGGTGTCTCCCATACAGTAACTCAAAGGGGGAGAATCCCGTAGAGGATTGGGGCACCTCCCTAATAGCAAACATCAAATAAGGAAGTAGACAGTCCCAATCCTTTCCATCTCTATCCACCACTTTCTTCAACATTTGTTTTAGGGTTTTGTTGAATCTTTCAACCAGCCCATCGGTTTGGGGGTGATACACAGATGTACGCAATTGCGTCACTTTGAACAATTTACACAGCTCTTTCATAACCCGGGACATAAAGGGTGTACCTTGGTCCGTAAGCAGTTCTTTACAAATACCCACCTGGCTAAAAACAAGAGATAGCTCTTTGGCTATGGTTTTGGCCGAGGTATTTCTGAGAGGGATCGCTTCTGGATAACGGGTGGCATAGTCCATTATAACCAATATGTGCTGGTGCCCCCTAGCGGACTTGATTATAGGACCTACCAAATCCATTGCGATTCTCTCAAACGGGACCTCAATGATGGGTAGAGGGACCAGCGGGCTACGGAAATGTGGCATCGGGGCCGACCTCTGACACACAGGGCAGGAGGAACAATAATTTTCTATGTCCTTCATCACCCCAGGCCAATAGAATCTCTGTAATACCCTCTCTCGGGTTTTCTCTGTCCCCAGATGACCTCCAAGAATGTGCCCATGGGCCAACTCCAACACCAACTTCCTGTAAGGTTTGGGCACCACAAGCTGCTCAACGGTTTCTTCTGCCCTTTTTGCCACCCGATACAGTAGGTCCTTCTCTACGCTGAAGTATGGGTAAGTGCAGGTATTATCTGGGTTCACTAACTCGCCATCTATTTCCACTACGTTTTCCCGTGCCTTTATTAGGGCGGGGTCTTTTAACTGTTCTGTGGCAAAATTTTCCCTGTGAACCTCCAGATCAGAAAACTCCACAGACGGTAGGTTTTCGTCTGAGGAGGTGGGCTCCTCTCCAGTTTCTTGAGTCTCCCCTGCCAATACTGACAAGGGAAATTCTGGAGAGTCCTCACCACTCTCAGAGGAGTTCTGGCTATCACATTCCTGGTACATAGGGGCACCAGTGGGGGGCTCAGGATCATCCCACAGTTCCCAGAACTTCGGAAAATCCCTTCCCACAATGGCATCATGCGGTAATTGAGATACTAACCCCACTGGATGAGAGAGGGTACCTTTGGGGGTCTCGAAACACACTGTAGTCACTGGATACTCTCGGGTGTCCCCATGCACACAAATAACAGCTACCTTGCTATTCCCAGAGACCTCTGTTTTAACTAATTCAGCCTTTATCAGGGTCACAAGGCTACCTGAATCCAGTAATACCACAACATTTCTACCATTAATACACATTTTGCATAAATGTTTCTCAGTTCCCCGAATGGCAGTGCATGCGACTGTCGCACACAGCGACTGACGTCTGTCCGTCAGAAAGTCACATTGCATGGGTTCCTCCACAACCGGGCAATTTGCTGCAATATGTCCCGCTTGCCGGCAGCGGTAGCAAACAATCCATTTGGCTGCCTCTTGAGCCCCTGACTTCCCAGGCTGTTCTCGCCAAACTTTGGGTAGAGCTCCCACCCTCTCACTCTCTCCACCCTCACCCCTTGGAATCCTCTTATCCGCCCCTGGGGATGGTCTGGTCTTAGGGTGGAAAGTCCGAGAGTCTCTGGAAGAGGCCGTCAGGTTCTCTGTAGCCAAGTATTTCTCTACACGATCCACAAGACCACCGGCCGTCTCTGGGTCTCCATGGCTTACCCACTTTTGGATGGCAGTAGGAAGAGCTCTCAAAAACCGATCCATTACAACACGTTCCACAATCTTTGGTGCGGACAAAGTCTCTGGCTGTAGCCACTTCCTGCTCAGGTGAATGAGATCATACATTTGAGACCTGGGGGGTTTTCCAAGCTGGAAAGTCCAGTTATGCACACGCTGAGCCCGGACAGCCAGGGTGACACCCAGCCTTGCCAATATTTCAGCTTTTAGCATCACATAGTCTTTTGCTTGGTCAGGCTCTAGGTCATAGTAAGCCTTCTGCGATTCACCAGTTAACAGAGGAGCCACCAGTCCAGCCCACTGCTCCTCAGGCCACTTTTCTCTTTCAGCAGTCCTTTCAAATGTGGTCAAAAATACCTCTGGACCATCCTCTCCAGTCATTTTTGTCAATAAACGACTCACCCCAAAGGACGCGGTATTAGTGGGACGGCTTTCCTCACTGGTCTGCGGACGTTGCTGCATTACTGCTTCCATTTGCTGTAGTCTCTGCTCTTGCTTCTGTAACAGGTCTATGAAGCGGGCCTCAGATTGCTGCTGGGCTTGTTGATGAGCTTGCTGCTGGGCTGCAAGGCTCCTTTGCAAACCTGCATTTGTCTGCTGTTGATTGGCATTTGCTAGAGCCAGCTGTTTCAGTATCTCCTCCATGCTGGCTTAAAAAAAAACTGCCACTGGTTCTCCACCAACTGTGAGGGGGTTCACTCGGTAGCGGGTGTGTGTGACCCCCTGGTTGGGCTCCCCACACAAAAACAGGGCCAGCAGACGGAGGTTGTGGTTTTCAAAATCAAAAGGTGCGGTTTATTTCTCTATGTACAGTGACAAAAACACAGCAAAGCCAAAAAGAAACATAAACAAAATAAATCCTGGTCAGCGTGACCTCTGACTAAACATGCAGGTTTCCTAAACTAACAACTGGGATCAGCCTGGTGCTGTCCTAGTCCCTAAGTCCCTGGTTTAGTAAAAGTCCAAACAAATAGCCACACAGGCTTTGCCTCACCGCACAGGGGTTCACTCTCCCTAGACAGTCCACACAGGTCTGGGTCCAGGCATGAGCTAACACCTAATGAATCTGGGAGTTCCTTATAGAGGCCTAAATGAGCTGACAAGGTTCAGCTGGTCTCATCTCTGTCTGCACGACGCCCCACACTCTCCCTAGAGGTATGAGTCATCCATGAGCCTACTAGCCTCAGCTGGGCTTATACAACTCTCCACCCTAGTTGTATAAGTCAGCATAAAGCCTGAATCTGGGAGAAATATATCTACCCCCCTGGATGCAACCAGGTGACTTTACCTTCCTGCTGTCACACCTCCCAATGGTGTACCCAAGATATTTGGCCTCCTCCTGCCCAATGGTACACTTCTTGGGGTTAGCCGTAAACCCTGCTTCCCGAACAGAGTCCAGGACTGCTTGCACTTTTGGCAGATGTGAGGCCCAATCTGTGCTATGGACAATTACGTCATCCAGGTAAGCCGCAGCATACTTCCGATGGGGCCTCAGCATCTGGTCCATTTTCCGCTGGAATGTGGCCGGCGCATTCTGTAACCCGAACGGCATTCTTTTATATTGGAACGCCCCGTCTGGGGTTACAAATGCGGTTTTCTCTTTGGCTGACTTGGCCAGGGGGATTTGCCAATACCCTTTTGTGAGGTCAAGAGTCGTCATGTATCGGGCTGTTCCCAGCCGGTCGATCAACTCATCTATACGTGGCATGGGGTAGGTGTCAAATTTTGTAACTTTGTTCAACTGACGAAAATCGTTACAAAATCGCCAGCTCCCATCCGGTTTAGGCACCAACACAATGGGACTAGACCAATCACTTTGGGACTCCTCTATCACCCCTAAGTTCAGCATTTTCTGTACTTCCTCCCGTATTGCCTCCCGTCGGGCCTCTGGGATCCGATAGGGTTTTAACTTCACCCTTTCACCGGGCGGGGTAATAATGTCATGCTCTACCCCAGATGTTTGTCCCGGCAGCTCAGAGAATACCTCCTTGTTGCGAAGCACAAACTCCTTAACCTCCTGTTGTTGGGGTTGTGACAAGGTGGCTGCGATTCCAACCTCAGGAATCATGCAACCAGTTTGAGCTGGTGACCAAGTGTCTGCGACTAGGGACTCTCTATCCCTCCAGGCTTTCAACAGATTAACGTGATAGATCTGTTCGGGCTTTCGCCTTCCTGGTTGTCTGACCTTGTAATTCACTTCGCTCACTTTTTCCATTATCTCGTAGGGGCCTTGCCATTTGGCAAGGAATTTACTTTCAACCGTAGGGACAAGTACCAATATCCTATCCCCCGGGGAAAAGGTACGGGTCTTGGCTCCACGGTTGTACACTCTCTGCTGTGCCAACTGCGCTTGGGCCAAATGTTCCTTCACGATGGGCATTACCTGTGCAATTCGATCTTGCATCAGGGCGACATGCTCAATCACACTCCTGTGGGGAGAACTCTCACTTTCCCAAGTTTCCTTGGCAATATCCAACAGCCCTCTTGGGTGTCTCCCATACAGTAACTCAAAGGGGGAGAATCCCGTAGAGGATTGGGGCACCTCCCTAATAGCAAACATCAAATAAGGAAGTAGACAGTCCCAATCCTTTCCATCCCTATCCACCACTTTCTTCAACATTTGTTTTAGGGTTTTGTTGAATCTTTCAACCAGCCCATCGGTTTGGGGGTGATACACAGATGTACGTAATTGCGTCACTTTGAACAATTTACACAGCTCCTTCATAACCCGGGACATAAAGGGTGTACCTTGGTCCGTAAGCAGTTCTTTACAAATACCCACCCGGCTAAAAACAAGAGATAGCTCTTTGGCTATGGTTTTGGCCGAGGTATTTCTGAGAGGGATCGCTTCTGGATAACGGGTGGCATAGTCCATTATAACCAATATGTACTGGTGCCCCCTAGCGGACTTGATTATAGGACCTACCAAATCCATTGCGATTCTCTCAAACGGGACCTCAATGATGGGTAGAGGGACCAGCGGGCTACGGAAGTGTGGCATCGGGGCCGACCTCTGACACACAGGGCAGGAGGAACAATAATTTTCTATGTCCTTCATCACCCCAGGCCAATAGAATCTCTGTAATACCCTCTCTCGGGTTTTCTCTGTCCCCAGATGACCTCCAAGAATGTGCCCATGGGCCAACTCCAACACCAACTTCCTGTAAGGTTTGGGCACCACAAGCTGCTCAACGGTTTCTTCTGCCCTTTTTGCCACCCGATACAGTAGGTCCTTCTCTACGCTGAAGTATGGGTAAGTGCAGGTATTATCTGGGTTCACTAACTCGCCATCTATTTTCACTACGTTTTCCCGTGCCTTTATTAGGGCGGGGTCTTTCAACTGTTCTGTGGCAAAGTTTTCCCTGTGAACCTCAAGATCAGAAAACTCCACAGACGGTAGGTTTTCGTCTGAGGAGGTGGGCTCCTCTCCAGTTTCTTGAGTCTCCCCTGCCAATACTGACAAGGGAAATTCGGGAGAGTCCTCACCACTCTCAGAGGAGTTCTGGCTATCATATTCCTGGTACATAGGGGCACCAGTGGGGGGCTCAGGATCATCCCACAGTTCCCAGAACTTCGGAAAATCCCTTCCCACAATGGCGTCATGCGGTAACTGAGACACTAAGCCCACTGGATGAGAAAGGGTACCTTTGGGGGTCTCGAAACACACTGTAGTCACTGGATACTCTCGGGTGTCCCCATGCACACAAATAACAGCTACCTTGCTATTCCCAGAGACCTCTGTTTTAACTAATTCAGCCTTTATCAGGGTCACAAGGCTACCTGAATCCAGCAATACCACAACATTTCTACCATTAATACACATTTTGCATAAATGTTTCTCAGTTCCCCGAATGGCAGTGCATGCGACTGTCGCACACAGCGACTGACGTCTGCCCGTCAGAAAGTCACACTGCATGGGTTCCTCCAAAACCGGGCAATTTGCTGCAATATGTCCCGCTTGCCGGCAGCGGTAGCAAATGATCCTTCTTGCCGCCTCTTGAGCCGCTGATTTCCCAGGCTGTTCTCGCCAAACTTGGGGTAGAGCTCCCACCCTCTCACTCTCTCCACCCTTACCCCTTGGAATCATCTTATCCGCCCCTGGGGATGGTCTGGTCTTAGGGTGGAAAGTCCGAGTGTCTCTGGAAGAGGCCGTCAGGTTCTCTGTAGCCAAGTATTTCTCCACACGATCCACAAGACCATCGGCCGTCTCTGGGTCTCCATGGCTTACCCACTTTTGGATGGCAGTAGGAAGAGCTCTCAAAAACCGATCCATTACAACACGTTCCACAATCTTTGGTGCGGACAAAGTCTCTGGCTGTAGCCACTTTCTGCTCAGGTGAATGAGATCATACATTTGAGACCTGGGGGGTTTTCCAAGCTGGAAAGTCCAGTTATGCACACGCTGAGCCCGGACAGCCAGGGTGACACCCAGCCTTGCCAATATTTCAGCTTTTAGCATCACATAGTCTTTTGCTTGGTCAGGCTCTAGGTCATAGTAAGCTTTCTGCGATTCACCCGTTAACAGAGGAGCCACCAGTCCAGCCCACTGCTCCTCAGGCCACTTTTCTCTTTCAGCAGTCCTTTCAAACGTGGTCAAAAATACCTCTGGGTCATCCTCTCCAGTCATTTTTGTCAATAAACGACTCACCCCAAAGGACGCGGTATTAGTGGGACGGCTTTCCTCACTGGTCTGCGGACGTTGCTGCATTACTGCTTCCATTTGTTGTAGTCTCTGCTCTTGCTTCTGTAATAGGTCTATGAAGCGGGCCTCAGATCGTTGCTGGGCTTGTTGCTGAGCTTCCAGACTCTGTTGGTGAGCTTGCTGCTGGGCTGCAAGGCTCTGTTGATGAGCTTGCTGCTGGGCTGCGAAGTTCTGTTGTTGAGCTGCAAGGCTCTTTTGCAAACCTGCATTTGTCTGCTGTTGATTGGCATTTGCTAGAGCCAGCTGTTTCAGTATCTCCTCCATGCTGGCTTAAAAAAAAACTGCCACTGGTTCTCCACCAACTGTGAGGGGGTTAGCTCGGCAGCGGGTGTGTGTGACCCCCGGGATGGGCTCCCCACACAAAAACAGGCCCAGCAGACGGAGGTTGTGGTTTTCAAAATCAAAAAGGTGCCGTTTATTTTCTATTTACAGTGACAAAAACACAGCAAAGCAAAAGAAACAAACAAAATAAATCCTGGTCAACTTGACCTCTGACTAAACATACAGGTTTCCTAACTAACAACTGGGATCAGCCTAGTGCTGTCCTAGTCCCTGGTTTTAAATGTCCAAGCAAAATATAGCCACACAGGCTTTCTCTCACCGCACAGGGGTTCACTCTCCCTAGACAGTCCACACAGGTCTGCTTCCAGGCATGAGCTAACATCTAATGAAGCTGGGAGTTCTTATAGAGGCCTAAATGAGCTGACAAGCTTCAGCTGGTCTCATCAACTCCCTGTCTGTACGACGCCCCACACTCTCCCTAGAGGTATGAGTCATCAATGAGCCCACTAGTCTCAGCTGGGCTTATACAACTCTCCACCTAGCTGTATAAATCGGCGTAAAGCCTGAATCTGGGCGAAATATATCTACCCCCCTGGATGCAACCAGGTGACTTTACCTTCCTGCTGTCACAATACCTATAGGCTCCATGCACAGCTTGCTGAAGTGAAGTGTGGGAAATAGTTGAAGAGTACACTATGGATTAAATAGTATAGCAGTAAACATGGGACTATTAGTGGCATGGCTTATTAGTGAAAGATCTGCAGAGGATTAACCCCTTTGCACCCGGGCCTACATGTAAAAATCAAAAATTACATAGAACCCCCAAACATTAAATAAAAAATTTAAAATATATATATATTTTAGCAGAGACCCTGTAGAATAAAATGGTGGATGTTGCAATTCGTTATGTCACACGGCATTTGCGGAGCGTTTTTTTTTATGCAATTTAAAAAATAAATTAAAAAAATGTAATGAATAAAAAAAAAAAACAGTCCAATCTTTTCGGATAATGTGAAAGATGATGTTAGGCTGAGTAAATAGATACCTAACATGTCACGTTTTAAAATTGCGTCTGCCCGTGGAATGGCGGAAAACTACGGTGCTTAAAATTCTCCATAGGCGATGCTTTAAACGCCTTTACACGTTACCAGTTTAGAGTTGCAGGAGGTCTGGTGCTAGAATTATTGCTCTCCATCTGAAGTTTGTGACAACACGTGTGGTTCAATCGCCATTTACATATGTGTGCAGGAGTAATGTATGCGTTTGCATTTGCACGTAAGCACGGTGGAACGGGGAGCTGCAATTTTTTTATTCATTTATTTTATACAAAAATATATATTTTTTTAATTTATTTTTCTTTGTACTAATTTTAATGCCATCACAAGGGATGAACAACAGCATGGTATCATAGCATGGGTGATAGCATGGGTCATGGCAGGTCCTCTTTATGGAAAGATTTGGGGTATATTGGACCCCAAATCTCTCCTCTGGTCTCCCATGTAGCTGATTAGACACAGATCGGTCTGATCGGATAATAGTAAAGTGCTAGTGCTAATATAGACTAAATGTGCTAAAAACACAATAAATTTGTGAAATTTCATAAACAAGCATGTAGCCAGTGAAAATTCAAAATGTGTAAAAATGCATGTATACAACTCCAATTACGAAATTTATTTTGCAAGTGTTGTGCTACAACGAAATGTCTAAAAAAACAAGTGAAAATTCATAAACCACCATGTAGCCAGTGAAAAAACATATAAACTATTCCAATTGCAAAATTTCTTTTGCAAGTGTTGTTTGAGGGATCCATTGGATCTGGTAAGTCTAACCAGATTTTTCGCACATTTATTGGAACTTTCGCTGGCTACATGGTGGTTTATGAATGTTCACGTTTTTTTTTACACATTTAGTTTAACTAAATGTGTAAAAAAAACAAGTGAAAATTCATAAACCACCATGTAGCCAGCGAAAGTTCCCATAAATGTACAAAAAAACATATACATTTCCAATTGCAAAATTTATTTTGCAAGTGTTGTTTGAGGGGTCCATTGGATCTGGTGAGTCTAACCTGATTTTGTACAAATGTATGTGAACTTTCACTGGCTACATGGTGGTTTATGAATTATCACTTGTTTTTTCACACAATTACTTTAAATAAATGTGTAAACAAGTGAAAATTCATAAACCCCCCATGTAGCCAGTGAAAGTTCAATTAAATGTACAAAAAATCATATAAACAATTCCAATGTGCAAAAAATCTGGTTAGACTCACCAGATCCAATGGACCCCTCAAGCAATACCGTGTTGTGGGTCAAACAGGCTTAGTCTGGTATCAAAGTCTTTGATAAAGCCCTGTGGGAAGGGCGAAATGCATCAACGGCAGACTACGACACAGCAGGGACATCACGTCCTATGTTGGAATGCAGATAAGGTTTTGAGAGGACCTGCTGCTTCCTGGAACTAGCAGACTGTCTTTTGATGCAGGCATCATCCCGTTATAACCACTGAAACTGAAGGACATCCATGTACGTCCTGCCGGCGGGAAGTGGTGCAGGTAACCCTGTCACCAGACCACTTCCCATAAGATTATCCAGTATGTGCATTTAGAGTATAAAAAGTATTTACTTGTAAAAGCCTCCTTAGTTTAGACATCCAAAAGACCTGAGAATGCTACCGGGCACTGTCATCTTGGATGTGATGTGATGTGTGTGGGGGGGAGCTTGCTTATTGTAGGTAGTAGATTTTAGTGACCCTCTACGGTGAACTGTAATGAATATTCTCAGTAATTATCAGTTTCTCTTCCAAACTGTAGATTCCGGATCCCTCTCACGGAAACAACGAGATTGCTAAACTAGAAGTTTTTATCTATACTAATTTTGAGTCATTTTCAAACCTGCCGACAATGGCAAGTCTGGTAGTAAGAAACAGTACTAAAGTTATTGTGAAAAAGGAGAGTTATAAAACCATCATTCAAACAGACAAGGCCGTGTACAAGCCAGGACAAACAGGTAATGGCTCTTGTCCATATACAAGGTTTAAATATATGGTACCCATAACAATAAACTTCCCTGCTGTATCGATCTCCGAATGTACCGGATCCCCACTCTACCCATCTCAGGCTCTCTCTTTCCAGTCTCAGTGCTTTTCAGAGAGCATTCGAAATACAATAAGAAGGTGTTATATTGCCTCCTCACCACCTGATTGAACCCTATAATGCCGCCCTACCTCACTGTAATCACGTGTAATGCAGTGGGTAGTAGACATGTGCAATTCGTTTCGTTCCAAATTCGTTTTTTAACGAATTTCGACAAATTCGTTAATTCGGAAATATCCGAATTAACGAAAACTCATTTAACGAATTTTAACGAATATTCGTAAATTCAAATTTACGAATGTACGAATTTACGAATATACGAATTTACCAATGCACGAATTTACGAATGTACAACTATCCGGAAATTCGTAAATTTGAATTTACGAATTTCCGAATATTCGTACATTCGTAAATTTGTACATTCGTACAATCGTAAATTAGTAAATTCGGAAATCTGAAATAATAATTAACTAATAACTTAACTATTACTAACTATTCAATTATAGGTATTGTAATTTCCTTTCAAATTTGGCTGTTAGTGAACTTAACGAAGTTACGAATTGTTTTCCGACATAATGAATGCCGTATCTAAACGAATGGAACGTAATGAATTAATAATAATAATAAATAACAATAATAATAATAAAAACGTTTTATTATTATTATTATTAATTTGTTCCGTTCCATTTGTTTAGATGCGGCATTTGTTATTTCAGGTTATGCGTAACTTCAGATAAATTTGTATTCGTTACGTTCGCTAACAGCCAAATTTGAAAGGAAATTACAATACCTATAATTTAATAGTTATTTTTTCAGATTTTTAAATTTTCGGGTTTTCGAAAATATCGAATTTCCGAAATTACGAATGTATAAATTTACGAATGTACAAATTTACGAATGTACAAATTTACAAATGTATAAATTTACGAATGTACAAATTTACGAATTTACGAATTGCGATCATAACGAATGACCCGAAAAACGAAAAAAAAAAAAAAAAACGAATGAAACGAAAACGAAAACTAACGAATTTTTTGGCAGTGCACATGTCTAGTGGGTAGCCCCACTAATCTCAATGGACAAGTTTGACAAGCTGTGTCGTCCTTTTGTTTTCTATATGTTTACATATTTAGGGACCTTCCCAGGTTCAAAATTAATATTGACCAGAATTAAGTTCAGCCCTTCACAACAGTGCCAGTTTTTCATGTGCCCCCTGCTTTGGGCCTTTTAAATATACAGTTGTTAATATCGTGCGCTCCAGTATGAGCAGCAGAGATATCAGGACGTCCCTTTAATTTTGCAAGTGTTGTGCTTAAACTAAATGTGTAAAAAAAAACAAGGGAAAATTCATAAACCACCATGTAGCCAGTGAAAGTTCAAATAAATGTACAAAAAAACATATATACAATTCCAATTGCAAAATGTATTTTGCAAGTGTTGTTTAAAGGGGTCCATTGCATCTGGTGAGTCTAACCAGACTTTTTTGCACATGTATTGGAACTTTCACTGGCTACATGGTGGTTTATGAATTTTCACTTGTTTTTTTACACATTTAGGTGTCCGTTCATGAACCAGTGAAATCTATTCACTGCTTCATTCTCCGGCATTCACAGTGGAGATCTTTCTCCTCTAGGTGCCAGTTTAAAAAGCAGAGTAGATCGCTTCCCCCTTGGAGGAGTGAAGCGATCTATCAACCCTTCCAACACTGGAGAATGGCCCCTGATACTGGAATCTCGTGAGACTTTACAAAATTACAGTACCAGAAATTCACAGAAACACAGAGATGTCAGTTTAGTAAGCAGTGATAAACACTGTATTTATTGGCGTATAACACTCACTTTTTTACCCTGAAAATTGAGGGTAAACTGTGCCTGTGTGTTATACGCAGGGGGCTGTGGAAAGTTTTTTTTCCTGAAACTTCCCTCTTAAAGTTAGGGTGCGTGTTATACGCCTGTGCGTGTTATACGCCGATAATATTTTCAATCTTTGTATTTTTGATCTTGGATGTGTTTGATGTCATTACGCTTATCCTGTTCCGAAGTATTTCGAATTTCCTGTACATCTGTAAAATTCAATAAAATCTTTTTAAAAATAAAAAAATAAAAAAAATAAAAATAAACTGTTTATGGACTGTGATCAATGGCGATCCTTGGGATCACCGCTGATCACTGCTTCATAAACGGACACCTTAGTTTAACTAAATGTGTAAAAAAACAAGTGAAATTTCATAAACCACCATGTAGCCAGTGAAAGTTCAAATAAATGTACAAAAAAAACATATATATTTATTTATTTATTTATTTAAATTTATTTTGCAAGTGTTGTTTGAGGGGTCCATTGCCTCTGGTGAGTCTAACCAGATTTTTTGCACATTTATTTGAACTTTCACTGGCTACATGGTGGTTTATGAATTGTCACTTGTTGTTTTACACATTTAGTTTAATTAACAGCACAACAGTGCCAGTTTTTCATGTGCCCCCTTTTTTGACTTAAAAAATAAGACAGTAAAGTTAGCCTTAGTTTTTTTTTTTATTGTGAAAGATGATGTTATGCCAAGTAAATTGATATCCAACATGTCATGCTTCAAAATTGCACCCGCTCCTGGAATGGCGACAAACTTTTACCCTTAAAAATCTCCATAGGCGACGTTTAAAAATGTCTACAGGTTACATGTTTAGAGTTACAGAGGAGATCTTTTGCTAAAATTATTGCTCTTTTTCTAAAGATCGCAGCGATACCTCACATCTGGTTTGAACATCGTTTTCTTATGCGG
Source organism: Rana muscosa (assembly GCA_029206835.1). Classification (NCBI taxonomy): domain Eukaryota; kingdom Metazoa; phylum Chordata; class Amphibia; order Anura; family Ranidae; genus Rana; species Rana muscosa. The sequence goes on along the minus strand of CM055123.1, from coordinate 291,571,816 downwards.
GGGTGACTTACGTATGTGTTCGCTTCTGTGCACAAGCTCGTTGGGACGGGGCGCTTTACATATTTTTTCTTATTTATTTAACTTTTTATTTTTTACACAGTCCTTTAAAAAAAATGCTTAAGTCACCTTTATTCCTATTACAAGGAATGTAAACATCCCCTGTAATAGAAAAAAGCATGACAGGACCTCTTAAATGTGAGATCTGGGGTCAAAAAGACCTCAGATCTCACATTTACACTGAAATGCAATATAAAAAAAAAAAAAAATAATAAAATGTCATTTTTTTTTACAATTTTTTTTTTTCCCCTTTTAAGAGCATTGGGCAGAAGTGACGTTTGACGTCGCTTCCGCCCTCCAAAGCTATGGAGCCGAGTGGGGGCCATCTTTCCCTCACTCGGCATCCAGGCAGTGAGGGGAAAGGACCTGATCGTCTCCGCCACTTACCAGAGCCGTCGGTAGTAGCGGAGCACGGCAGAAGGGGGGGCCCTCTTCCGCCATAGATAAAAGTGATCTTGCAGTGAATCTGCCACAGAGACCACTTTTATCTGAAAGCAGACGGCCTGCTGTGAAGAAAAATACTGGGGTTATGGCAGCTATCGTCAAAGTACCGACATATATCCACGGTGGGCAGTCCGGAAGTGGTTAGAGCAACTGTCACCTCTGTTCCGCAGCAGCTCCTCCTCTGACCCGCTGTTGACTCACCGACAGTCCCATTCACTTTAATGGGATGGCTGGTGATGCGGCAGTGACACAACAAGGTGAGGGACGTGGCGGCAGTAGGTGAGTGGATGCCGCTAACAGGCGCTTCCATGATGGATCTGAAATGACAGGTGCTCTTTAAATGCAAGGACTCATTCTTGCTGGTTGTTAGAATTTGCAAAAAAAATTAAGGTTTCCTATTTAGAATAATAAGCTGTCAGGTTAGTAAAACAGCGATATCAGAACCAATTTAATAATACAGTTTGTAGTGTAAATAGATTTGCAAAACAAGGGATAAAGTAATATTCCTGGACTGTTTTATCTCATGGTTACTGTGAAATTGTGTGAATGCATCAATGCAGTGTATGCTATCTCATTGAATGAGTTTATCAAAAAATTTAATATTGCAGAATATACAGCCTCATGCTACATAACTAAGCTCCATTTCATGCTGAATAAACTAAATGAATGTATCCTAAATAGAAAACTATCTTTAGATAGATTTTTACTCCAAAAGCATTTTATTAAAGCACATTTGAAAAAAAATCAGATTTTTTTTTTTAAATCATTGATTTTTAATAAAAAAAATTTTAATAAAAAAAAATGCTCAAGTAAAGCGCTGTGACGTACAACACGTACGACGGCACTATAAAGGGGAAGTTCCATTCGGATGGTGCCACCCTTTGGGCTGCTTTTGCTGATCCTCGTGTTAGTAAAGTTTGGTGAGAGACGATTCGCACTTTTCAGCCTCGTGCTCTTCAGTCCGTTACAGCGTGACGAATGTGCTATCTCCATTACGAACGCTAGTTTTATCAGAACGAGCGCTCCCGTCTCATCACTTGCTTCTGAGCATGCACATTTTTTCACGTCGTTAAAGCCTACACACAGCCGTTTTTCATGACGAGAAAAAGACGATGTGAAAAAGCGACGAGAAAAATTAGAGCATGTTCCAAATTTTTAATGGCCATTTTTCACGTCGTGAAAAATGCTCTGGAGCCCACACACACGATCGTTTTTAATGACCAATTTAAAAAATGTAATTTTTCTGGTCATGAAAAATGGTCGGGTGTACGCGGCATAAAACAGAGGCTGTAATGATGTGGCCAGAATCAAGCAAGGTGATTGTCACAGGAGGGAGTCAAACTTAGCTATAGGTAAAGATGTCCATAGTTTTATTCTCATGTTTAGTTAGGAAGATATCTGATGCATTATTGTGCTATGCTAACTCAAAGTTTCAAAAATTATTTTATTTTAACAGTGAAGTTCCGAATTTTTTCACTTAACGAAGACCTTGAACCTGGACAAGATTTGGTAATATAAAAGAACAGTCACACATTGCCTAGAACAGTGGTTCTCAACCTGGGGGTCGGGACCCCCTCAGGGGTCGAATGACGATTTGCTAGGGGTCACCAAATCCTGGGCTGTTCCTGAAGCCCGCATCGCTCTCCCAGGCTTTTCACGGCCACCCAGCAGGGCTGTCCCTGGAGCCTGTGGCCCCCCAGCTGGGCTGTTTCTGGAGCCCCGGCTGCCCACTCAGCCTCTTCGCAGCCGACCATTCAGTTCACAACATGGCTGGGGGGGGCAGAGACTAGGGGTCAGCTGACTGGTGAGGAATGTGAAGTGGGAGGGGCTGGAGGAGACCCTATCTCCTGATTTCGGCATAGGTGTCACTGCTGCGAGACGCCACAAAGTCGGAGACACAGTGAAGTTGGAGACAAAGTGTGTAACACTACCTGTGATTATAGTTGCCATTACAATTCCCCACTACAGTTCTCAGACGGGCAGCTGACCTTGATCAAGAGCACCTACTGTAAGTTGGCTGATCAGAACTCTCCCCAGCACTGCCACTTATTCCACCCACCACCAGCACTGCCACTCATCCCAACTCCCTGCCAGCACCGCCACTCTTCCCATTCCCCCCACCAAGGAGTAAGATAAGGAATAAATATAGAGAATACATGGAAGGGAGATGAAAAGAGGGGGAGGAACAAAGAAACATGGAGAGAAAGAATAAGAGAAAAAACAAGAAAGACGGCTAGAGAGAGGAATGGGGAAAAAAAATCAAGAAATTAGGATAGAGAGAGATAAAAGAGAAAGAAAGGAGAACAGAGAAAGAGTGGTACATCCTAAAATGTACCATAAGGGGTTCTAATACTGTACGAGTGGAAGGGACTCAGGGAGCGCTAAATATCTGTGGGTTGGGGTGCAAAATACTTGTCTTTCCTTGGGTGCTGACAACCCACGCTACGAAAATAATTTTACTGTTGGGGGTCACCACAACTTGGGAAATTTTATCAAGGGGTCACTGCATTAGAAAGGTTGAGAACCACTGGCCTAGAATGAACCCATTAACCATTGTTTCACACAGGGCTTTTTTTATCAGAGAACAGGTGCAGGAACTCCGACCTTCACCCTTTGTTTCTGTTTCCTACCCACCTCTGAGCACCGTTCCTTGTTTTCACCTCCTACCAACCTCTCAGTACCGCCCCTTTTAGAGAATACAGAACCAAGTATCAATTTTGCTACTAAGTAATTTGCACGGAATTTGTTAATGGTAACAAGAAAGACAGTTAAATAGATCCCCTGCAGTGAGCAACAATAGACCCACCCCAACAACAGTAGACACCCCCAGCAATGATAGACCTCACCCCAGCAAAAATAGATCTCCGACACAACAATAGACGACCCCCTGCAAAAAAATACCGCCCCAGCAGCAATAGACCCCCCCAGCAGCAACAACAGATGTCCCAGCAGACTGCATTAATAGACCCTGCAGGAGCCAGCAACAATAGAACACTCACTCAACAGTAAATCCCTCCCAGCAACAATTGACCCCCCCAGAAACATAAGACCCCCTCCTCTAGCAACAATAGACTTCCACACAAAAATAGATCCCCCAGCAGCAAGCATCAATAGACCCTCCAGCACACCCCAGCAATCCTTGCCATTACATTCATTGCTGGAGGTGCTGGAACTGCGTTCCCCCGCGTTCCTGCTGAAAAATGCGCCCTGGTTTCACATAATCAATTAGCGTAATGTATAAATACTACAATATATTTATACTTTTATATTCACTCACACAGTCATTCACCTGTACAATATGAGTTCCTATTGGTGGTCTAAAATTTTCCAGAAGAATTTTTTAAATCTCTAGAAAGTTAAGTCCATGTAAAACTACAATGGTGGCTATGAAGGGGGTGAATCACCCGGAATCCTTTGTATTTTGGTGACACTAGCAGAGTGTCTAAGGCCCCATGTACACGAGACGCCGGTGCAAACTCTGCTGAACGCATGTTTTTAAAGGCTGAAACCGGCGTTTAGAAAATTGATTTTACCGCGTTTTACCGCTTTTGCGTCTATAAGCGATTAGTTAAGAAACATCATAAGACCCTCCCTAAGCTCAAAAAACAGTACTATTTAACCATTTCAGCCATTTTGTGAGACCAGAGTGAGTAGCAGCAGCTGAGAGAGCAGCAGTGTACTTGTATTTAGCGTGTCACTTGCCACGTCACCTGCCACAAGTTGTGGATTGTCCACCTGACCACGTCACCTGCCACAAGTTGTGGATTGTCCACCTGGCCACGTCACCTGCCACAAGTTGTGAATTGTCGACTAGCCACGTCACCCGCCACGTCACTTGGCCACGTCACCTGCCACAAGTTGTGAATTGTCCACTTGCCACGTCACCTGCCACAAGTTGTGGATTGTCCACTGGCCACGTCACCTGGCCACGTCACTTGCCACGTCACCTGGCCACGTCACCTGCCACAAGTTGAGGATTGTCCACTGGCCACGTCACCTGGTCACGTCACCTGCCACGTCACCTGGCCACGTCACCTGCCACAAGTTGTGGATTGTCCACTTGCCATGTCACCTGGCCACGTCACCTGGCCACGTCACCTGCCACAAGTTGTGGATTGTCCACTTGCCATGTCACCTGGCCACGTCACCTGGCCACAAGTTGTGGATTGTCCACTTGCCACAAGTTGTGAATTGTCCACTTGCCACGTCACCTGCCACGTCACCTGACACAAGTTGTGGATTGTCCACTTGCCACAATTTGTGGATTGTCCAGCGTTTTGCGTCTGAAACGTGGAAATTGTTGCGTCTGAACCCATTTTTTTGCTTTCAGAAAAACAAGGTTAAACGCAACTGTATATAAACGGCAATAAATGAGACTGTGTACATGGTCACATAGGATAATATTGAATGGGTTCAGGGACAGTTGAAAAAAGTGTCCAACTGCCTCTGAACACGAGTTTAACAGCGTCCCGTGTGCATGGGGCCTTACTATTCCTTCTTGTCATGACAGATCCCTGGAAATTATTTAAAACATGGGAATTTTCAACAACAATAGCTACAGGCATCCGGAAAATATTCACAGCGCTTCACTTTTTTTTACATTTTGTTATGTTACAGTCTTATTTCAAAATGGATTAAATTCATTATTTTCCTCAAAATTCTACAAACAATAAACCCTAATGACAATGTGAAAGAAGTTTGTTAGAAATCTTTGCAAATTTATTAAAAAACAAAAAAACAAAAAAAAAAACATGTACACAAGTATTCACAGCCTTTGGCCTCGTACACACGACCGATTTTCTCGGCAAGAACCAGCAAGAAACTTGCTGGCAGAGAGGTCTTGCCGAGTAAATCGGTCGTGTGTACGCTGCTATCGGGTTTCTCGTCGAGAAAACCGACAAGAAACCTCGACGAGAAAATAGAGAACCTGCTCTCTATTTTCTCGTCGAGATTCTCCTCGGCATGTTTCTCGACGAGAAAAGTGAGTGTGTGTACACTTACCAGTCCTCCCCGAAGCCCGCGCATCTTCTAAATGAATTTGACGCATGCGCGGTAGCTTCCTAGGCATACGTAGGGTATACCAAGATGGCGGCGACGGCATCGAATGTGACGAGCGCATGCTCGACGTAGTCGATGACGTCACCGCGTACGCTCCTTTCAAAGAACCGCGGGTTCTTTGAAACGAGCGTGTGTACACTCGGCCGGGACAAGTTTCTTGTCCAAGAATCTCGTCGAAAAAAACGACATGTTTTTTTCAACGAGAATCTCGGCCGTGTGTACGAGGCCTTTACCATGACACTCAAAATTGAGCTCAGGTGCATCCTGTTTCCACTGATCATCCTTGAGATGTTTCTACAACTTGATTGGAGTCCACCTGTGGTAAATTCAGTTGATTGTATATGATTTGAAGGCACACACCTGTCTATATAAGGTCCTACAGCAGGGGTTTCAAACTGGCGGCCCTCCAGCTGTTGCAAAACTACAAGTCCCATGAGGCATTGCGAGGCTGACAGTTACAAGCATGACTCCCACAGGCAGAGGCATGATGGGACTTGTAGTTTCGCAACAGCTGGAGGGCCGCCATTTTGAGACCCCTGTCCTACAACTAACAGTGTATGTTAGAGCACAAACCAATCCGCGAAGTCCAAGGAATTGTCTGTAGACCTCCCAGACAGGATTATATTAAGGCACAGATTTGGTCAGGGAGGTGACCAAGAACCCGATGGTCACTCTGACAGAGCTCCAGCGTTTCTCTGTGGAGAGAGGAGAACCTTCCAGAAGAACAACTATCTCTGCAGCACTCCACCTATGAGGCATGTATGGGGGAGTGGCCAGACGGAAGCCGCTCCTCAGTAAAAGGCACATGACAGCACATCTGGAGTTTTCCAAAAGGCACCTGAAGAGAAACAAAATTCTCTGGTCTGATGAAACAAAGACTAAACTCTTTGGCCAGTGAAGCATGGTGATGGCAGCATCATGTTGTGGGGATGTTTTTCAGCGGCAGGAACTGGGAGACTAGTCAGGTTCGAGGGAAAGATGAATTCAGCAATGTACAGAGACATCCTTGATGAAAACCTGCTCCAGAGTGCTCTGGACCTCAGACTGAGGCATAGGTTCATCTTCCAACAGGACAATGACCCTAACCACTTCCGGACCGCCCACCGCATTTATATACTGTGGCAGGGCAGTCCAGCTGCGCAAAATTACGTACCTGTATGTGATTTTGTGCGCGCGAGCCAAAGTGCCGCTCCCACTGTGATTGGACACAGCGGGAGCCAATCAGAAGGTCCGGTGGCCGTGTTGGCCCCCCGGGACCTGCTGATCATTTTTAGGAAGGCAAAACAGCAGTCTGCCTATGTAAACAAAGCAGATCGGTGTTCTGTCAGGGAGGAAAAGAGAGATCTTGTGTTTCTACTAAGCAGAAACATGGATCTCTCTTCTCCAGTGCATCCACTCCCCCAACAGTTAGAAAGCAATCCCTAGGAGCACACTAAACCCTTTGATTTCCCCTGGTGTTAACCCATTCCCTGCCCATGTCATTTATTTTTAGCACTGATCACTGCATTTTTTTTAGCACTGATCACTGTATTGTGTCACTGGTCCCCAAAAAGTGTCACCTAGTGTCAGGCTTGTCCGCCGCAATGTCGCAGTCCCGCTAAAAATCGCTGATTGCCACCATTACTAGTAAAAACAAAAAAAATCCATAAAAATATCCCATAGTTTGTAGTCGCTTTAACTTTTGCGCAAACCAGTCAATATGCGCTTAGTGGGATTTTTTTTTTTTTTTACCAAAAACATGTAGCAAAATACAAATTGGCCTAAATTAATGAATAAATTCAATTTTTTCAATTTCTTTATTGGGTATATTTTATAGCAGAAAGTAAAAAAAAATGTATTTATTTTTTTTCAAAATTGTTGGTCTTTCCTTTTTTATAGTCCAAAAAATAAAAACCGCAGGTGATCTAATACCACCAAAAGAAAACTCTATTTGTTGGGGAAAAAAAGACGTACATTTTATTTGAGTACAGCATCGCACGACCGCGCAATTTTCAGTTAAAGCAGTACAGTGCAGTATTGAAAAAATGGCCTGGTCAGGAAGGGGGTAAAGCCTTCTGGAGCTGAAGTGGCTAAGCACACAGCCAAGATAACAAAGGAGTGGCTACGAGACAACTCTGTGAATGTCCTTGAGTGGCCCAGCCAGAGCCCAGGTTTGAACCCGACTGAAAATCTCTGGAGAGATCTGAAAATGTCTGTGTACCGACGCTCCCCATCCAACCTGATGGAGCCTGAGAGGTCCTGCAAAGAAGAATGGGAGAAACTGTCCAAATATAGGTGTGCCAAGCTTGTAACATCATACTCAAAAAGACTTGAGGCTGTAATTGGTGCCAAAGGTGCTTCAACAAAGCATTGAGCAAAGACCGTCAATACTTATGTACATGTTAATTTTTTCCCTTTTTTCTTTTTAATAAATTTGCAAAGATTTCAAACAAACTTCTTTCACATTGTCATTATGGGGTATTGTTTGTAGCATTTTGAAGAAAATAATGAATTGAATCCATTTTAGAATAAAGCCCTGTACACAGAGGCGGCTCTAGGCTTTGTGAGGCCTTAGGCAAAACTTGACATGGAGCCCCACTCACACCCATGATGGAAAAAATAATTCAAGGACAAGAGCCTCTTCCCCACAACCCTGGCTGGTGGTTGTGGGGGTCTGCGGACAGGGGGCTTATCGAAATCTGGAAGCCCCCTTTAACAAGGTGGCCCCCAGATCCTGCTCTTTAATACTTAAGGAGCGGGGGCCACCCGGTGAGGTCACCTGCTGAGCCCGCCCCCTTGTGACATCATTGACTGATGGCATGCTGGGTCATTGACGTCACAAGGGGTGGTGTCACCGATATTCACTGGTTGTTAGGGACGCCGGCGGCCCCGCTCCTGAGTCAGGGCTCTTAATGCTGCCTGAGCACAGCAACGTTAAGGTCCCCTCAAAACTGAGGTAATGCATTGGGTAAGTATGGCGGCCGCGAGGCCCCTGCGAGTGTGAGGCCTTAGGTGATCACCTAATTTGCCTAATTAAAGAGCCTGCCTGTACACACCGGCGGGAATCTCGTCGGGGAAAAAAAACTTTGGTTTTCCCGACAAGATTCCTGTCAAGCTTTTCTTGCTCGCCGAGTGTACACACGGCACATTCAAAAGAACCGCCGTTCTTTTGAATGGCAAGAACACAGCGACGTCATCGACTACCACGAGCATGCACTCATCACATTCGATGCCGTCGCCGCCATCTTGCTTCACCCTACACTACCCTTGTAGGCTACCGCGCATGCATCAAAGTCTCATCGAGCATGCGCGGGTTTACCTGGAGACAGGTGAGCATACACACGCACGGTTTTCTCGTCGGGAAACAGGCCGACGAGAATCCCGGCGAGAAAATAGAGAGCAGGTTCTCTCTTTTTCTCGTCGAGATTAACGGCAGTTTTCCCGACGAGAAACCATACACACTACCGATTTTCTCTGCAAGAAAGCTCTCCCAGCAGTTTTCTTGCCGAGAAAACCAGCCGTGTGTACGAGGCTTCAGACTGTAACATGAAAAAATGTGGAAAAGGTGAAGAGTTGTGAATACTTTCCGGATGCACTGTTTACTTTAGAGAAGGGGTCTCCAAACTTTCTAAACAAAGGGCCATTTTATTGTCCTTCAGACTTTAGGGGGGCTGGACTGTGGTCAATGTTAATAGAATTTTTTCTGGCATCATTGGGAGTAAGCATCACCACATTTGGTATTGGGGGAGGAATAGCGCCCCATCCTTGGTGTCATTGGGAGGAAAAGTGCCTTATTGTTGGTGTCAGTAGGAGAAATGGTGCCCCATTGTTGGTGTCATTGGGAGAAACGGTCCCCCGTTGTGTGTGTTAGAGGGAGAAATGGTGCCCCATAGTTGGTGTAATTGGGAGGAATAGTGCACCATTGTGGGTGTCAGTGGGAGAAATGGTGCCCTTTTGTTGGTGTCAGTGGGAGAAACAGTACCCCATTGTGGGTGTCAGTGGGAGAAATGGTGCCCTTTTGTTGGTGTCAGTGGGAGAAACAGTACCCCATTGTGGGTGTCAGTGGGAGAAATGGTTCCCCATAGTTGGTGTAATTGAGAGGAATAGTGCACCATTGTGGGTGTCAGTGGGAGAAATAGTGCCCCATCGTTGGTGTCAGTGGGAGAAATGGTTCCCCATAGTTGGTGTAATTAAGAGGAATAGTGCCCTGTTGTTGGTGTCATTGGGAGAAATGGTGCCCCGCTGTTGGTGTCAGTTGGCAGAATGGTATCTCGTATCAGTGGGAAGAATAAGGCCAAGGGCCAAATAAAGGCAAGCAAAAGGCCACATCCAGCTCCCGGGCCGCAGTTTGGAGACCCCTGACTTAGAGTATCATGGAGTACTCTGTATTTGAGGGTAGATATCGGGTTGAGTTTTGTATTTCAGCATATTAAGGTAAGGAGAGCTATGCAAGATTTCTGTAGTATGGCCATTAAAACGATGAAGGAAGTTGTCATGATCCCTTAGCTGATTTTTATGTAATGTAAAATAAGTGTAAAATTCAGGAGCAAGAGTGACAAATTTGAAATCATTGTGGCGGCATAGCGTACTCCCTGCTACCTAAAATAATTGACAAAAGTTCTAGTGGTCTTCCAAACTCCTGCATTCCCCCGAAAATGATTTAACTGTATTACATTTTTGCCACAATTCAGTATTCAGCCATGCAGTGCTGGTTTCATTCATGATGTACAGTCTGTGGGCCTCCCAATAGTATTTCACAACAGTTTTTTGGCTAAATAGACAGTTTAATGTTACAGTCATACTAGTAAGTTCTTTTCGGAACCATCTTTTTGAAGGTGAAGAACAGATAACAGTTACCTTAGGTTTAGTCTACCTTTGGATGGATTATGTATAGTAACATTTGCCACAAAGCCCACCTATCAGGCTAAAAACTGATGTAAAAGGTACACTGCATTTACAATTGCGTAAGGAGATACTGTAAAAATAATTTTGGGTATGGTGGTGGATAATATTGGTAGATGGAATTACAGTAAAAGATTTTGGGTGGATTTTGAGCATATTAACAAAAAGACGGTTTGGTATTAATCTGATCAAGAAATGTTGCCGGCATGTCTTTAGTAACTGGTTTCCTTACTATTTACGGCTTTTTGTTTTTCAGATTCAATCTGTACAATTACAGGTAATACTGATTACATATTTTGCTCTGCATATTTAGAGTATGTGTTTAAATAAATAGTTCTACGTGTTTTTGTTTTTTTAACTAAATTAGATCGGTAGTAAATTTCTGAGTTGTTGAGCTATCTAAAGATGGTCTTTTGGGATGCATTAGCTCTTATTTAGAATAATTCTATGCATGCAGTTGTGTTAACCACTTAAAGAGGAAGTAAACCCCGATGGGTTTTACTTCCTCTATGTGTCTCTGCAAAGGTAAAGGATAATGGGCTACTATGCATCGCATAGTAGCCCGTTATGTGACACTTACCTGCAGGAGAAGCCCACGATGTCATCGTCTTCCTTCATGGCAGCGAGAATCCATTCTTCACCCCTCTTCTTCCGGGGGCCGCGAACTCCGGCTCTGTGACTGGCCGGACTTGCGTGACGTAACTCCCGTGCATGCACACGAGAGCCGCCTTTAACGGCATGAACCCGGCTTGAAACGGCACAGCATACCCTTTCAAGACGGCGCATGCGCCGTTGAAGTCGTCGCTCAGGGAAATTGCAAATATCTCCGAGATCGTGTAGGTCTCAGAGATATTGCAAGCACCTACAGGTAAGCCTCTAGCCTAGTACATACGCCCGAGATTCTCGTAAGGAAAAAACCCGTTGGTTTTCCTGACGAGATTCTTGGCAAGTTTTCTTGCCGGGCCGAGTGTACACACGTACGATTCAAAAGAACCGCCGTTCTTTTGAATGGCACGAACGCAGTGACGTCATCGACTATGACAAGCATGCGCTCGTCACATTCGATGGCGTCGCCGCCACCTTGCTTCACCCGACCTATGCCTTGGAAGCTACCACGCATGCGTCGTAGTCATTTTGAGCATGCGCGGGTTTCCATGGAGGCAGGTAAGTATACACACGCTCAGGTTTCTCGTCGGGAAACAGGCCGACAAGAATCCCGACGAGAAAATAGAGAGCAGGATCTCGTCGAGATTCTGGGCAGATTTCCCGACGAGAAAACTCAAAGCCTCGTACACACGCACGGTTTTCTCGGCAAGAAAGCTCTCCCAGCAGTTGTCGTTTCTTGCCGAGAAAACCGGCCGTGTGTACAAGGCTTTAATCTAGGCTTACCTGTAGGTGTAACTTGTCCCAGAGGGTTTACAACCACTTTAAGCCCCGAGCCTCTTTCTGAGATTTGGTGTTTACAATTTAAAAATCGTTTTTTTTTGCTAGAAAATTACTTAGAACTTAGAAAATTACTTAGAACCCCCAAACACCCTATAGAATAAAATGGCGGTCTTTGCAATACTTTTTGTCACACCGTATTTGCGCAGCAGTCTTAAAAGCGCAACAGTAATGTAAGCCCAATTTTTTTTTTATATTGTGAAAGATAATGTTACGCCAAGTAAATTGATACCCAACATGTCACGCTTCAAAGTTGCGCCCACTTGTGGAATGGCGACAAACTTTTACCCTTAAAAATCTCCATAGGCGACGTTTAAAAAATTCTACAGGTTGCATGTTTTGAGTTACAGAGGAGTTCTAGGGCTAGAATTATTGCTCTCACTCTAACGATCGCGGCGATATATGTGTGGTTTGAAAACCATTTTCATATGCGGGCGCTGCTCACGTATGCGTTCGCTTCTGTGCGCGAGCTCGTCGTCTTATTTATTTTACTTTATTTTATTTATTTTGACACTGTTTTAAAAAAAAAAAATACAATTTGGGTCACTATTATTTCTATTACAAGGAATGTAAACATCCCTTGTAATAGAAAAAAGCATGACAGGTCCTCTTAAATATGAGATCTGAGGTCAAAAAGACCTCAGATCTCATATTTGGACTAAAATGCAATACAAATACAAATACAAAATAAATAAAAATTGTCATTCTAAAAAAAAAGAGCGTTGGGCGGAAGTGACGTTTTGACGGGTGGGGGGCCATCTTCCCCTCACTTGTCGTCTTACACAGCAAGGGAGCAGACCCGATCGCCTCCAGTGCTGCCAACGGCTCCGGTAAGCAGGGGAGGGCACCAGAGAGCCGCGGGAGGGGCAGCCCCTCTCCTGCCACAGATAAAAGTGATCTTGCAGCGAATCCGCCACAGAGACCACTTTTATCTTGTAGCGGACCGCCCGCTGAAGAAGAGGATACCGGGGTTATGGTAGCTAGCTAACAAAGATATCCCTCTTCAAACAGCCGACGTAAAACGACGGCTGGCAGTCAGGAAGTGATTAATAACAGTATTCTATCATTTTGCTTTCAGGATCCAGGAAAGAATCGGATTGGCCAGTGGTTAAATGTGACGGTCAATCAGGGATTTGCTGAGTTTTCCCTTCCTCTTTCCTCCGAGTCGTTGCTGGGGGAATACTCCATCCGGGTGAAGGACACAGTACATCACTTTTCTGTGAAAGAATATGGTGAGGAACTACTCTTTGGGGTTGATTTACTAAAACTGGAGAATACAAACTCTGGTGCAGCTCCGCATAGAAACCAATCAGCTTCCAGTTTTTTTTTTTTTTGTCATAGCTTAACCACTTAAGCCCCGGACCATTTTGGTGGTCAAAGACCGGGCCACTTTTTGCAATTCGGCACTGCGTCGCTTTAACTGACAATTTCGCGGTCGTGCGACGTGGCTCTCAAACAAAATTGAAGTCTTTTTTTCCCACAAATAGAGCTTTCTTTTGGTGGTATTTGATCACCTCTGTGGTTTTTATTTTTTGCGCTATAAACAAAAATAGAGCGACAATTTAGAAAAAATTCAATATTTTTAACTTTTTGCTTTAATAAATATCCCCAAAAAATATATAAAAAACATATTTTTTTCTCAGTTTAGGCTGATACGTATTCTTCTACATATTTTTGTTAAAAAAAAAAAAATTTAATAAGCGTTTATTGATCGGTTTGCGCAAAAGTTATAGCGTCTGCAAAATAGGGGATAGTTTTATGGCATTTTTAGTAATAATTTTTTTTTTTTACTAGTAATGGCGGTGATCAGCGATTTTTATTGTGACTGCAGCATTATGGCGGACACATCGGACACTTTTTACACATTTTTGGGAGCGATTATTGCTATAAAAATGCACTGATAACTGTGAAAATTACACTGGCAGTGAAGGGGTTAACCACTAGGTGGCGCTGTAGGGGTTAAGTGTGCCCTAGTGAGTGATTCTTACTGTAGGGGGGATGGGCTGTGCATGACAAGACAGTGATCACCGCTTCCGATTACAGGAAGCGGTGATCACTGTCATTGTCACTAGGCAGAGCAGGGAGATGCTAGTTTACATCAGCATCTCCCTGTTTTTCCTCACCGTGAGACGATCGTGGGTATCCCCGTGGCGTTCGAGTCTGCGGGACCCGAGGTCGAGCTCACGGAGGAGCTTGCGGCGGGCGCTCATCCACAATACCACGATCTTAAAGGGGATGTATATATACATCCTTCTGCCTGTCCGTGCCATGCTGTCGACGTATATAGTCGTGCGCTGGTTGGCAAGCAGTTAAAGTAGAACTAAAAGCAAAACTTATTTTTTCATTTTGGATAGAGCAAGGGGGTGGCTAAAACCCTGTCAGATTTTTCTTCGCCATCTATGTCCCATTGCGTTGATTTACCTTCACTTCCTGTCCCATAGCCAAACAGGAAGGAAGAGGATATCCGTGCAAATTTACCACTTGGCGACTAGCCACCGCAGTTTTACTGTGGCAACATCGCTCGGCTGCGCGAAACGACGTTATGTTACCTCGCTTCGCCCTGTGGCCACTAGGGGCGCACGCGCGTCCGCTGCTCACCCCCGGAGCGTATGCGAGTGCCCGGCGGGCACCTGTGATCGCTCATGACAGAGCGAGAACCGGGAGCTGTGTGCGTAAACACACAGCTCCCGGCTCTTTCAGGGGAGAAATGACTGATCGTCTGCTGTTCATACAAAGTATATACAGCAATCTGTAATTTCCGCTAGTAAGTCCCATCCCCCCACAGTTAGAATCACTCCCTAGGACACAATTAACAACTTGATCGCCCCCTAGTGTTAACCCCTTCCCTGCCAGTGACATTTTTACAGTAAAGAGTGCATTTTTATAGCACTGATCACTGTATAGTTGTCAATGATCCCAAAAATGTGTCAAAAGTGTCCAATCTGTCCGCCATAATGTTGCAGTCTCGATAAAAATTGCAGATCGCCGCCATTACTAGTAAAAAAAACTATATTAATAAAAATGCCATAATTCTATCCCCTATTTTGCAGACGCTATAACTTTTGCGCAAACCAATCAATATACGGTTATTGCGATTTTTTTATTTTTTTATAAAAAATATGTAGAAGAATACATATCGGCCTAAACTGAGTAAAAAATGTGTTTTTGTTTTTTAAAAAGTGGGATATTTATTATAGCAAAAAGTAAAAGATATTGCGATTTGCTTTCAAAATTGTCGCTCTTCTTTTGTTTATAGCACAAAAAATAAAAACGGCAGAGGTGATCAAATACCACCAAAAGAAAGCTCTTTTTGTGGGAAAAAAAGGACGCAAATTTTGTTTGGGTACAACGTCGCACGACCGCGCAATTGTCAGTTAAAGCGACGCAGTGCCAAATTGTAAAAAGTGCTCTGGTCAGTAAGGGGGTAAAATCTTGCGGGCTGAAGCAGTTAAAAGAGAAGTATGGGTTTCCTTTTTTTTTGCTTACATCTATTCTATGTGAGCTGCTGCTTATATCTATAAACCCTCCCAGCCCTCTCAGAAGTGCCCCCATTCTGTTAAAATCTAGATAAATACCTGTGGGAGGTTCTACAGTCTTTCATACAGCATCATCCAGACAATGGTGTGAATATAGAGTCTGGATCCACCCCCTTTCCTGTCATTTTGCTCGATTGATGTCGGCTCTCCTCCCTCTGCTTGTTTCTGAGGCTTCACAGAGCATTGCTGCTCCCCCCTCCCTTCTCCCTCCTCCCCCTCCCTATCTATCAGCACAGCCACGTCTCTTAGGGGAGGGGGGAAAGAGGCAGGGGGTGTGTTGGTGTGTTGGTGGAGATGTTCACACCCCCTGAGAACTTTTCAAACTGAAAGTGGTCCGTTTTTGCCAGCTGAAGGAAAGTTCATGTGCACATGCTGTAAAAACTAAAAGAGGTAGGAAAAAAAGATTAGCTGATATGTGACTAATGTGATATGTACTAGTTATTTAACCCATCCCATACTTCTCCTTTAAGGTATTTCCTTGAGGACCCCCAGGTCATCAGAACTAGTGTCCCCATTGGAAGATTTCTCCTCCTATTACTTTTATGGGGATAAACCAAAATTGGGGATTTTCTTTTCGTTTCACTTTCAATTATAAATGGTAAACAGGACAAATAGACACTGGCACAGACAGCAATAAAAACTGGCAAGCATTCTAATTCCTCTCCAGTCTATCCAAAACTAAAAAAAAAAAAGTTTTTCCTTTAGTTATATATTAAGTGAACAAGCAAAAGGTTAGAAGCTGATTGTCTACCATGCACAACTACCCCAGGTTTTGCTCTACCAAATTTTAGTAAATAAACCCCTTTTGTTTACTGTATATTTATATCTGTATTCTGAGGTCTGTACTGAAATTATTTTTATTTTTTTGTCACCACAGTCCTCCCAAAACTTGAAATAACGTTCCAGTTACCCAAGGCTGTTCCCTTCAACAGTAAAAATATACCAGTTACAATATGTAGCAGGTGAAGCATACAAAATGTTAGCTGGATTATGACATGATTCATATTATGTTACTGGAAACTGACCTTGAAAAATTAATATTTTGTGCAATGAAACTTGCCCAGCACACATGGAATGAGGAGTGCTATTTGTATGAAATAGACATGTGCAATTTGTTTAGTTCCGAATAAGTTTTTTAACGAACTTTGACAAATTCATTAATTCGGAAATATCAGAAATTTCAAATTTATACGTTTTAAAATTTTTGCAAATTTGTTAATTTGAAAATTCAGAAATTTTGAAAATTAAAAATGAGAAAATTCGGAAATTTGAAATCCTGGAAATTTGAATATCCAAAAATAAGAATGAAAATCCGAAAATTTGAAAACCCAAAAAATCGAAAATCTGAAATAATTAAGTTATTATTAGTTAACTATTTCTAACTATTAAGATATAGGTATTGGAATTTCATTTCAAATTTGGCTGTTAGTGAACGTAACAAATACAAATTTATCCAAAGTTACAAAATTATCCGAAATAACAAATGCCGAATCTAAACGAATGGAACGTATTGAATTAATAATAATAAACAACAACAATAATAATAATAAAAATGTTTTTTTATTATTATTATTTATTATTATTAGTTCATTCCTTTCCATTTGTTTAGATGTAGCATTCAGTATTTCGGATAATTCGTAACTTCGGATAAATTTGTGTTTCTTAAGGCATGTACACACGATCGGATATTCCAACAACAATTGTGTGATGGACGTGTTTTGTCAGATAATCCGACCGTCTGTACGCTCCATCGGACAATTGTTGTCGGAATTGCCGGCAACAAATGTTTGCTGTGCATGCTCTCAAATTGTCTGACAACAAATGTGTTCCGTCGGATCGTGTGTACTCAAGTCCGTCGGACTAAAATCCAAAGTACAAACACGCATGCTCAGAACCAATGCTAACCACAAGACAACATTAGCAGAAGTTGCCCAAAGGGTGGCGCTAAAGAGCAGAAAAACCACGTAGTTTCGTGAATGTTGGCTGAAAAAGTTCTGTCATCTGTATGCAGAACAAGTTCACGGCCAACGCCCTTCAGACAAAAATCCACAGATTTGTCCGATGGAAGTCTGATCGTGTGTACGAGGCTTTACAATCACTAACAGACAAATTTGAAAGGAAATTCCAATACCTATAATTTAATAGTTAGTTATTATTAGTTAGTTATTCTTTAAAATTTTTAGATTTTCTCATTTTCGAATTTACAAATTTACGAATTTTTCGAATTTACAAATTTCCGAATTTATGAATTGTGATCATAACGAATGACCCAAAAAAGGAAAAAAAAATAAAACGAATGAAACAAAAACAATTTTTTTATTTTTTATTGGCAGTGCACATGTCTACTTATTATTATTATTATTATTATTATTAATATTATAATACAGGATTTATTTACAGTTTGTACAGCACTTTAAAATATAAAGGGAGATATTACAGTTACAACACAGTAAAAAAAAAAAGTGTTACCAAGGCCATACTCATGATGAGAGCTTACACATGGGCAGAAAATCGTCCAAAAACTGTTGGTTCTGAAGTTACCGGCTGACTTGATGGGACTGTGACATCATAAAGGGGCGGGGTCACCGGATGACATCACCCGGTGACCACGCCCCATGCCTATATAAGTCGTTGCGCACCGCGCACACGGCATTACAGCGGGAGAGAGCGCTGAGTCAACATCAGAAGAAGAGAAGAGGGAGGAAGACAGCGGAGAAGACCGGGCCTCCACTAGCAAAAGAGCTGGCAGAAGATAGTGGAGGAGCCCGGCAGAAGGCAGAGGGCACCTGAGAGCGGGAGAAGAACTGGAGAGTGAGGAGACGGCATCGGAGAGCGTGAAAAGAGGCCGTAGAGAGCGGAGAAGTCGAAAGAAGACCCCCGGAGCTGCCTAATAAATTACTTTAAAAAAAGTCTAGTGTGGTTTTTTTTATTGACACTTTTTTCACCCAGGGGAATGGGTAGGGGTACGATGTACCCCATACTCATTCACATAGGCTGGGGGGCCAGGATCTGGGGCCCCCCTTATTAAAGGGGGCTCTCAAAATCCGATAAGCCCCTGCCCACAGACCCCGACAACAAACGGCCAGGGTTATCGGGAAGAGGCCCTTGTCCTCATCAACATGGGAACAAGGTGCTTTGGGGTGGGGAACGCAGTGTCCCCCCCTGCCCTAAAGCACCCACCCCCCATGTTGAGGGCATGTGGCTTGGTATGGTCTAGGAGGGGGGCATTCGCTCGCCCCCTTTCCTGACCTGCCGGGCTGTGTGCTCGGATAAGGGTCTGGTATGGATCCTGGGGGAACCCCCATGCCATTTATTTATTTTTGGTGTGGGGGTTCTCCTTAAGATCCATACCAGACCGAAGGGTCTGGTATCATCCTTGGGGGGAACCTCACGCAAATTTTTTTTTACATTTTCGCGGGGTTCCCCTTCAAGATTTTCAGCACGCGAGTCGCCCCGCAAGTCGGATCATCTTGATCCGACTTCTGGTGCGACCTCTATTCAAATCAATGGGCTCCCATAGGGAACTATTGATTTGAATAGAGAAAGAAAAATGCAGCTGAAAGCTAGCGTGCCAAAACGTGCATTGGATTCAATGCAAAACCCGCAGTTTTTTTTCCTGTCCTCTATACTAGCTTTACAGCCCGTTTTTTAAAATGTCCGTGGGCATGAGGCTTTAGTCTGGCTCATTCCCACGATCGGCTTCTGTCAAGCGAGCATGCTGGAAAACCAGCAGGCGATCGGATGCTGCGATTGCTGACCGCCGATGTCTGTTCTGGTGGGGGGGAAGTCCCACCTGTCAGAACAAATAGCACAGCGGGGATATTGCTGTACTAACATTGCATAGTTAGTACAGCAACCTCTTTTTTTCGTTCAGCCCGGGTTGACAGAAAAAAAAACTTCCTGTATGTACCAGGCTTTACTCTCACCTTTTTAAATGAATACAATATACTATTTTAGCTGTCCTTGACTAATGGTAAACAACAGATACTTAAAGTCTATGGAATGTTTCCTCAGGTACACCTACGGAAAGCCAGTATTGGGAGATTATAGGATTGAGATATGCCGTATAAGAATCGGATATCATATGGTCTTGCCGCAAGACATCATTAAATACATTGAGCCCCTCCATATCTGTGTAAACTACACTGGAAAGGTAAATTATTAGAAGACAATAATAAGCTTATCATTTTATATATTTTCTACTTCTTTTTTTTCCATTTCAATTCCTTTGAATGCAAACGGGAGTACTCGTAATTCCTTGAATTTGTTAGCTTCTTACATGAAACAAATATCTTAGCAATTGGAGTGGATTGAGTGACTCTAATATATCATGCACCTCATCCCGGGTTTTGAAAATGGTTGAAAGCAAGAGATGGGATTGTAGCGGTGCTCAATTAATCAATACATATCATAGATATAAAATTTATAAAGATTTATTTTTAGTTACAGAAAATAGAAAGAGGGTTCAATAAAATTAATTCACAGAGCATGTACAATTTGCTTTTCTTTCGGGTCGCTGGTGTCTCACAAAGACGAAGATAGTCACAAGTAGGTGTTATGTCCCAACATGTTTCGCCAGTGATGGCTTCCTCAGGGGAATATTCGGGACGACCAATATTAACCCAGCTCTAGCACAATAAATACATAGAAATTACCCTCAATTATAAAGTATAAACATAAATATGAAAATATATTAACATAACATCTGTCAATGCTGAATGTGGTTGTATTACTATCAGTGACGACCCGCTCATTAGGGCACAGGGGCGTCGCCCCCCGTAATCCATGCGCCTGGCCCCTAATCTCCATGCAGGGCACTGGACACATGGATTTCAATCAAGTTTTTTTTTTTAGAAATACGTGATTACAGCCGGAGGCTCTAATTGGCTTCAAAAAGGGTTGGCTCGTGCGCAGAGCCCACCCACTTGTGTGACATTAGCGAATTAATATTCGCTAATGCCTTCCTGTTTCTCCTCCCAGCCAATCGGGTCTCAGGACCCACTTCTCGTTCGGCTGGGAGGAGAAGCAATGGCCCTGGTCTGGCTCCTCCCTCCACAACCTCCTCCCCGCACAAGGTAAGGACATGGATCGTTGACTTCCTGATCGATTGAGTGCCGGGGGGTAGTGCAAGTGGGGGGGCATTTTTTTTTTGCTGACCCCTCCCCCCCAAAAAATTTCGGGCACCAGCTGCCACTAATTACTATTGAAACTGTACCATTAGCAGTCTACATGACTCACTGCATCTTCTTTTCAGCTGGATTCTTCGGGATGTACCACAGTCCAGATAAAGTCTGAACCTTTCAAATTAATAAGAAATGACATGAACCTGAACTTGAAGGGATCCGCCCACATCACAGAACAGGGTACAGGTAAGTCTGGGTAAGGTAGGCCTGGTATACACTAATAGAATTGTATCTGACATTTTGTGTTGTAATAAAGTTCATTATTTTTTCTAATCACTAGTGGGACCAAATTGATGTTTGTTTTTAGCCACAGTGACAAAAAAAATTCAAATAAGCAAGGGTGGAATTTTAATTTTTTCCAAATGTACAAATTTCTAACATTGTATGTGGGTTTTTTGTTCAGTAAAGTCCATTCATTCCAAAATTGAATGGTAAAAGCAAACAAGACCTTGAACTATTTTTGAATGACATTCAAATGTACTGAGAATGAGAATTTTCATAGCAGTCATGACCCCCAGTATCAATCTTTTCAGCCGGCGATGCTGAATAGTTTAACCACTTGAAGACCAGTCTGACATTTGTTGCTTACAAGTTAAAGTCAGTATTTTTGTTGTTAGAAAATTACTTAGAACCCCAAACACTTTATATATATATATATATATATATATATATATATATATATATATTTTAGCAGAGACCCTAGAGAATAAAATGGCAGTTGTTGCAATATTTTATATCACACTGTATTTGTGCAGCGGTCTTGCAAACGCAATTTAAAAAAAAAATACACTTTAATTAATTTAAAAACAATACAGTAAAGTTAGCCCAATTTCCTTAAAAGGGCAATCTAGTTTTTGTTGTGGATAGCCATACTTGGTTGCCCGGTTCCAAGATTAATTCTCCTCGTTTTTTTTATCGAAAATATTTTTTTTTATACTTCTGCATCTTGGTCATGGTTTCCTGCAGTGGTTTGTTGTTATTGTTAAAGAAATTCATTGTTTTAGAGACCGCGGGAACTAAACATTCTGGAATGGTGCCTGGTAGGAAGGATGAGGCTTGTTTGTTAGCAGAATGAGAGGAGTTGTTATAGGCAAATTCGGCCAAGGAAAGCAGGGAGACCCATTCATCCTGGGAGAAGGATGAAAAGCAGAGCAGGTATTGTACCAGGGTTTGGTTGGTTCTTTCTGTTTGCCCGTTCGTCTGCGGATGGTATGCCGAATAGAAGGATAACTCAATTTCCAGGGATCCACACAAGGCCTTCCAGAACCTGGGGGTGAACTGCATCCAACGGTCAGATACGATTTTGGTTGGGACTCAATGAAGCCTTATGACTTCTTCAATGAAGACTTGCACTGTTTCCACAGCTGCGGGTGTCCCCCTCATTGGTATGAAATGGGCCATCTTTGACAATCTATCTATATTTACCACTACAAAGATGGTAGTAAAGCCCTTGCCCGGGGGGAGCTCAACAATAAAATCCTGAGATCATTCTCCATGGCCTCTTTGGGACAGGCAATGGTTTCAGCAAAACCCAGGCCTTGACTTTGCTGTTTTGAAGATGGTGCAAGATTCCATATATTTTCTACAGTTACATGCCACCTGGGGCAACTAGAATGTGCGTTGCACAAGTTCAGCAGTTTTCAAGGCATCAAAATGTCCAGCCAACTTATGATCATGCCAGAGTTCCAATATTGTAATCCTTATGTGCCTGGGTACAAAGATCTTGTCCTCATGCCATAACAGACCATATTTCACCTGTAAATTGGTTTCAGGGGAGAAGACAGTTTCCGAGGAGGCTTGTTTGATCCGAGACAGTAAGTCTTCCTGTAATACAAGAACGTTTCCTAAAGGCAGGATGGTGTCCGGGATTGTGGTTTCCTCAGAGTCATTGAACATACAGGATAATGCCTTGGGCTAGGTTTTCTTCGACCCACGTCTATAGGTTACATGGCATGAAAATCCGGAGAAAAATAATGCTCACATGGCCTGAAGTAGTTTTAACCCCTTTGCTGTCCTCAGGTACTCCAAATTTTTATGATCTGTGTAGACCAAAATTGGGTGTGCCCTCCTTCCAATAGATATCGCCACTCTTCCAGTGCCTCTTTGATGGCCAGGAGCTCCCATCCCCCCACAACATAGTTCCTCTCAGCTGATGACAATTTGCGGGAGAAAAATGCAACTGGATATAGGAGAGCTTTGGACCCTTGTCGTTGTGACAGCACTGCTCCAACCGTTATTTCAGATGCATCGACCTCAAGAACAAATGGCAGGGCCAGATCAGGATGTTTCAAGATGGAGGCAGACGTGAACAACTTTTTCAGGGTTTCAAAGGTGGTCTGAGCTCCAGAGGACCAGTGGAATCGTATGCCTTGCCTGGGTTATTCTGTGAGCAATGATGGCAGAAAACCCCCTAATGAACTTTCTGTAAAAGTTCCTTCCTGGAAGCTGTAAAAGGATGGGAAGAGCAAGATGAGAGGACTGGTTGGACAAGGCAGAGATATGAGAAGATGAGATTGATAGGCTCTTACGTAATTTTGCAGGACAGGATCCCACGTAATGCCCCGGTTCTCCACAATACATGCACAGATTGTGCTGTAGATGGCATTGGCGCTCTTCGGTAGTGAGAGATGGACGAAGCAAGCCCAACTGCATAGGCTTAGATGTATCAGGAACAGAAATTACCGGAGTTGGAGGAGCCTGACTGGGGAAACTGGGAACCTAGGGTAACATCCAGGTTGGACGATATTGTCCCGAAGATCTCTCGGATTGATTCTCTCTGACATTAATCGATCTGGATTTAATGATTGTCAAGAGCGTCCAGAGTTTGAGGTACTCCTACCCGTGCTAACTCATACTTTAGGGAATCTGACAGGCCCATACCGAATTGGTAACGGAGCATCATTCCAATTTGTGTCGTAACTCCAACGCCTGAATTCGGCTACATAGTCTTCAGCCCCTCGGTGGCCTTGCTGGAAAGAATGTAGTGCTGTTTCAGCGGTGGTGGTTTGCTGAGGGTCATCGTACAGTTGTGACACCGCGTCAAAGAAGGTGGTAAGGTTTGTTAGATATTCGGCCTTTCGGGTGTGGGTACCCTTGGTTCCGGTGATAGCATGACTACGGCAGGTGAGGAGAATGTATTGGCAGCAGTTGCCCCTTGAGTACTGGGAGGAGAGGACAGGGCTTGGACCTGTTCTTCCAGCCGGGTGTACCCATCTTGCAAATTTTCGACAGCTTGTGTCAGACCTGCCAGGTGTTGACAAAGTTCTTCCGTAGGGGAGGTGCCTTGCTCAGGCTCAGACATGGCTGTCTGATCCTGTCACATTCTCACATACCTTGTGGATGAGCCTGGTAATGCAGAGGAAGGCCTCCCTTACGTATTTGACTTGCGGCCCCTGATAGAGCAGACAGGGGACCTGAGAGTACAGAATGGTATGAGTGCCTGGCAGGTTAGTCATAAGAGCAGCTGCTCTGAAATTCCTGATGTCACAGGGATGAGGATCAGTCAGAACAGCAGGCAGTTGTGGAGCTGGCTCAGTGGATGTCAGGATACCACACACCTGAATGCTAGCAGTAGCGCTCAGCGGATCAGCCTTGAGGGATGTGGAGCACAGACAGGTACACACAGTTTTGAGGAGCCAGGACAGATGCAGAGGCCAAGACAGGTCGAAGTACAGGCCAGGTTGGCAACAGGCGGTCCACGTGGTAACAAGAGGAGCAGGCAGGATCAAAATGAAGGACAAGCCAGGGTCGGGTGCAGGCAGAAGGCAGGAAGAGTCAAAGGCAAGCCAGGTCAAACACAGGAACAGATCTCTGAGCAGGGTACAGGTAGCAGGGGTCACGGGAAGCTGCAGATCAGACAGCACTGGCTTTGTTTACAAGCCCTGTTTAAATAGTTCACCTGGCGCTCGTAAACGTGCACCAGCAGCAGGATTCCTTCTACAGAGCATTTCCAGACAAATACCCAACCCTCATTGCATATTACACAGCCCCCCATGCTATGCTTTAAAATTGCATACACTCGTGGAATAGCGACAAACTACAGTACTTAAAAATCTCCATGGCGACGCTTTAAAAACTTCTACAGGTTACCTGTTTAGTGTTACAGAGGAGATATTGTGCTAGAATTATTGCTCTCACTCTAAAGATCGCAGAGATACCTCACATGTGTGGTTTGAACACTGTTTTGCGGTCGCGACTTACATATGCATTCACTTGTGCGCCGGAGCACAGAGGCGCTGGGTGCTTTACATTTTTTTTTCTTTATTTTCTTACATTTTTAAAAAAAAAAATTCACCGTCCCTTAAAAAAAAAAAATTCTGATCACTTTTATTGCTGTCAGAAGGAATGTAAACATCCCTTGTGATAGTAATAGGCAGTGACAGGTACTCTTTATGGTGGATCTGGGGTCTACAAGACCCCAAATCCCTCCTTTGCACTTAAAAGAATTCAAAATGGGAATTAAAAAAAAAATTGGTGGAAATCGCGCTACCCCCGTGACCAATCACTGTGACAGTAATAAAGTATATTGAAAATTAACAATTACCCCATAAACCACAGATCAAATGAACTGATAAGTGAAAAAGAGGTGTGTATATAAGACAAACTATAAATATATGAACATCAAATATAAATTTAAATTTATAAATAATAGTCCATCAAAAAAAGTTTGTTTAAATAAAATCCAAAGTATTAACACCAGTGCTTCATGTAAAAATCATACAAAAATGCTGTGTCCACATTCATCTGTGACATTCCACCACCAAAAAGCAGGATTTCCCCTTACCAGCTGTACACGACCCCCTATTACAGAGGGTCAATATATGCATTGAGTAGTTTCTCCCACAGGTCACCGCAGCACACAGCACATGAGGTTCCTAAAACACCGACCTCCGGTTCTCATCAATGGGCACATATGTATAGAAAGAATGGAACACACTCCACATAGTGCATTATATCTTTTTAAAATTTATTCCATAAAAAACAAGTTTGCACTTACATGTATGCAGTTAAAAAATCGCCTGATTACGTCTGGTGTTCCATTCTTTCTATACATATGTGCCCATTGATGAGAACCGGAGGTCGGTGTTTTAGGAACCTCATGTGCTGTGTGCTGCGGTGACCTGTGGGAGAAACTACTCAATGCATATATTGACCCTCTGTAATAGGGGGTCGTGTACAGCTGGTAAGGAGAAATCCTGCTTTTTGGTGGTGGAATGTCACAGATGAATGTGGACACAGCATTTTTGTATGATTTTTACATGAAGCACTGGTGTTAATACTTTGGATTTTATTTAAACAAACTTTTTTTGATGGACTATTATTTATAAATTTAAATTTATATTTGATGTTCATATATTTATAGTTTGTCTTATATACACACCTCTTTTTCACTTATCAGTTCATTTGATCTGTGGTTTATGGGGTAATTGTTAATTTTCAATATACTTTATTACTGTCACGGTGATTGGTCACGGGGGTAGCGCGATTTCCACCAATTTTTTTTTCTTAATCATTACCATGTATGGTAGTTCACATTTTTAATCGCAGCTCCCCATAGCTACAAAGCTACCAGTTAAACGTCTGGAGTTTTTTCCTTTTTTCTCACTTTAGTTTATTTAGCGCAGTTTTTCTCTTTTCTTTTCCATTTCACTCAAAATGGGAAGTTTGGCAGTTTTGAATACTTTTAATTTGGCGCCTTTAAGTCTTCAGTAAACCGGAAGTGATGTCATATTGCTTCTGGGTTACCAGATCTGATCAAAGCCGATTCTGGAATTCGGGTCTCTGGCCAGCCGGCAGGCGTGACGGCTGGTTGCTCGGGTCTTCCAGTGGGACCGGAGAGCCCGGGCAAGCCGTGGTAGGCAGCAGGAGGGGGCATCCGCTCCCACTGCTTGGGATAATACTTGAGTGACTTCTTAGCCACATCGGTTGTTATCTCAGGAAAACTGACCGGGGTTCAAATTTTCCGCTGGCTGGGTGCACGTGAATTCCTCACGTGCACTAACGGGCTGGACATTTAGCGGCGGCGGACCGGGTGCGACCCATGGCCTGTAGGTTGCCAACCCCTGGAGTAAAGCATGTTGACTTTAAAAAAAAATATTTTCAGTGTGCAAAGTAAATTATCATTCATCTAAGTAAATAAAGTAAATGTTAAAGTGTTTTCATTTTATTTCACCTCATTCACTAAGATACATGAAAATAGAGTTTGCAGAGTGAGCATACTCCACTCCTTTAACTGCTTGCCTACTAGTCGTTGTCGTTATATGACGGTGGGTTGGCTCCCCTGCATGAATCGCCGTAGCTGTACGGCGGCCCTTTTAAGGACTATATGGGGCATGTACTCTGCTGGAGCTGATGCGCGTGGCCAGAGCCTGCAATATCAGCCGGTGACCCGCCATCGCTTCTCAAAGAGCCAAAACGAGGATCTGTCAATGTAAACAAGCAGATCCCCATTCTGTCAGGGAAGTAGAGAGAGATCCTAATGTTCCTAGTGATCAGAAACAGAGATCTCTCTTTACTCCCAGTCAGTCTCCTTCCCCCAGAGTTAGAAACGCCTCCCTAGGGAACACTTAACCCCTTGATCGCCCGCTAGTGTTAACCCCTTCCATGCCAGTGTCATTTATACAGCAATCAGTGGCTATTTTTAGCTCTGATCACTGTATAGTTACATCGTAGGTGAGGTTGAAAAAAGTATAAATGTCAATGGTCCCAAAAAAGTGTCCGATCTGTCTGCCGCAATGCCGCAGTCCCACTAAAAATCACTGATCACCTCCATTACTAGTAAAAAAAATAAAAAAATTTGGCCATAAATATAACCCCCTATTTTTGTAGACGCTATAACTTTTGCACAAACCAATCAATATAGGCCTATTGTGATAATTTTTTTTAGCAAATATATGTAGAAGACTACATATTGGCCTAAACTGATTAAGATTTTCTTTTATTATTATTTATTTGTTTGGTATTTATTATAGCAAAAAGTTAAAAATATTGAGCTTTTTTTCAAAATCGTCTGTCTTTTTTTGTTTATGGCGCAAAAAATAAAAACCACAGAGGTGATCAAATACCACCAAAAGAAAGCTCTATTTGTGGGGAAAAAAGGACATCAATTTTGTTTGGGTACAGTGTCGCACGACCGCAAAAAAATGACCTGGCCATTAAGGGGGTAATTCTTCCGGGGCTAAAGTGGTTAACCCGGAAGAATTTACCCCCCTCCTGACCAGAGCACTTTTTGCGTTTTGGCACTGCATCGCTTTAATTTACGTCCTTTTTTTCCACACATAGAGCTTTCTTTTGGTGGTATTTGATCACCTCTGCGGTTTTTATTTTTTGCACTATAAACAAATGTAGCGGGGTCCTCTTTAAGACTCTCGGGACTACCTTGCCCAGAATCCCTTTCGGCATGTTTCCACCCCAGAGACTCATGGGAGGGGTTATAAAAGAAGGAGGCGAGGCTGGGCTCGGCCTCTTTGGGACACGAGACTTCAGTGACTGATCCTCCTGTGCGGATGTGCCGGAGTGCAAGGCCTGAAGCCTGGGGCCTTGCGCAGTACCAAAGAGCCTTCCACCCCACTGCGAGCCTGGGTGGCATCTGACTTCGCTTGTCTACAACCTTGGTTGGATCAGGGACCCGATCGCTGGAGACACTGTGTGTGTGTGTGAGGACACATTCGGTGGAAGTTCCCGGACTGGGATCGCGTCCGGAGGGGTGAGAGGGCGTATGCTCAGACCATATACTGTTGTTGCTAATGTGCCTATAGACTGCCGGGGCCCACAAGTTTATTTCTGATACTCTCACTGGAGATCCATATCAGAGCAGAACTTAGAGTTCATGAAGTAACGTGTTTAGTTCATCACAACCTTCCCATTGGATTACAAATGGCATTCTGTTAATGTGCACCACCTTTAAAGACTTGCCGGTGAAGAAACCATCATCCCCTATAGACTGAGTTTTAGATATCTGAGCCAGGCCTGGCCAGCTAGTTAGTTCATCTAGTTACTGCGTCACAGGACGCCTAGTTAACGGTCGCCCATGCGGCGCACCTTTACTGTTCATCTTAAATGCATAGAGTGTTATTGCTGCAGGACTCTGCAATTTATTATCTGTGAATCGTTACCACTGTTAACTTTTATTACCAATAACTCAAAGTAAATTTGATACCCTTTTCATTACTGTCTTGGTGTCTGGGTTTACTCATACAGTATAAGTTAATATTTATTGCTGCCAATACTAACTGTGCCAGTAGGGGGTCGAGTACATTGCTGGGGGTTGACGGAGCTGTTTGTCAGGGCCCAAACAAAACTTGCGGCCTTCTTAGTTGAAGGTATCGCTACACGTGGGGGTTCTCGTCCGGGATCCTAATACAGCAATTAAATGCAAGAGGTGCCGTCATGGACCCGCAAGGAATAAGAGCGTGGTGCGAAGTGGCCAAGACAGACCCAAACCAGTCAGTGGTCATCAACCTACCAGGGGAGGAATGGTCAATTGAAACGATAGAGGAGTTAATGAAGTCAGTGATCCCAGATCACACATCGTGGGTGATGGGAATATAGTCAGACCCAGACATTTCATACCAGTATGCACTAGTGGAATACCTGGACAGGATGCCAGAGGCTTGTAGGCGCAACTGTGTACAGACGCCAGATAATAGATCTTATAGGTTGGCGCACGCAATTAAGAAGGAGCCATCACCGATGGGATCACCGCAGGCTGCGGCCCGTACCCCACCTGAAAGAGGAGATAGGGCACCGCCTCCGGTGGCGCCTGCACCTGTCACTGCTATATCACCAGAACTGATAAATGCAATAGGGGATCTGCTAACCAAATGTCAGAAGACAAGCACGGTGCATGTAGAGACTAGCTACCGGAGACTGAAGACATTCTCGGGGAAGCTCCCTGTCCCTGCAGGGGAAGAGGATTTTGACACCTGGGTGGAGCAGGCATTGCAGGCAGTAGAGGCATGGGAGGTGCCTGAAGCGCAGAAGAGGCAACGAGTGATAGAAAGCCTTAAAGGCTCAGCAGCAGAAGCAGTAACAAGTTTTCGGTTTGGAAATGCAGATTGCATGGCTCAAGACTGTTTAGCCATGCTACAGGAAGAGTTTGGTCAATTGGAAAAGGTGACAGAGATGGTCTATCAATTTGAACATACTTTCCAACAACCGAAGGAGAAACTTTCAGAATATGTTAGAAGACTGAACAGGTTGCTGTGCAAGATTGTGTTAAAGAAGGGAATGAAGCCCCAAGATACAGATGCGGCAAGAATGAAACAAGTTTTAAAGGGAGCATTACGCTCGGATCCAGTCTGGCTACAGCTGAAGACCTCGGGAGGAGGAACGCTACTGACCTATGCTGACTTGATAAAAATCATCAGAGATGAGGAGGCGCTACAACAGGACCAGCAAATGACTAAGGCAAATGTTGTACCCGCACAGGTGTTAGTCAATCCAGTGCTGACCCCTGAAAGAGACTCAGAGGTAGACACTCTAAAAGCTCAAATGTCCAAGGTGTTAGAGATGTTGACCTCTCTGATGGCAAAAGACACAGAGGGTCCCAAGAGAGAAATACCAAGGAAGGAATTATTCCCAATTGCCTCAGCACCCGCATCTTTACAAGAATGGGGAGATATAGTCTGGTTTATCTGTGGAGGAATTGGCCATATTGCAACTACATGTTCCAGTCCCAAGAAGAAGAAGCTAGACAACCGCAAGCCGGCGGGAAACTCCAGAGGGCCCCGGTGAAGGAGTCAACCGGGTGCCCATCACTTTCAGTGAGCTCCAAGCTGAATGCGAAGCAGAAGAAAAGAGGAGATAAAACACCTCAGAGGAAATGCAACATTCCTTAACAGAGATACACCCCAGAAAAAGGGGGCAAGACCCCTCAGAAGGGACACAGCACTCCCCGAAGGGGGTGCACACCTAAGAAGAATAATGATATCCCTCAGCGGGTCACTACACCCATTGAAAGAAGGGAAATCAATGCATACCAGGCTCAAGAAAGATTAAAGTCCAAAGGGAATTGGATGAGAGAGAGTGCGGAAGGAAAGGGTCAGAAGAAGGCGACCCCTGCCAGGCCATATCCGGAGAAGCTAGTAGGCCCATCTCCTATAGTGCCCATTCAAGTGGAGGGAGTCTACACCAGAGCCATCTTGGATACTGGGGCACAGGTGACCCTGTTATACCGAGATTTCTACGATAAGCACTTGAGTCACCTACCCATCCAGAAGATAGAGGGACTAGAGATATGTGGGATTGGAACCCAGAATTTCCCCTACGATGGCTATTTGCCTGTCAAGATGATCTTTGACCCATTCGTGGCTGGAAAAGCCGAAGTGTTTGACACTCTGGTGGTTGTGTGCCCTCGGCCGCCAGGAGCCAACAAGAGTTCCCTTATAATAGGGACGAAAACTGACCTAGTCCGAAGACTTCTGACCCCTCTAGTGAAAGAGAAGGGGTCAGCGGCCACCAAGATCCACCCCATGCTGAAGACGGCTTACCAACGGCTGGTCCTAGAGCAGAAGACCCCTGGAGAGGGGATAGGGAAGGTGTGGAGACTTGGAAGAGAAGGGATAGTGTTGCAGCCCGGTGAAGTAACCTGTCTCAGAGCCACTGTGAAGCTTACTTGGGAGCAGCCTGAACCCTTTGTCATGTTGGAGTCTGACCCAAGGGAAGAGTCCCCCGGCCTGGAAGTGATACCAGAAGTGATTCCGCTGAAGGCCCTGAAGAAGGCCCATTGTAGAGTTCCAGTGAGTGTTAGGAACAATACAGATGGCCCCATGGAAATCCCAGCCAGGATGCTGCTGGGCCAGGTGAGCCCTGCTGCCCCATTCAACTTGTCAGAAGTAAAGGGGGCGGGCGAAGGAGGAGATGCTTGGGAGAAGCTATCCATGGAAAACCGGAACCTGCCCAGGGCTTGGAAGGAGAGAGCCAAGGCCCAGTTGACCAGATGGGAGAAGATCTTCTCCAAAGATGAGTTCGATGTGGGGTGCGCAAGGAGTGCCACCCATCGGATTCGCCTCCAAGAAGATAAGCCCTTCAGAGAGAGGGTCAGGCGGGTCCCACTAGCGGATCTGGAGGATCTAAGGGAACAACTTGCAGAACTAAAAAAGACTGGTGTAATATGGGAGTCCAGGAGCCCCTATGCCTCCCCGATAGTGGTGGTCAGGAAGAAGAATGGATCGTTGAGGCTCTGTATCGACTACAGGAATCTTAACAGGAGAACCATACCCAACCAGTACACCACTCCGAGGATAGAGGATGCCCTACAGAGCTTGTCTGGAGCCAAGTGGTTCAGCGTTATGGATCTCAAGAGTGGGTACTATCAGATCCCTATGCACTCAGACGACAAGGAGAAGACAGCTTTCATAACCCCAGTGGGGTTCTTTGAGTTCGACCGGATGCCCCAAGGTCTGTTTGGAGCCCCAGCTACTTTCCAACGTCTCATGGAGAAGACTGTAGGAGACATGAACCTTATTGAAGTCCTTGTATACCTGGACGATGTTATTGTCTTTGGAAGAACCCTGGAGGAACACGAGGAGAGGCTGGAAAAAGTTTTGAGGAGACTCAGTGAGGAGGGACTCAAACTTTCGCCTGAGAAGTGTCGGTTCTACCAGTCCTCTGTGAACTACCTGGGGCACATAGTGTCTGAAGAAGGGGTGGCCACGGACCCTGAGAAATTGGAGGCAGTTACCTCCTGGCCACGACCCACCACAGTAACAGAACTCAGATCCTTCTTAGGGTTCTGCTCCTATTACAGGAGGTTTGTGGAAGGATTCGCCCGAATTGCTAGACCATTGAATGAACTGCTCAAGACTGAGGGAGAAGAGGACGACTCAGGGCCCAGGAAGCCGGGAGAGTCAGTCAAAGATCAGTGGAACCAGAAATGTGAAGAGGCCTTCCAGGCATTGAAGAAGAGCCTAACCACTGCTCCTGTCTTGGCCTATGCAGACCCAACCAAGCCCTATGAACTACACGTAGATGCTAGTCATGACGGTCTGGGAGGAGTACTTTATCAAGAGCACGAAGGGCAACTACGGCCTGTTGCCTACATGAGCAGGAGCCTGACCCCCTCTGAGAAGAACTACCCCACTCACAAGCTGGAGTTCTTGGCCCTTAATTGGGCGGTAGTAGACAAGCTCAAAGACTACCTGTATGGGGCGGAGTTCACTGTGAAGACTGACAACAACCCCCTGACCTATCTATTCACTACAGCAAAGCTGGACGCCACTGGACACAGGTGGCTGGCCGCATTGTCTGGATTCAATTTCAGCCTAAAGTACAGGCCAGGGATTGGGAATCGAGATGCAGACGCTTTGTCCAGAAGATCTTATGGTTCTACCCATGACATGGAAGACTGGACTCAAGTGGCACCAGACGGGGTGCGGGCCCTATGTCAGGGGGCTGAATTGCAAGCTAGAGGGGGCTCAAGGGCGGAAGCGATAGGAGTTACCATGGTAGGAGTCCCCAAACAATACTGTGGAGTAACTCAACTGGAGGAAGAGCATCTGCCAAAACTGTCCAAAAAGGAGCTAAGATGTGACCAATTAGAAGACCCAATGGGGAAATTAGTTCTGGAAGTCCTGGAGAATCAGGATCCAAACAGACTTCTGAGTCACTCCTCAAAGGAAGCTCGCCTGTTGAGGAAAGAGTGGGACAGGTTACGGGTGCATCAGGGAGTGGTCTACCGAAGGGGCCCCTCTGATGACCTGGAAGATAAATGGGAATTGTTTCTTCCGGAAAAACACAGAGAGACTGTTCTGATGGCCCTACATGACAATCATGGCCACTTAGGGGCAGAAAGGACCTTTCAACTTGTCAGAAGTCGGTTCTATTGGCCCTGTATGAGGGTAGAAGTAGAAGAGTACTGCCATTCGTGTGCACTCTGCATCCAGAAGAAGACTTTACCCCATCAAGCTGCCCCAATGGGCCATCTACAGAGTCAAGGCCCAATGGATCTGGTATGCATTGATTTCCTCTGCCTCGAGCCCGATCTGAGTGGACTAGGAAATGTTCTGGTAATAACCAATCATTTCACCCGGTATGCCCAAGCTTTCCCAACCAAAGACCAGAAGGATTCCACAGTAGCCAAGGTACTTATGGAGAAGTACTTTGTCCATTGTGGGCTGCCCCAGCGACTTCATTCAGATCAAGGAAGGGACTTCGAGAGTCGACTAATTCGGAAACTCCTGAATTCGTTGGGAATCAAGAAGACTCAAACTACACCTTACCACCCACAGGGAGATGCTCAGGCGGAGAGGTTTAACCAAACCTTGCTCAACATGTTGGGGACTCTGGAGAGTGAGAAGAAACAACATTGGAGCAAACACATAGCAGCTGTAGTACATGCTTACAACTGCACCACTAGTGATGCTACGGGCTACTCCCCATATCGACTTATGTTTGGGAGAGAAGCGAGACTACCTGTAGACTTGGCCTTTGGCACCTCTTTGGACCATTCCTCAGCCACATCCCACAAAGGATATGTGGACAGGCTCAGACACAGCCTGAAAGTAGCCTATGAACAAGATCAAGCGGCCTCAGATCAAAGGGGAGCTCGAAACAAGAGAAACTTCGACTTGAAGGTCCGGGTACAAGACCTACAGCCCGGGGACCGAGTACTGCTACGCAATCTGGGGGTCCCTGGAAAACACAAACTTGCAGACAGATGGAGATCTGAACCCTATGTCATCTGTAGGAAATTGCCGGGCCTACCTGTCTACAAGTTGAAGACAGAAGAAAAGGTAGACCCACTGAAGACGTGGCATCGAAACAACCTGCTCCCACTTGCTGAAGCAGTTAGGATACCTTCAGTGAAAGACTCTCCTGAACCAGTTTCTATTCTGGATACCCCCAAGCCAAACACCCGGTCCCAGACCTCTCGAACTGAAGATATAAAAGCTTCTGAACTCAGTGGAGATGAGGAGGGGGAGCTTGACTGGCTGTGGTCTTCCCCAAATCAAGGAACTTCTGCTATAGATCTTCCGACTACTGAAGACACTATAGATACCTAACTGAATGCAGAAGCCATTGAATTTATCCCGTATAGTCCTTCATTTGATTTCTGGGAAGATGCCCGTGATGTTTACCCTAAACAGGATCCTAGAGACTTTATGTATACTTCGGCTCCTGAAGCAGATGTTACAGAGCCTGCCGTGTTGCCTGAGCCTGTTACAGAAGAAGAGCCTGTGGCACCAGAGCCAGAAACCCCAAGGGAACAAAGGGCCCGTAGAGTCATAAGTCATAAGGCCTCCCAGAAAGTTGACTTACCCACAAATGGGGAAGAGCTCAGAAGATTCTGTGGTCACTGCTAGGAGGAGTGGAGAGAATCCGGACCCCTCCACTATACATTTGGTAGAGGGCAACCCCCACTCACTCTCTGGCACAGTTAGGCAGGTCACTCAGGATAGTATGACCTGTGGCAAAGGGAATCCAACCCCTCGGTTTTGGTGGGAATTCCCTATGCCAACCTCTTATGCAATGTTGTCTGGGGTTGTACGCAGTGTATGCTAAGGTTTCTTTGGGGACCAAAGAATTTAAGTGGGGGGAGTGTGTAGCGGGGTCCCCTTTAAGACTCTCGGGACTACTTTGCCCAGAATCCCTTTCGGCATGTTTCCACCCCAGAGACTCATGGGAGGGGTTATAAAAGGAGGAGGCGAGGCTGGGCTCGGCCTCTTTGGGACACGAGACTTCAGTGACTGATCCTCCTGTGCGGATGTGCCGGAGTGCAAGGCCTGAAGCCTGGGGCCTTGCGCAGTACCAAAGAGCCTTCCACCCCACTGCGAGCCTGGGTGGCATCTGACTTCGCTTGTCT
This sequence comes from Rana muscosa, assembly GCA_029206835.1. Taxonomy (NCBI): domain Eukaryota; kingdom Metazoa; phylum Chordata; class Amphibia; order Anura; family Ranidae; genus Rana; species Rana muscosa. The sequence continues at coordinate 291,536,411 of CM055123.1, read as the reverse complement.
ACAACCTTGGTTGGATCAGGGACCCGATCGCTGGAGACACTGTGTGTGTGTGTGAGGACACAGTCGGTGGAAGTTCCCGGACTGGGATCGCGTCCGCAGGGGTGAGAGGGTGTATGCTCAGACCATATACTGTTGTTTCTAATGTGCCTATAGACTGCCGGGGCCCACAAGTTTATTTCTGATACTCTCACTGGAGATCCATATCAGAGCGGAACTTAGAGTTCATGAAGTAATGTGTTTAGTTCATCACAACCTTCCCATTGGATTACAAATGGTATTCTGTTAATGTGCACCACCATTAAAGACTTGCCGGTGAAGAAACCATCATCCCCTATAGACTGAGTTTTAGATATCTGAGCCAGGCCTGGCCAGCTAGTTAGTTCATCTAGTTACTGCGTCACAGGACGCCTAGTTAACGGTCGCCCATGCGGCGCACCTTTACTGTTCATCTTAAATGCATAGAGTGTTATTGCTGCAGGACTCTGCAATTTATTATCTGTGAACCGTTACCACTGTTAACTTTTATTACCAATAACTCAAAGTAAATTTGATACCCTTTTCATTACTGTCTTGGTGTCTGGGTTTACTCATACAGTATAAGTTAATATTTATTGCTGCCAATACTAACTGTGCCAGTAGGGGGACGAGTACATTGCTGGGGGTTGACGGAGCTGTTTGTCAGGGCCCAAACAAAACTTGCGGCCTTCTTAGTTGAAGGTATCGCTACACAAAAAAAGAGCGACAATTTTGAAAAAAACACAATATCTTTTACTTTTTGCTATAATAAATATCCCATATTTTTTTTCAAAAAAACATTTTTTTTCCTCAGTTTAGGCCGATATGTATTCTTATACATGTTTTTGGTAAAAAAAAAATTGCAATAAGCATATATTGATTGGTTTGCGCAAAAGTTATAGCGTCTACAAAATAGGGGATAGTTTTATGGCATTTTCTATTATTATTATTTTTTTTTATTAATAATGGCGGCGATCTGCGATTTTTATTGGGACTGCAACATTATAACGGACACATCAGACACTTTTGACGCTATTTTGCGATCATTGTCATTTATACAGCGATCAGTGCTATAAAAATGCACTGATTACTGTGTAAATGACACTGGCAGGGAAGGGGTTAACCACTAGGGGAGGAGGAAGGGGTTAAGTGTGTCCTAGGGAGTGATTCTAACTGTGAGGGGGCTGGGCTACATGTGACACGACAGTGATCACTGCTCCTGATGACAGGGAGCAGTAGATCACTGTCCTGTCACTAGGGAAATGCCTTGTTTACATAGGCATCTCCCCGTTCTGCTTCTCCGTGAGAAGATCGCGGGCACCAGGCGGACATCGTGGCCGCGGGACCCGCGTCCACGCTCACGGAGCGAGCGCGCCCACATTCTGCTGACGTATATCTACAGGCGGTGCTCGGCAAGTAGGATGACCACATTTCCAAACTGCCATTCAGGGACACTCCCCCTCTTTCACCTTCCCCAAAAAAAGATGAGTAGGGGGCGGGGGGAAATGTAGTCTCGGGGTTGATGGGGAATTTGGCGGCGGGTTATTTGTTAGGTGAATGTGCCACTTGCCACCAGATGCAGTGCTGCTGTCACTGCCACGTGCGTAGAAGGAAAGGAGTGACGTCACTATCTGGAGCAGTGTTTTTCAACTCCAGTCCTCAAGGCGCCCCAACAGGTCATGTTTTCAGGATTTCCCTCAGATGAAACAGCTGTGGTAATTACTAAGCCAGTGAAACTGATCAAATCACCTGTGCAAAATATTGGAGAGCCTGAAAACATGACCTGTTGGGGCGCCTTGAGGACTGGAGTTGAGAAGCACTGGTCTGGAGAGTGAAGATCACACCAGTCCCTGCTGCTATCCGCTGGGTGCCGGAGGAGGAGGTCCCGAGGTGGGTGGGTACAGCAGTGCTGCACTAGGCGCAGGCCTCGCTCCCGGTCTCACTGTCTGAGAGTAAATTGTCACTGTTTGCAAGATGCCAGGCTGCGCTGGCCCTAGCAACCAGTTCCGGGAATGTAGTTATTAGTTAGTAGGGGGTGGCTGTGTCCTCCATTTCATTCCGGGACATTGTATTGTCCCAGAATGAAGGTGCCTGGGACCCAGGACAGACAGTCCCGGGCAATCCGGGACACGTGAGCACCCTATCGGCAAGTGGTTAATAAAACTGGAAGGAGAAACTTATAAAATTTGACAACCAGCTGCTGATTGAATACAGTACTGTGGTTTACTACACTTGTGTTCACCAATTACTTGCTGTATTATTAGTAATTGTAATAAGTCGGGCTTTGTGTTCCTTTTGGAAAGGCGACACATGTCGAAATATCAACAGACAAAAATTCCCAGCTCACTTTCCAGCCAGCCTGCAACAAACGGAGTTACCCTGTCTTACAGTTCATGTTAAAACAAGGGGTTGCGTTTGCACACATTTACGAAAGCTGTAGAGTCCACATCACGGCACCCCAGTGTACTGCACTCCTAACTCTATGAATTTGTTTATTTTTCTAACTTTGTGCAGGAATTGAGTTATCAGCCAGCAGTCAGACACAAATCTCAAATATCATAAACAAAGTGCAGTTTGTTGACTATGAACGCTCCTACAAACCTGGAATGCCATACAGTGGATTGGTGAGTTATACTACTTTGTTCTCCATCTGCTACCTTGAATTCTTATTACTATTTAAAGCAAACCTGTACTGAGAAGCTGTCATTGTTGACCTACCTCCGTTAATTCTTGTTGTTTCAGCATCTTCTAGATCAGGGGTCTCCAAACTGTGGCCCTTTGCTAGCCCTTATCTGGCCCTTGGGGCACTATTTCTCCCACTGATATGAGGCACTATTCCTCCCACTGACACCAACAATGGGGCACTATTTCTTCCACCAATACCAATGACGGGATACTATTCCTCCTCCTAATCAGGACACTACTCCTCCTCTTTGACCACCAACCCTGAGGCCATATTTATTCTCACTGATGCCAGGCCTGTGACATTTTCTGCCCCTGCTGGCCACACTCTCTGGCCCACCTAAAGTCTGAAGGACAATAAACTGGCCCTTTGTTTGAAAATTTTGGAGACCCCTGTTCTAGATCATTAATAGACACGTGCAATTTGTTTTGTTCCAAATTTGTTTTTTAACGAAATTCGCCAAATTTGTTAATTTAAGAAATATCCAAATTAATGAAAACCCGTTTAACAAACTTTTCCGAATATTCAAAAATTCGTAAATTCGAAAAGATTCATAAATGAAAAAAAAATATGAAATTCTAAAAAAAATATGAAATTCAGAAATTTATAAAAAATATGAAATTCAGAAATTTGAAAAAAAAAATCGGAAATTAGAAAAAAAAAAGGAAATTCGGAAATTAGAAAAAAAATGAAATTTAAAAAAATCCTAAATACGGAAAAAACGGAAATTCAGAAATTAGAAATAAAAGCGGAAATTAAAAAATCTGAAATAATAACTAGCTAAAAATAACGTAACTGTTACTAGCTATTAAATTATAGGTATTGGAATTCCCTTTCAGATTTGGCTGTTAGTGAACGTAACAACAAATACGAATTTATCCGAAGTTACGAATTATCCGAATAAACGAATGCCATATCTAAACGAATGGAATGTAACGAATTACTAATAATAAATTATAACAATAGTAATAAAAAAAAATTCTTATTATTATTTAATATTAATTTGTTCCGTTCCATTTGTTTAGATGAGGAATTTGTTATTTCGGCTAATTCGTAACTTCAGATACATTTGTATTCGTTATGTTCACTAGCAGCCAAATTTGAAAGGAAATTCCAATACCTATAATTTAATAGTTAGTAATACTTAGGTTTTTATTAGTTAGTTATTATTTCAGATTTTCAAATTTTTCGGGTTTTCGGGTCTTCGAATTTTTGAATCTCCGATTTTTTTTTTTGTTTTTGGAATTATCGAATTTCCGTTTTTTTTTTTTTTCGAATTTCTGTATTTCCGATTTTTTCTGAATTTACACATTTCCAATTATTTTTGAATTTACGAATTTCTGAGATTTTTCAATTTCTGATTTTCTTTTCAAATTTCTGAAATTCTGATTTTTTTGGGGGATTTATTTCACATTTCATAATTTCAGGTTTTAGACAAATTTCCGAATTGCGATCATAATGAATGACCCGAAAAACAAAAAAATGAATGAAACGAAAACGAACAAATTTTTCGGCAGTGCACATGTCTAATCATTAACCCAGAACAAGAATACAGTTTAGTATAAATCAGACTGATGTCAGAACTCCAGATCTGCATACTTGGTTTGGATCAGTGACCCATGCTAGACAACTATAGTTTTTAGTAGTAGAGGTCAGCATCAGCAATGACAGCCTCCATTTCCTTTAACCTCTTCTGCATTGCCCACCGCACATTCACTGCATCAGGGCGGCCCAGGTGCGCGAAACAACATACCTGTATGTTGTTTCCTCTTCTGGGTAACGGCAACCCGCTCCTGCCATGATTGGACACAGCAGGAACCAATCAGCGGACACAATGGCAGCTGGGACCTGCCGATCATTCGCTGGCGAGACACCACACACTTAACCCCTTGATCGCCCCCTAGTGTTTAACCCCTTCCCTGCCAGTGTCATTTATACAGTAATCAGTGGCTATTTGTAGCTCTGATCGCTGTATAAATGTGAATGGTCCCAAAATAGTGTCAAAAGTGTCCGATGTATCCGCCATAATGTCGCAGTCCCGATAAAAATCGCAGATCGCCGCCATTACTAGTAAAAAAAAAATAATAATAAAAATGCCATAAATCTATCCCCTATTTTGTGGACGCTATAACTTTTTGTTACCCAGAATATGCCAATGTTAATAATATGCTTAAAATTCTGACATTGGTTTGAAAAACTTGTAATAATTGTAATTTTAAAAACATTGTCCCTGCCCTGTTCAGGAGATCTATCTTTCAATAAATATGCCCTGTCTAAAAATTTAACTTGGTTAAGGGTATCAGACAAAGACTCCTTAGAGTACCCTTTATCCAAAAATCTCTGTGTGAGGGTCCCAGCTTGCACCAAGAATTACTCACGTTCAGTGCAATTGCACTTCAGCCTCATATTACTGGCTCTTAGGTACTGACCTGAGCCAAGAAGCATGGTGGCGACTGTCCACCGGAATGTAAAAATTTCTGTCAGTTGATTTAAAAAATGTGGCGGTGATAAACGAATCACCCCCTGGCAGAAATTTTAAGATCCAAAAAATGTATCTCCCTACAGCTTGCCTCATAAGAGAGGTGTCTCCCCCTATTATTTGAATTAAGTGAATCCATAAATTCAGATAGGGCGGCCTTAATTCCATCCCATAGGAGGAGGACATCGTCTATGTAACGTGCCCATAGGTCCACCTCTGGTCTCCCCTAAGCATAGATGACATCCTCCTCCCACTGAGCTATAAATACATTTGCCAGGCTAGGGGCATATTTGGCCCCCGTAGCGACACCCCTATCCTGGCGAAAAGTATTGACCATCAAACCCAAAAACATTATGGGTAGCAGCGTACTCAAGAAGTTCCATAATGAAGGTGACCTGTTCTCTTAGGAGACCGGAGTCTCGATCCAAAAAATATTTAACAGCATCCAGGCCCAACTCATGAGTGATGATCGTGTACAGCGAAGTGACGCTGTCGCAAACCACATCCCTTCACATGTTATTAATCTTGACAAAAGATTGATGACATAACATGTGTCCTTAACATATGAAGGCATGGTGCGTACCAAAGGTTGTAAAAAAAAAGTCTATATACTTGCCCACCCGGGACTAAACTCTATTGAGCATCTGTGGGGCATTCTCAAATGGAAGGTGGAGGAGCGCAAGGTCTCCAACATCCACCAGCTCCGTGATGACGTCATGGAGGAGGGGAAGAGGACTCCAGTGGTAACCTGTGAAGCTCTGGTGAACTCCATGCCCAAGAGGGTTAAGGCCGTGCTGGAAAATAATGGTGGCCACACAAAATATTGACACTTTGGGCCCAATTTGGACATTTTCACTTAGGGGTGTACTCACTTTTGTTGCCAGTAGTTTAGACATTAATGGCTGTGTGTTGAGTTATTTTGAGGGGACAGCAAATTTACACTGTTATGCCGCGTACACACGACCGCTTTTCTCGACGAGAAAAACTGCATTTTTTCATTTCGCCGAGAAAAACGATCACTGTGGGCTTTATGTCGTTTTTCTCGTCGAGAAAAACGGCATAAAAAACGACGAGAAAAATTAGAACATGTTCTAAATTTTCTCGTCGTTTTTTCCAGCATTTTTTTCCGCGGCAGTTTTCCCATAGGGAAACACTGCCGCGGAGCCCACAGACGGTCGTTTTTCTCGTCAAGAGAAAAAATGACGGGAAAAACGACCGTGTGTAGGGAACCAAGCGGTTCCCTCGTTTTTCCTGTCATTATTCATAATGATCGTGTGTACGCGGCATTATACAAGCTGTACACTCACTACTTTACATTGTAGCAAAGTGTAATTTCTTCAGTGTTGTTAAATGAAAACATATAATAAAATATTTACAAAAATGTGAGGGGTGTACTCACTTTTGTGAGATACTATATTTGTGGTAAAGAAAATCCCAACAGAGTCTACAAACTATGGGATATTTTTATGGAATGTTGTATTTATTTTTATTTTTTTACTAGTAATGGCGGCAATCAGCTACTTTTAGCGGGACTGCAACATTGTGGCGGACAAATTAGACACCCAATGCCTTGTACACACGATCTGACGGAATTTTTTCATCGGATTATTGGACCGTGTGTGTGCCCCATCTGACTTTTTTCCATCGGAATTTAGAAAGAGAACATGTTCGGAAATTCCGTTCGTCTGTAGGGAACTCCGACGGAGAAAAAAACACGTATGCTCAGAATCAAGTCGACGCATGCTCGGAAGCATTGAACTTAATTTTTCTCGACTCGTCGTAGTGTTGTACGTCACCGCGTTCTTGCCGGTCGGAATTTGGTGTGACCGTGTGTATGCAAGACAGCTTGAACGGAATTCCGTCTGAAAAATCCATCTGAGTTTATCCCGACGGAAAATCTGATTGTGTGTATAACTGACACTTTTATGGGAACCAGTGACATTATTACAGTGATCAGTGATACAAATATGCACTGTTACTGTACTAATGACACTGGCAGGGAAGGGGTTAACGCCAGGGCGATCAAGGAGTTAAATGTGTTCCCCGGGAGTGTTTTCTAACTGTGTGGGGGATGGATTGACTGGGACAACACAGAGATCCGTGTTCCTGCTTAGCAGGAAGGCAAGATCTCAGTGTTGTGCCCTGTTAGAACAGCAATCTGCCTTGTTTACATAGGCAGATCCCGTTTCTGCCTCTGTGGGGGAATGACCCGCTGATTATCTCCCCCTCTGACCTCCAGTGGCGTGCGCCCACACGGGCTAGTGTACGAAATGACGTGCATGTTTGTCGATTCGCGCAGCGGTCAGAAAATAGTTAAATGGTTGGAGCAGTAAAACTGTGTCTTGGCTACCAGTTTCTACCACCCCCCCCACCTAGCCACCCATGTAATGGAGTTACATTTGAAGATAGGCAACTTTTTCCAGTAGAACTACTTTCACCAATCCAACCGCCTCATAACTTTATGATGTATGCTGGGGGCAATTTACCAAGACTAGATCAGACAGAATCTGGAACAGCTGTGCAAGGCAACCACTAGGGCTCTAGCTTCAGCTTGTTCAGTATGGCCCCTTCACAATCCGATCAGATCCGCCTGTCAGTTTTTCAGGCGGACCTGATCAGGCGCTCAATTCACCCCTAACCGTGAAATCCAGACGGATGGTGACCCTATTTAACATTCTTCTTGAGGATCTGATCGGATGAAAACGGACAGGCGGTCAGTTTTCATCGGATCTTTCCATAGAGGAGAGCAAGAATTTGATGTGCTAATTGCTGTGAAAGGGACTAGTAGAGGATGTCCACATCCCCAGTTAACTAATCTAGAGAAAAACCCTCTAGTGGGACTTTTAAGAGCATAAACTCCAAAGAAGTAGAATTTATAATTAAAAGGATCAAAAAATTTATTATTTGTAAATGTTAACTGCTTGCCGACCGCCGCACAAACTTATACATCGACAGAATGGCACGGCTGGGCAAATGGGCGTATATATACGTCCCGTTAATTTGCCGCCGTGTCGTCGCATGCACGCCACCGGCAGCGCGCTCGCGACCGTATCGCGAGCTACATGACCATGCCCGGGGGACCTGCGGACTTGATGTTCTGCGATCATGTCACAGAGCTGAAGAACGGGGAGATGTCAGTGTAAACACAACATCTCCCCGTTCTTCCTAGTGACAGGTCATTGATCGAATGCTCCCTCTCATCGTGAACAGTGATCAGATCACGGACGTGTCACTCGTAGCCACGCCCCCTAACAGTTAGAATCACTCCCTAGGACACACTTAACCCCTTCAGCGCCCCCTACAGGTTAACCCCTTCACTGCCAGTGTCATTTTTACAGTAATCAGTGCATTTTTATAGCACTGATCGCTGTAAAAATGACAATGGTCCCAAAAATGTGTCAAAAGTGTCCAATGTGTCCGCCATAATGTCGCAGTCACGATAAAAATTGCTGATTGCTGCCATTTCTAGTAAAAAATTAATTATTAACCACTTCAACACCGGGCTTTTTTTTACCACATCAATAATATGGTTTCATGAATTAAAAAATAACAAAACAGTAAAGTTAGCCCAATTTTTGGGGAAAATATGAAAGATGATGTTACACCGAGTAAATAGATACCTAACATGTCACCCTTTAAAATTGCGCACACTCATGGAATGGCGCCAAACTTCAGTACCTAAAAATCTCCAAATCGCTTTAAATTTTTTTACAGGTTACCAGGTTAGAGTTACAGAGGAGGTCTAGTGCTAGAATTGTTGCACGCACTCTAACGCACGCGGCGATACCTCACATATGTGGTTTGAACGGCGTTTACATATGTGGGTGGGACTTACGTGTGCGTTCGCTTCTGATCGCGAGCTACCGGGGACAGGGGCGTTTAAAAATTTTTTTTTTATTTTGATTATTTGCTTTTTTTTTAACACTTATTTTACCCTTTTTTTTCTTTTATCACTTTTATTCCTATTACAAGGAATGTAAACATCCCTTGTAATAGGAATGTGTGTGACAGGTCCTCTTTATGGAGAGATGCGGGGTCAATAAGACCCCACATCTCTCCTCCAGGCTGGAAAGCATGAGATCAGTGAAAATATTGTCACTGATCTCATACTTACTAGCCGCAATGGCGGCTTTGTTTACATCTGGGGACCCGGGCGTGACGTCATCACATCGCGCCCGGGCCTCCGACGATCATAGAGATGACTGGTGACCATCTGGTCACCAGTCATCTCTATGCTCGTCACATGACCCACCACCGGCGCCGGACAATTCTCTCCGTGTCCCCGATCACACGGGAGAGCCCGGAGAAGCACCGGATGTCGGCGAGAGGGGGGGATGTCCCCTCCCGCCGCCTATAAGAACGATCAAGCGGCGGAACCGCCGCTATGATCATTCTTATGGTGCGCAGAATCGCCGGCACAAGAAAAGGATATCTGAATGATGCCTCTAGCTGCAGGCATCATTCAGATATCCCCCTACAAAGCCGAGGACGTCATATGAAGTCCACCCAGGATGGGAGATCCCATCTGTGGACGTCATTTGACTATGGCTGGGTAGGGAAGTGGTTAATGAAAATGCCATAAAACTATCCCCTATTTTGTAGACGCTATAACTTTTGCGCAAACCAATCAATAAACGCTTATTGGGATTTATTTATTTTTTACCAAAAATATGTAGAAGAATACATATTGGCCTAAACTGAGGAAAAAATTTGTTTTTTTTTAATATTTTTTGGGGATATTTATTATAGCAAAAAGTAAAAAATATTGAATCTATTTTTGTTTATAGCGCAAAAAAAAACACAGAGGTGATTTAATACCACCAAAAGAAAGCTCTATTTGTGGGAAAAAAGGATGTCAATTTTGTTTGGGAGCCACGTCGCACAACCGCGCAAAAGTGGCCCTGTCTTTGGCCAGCCAAATGGTCCGGGGCTTAAGTGGGTAAAAGCCAAAAAATTGTAGTGCAGAATTGAAACAATACAATTGATGAGGTTACAGTAAAAAACATAATCATTACAAAATGAATAACCACAGTTCTCTGTCAATGTTACAACCAAGATCAGAGTAGGTCCCAACGTGTTTCGAGAGATTACGTAGTTCCTCTTCTTCAGGGGTAGGTCATTATAATTACACAATAGTATCTACAGTGGAAAAATTAGGGGGAAGGGAACCTTCACAAACATTTTTGATATAACATAATTTCATTGTGCAAGTATTTACTAACAATACGGATATACTGTATATTCATATCCTAAATAGCCGCAACATTTAAAAACAAGGAAAGTTGCCGCCATGAGACACCAGAAGTCCAAGAGGATGGGGAGCAGTGGGCTCAACTCAAGCCCCCTACAAGGGGCACAGGGCCCAACCCCAAGAGGATACGCCAAGAGAGGAGAGCTGGGGCTCTGACAGGTCCATCTCTACACAGTGAGCGGAGACGGACCTGTCATCCGCCTGCTCAGCAGGGATCAGCGGCTCGATCCCCCCCCCGCTGAGCAAAGCGGATCAACCTATATTGAATGTACAATATAATCTAAAGCATTGCGTAAAATTGTTGGCGCTTCATAAATACCTGTAATATTAAATAAAAAATTGTATTATTCTTACTGTATTTATGTCTCTCTAGCTTGCTGTAACAGATTTCTTTGGTGAACCTCTTGCTGGCCATACAGTGCACCTCTTTGTTTTAAGCAAAATTGAGAAGACTCTTGTGACCAATGAGAAGGGGCGAGTGTCCTTCACAATCGAGAACACGAGCAGCTGGACAGGACAAGTACACCTGGAGGTAACTATTTGAATATTTACTTCTGGGTTTGGAAAATAATTTTGCCATTTTCAGGTACACGTGACCAGGGTCTGGGGGAACACTGGTAGACGAGTCTACCACAAAGCTCTCCTCTGCTTGATCTATGACAAGCATGTGAGGTGCTGTACTGCACTTAGTGGGTATTCCATTGTAAGGTAGTAGGTGATGGTGTTATAATATTTTATCTATATGTTTTTACTGTTGTTTCTTTTATAGGCTAGAACAGCCCTATCAGAGCAACAAAATGTGCCCAAATTTATTACACCAGATTACGGTTATGCTGAACTCAACCTTAATCCCATCTACTCTCTTAGCAAGAGTTTGCTGAAAATCCACTCCTTAGATGTGGTTCTTCCATGTGAGGGGCAGTATGAGGCCAAGGTGGACTATATCATTAAGCGCACAGAGCTGGAGCATAAAGTCGAGCACATGGATTTGCAGTATCTGGTAAGCCTTGATTTTTCCCATCCAAATTGCTTATTGTCAAGTATGATTTTTTTTTTGTACTTCATAAACTTGAACAAATACCATTAAAGTGGTTGAAAAATCTCAGACAAGAAATATGAAAAAAGCACACCTCTCTCTATAGTGTGTACTTGTCTCAGTCCACTCCAGAGCACTAAGTGTTATTTCCCTCTGTTGCCTCGTTCCTCTTCTATTTGTATAAGTCACTTCTGACAAGTTTTCCTGACACTTAGGCCTCGTACACACGGCCGAGATTCTCGTTGAAAAAAACATGTTGTTTTTTTCGACGAGATTCTTGGACAAGAAACTTGTCCCGGCCGAGTGTACACACGCTCGATTCAAAGAACCCGCGGTTCTTTGAATGGAGCGTACGCGGTGACGTCATCGACTACGACGAGCATGCGCTCGTCACATTCGATGCCGTCGCCGCCATCTTGGTATACCCTACCTATGCCTAGGAAGCTACCGCGCATGCGTCAAATTCATTTCGAACATGCGCGGGCTTCCGGGACGACAGGTAAGTGTACACACACTCACTTTTCTCGTCGAGAAACATGCCGAGGAGAATCTCGACGAGAAAATAGAGAGCAGGTTCTCTATTTTCTCGTCAAGGTTACTTGTCGGTTTTCTCGACGAGAAACCCGATAGCCGCGTACACACGACCGATTTACTCGGCAAGACATCTCTGCCAGCAAGTTTCTTGCTGGTTCTTGCCGAGAAAATCGGTCGTGTGTACGAGGCCTAAGGCCCCATACACACTATTAGATTTGTTGCAGATTTTTGTCTTTAGATTTACCAAAACCATATAATATGAGGTCAAACCTTAATGCCGTGTACAGATGATCGGAAATTCCGACAACAAAAACTTAGTTTTTGTTTCCGACGGATGTTGGCTCAAAGATGTCTTACATACACGCGGTCCCACAAATGTTGTCGGAAATTCCAAACGCCAAGAACGCGGTGATGTACAAGACGTACGACGCCACTATTAAAGGGAAGTTCAATACCAGTCATGTTAGTAGAAGTTTGGTGAGAGACGATTCACGCTTTTCAGTCTTCGTGCTTTTCAGTCCGTTACAGCGCGACAAATGTGCTATCTCCATTACGAACGCTAGTTTTACCAGACCGAGCGCTTCCGTCTCGTACCTGATGCAGAGCATGCGTGGAATTTTGTGCGTCGGAATTGTGCACACACGATCGGAATTTACGAGAACGGATTTTGTTGTCGGAAAATTTGAGAACCAGCTCTCAAATTTTTGTTGTCGGAAATTCCGACAGCAAATGTCCAATGGATGCATAAAGTGAAAATATCAATACGCTACCCTCTGAAACAAGCAAACAAGGTGCTAATAATTCATATGTGTTCACACATATAGAAAAACAAACAAAAGCAAAGTTCTGTGCTGAAAAAAAATTGTATCAATAGTGACACCTAGACACAGAGGGTAGCGCATTGTTATTTTCACTTTATGCATATATTTATGTAGCGGTTATTGCAGCTATTATTTTCTTTGCAGCACCCATTAATTCACTATATCACATTGACTATTGTCATATTTATTTCAAATAGTCTTCTTTTCATATATTTATTCACTTAATCACGGTTAGCGTGGATTTTCCCATTTTTTACCAAATGTCCAATGGAGCCTACACACGGTCGGAATTTCCGACAACAAGCTCCCATCGAACATTTGTTGTCGGAAATTCCGACCGCGTGTACGCGGCATTAGAGTTTCAATTTGTATGCAATCAGGCAGGCCCTTGCACTACAGGGTTTTGGTAAATCTGAAGACAAAAATCTGCAGAAAATCTAAAAGTGTGTATGGGGTCTTAGAGAAAAGAGGTGACAAGAGGGAGGGAGCTCCAGGACACAGCCTGTGATTTACAGCCCCAGTTCTGTTCCTGTGTGCTGTGTTAAAGGGGGTGTTCCCCTTCCCTCCAATCATATCTTTTCACTCAGTGGCAGCTGGTGCTATATTTTTTTGGGGGTGGGGGGGATGTCTGTCAGATCGGTCGTCACCAGCCCCCAACTTATCCCCATTTAGGTAAGCGGGAAGCTCTTCCTCCAGGCAGCGGGTGGCGGCTTTACCCGGCGTCTCCTCCTCCTGCTTGGTGGGCAATAGGATTGCTTCTCCGCTCGGTCAGTCGGGTCTCAGGACCCGCTTCCTGATTGGCCGGGAGGAGAATTAGGAAGACGATAGATAATATTAATTCACTATTGTCACAAAACTGGGTGGGCTCAGAGTGCAGTGCTCTGCGCCCCCACGAGCCCACCCTTTTTTTGAAGCCAATTAGAGCCTCAGTTCTCACTGATATCTGCAGAATTTAACTTCAGCTCCTTTCATTCATTTTCAGGCCACTTCTAGAGGATCAATTCAGCAGTCTGGATTATTGTCAATACCAATTTCCGAGGGAAGTGAAGGTAAAGGATTTTGTCAGAAAAAAATGTTTAAAGAAGAACTTTCCCAATCCTCCTTTTCTGGGGTGCCCCTTCGGCACTCTTGGCCCCTCCTCTTCATCGGATGCCCCCACAGAGACCTGCATTCCCTGGGGGCGCCCAAGCAGGCACGCTTCTGAGTCCTGCTGCTGCATCCATTGAAACAGGCAGCAGGACTCAGCCCCCCCTGGCTCCCATGTCACTGGATTTGATTGACAGCAGCGGTAGCCAATGGCTCTTGCTGCTATCAATCTATCCAATGAGAACCTGAGACAGCGGTTGGAGCTGCTGGGCTTGTGCTCGTTGCTGGAACTATCGGCTTCAGGTAAGAAAAAGGGGGTCTCTGGGGGGCAGCTGCAGCACAAACCCACATTAGTTTTCTAGCAGACAATAGGTGTGTTAATTAGCACAATTAACAACGGGTGAAAGACCCTCCAGACTAGTAGACAACAGGAGACCCAGGGCTTTACAGATCTCATCAACCAGCGTTCCTTTCACATACATCTGTCTACTGAGTCCCAAACTGGCAGAGACCATCATGGCCTTCTTAATAATGTCCTTTTGCATTACATAACAGAACATCTTCCTAAATGCTTGTAGCTCCCTCAAATGCCAGGGCCCATAGTCAGTAGGCAAGAGGCTAGCATTCAGTCCCCTCCAAAGCTTCTGTCCTGGGTGTGTCTATCACAGTCATTGACCCAGCATGCCCTCAGTTGGTGAGGTCACAAGGCGGTGTACATCGTGATTGATGATGGATCTACACCAGGGGACTTTTTTCATTTCTGTTTTTTAAATAAAGGACTTGTCAAAAACTGTCTATTTTTAAACTACACTTATTTTTTGGGTAAGTGAGTAGGGTACTATGAGAAGGGGTACAATGTACCCGATACTCATTCACATAGGTTGGGGGTCAGGATCTGGGGGCCTCCTTGTTAAAGGGGGCTTCCAGATTCCATTAAGCCCCCCGCCCACAGACCCCCGCAACCACTGGCCAGGGTTGTGGGGAAGAGGCCCTTGTCCCAAAGCACGGTATGGCCTGGTATGGTTCAGGAGTGGGGGGACTCGCTCATTCCCCTCTTTCCTGACCTGTCGAGCTACATGCTCGGATATGGGTCTGGTATGGATTTTTAGGGGGGGCCATGCCATTTTTATTTTATTTTTGGTGTGGGGATGCACCTTAAAATCCATAATATTGGGGGAGACCTCACACCATTTTTTTCTTAATTTTTCATTGACGGCATTTTTTTTTTTTTTTACATTCAGCTGTCAGCTAATGACTCATTGGTTGTTAAGGATGCAATGGCCGTCCGCTCCTTCACAACCATGACAATTACTGGTTGTTAAGCTGCCTGCTTCTTAACAACCAGCTTTTTACAGCCTGTGTTAAGGACGCCGGCTACTGCTGGTGGTAAATTACCACAGGCTTTCACTACTAAAATACCGCATGACTTCAGAAAATAACTTGCGCTGTATTTTAGTAGCTTTTTTAATGAATGCCAAAACACTTTTTGAAAAACTCTGTGTGATATCTTACACATACTCGGACTCAGTAAGTTACCACTTTGTGAGTGGAGCCCACAGTTTCTCCAAACATTAACTTCATATCTATTTCTCTCATAGACTTACGTGGTGAAACTGCTGTCAAGCTTTCTCTTACACCCGGAACATCATCATCAATACGTGTATTTGTTTACATCCTACTACCAAATGGAGAACTTGCTTGGGATTCAACAGTATTCAAAATACAGAGGTGTTTCAAAAATAAAGTGAGGCAATGGGTCTCTCTCTCTCTCTCTCTCTCTCTCTGTGTTAGTGATAATAAAGGATCACTTATTTTTAGGGTTGAGCGGACCCGAACTGTAAAGTTTGGGTCCGTACCAAACTTTTGGGTTTTGGGGTCCCGGACCCGAACCCAAACAATTGACTGTATGTTCGGGTTCGGGTCCGGTGTTCGGCAATATGCATGTAAAGTCGCGCTTGTTTCCCATGCTTAGAACTGTCCCTGCACAAAGTGTCATTTCTGAAGGAAAAAAAGTCATTTAAAACTCACTCGCGGCTATTAATGAATTGTCGGCTCCCGGCAATACATAGAAAAGTCATTGATAAAAAAAAAAAAAGCTTGGGGGTTCCCCCAAATTCAATTACCAGGCCCTTCGGGTCTGGTATGGATATTAAGGGAAACCCTGCCGCAAATGAAAAAAAAAAATGCGTGCGGTTCCCCCAAATATCCATACTAGGCCCTTCAGGTCTGGTATAGATTTTAACCACTTAAGGACCCTGCACTGTACATATACGTCGGCAGAATGGCTCGCGACCCCCCTGCCTTCCCCGTGAGTGGGACCGCGGGACCCACAGACTCGATCACCGCGGGGATCCCCGCGATCGTCTCACGGAGGCTCGGAGCGGGGAGATGTGTGTGTAAACACATCATCTCCCCGGCCCTCTACTGACAATGCCAGCGATCTCCGCTCTGTGTAATCAGAGCAGAGATCGGTGAAGTGACAGTCGTAGCCACGCCCCCCTCAGTTAGAAACACGCCCCTAGGCACACTTAACCCCTCCAGCGCCCCTAGTGGTTAACCCCTTCACTGCCAGTGTCATTTTCACAGTAACCAGTGCATTTTTATTGCACTGTTCGCTGTGAAAATTACAATGGACCCAAAAATGTGTCAAAAGTGTCCGATGTGTCCGCCATAATGTCGCAGTCATGAAAAAAATCGCTGATCGCCGACATTACTAGTAAAAAAATAAAAGTAATAAAAATGCCTTAAAACTATCTCCTATTTTGTAAATGCTATAATTTTTGCGCAAACCAATCAATAAACGCCGATTGCGATTTTTTTTACCAAAAATATGTAGAAGAATACGTATCGGCCTAAACTGAGGAAAAAAATTGTTTTTATATATTTTTTGGGGATATTTATTATAGCAAAAAGTAAAAAATATGTAATTTTTTTCAAAATTTTCGCTCTATTTTTGTTTATAGCGCAAAAAATAAAAACCGCAGAGGTGATCAAATACCACCAAAAGAAAGCTCTATTTGTGGGGAAAAAAGGACGCCAATTTTGTTTGGGAGCCAAGTCGCACGACCGCGCAATTGTCAGTTAAAGCGTCGCAGTGCCGAATCGCAAAAAGGGGCCTGGTCATAATGGCCCGTATTGGTCCGGGGCTTAAGTGCTTAAGGGGAACTCCACCCCAAGTTTAAAAAAAACCTGGCAGGCCGCAGGAAAAGAGGGGGGGACGAGAGAGCGCCCCCCCCTCCTGAACCGTACCAGGCCACATGCCCTCAACATGTTGATGGGGACAAGGGCCTCATCCCCACAACCCTTGCCCGGTGGTTGTGGGGGTCTGCGGGCGGGGGGCTTATCGGCATCTGGAAGACCCCTTTAACAAAGGGGACCCCAGATCCCGGCCCCCCTATGTGAATTGGTAATGGGGTACATTGTACCCCTACCATTTCACAAAGAAAGTGTAAAAAATTGTAAAAAAAAATACACAGACAACAATGGGACAGTCCTTTATAATTCGTAACTTTGGTTAAATTCATAGTCGTTACGGTTACTGACAGTGAAATTTGAAAGGAGATGCCAATACCTATAATTTAATAGTAATAGTTAAGTTATTATTAGTTATTATTTCAGATTTTCCAATTTTCAGGTTTTGTGATTTTAGGATTTTCGTTCTTATTTTAGGATTTTCGTTCTTTAGACTTTTCGTTCTTATTTTCGGGTTTTGGATTTTTCAGATTTTCAAATTTTTGAATTTTCGCATTTTGAATTTTTAATTTACGAGTTTACGAATTTACTAATATTCGAATTTACGAATTTTCAAATTACGAATTTACAAATTACAAATATTCGAATTTAAGAATTTTCAAATATTAAAATTTACGAATATTCAGAAAAATGCGTTAAACGGGTTTTCGTTTGTTGAAATTCATTAACAAAACAAATGCGTAACTAAACAAATTGCACATGTCTACCCCTGACCTCAGATGAGAGTGGGTAGATGATGTTAAACAGTTTTCTATGGACATTGAGGGGATGCGTTCTTGCATAAACATGAATATTATATCCTGGATTCTTTACCTTGCAGGGGAGAGCTTGCTCACTATTTGATGCTATGTTTACATCTGTGACCTGGTAAGGGTAGATGTGACATTACTTTTGCAAAGTGACAACACTGATACTCTTACAACTGGATATGGAGTTGTTCTTACATTAGGATCTTATGGCACCACTGCCAAGCTTACATTGCATTTCCCTTAGCAGAACATGTTGTCCACTGTCTACATGTTACATTAACCACTTGCTTACTGGGCACATATACCCCCTTCCTACCCACGCGAAATTTCAGCTTTCAGCACTGTCACGGTTTGAATGACAATTGCGCGGTCGTGCGACGTGGCTCCCAAACAAAATTGTCGTCCTTTTTTTCCCACAAATAGTGCTTTCTTTTGGTGGTATTTGATCATCTCTGCATTTTTCATTTTTTGCACAATAAACAAAAAAACTGACAATTTTGAAAAAAACACAATATTTTTAACTTTTTGCTATAATAAATATCCCATTTTTTTATAAAAAAAAAACATTTTTTTTCTCAGTTTAAAAAATTCGCAATAAGCGTATTGTGATTGGTTTGTGCAAAAGTTATAGCGTCTACAAAATAGGGGATAGATTTATGAAATTTTTTTAATTACATTTTTTTTACTAGTAATGGCAGCGATCTGCAATTTCTGTCAGGACTGCGATATTGCGGCGGACACATCGGACACTTTTGACACTATTTTGGGACCATTCACATTTATACAGCGATCCCTGCTATAAATATGCATTGATTACTGTATAAATGTGACTGGCAGGGAAGGAGTTAACACTAGGGGGCGATCAAGGGGTTAAATATGTTCCCTATTAGTGATTCTTACTGTGTGCGGGAGGGGACTGACTGGGGGAGGTGACCGATCTATGTACAAGGGACACACCATCGGTCTCCTCTCCCTGACAGGACGTGGATCTCTGTGTTTACACACAGACAAAAGTATGCAGGCATAGGACACACCCCTTGCCACGCCCCTTAAAGGACAATTGCACAAAAAACGAGATTGGTTAAACCCACAAGTGCTTTTTTTACCACTACTATACACTGGCTTTTGGAATTTACAAAAGCAGCAATTTAGAAATCAGATGAAAGGTTTAGCACTAGAAAACACCTTTTGATAGATACAAAGTGCATTTTATATACATCTATGTAGATCAGACCAAAATGAGGGGCAAATGAGGAGAAATGAGGGACAGAGGGACATTGCTGCAAATCAGGGACAGTCCCTCGAAATCAGGGACAGTTGGGAGCTATGCTAGGCCCAGTTAAACAAATTCTTGTTATAAGTGGACTTTATGGCCAACTAAGGCAAATATAGCTCAAAATAGTCCACTTAAGTGCCATATAGATGTTTCTTTGATCAAAAATGTTTTAAGCCCTATACACATGATCGGATTTCCGATGGAATCAAATCCGATGGATTTGTCCATCGGAATTCTGATGAAGCTGACTTCCATCAGTCTTGCCTACACACCATCAGACAAAATTCCGACCATCCCAAACGCCGTGACGTACAACACGTACGACGGCACTATAAATGGGAAGTTCAAATCCAATGGCGCCACCCTTTGGGCTGCTTTTGCTGATTTCGTGCTACCGCGTGTTAGTAAAAGTTTGGTGAGAGCCCATTCGCGCTTTTCAGTCTCCGTGCTTTTCAGTCCGTTACAGCGTGACGAATGTGCTATCTCCATTACGAACGCTAGTTTTACCAGAACGAGCGCTCCCGTCTCCTAATTCAGTCTGAGCATGCGTGGGTTTTTTCTCTGATGGAGTTCCACACAGACGGAATTTCCTATCGTTTTTTTTTCCATTGGAAAAATTTGAAACATGTTCTATTTTTTTTTCACCGATGGAAATAAGTCGAATAGGGCCCACACACAATCGGTTTGTCCGATGAAAACAGTCCCTCGGACTGTTTTCATCTGTAAAACCGATCGTGTGTACAGGGCTTAAATCTTATTTATGTTTGCAACTCTTTATCTAATGCATTATGTAACTGATATGTGTGTGCCCCAAACCTGGTCGGGTTTAGCATGTACCCCCACATTCACTATCTGGGGTAACTAATCGGTGACCTATTAAATAGCTTTTCACTACATACCTTATTCTATACCCTTCCTCTCCTTCTCAGCCCTCAGATCCCCCAGGTGAGTCTACTAAGACTATTTTCTTTCTCTTCCCCATCTTCCCTTCTTTGTTTTTGTTTTTTTCCCTTCTATCCCCTCCCCTCCCGCTCCCTTTTTTTTTTTTTTGATACCACTTTATACTGTCTCTGACATGGAATCTCTTTCAATAGCTTTTTGTTACTCTGTACATTCTTTGTGGAAAAAAGTAATTGCTGACCCTGATGGCAGGTATCTGGTTCTGGTCGGTTCAATCTATGATTCTTCTATAATGTTTGCCAACTACTGTGCTCCTAATTTGGGTCGAAACAAATACTTTACACATTTTCTCAGAGTATTTGACTCTCTTACTCACATTATGTTAGTGTTTTGTGGGAACTTAAACTCAGTCATGTATCTTCATAAGGATCATCATGATCCATATAACCATACTGTATCCAAAGTGGATATTTCCATGGTCAGGAAGTTCGGTTCTCTTTTGCCTTTGTACAGTCTTGTAAATGTTTGGAGGGAAAAAGCTTCTACTGTATCTTATAAATTTCACTCTAATCCCCACAACCTCTCACAAATTGATACATCATATTTTTCACCCCCTGACAGACATTGCATCTATCATCCCTATTAAGGATGAGCCAAACACCCCCCCGGTTTGGTTTTCATCAGAACTTGCGAACAGGCAAAAAAATTGTTTGAACCCACAAACACAGTTAAAGTCCATGGGACACGAACATGAAAAACCAAAAGTGCTCATTTTAAAGCAGGGATATGCAATTAGCGGACCTCCAGCTGTTGCAAAACTACAAGTCCCATCATGCCTCTGCCTTTGGGTTTCATGCTTGTGGCTGTCAGAGTCTTGCTATGCCTCATGGGATTTGTAGTTCTGCAACAGCTGGAGGTCCGCTAATTGCATATCCCTGTTTTAAAAGCTTATATGCATGGTGTTGTCATAAAAAGTGTTTAGGGATTTTAATAATGCTTAAAGTGAAACAATAAAAATGAAATATTCCTTTAAATATCGTGCCTGCGGGGTGTCTATAGTATGCCTGTAAAGTGGCGCATTTTTCCTGTGTTTAGAACAGTCCTGCAGCAAAATTACATTTCTAAAGGAAGAAAAGTAATTTAAAACTGATCACGGCTGTAATGAAATGTCGTGTCACTACAATATAGATAAAACTCATTGAAAAAAACGGCATGGGTTCCCCCCCCCCCCCAGTCCATTACCAGGCACATTGGGTTTGGTATAAATATTAGGGTAACCCCGAACCAAAAGTTAAAAAAAAAATGTGTGGGGGTCCCCCCAAAATCCCTACCAGGCCCTTCAGGTTTGGTATGGATATTAAGGGGAACCCTGCGCAAATTAAATTTTTTTTTTAAATGGCGTAGGGATCCCCCTAAATCCATACCAGATACTTATCCGAGCACGCAACCTGGCAGGCTGCAGGAAAATAGGGGGGGAAGAGAGAGCGTCCCCCCCTGAACCGTACCAGGCCACATGCCCTTAACATGGGGGCAGGGGAAACCCTGCGCCAGTTTTTTTTTTAAATGGCGTAGGGGTCCCCCAAAATCCATACCAGACCCTAATCCGAGCACGCAACTTGGCAGGCTGCAGGAAAAGAGGGGGGACGAGAGAGCGCCCCCCCTCCTGAACCGTACCAGGCCATATGGGGACAAGGGCCTTGTCCAGAGATTGTGGGGGTCTGCGGGTGGGGGGCTTATCAGATTCTTGAAGCCCCCTTTGACAAGGGGACCCCCAGATCCCGACCCCCCTATGTGAATTGGTAACGGGTACATTGTACCTCTACTATTTCACAAAAAAAGTGTCAAAAATAGTAACAAAGACAGGAGACACTTCGGAACAAGTCCTTTATTAAAAAATAAAAAAGTCCAGCGATGTCCATTCATCTTCTATCCCGCCACCCGACAAGCCGGAAAAATAGAAAAGCCGCAACAGCTCCGCCTCCATGGGAGGCTCCCGCTGACTGAAGCTTTTCTCGCTTCGACAGCTGTTATATAGCTGAGGGCGGGAGCCACCTAGTGATGTAAACAGGTGACCCCGCCCCCCTGACGCTACGTGACATCAGAGGGGGCGGGGTCACCGTTTACATCACCTGGTATGGCATGGATTTTGGGGGTCCCCCACGCATTTTTTTTTAACATTTTGGTTCGGGGTTCCCCTTAATATTTATACCAGACCCAAACGGCCTGGTAATAGACTGGGGGGGAACCCATGCAGTTTTTTTCAATAAATTTTATCTGTATTGCCGAGACCCGACCATTACAGCCGCGATCAGTTTTAAATTACTTTTTTTCCTTTAGAAATGTCATTTTGCTGTGGTAATGTTCTAAACACAGGAAAAGTGTGCCACTTTACAGACATACTATAGACACCCCCCAGGCACGATATTTAAAGGAATATTTCATTTATATTGTTTCACTTTAAGCCTTATTAAAATCACTGCTCCCGAAAAAAAGTCAGTTTTTAAAACTTTTTTTTGCATTGATATATGTCCCCTGGGGCAGAACCCAGGTCCCCAAAAACTTTTTATGACAATACCATGCATATAAGCCTTTAAAATTAGCACTTTTGTTCTTTCATATTATTCTCCTATAGACTTTTTAACGGTGTTCTGCGACTTTCGAATTTGCAGCAAACACCACATAATGTTCGCTGTTCGGCGAACAGGCGAACACCTTATGTTCGACTCAAACATCAGGCTCACCCCTAATCCCTATCCCATGGACTGACCATGATATAGTGGGCTTGAGATTTGATTTACCATTGCCTTATAAGTCTGGCTTAAGCTTAAAGGGGTTGTTAACCCTCCTGTTTGTTCACCTTAATGCATTCTATGCATTAAGGTGAAATAATATCTGACAATTACTGGCCCCCCAGCCCCCGGTTTTACTTACCTGAGCCCTGGAATGTCCCACGACGAGGATTCGCTGCATCTTTGCCCCGGGTTCTTGGCTCTTGATTGGATAGATTGATAACAGCGCAGCCATTGGCTCCCGCTGCTGTCAATCAAATCCAATGACGTGGGGGCGGGGCCGAGTCCTGCATTGGGCGGCTATGGACTCGAAAGCACGCCCGCAAGGTAACCCCATTCTGACAAGTGCTTTTGAGGATGTCAAACAGATGGTTATTTAAGGGCATATTTGGTGGGACTGCGCAAATGTAAAAATTATTTGGATTATGGTCTATCAAATGCTCTATACGGTTACGGGTATGTCCTTTTATATATAACCCCATACAAAGCTCTCTACTAGACAACCTAAAGGTTGAATCAACGTTCAATTTAAACTAGTCATGCATATTCTGACGGCAACAAAGAGGATTATATCAAGAGCATGGGGAACCCAAACTATCCCCTTTAAAGATGCCACCCATTTTTAACCCTGAGGCCTCGTACACACGCCCGAGATTCTCGTCGAAAAAAACATGTCGTTTTTTTCGACGAGATTCTTGGACAAGAAAATTGTCCCGGCCGAGTGTACACACGCTCGATTCAAAGAACCTGCGGTTCTTTGAATGGAGCGTACGCGGTGACGTCATCGACTATGACGAGCCTGCGCTCGTCACATTCGATGCCGTCGCCGCCATCTTGGTATACCCTACGTGTGCCTAGGAAGCTACCGCGCATGCGTCTAATTCATTTCGAACATGCGCGGGCTTCCGGGAGGACAGGTAAGTGTACACACACTCACTTTTCTCGTCGAGAAACATGCCGATGAGAATCTCGACGAGAAAATAGAGAGCAGGTTCTTTATTTTCTCGTCGAGATACTTGTCGCTTTTCTTGACGAGAAACCATACACACGAACGAGTTTCTCGGCAAAAAATCTCTGCCAGCAAGTTTCTTGCTGGTTTTTGCCGAGAAACTCGTTCGTGTGTACGAGGCCTGACTCTCTGCTCCTATGAAAGTGGTTGTAACCCTAACAAAAAAAGATCCTGTTCCTTTAAAGCAGAATATACAGCACAGTGCTTGTGCTGTGTCATTTATCCCTCTCTATGCCTTAAAATACCTGGTTGATCCTGCCTGTTTCTTTGTCCCCCCTTAGTGTGCAGACCACCATTATCATGGCTGCTGATCCATGGTACTGTGAATACTGTGGTCAGTTTACGTGCCTCCATCATCCTGCAGTTTCTCCCTCTCCCCCTCCTTCCCTGGCTGTCAGCTGGGGAGTCTGTGTGTGAGCTGTCTCCTCTCCGCCCCTCCCTTCCTCTCCTCTCCCACCGCTAATCCGATGTGGCTGTAAAAATATGAACTACAAATCCTGTTACAGCAAGACAAAACTGTGCAGTGTCTGTTTTTTTTTTATTATGCAGTAAAATACCCTATTTCAGAACGAGAGAACTGGGAGGTTACGTGACCGCACAGCGGTGCTGTAAATTAAGGTATTTCGCTGCATAATTTTTAAAAAACATATACACTTCAGAGTATAGCTTTCTGTAACACAACGGTTTCCAGGATTTGTGATTAGTGACTATACAACCACTTGAAGTATCATCATGACAAGGCAAGTGGGAGAATGCTAAGAATCCTTTTGAACTTCTAATTTTCCTCCACTTCCCCTCCCCACTCCCCCTCTATTTTTATCCCCCCCCTCTCTGGGGATAAGGTGGAACCAGAATAGGATAAGGGTGCCCTAACCCCATCTCTTTCCATCCCCCTCTACCCTAAGCCTTATGCCTCGCACACACGACCGTTTTTTTCCCAACGGGAAAACTGCTATGAGAGCTTTTCGTCGGGAATCTCGGGCGTGTGTATGCTCCATCGTTCGTCTGTATGGTTTTCCGATGAGCAGAAAACCGCGCATGCTCAGAATCATGTATGAGACGGGAGCGCTCTTTCTGGTAAAACTAGCGTTCGGAATGGAGATAGCACATTCGTCACGATGTAACGGACTGAAAAGCACTAATCGTCTCTCTCCAACTTTCTACTAACACAAGGATCAGCAAAAGCAGCCCAAAGGGTGGCGCCATTGGAATGGAACTTCCCCTTTATAGTGCCGTTGTACGTGTTGTACGTCACCGCGCTTTGGACGGGCGGACTTTTGTCTGAGCGTGTGTATGCAAGGCAGCCTGAGAGGAATTCTGTCGGGAAAACCGTTGGTTTTTTTGTCCGATGGAAAACCCGCTCCTGTGTACTAGCCATTACCCTATCCTATATAATATAGCCTATGGGGGTGGATTGTTCAGTCCAGTTGATCTTCCTTATAATGTTTTATTTTTTTATTATTATTGCTCCAATTTAACACTATTGCGTAAGTGCAACATTTTATGCCTTATAATTTTATTGTAAGAGATTTTTTTTAATGTATTGTATGATTTATTAGTGCATCACTGCATTTAGAGTGATACCACATTTATTAATTTAAGAACTAATATAAGAGCTGCTCATACTTTTCAAAATCCCTCTATGAAGGTCAATGTATGTGGTGTTCTTTTTATTATTGTCTCCAGCTTTGACATTTACATCTTTTTCTTTGTCCTACTTTTTAATCCCCAGGTATCTGTTGGGTTCTCCCCAGGTGAGGTCCTCCCGGGATCAGATGTTTCTCTTCAGGTTAAGGCTGCTCCTGGCTCTCTCTGTGGTCTTAGGGCGGTGGACAAGAGTGTGGTGCTAATGAAACCCGAAGCTGAGCTGACTAATGAAAAAGTAAGCCAGTTGGTCGCCATTGTGTTCTTTGTGTATTACTCCAGAAAATTTTGACAAGAGTTTTCAGGGCCCTAAAATTGTGACAGGGTCTGGAAACCTTCCTTGTCACCGATGGAGATGTTATTTACCTCTCCCCAGTCACTGAACACAGAAGGCGGTAGAGGAGGTTTTTGCACTACTTTCTCCCCCCACCGGATTCTGTGTCCTAATGTCGGGACATCGCGACCACTGCATTTTTTTTTTTTTACTTTTTGTGGAGCTTCGGGAGTTGTGGCTCCCATCCCGCCCAGCCCCGCAGCTCCTGTCTCGCCCCGCAGCTCCCGTCCCGCCCCGCGGCTCCCATTCCACCCTGCCGTGCCTCCCTGTAGATGAGAGCCTAGTGAAGTGTTCGGCCGGAAAAAAGCCTGCATGCTCTAAACGGACCAATGATAGTTGCACCGCAAGCTATGGAGAGGAGGTGAGTGCACTAAAAACTATGGAGGGAAGGGGGGCGAGTGGCATCTGCAGGGGAGGTGACAGCTGTGGACTGCAGTGGGGGTGAATTTGTGAAGAGGGGGGATGAAGTTGTTAAAGCTGGAAAGAGGGAGAGGTTGTGCAAAGTGAGAGCTGAGAAGTAAGGAGGGGGGCAGGTGATACAGTGGCAAGAGCTTGTAGGGGGGGCTGGCAGGTTGTTTGAAGGTGTAGTTGTGGACTGGGAGTGTAAGAGTTGAGTTGTTGACAGGTGGTACAAAGGTGAGTT
The DNA here is from genome assembly GCA_029206835.1 of Rana muscosa. NCBI lineage: Eukaryota > Metazoa > Chordata > Amphibia > Anura > Ranidae > Rana > Rana muscosa. The sequence goes on along the minus strand of CM055123.1, from coordinate 291,509,910 downwards.
GTTGGGGGTGCTAAGATGACATGTGGACAGGGGTGCAGAATTGAGGAGGGACAGGGGAAAGAATAGGTGTGTTGCGGACGGAGGGAGTAGCCAATTCGGGGGAAGAAGTGGTGAGTAGCGAATGGGGGCGAGAAGTAGTGAGCTGCAGACAGGAGAGAGAGAAGTGGTGAGCTGCAGACATGAGAGAAAGAGAAGTGGTGAGCTGCAGACTGAGGGAAGAAGAGGTGAGCTACGGGGGAAGAAGAGGTGAGCTGTGGACTGAGGGAAGAAGAGGTGAGCTATGGGGAGAAGAAGAGGTGAGCTATGGGGGGAAGAAGAGGTGAGCTATGGGGGGAAGAAGAGGTGATCTATGGGGGGAAGAAGAGGTGAGCTATGGGGGGAAGAAGAGGTGAGCTGTGGACTGAGGGAAGAAGAGGTGAGCTACGGGGGAGAAGAGGTGAGCTGTGGACTGAGAGAAGAAGAGCTGAGCGACGGAGGGAAGAAGAGGTGAGATGTGGACTGAGGGAAGAAGAGCTGAGCAACGGCGGGAAGAAGAGGTGAGCTGTGGACTGAGGGAAGAAGAGGTGAGCTGGGGGGGGGGGGAAGAGGTGAGATGTGGACTGAGGGAAGAAGAGGTGAGCTACGGGGTGAGAAGAGGTGAGCTGTGGACTGAGGGAAAAAGAGTTGAGCTACGGGGGGAGAAGAGGTGAGCTGTGGACTGAGGGAAGAAGATGTGAGCTACGGGGGAAAAAGAGGTGAGCTGTGGACTGAGGGAAGAAGAGGTGAGCTAGGGGGGGAAGAAGAGGTGAGTTGTGGACTGAGGGAAGAAGAGGTGAGCCGAGGACAGGAGGAAACAAGAATTGAGCTACGGGGGGAATAAGAGGTGAGCTACAGGGGGAAGAAGAGGTGAGCTGTGGACTGAGGGAAGAAGAGGTGAGCTGTGGACAGGAGGGAAAAAGAGGTGAGCTGTGGACAGGAGGGAAGAAGAGGTGAGCCGTTTACAGGAGAGAAGAAGAGGTGAGCCATGGACAGGAGGGAAGAAGAGGTGGGCCGTGGACAGGAGGGAAAAAGAGGTGGGCCGTGGACAGGAGGGAGGAAGAGATGAGCCATAGACAGAAGGGACGAATAGGTGAGCCGTGGACAGGAGGTTGGAAGAGTTGAACCGTGGACAGGAGGGAAGAAGATATGAGCCGTGGACAGGAGGGAAGAAGAGATGAGCCGTGGACAGGAGGTTGGAAGAGATAAGCCGTGGACAGGAGGGAAGTATAGGTGAGCTGTGGACAGGGGAAAGAAGAAGTAAGCTTTGGACGGGGGGGGAAGAATAGGTGAGCTGTGGACAGGGCAAAGAAGCGAGCTGCGGACGGGGTGAATAAGGGAGCTGTGTGATACACACACATAATCACTGCAGAGTACACTTTCCTGAGCCCTGTGTGTTATGCGCTCCTAAGTGCCGCACTCTGTGCCTTTTGGGCCTACGTGGATTTGGCGCTGCTTTACTTCTCTCCCCGTGGAATGACAGGATTGGGGGTGGAGAGTTGGCTAGGGAGGGTGAGTTCCTGCACCTATTTTCTGAGAAAAAAAGCCCTGGTTATTTATATACAGAAACAAGGAGGTCCTTAGGGCCTCTTGTCCTGCAGGATGATGAGGACTTACCCAGTGAGACTGTTTAAAGGCACTGGAAAAAACTAGAGGAGCTATAGTAGTGGATTAGACATGTCCTCCAGTTATGTCTGGTCATACTGTAAGACAGTGGCAGCACGTCCATACGGGGCGCAGGGGCACCGCCCCCGATCCATGCGCCCGGCCCCTAATTTACATGCAGGGTGCCAGACGCATGGATTCCAACTGGGTTTTTGTTTTTTGAAGCACATGAATAGAGCCTGAAGCTCTAATTTGCTTTTTAAAAGGGTGGGCTTGTACTGCAGAGCACTGCGCCCTAAGCCCACCCAGTTGTGTGACAATAATGAATTAATATTCGCTATTGTCTTTCTGATTCTCCTCCCAGCTAATCAGGAAGCAGGTCCTGAGAGTCAATCGTGTCTCAGGACACACTTCCTGCTCATCCGGGAGAAGCAACGGGCCGTCTCTTCCTTCCCCCTGCCTCTTAAGTTAAGGTCAGTCTCCCGCAGGGGGTGGCGGTGGATAGCCGCCACGTTCTCATACATTTAACGCCGGAGGGGGGGGGCATCCATCTCTCACATGGAGGTTGGGGTGCTTGTGGCGGTCACCACCGTCCTGTGCCTCTCCCCCCCGGGGATGACATTAGATTTCAAATATTTAGCACCAATCACCACTGCTGGAAGAGTTGCCAGACTCTGATGTGAGCAGCAAAGGAAGCATGTCAGCAGGGCAACAGCATGAAAGGCTTAATTTGATGGACATCGTTTCATCGGTGTGGCTAGGCACAGGTGTACTGCTGTGTAAGTGTCACATACCTGGTAGGAGTCTGATATGATAAGGTCGGCCTCTCGTATCTCCAGCCCAAGCCCCACTAAGGGTGGAACAGATGGTGGCTAGGGTCAGGAGGAACACGAGTGCCTGTAGGTGTTGCTTGCAGGTGAAGATGTAGGTTCGGAGACACAGGCAGGACAACAGGCACTGAGCGACAGTAATGCTCGGAGGATCAGCCGATGTTAAGGGGAACTCCAACCAACTTGCAGGTTCTGGTTTTGTAGCTTGCTGGAACTTCCTGAAGTCAGAGGACAGGAGGATACAGGACCAAGGGGAACTGAGACGACAGGCGACCAGCACAGGCACTCTGAGGCAGTGTTGAAGCCAGACGGAGAGCAGGAGCAGGGTCACAAGGATAGCCGGGTTCGGTAACAGGTGGGCAGCAAGGTACAAAGGCATCAGCAGGAGCAAGGTCAGATGGAAGCCGAGATCAGGAACCGGTAATCAGGGATGAATCAGAGTCCAAAGGCAGAGTCAGGGAAGGCCAAGATCAGCAACGGGTATCAGGCAGAACACAACAGGAATCAGGAGATCAGGACACAGCTGAAGACCAGTCAGCACTGTTTGGGCGTCAGGGTCCCTTTTAAATAGGCTGACTGGCGGCAATTGGAGTTAGGGACGCGCTCCTGCGCGTGCACGTAGTTCGTTGTGCACTAGTGCTCTGGAAAGCCTGCTGTTGCCCGTGAGCACGCGCATGCATACCAGTGCTCTGGGGAGCCTGCTGATGTGCGCGCCAGGGGTGTTCTAATAGTTATCTTACAGTAAGTGTGTTGACAGAGCAGAAGAGCAGCTTCATAGTGCATGGTATGTGACTGCAGATCTGAGGTGAAGTGACCACTGTAACGATCATTGCTCCATTTACCAGACTAGAACCTGGACTCTGTTTTACCACTTGTGTACCAGTCTAAAATAGCCTGTCATCCCCCTCGTGGGGGTTGCTGAATTCAGACTTGGGCCTTTTACTGATTATCCTGCAGCCAGTTACACTGTATTTTCACACAGCCAGGTGCACTAAGTCTTCCGCTCATTGTCTCCATTGACCAGTCTAGGGGGATTTGTTTTTATGTTTTATTTGGAGAACTTGGATAGGAGAAGGGAATTAGTAGGATACTCCAAATTAACTTTGCACAAGCGAGGACAACTCTCTTTCTGTAGAACTGTGGTGCACATTATCTGCTGAACCATACTGCGTCTGTATGAAAGAACAAGTCTCTCTGTAACAGAAGAGACTCAGTGGACTTTATAAGTGGACTTAAGTCTTCAAGACACTAGCCAGTGTCCCCTTTAGCTCACACACCCAATATACTGACTTCTAGGACCAGAGGGGGATTTCAGCAACACACACAGTCTCCGGGAGCCCTTCAGGGGTCTCTACTCACAAAATGTCCAGAGACTGCTGGTAGCCTCCTTCCAACTTTCAAGCGACACTCTATACCAGTGATACCAGACCAGATTCATAGACTTCCTCCCTCAGTCAGCTTGCATGGGAAGCCTGGGTTGTAGCTTTTAGACTTTAGGCCCTCAGGTCAGCCACCTGAGGCCGCATGGCAGCCTATACAGGGGAGAGACAGACACCTCCACCCCACCTGAACCTCCTCCCCACCTGAAACTCTGAGGTTTATAACCACTTTAATGCTCGGATGTGCAGGATACAGTATGTGAAAGGGTTAATATACAGAACACTAGAGTCGGAGATGGGGAGGGGGGAGATGAAATGACTTAAAAAAAACTCCAAAACCATCCCTGTGTCACTAAAACAGAAGAAAATAAACTGCAGCTTCTGATCCATTCATTCCTTCCCTATTCACAAGAACTTAATGTCTCTACTTCCCCTGTTTTAATGGGAAGGGGAGGGATCAACACAGTAAACAATAACATGGGATCACTGTGGTGACCAATCACAGCCACCACATGGTACCAAGCCCCTTAGTCTAATGATGGCTCAGTACTAGGGTTGCCACCTCATCCCTTTAAACCAGGACAAATATGAATTACACAAGTTCTGTGGCTGATTAAGGTGGTAATTAAACTCACTTGGTGCCTTTTCTGCATTATATTAGCCTCAGAACCTGTGTAATTCATATGTGTCCTGGATTAAAGGGATGAGGTGGCAATCCTACTCAGTAAAGAAGGATTATCGGGCAGATGGTTGCCCAAAGACTATTTATCCAGTGCCATTTATAGACGCACCAGGTAAATATAGGACCACTGATTCATAATTTAAAAAAGTTCCCTGATAGAAAGAGGGTTAAGATCTGTTGGTCTGTGCCTAATCTGACCATAGACCAAAATTTTCTCAGTGTAAGACCAGCTTTACACCTCCAGGTCCGCACTCACCCTACGGCGGAGCTCCCCTGGACTGTCTGTAAAGCAGGCTGCTCCTCCAGTCTCTCCTCCCTCACTCTCCGGACTGCTGTCATCTCTAATCTGTCCTCTGTGTACATAGTTCTGCCATTAGTCTACCTGTCGCCGGTGCCAAAGGGACTCTCATGTTGCACACTCTCCTCATGCCTGGCACTGGCCACATGGCCCCCCTGCCCTCCCTCTCTCCCTGTATGTCTCGCTGACAGCGCAGGCTCATGATGGGTTAAGTCACGTGTCCGGCCGGAGGCGCTCTTTTCCCCCCGACACTCCGTCACCATTCCCCGCCGCCTCACTGGCTTGGCTGACCTGTCAGTTATGAAGAGAGTGGTGTCTCTCTGAATGGCTGATGCCGATTTGCTGGCATTGCAGGGTGGGAGGGCTTGGGGTGCAGAGGACTGCGCCCTGAGGACAATGTGAAATTGGCCAATTAGGGCCCCGGCATGTGGTCACGTGCCTCTGAGGGGGAAACGGACCTGGTAGAAACCTATTGGCCTGGTGCCCCACACAGTACACGGCCACATAGATAGTGCAAGCTGGGGGGGGATATTTTTTGCTGCCTGTGATCTGTTGTGGAGATTTGTCTTCACGTCCTCTCAGGGAGACAGAACAGGACGTGAGAGTAAATGTCTACAAATTTAAGGGAATTTCCTTCTTAGACAGTTGTCCCAAAACAAGTGTCCCCATTAGAAGGCTTCCCCTCTATTCCTGTTTTGGTAATGCCTGTGAAATGTTTTACAACAGGACAAATAAAATGGTTGAACCTTCCCATTGGGTGCACGGACAGAAATGAAAATGTGACATGGGTTCTAACCCTTCTTATGCAACCTAAAACTAAAAGTAACGTTTTGGCTGTACAGGCACTTTAACGTTAGCTATTCACTTGCTCAAGCAAATAGAAACATTAGTATTGCACTACTTCTGCCATGTACAGCAGCACTGCTAGAAAATGTTTTTAACCCGGGCACATCAGATGTGTAGACTGGTATCTCCATTGCAAGGAGCAGCATGCTGCCATACGCATTTCTGCTTGACTTCCAGCATTTGAGAGGGGTCTTTAAGAGGGTTCCTAAAAATGTGGAATCAATTCCAAATGCACTGGAGAAAATGCCATAATGTGGGGAGGCGTTAATGTACAAGGTACAAAGTAAAGGAGCACATTACCTTGGAGAAAGGGTAAAGAGGTGTTAAGAACCCCTTACCTGTTGTCTTGCATCTCACAGAATTATTAGTTATGTAGCAGATGGTGGGATTGGAAATACCAATGGTGTGGCAAGAGTTGTGAAAGACCTGGGGCACAATGAGGAAAGGTGCCCTGTAATGCATGTGTCATGAGCATAGCCATATTGCACCTAACAGAGGGGGTGTCTTAAAGGTGGATGATTCATTGTATACACTGCCCACATATACCACAGTCTTGCATGTACATTATTTATTTCTAATAACCTCTGCTAATTCACATTTTTTCCAGATTTACAATCTGTTTCCTTATTCGGATTCTGGTGACTATGACTATCGAATCCGGGAGTTGGAAAGCTGTTATTTTGGAGAGCATTCTACTGTGAGGCCCAAACGTTTACTTGATGTAATCGGCCTATTAAAGGTATGATATCATAGTATTTGTTGTTGTTCAGTCGTTTTTTCGTGTCCAACTCTTTGTGAACCCATGGATTATAGCGCGGCAGGCTTTTCTGTCCTCCACTACCTCCCGGAGCTTGCTTAACTTCATATTCATTGTTTCGATGATGCTATCTATCCATCTTGTTTTCTGTTGTCCTCTTCTCCTTTTTCCTTCCATGTTTACCAGCATCAGGGTCTTTTCCAATGAGTCCCCTCTTCGCATTAGTTGGCCAAAGTATTCGAGTTTCAGCTTCAGGATCTGTCCTTCCAGTGAATATTCAGGGTTAATTTCCTTCAGGATTGACTGGTTTGATTTTCTTGCCATCCAAGGGACTTTCAAGAGTCTTCTCCAACACCATAGTTCAAAAGCATCAATTCTTTGGCGTTCAGCCTTCCTTATGGTCCAACTTTCACAGCCATAGGTTACTACTGGGAATACCATAGCTTTGACTATACGCTACTTTGTCGGTAGGGTGATGTCTCTGCTTTTTATAATGTTGTCTAATTTTGCCATTGCTTTCCTCCCAAGAAACAAGTGTCTCTTAATTTCATAGCTACAGTCACCATCTGCCATAATCTTGGAGCCTAGGAAGATAAAATCTGTCACTGTTACCATTTCTTCTCCTTCTACTTCTATCATAGTATTTAATCTGTTACACTTACCGTAAATGTGCAGCAGGGCTGTAAATTTATTTATTTTCTTTATTAATGTGATACTCAAATCACTCTTGGTACAATATAATAATAATGTGCAAAGTACATGATTTCAGCTGTGTTATCCCTTCCCGACCAGCCTCCGCAGTTGCACTGCGGCAGGTTGGCTCCCCTGGGTGAAATGACGTTATCTTACGTCGCTTCGCCTTTTGACCACTAGGGTCGAAAAGGCAGAGCCGATGCGAGTGCCAGGTGGGCGCAATGACCGCCGGGCACCCGCAATCGCTCGTGACAGAGCGAGAAACGGGATTTGTGTGTGTAAACACACAGATCCCGGTTCTCTCAGGGAAGAGGAGACTGATCGTGTGTTCATACTAAGTATGGACACCGATCTCTCTCTCCTCCTAGTCTAAGGTGACCAGATTTTTTAAATGAAATCCGGGGACATATTTTTTTTTTACTAGTAATGGCGGTAATCGGCGACTCTCTGTCCACCGCCACCACCGCCCGCCTCACAGCCTGTCAAGTCTTACTCTGCAGGCCCCGGCTACTACTGGGTGGGGAGGAAGATCACTCCACCAGGGAAGGCAAGGAGATAAGCAGGCAGGCGGCTGGCCAGGACTTGAGCCAAGGCAGAAGAACATGCGAGCGGAGCTGAATGGGCATCCGAAACTGAAGAAATATTCCCTCGGCTCGCACATGATCATCAGAAAGGGGCACAGATAATGGAAAAAAATACACCCCACTAAGCTAGTAGGAGCGGGGGAGCAGGGGGGGGGGTGTAATTCATATTTTTTTTCATTCTGCACTTTTTTATTCTCCAATCCGGGAACAAAACCGGAGACAGACTTGGTCCAGGGACGGTGTCCTCAATCCGGGAACTGTCCCCGGAAACCGGGGATGTCTGGTCACCTTATCCTAGTCAGTCCCACCCCCACAGTTAGAACACACCTAGGGAACACAGTTAACCCCTTGATCGTCCCCTAGTGTTAACCCCTTCCTTGCCAGTGACATTTATACAGTAATCAGTGGCTATTTTTAGCTCTGTATAGTTGCATAGTAGGTGAGGTTGACAAAAAGACACAAGTATAAATGCCAATAGTCCCAAAAATGTGTCAAAAGTGTCCGAGATCTGTCCGCCATAATGTCGCAGTCCCGATAAAAATCACTGATCGCTGCCATTACTAGTAAAAAAAAAAAAATAATAGTAATAAAAATGCCATAAATCTATTACCTATTTTGTAGACGCTATAACTTTTGTGCAAACCAATCAATATACGTTTATTGCGATTTTTTATTTTTTTTTACCAAAAATATGTAGAAGAATACATATCGGCCTAAACTGAGGAAAAAAATAGTTAAAAAAAAAATATCGATATTTATTATAGCAAAAAGTAAAAGATATTGTGTTTTTTTCAAAATTGTCGCTCTTCTTTTGTTTATAGGGCAAAAAATTAAAACCACAGAGGTGATCAAATACCACCAAAAGAAAGCTGTATTTGTGGGAAAAAAAGGACATCAATTTTGTTTGGGTACAATGTCGCACGACAGCGCAATTGTCAGTTAAAGCGACGCAGTGCCATATCGCAAAAATGGCCCGGTCATTAAGCAGCCAAATCTTCCGGGGCTAAGTGGTTAAAGTGGTAGTAAACCGCACTTTTTTTTTTTTAAAACCCTGCAAGACAATGGCATAATGTTTTAGTATGCACCGTATACTAGCACATTATGAAATACATACCTTAGAATAAAGCCCTCCAGCAGCGCGCTGACAAGGCCTCCATCTTCACCTGGTCTTCCTTCCAGGTTTGAGTGCTCTGGCCGTCTGATTGACCGAGTTGCGATGATGCCACTCCTACGCATGCGCATTGGAAGTCATGGCTGCTACATGGAGCTCTGAAGGGACGGCATGTCGCCCCTTCAGAGTGCATGCACCGGTGACATCACCAGCTGCATGCAGTGTAAGTATCTCCTAAACAGTGCAAGTTTAGGAGATATTCACCGTACCTACAGGTAAGCCTCATTATTAGACATGTGCAAAAGGAAAAAAATTGTTTAGTTTTGTTTTAATTCGTTAATTAATTAATTTCGTTTAGTTAAATTTGTTAAATTCGTTTTCGGATTTCGTTCCATTTTCGACCGAATTCGTAAAATCGTTCACATTCGAAAATATTTCTACCGCATTCGAAACTATTTCAACCGGATTGGAAAATATTTCTACCGAATTCGACAAAATTACAACCGGATTCGATCGTCTTTCAACCAGATTCGATAATATTTCAATTGGATTCGAAAATATTTCTACCGAATTCGACAAAATTACAACCGGATTCGATCATCTTTCAACCGGATTCGATCCTCTTTCAACCGGATTCGATAATATTTCAACCGGATTCGATCGTCTTTCAACCGGATTCTATAATATTTCAACCGGATTCGAAATTATTCCAGCCGAATAGAAAAGACCATGTTCCGACATTCGAATTTCGTATAGAATGAATTCAAATTCCAATTAGAAAAGATTAGAATAGAATTATAAAATAGACTAGAAATAGACTAGACTAGGGCCATTTCTAGTCTATTTTCTATTTCTATTCTAATCTTTTCTAATTGGAATTTGAATTCATTCTATACGAAATTCGAATGTCGGAACATGGTCTTTTCTATTCGGTTGGAATCATTTCGAATCCGGTTGAAAGACGATCGAATCCGGTTGTAATTTTGTCGAATTCGGTAGAAATATTTTCGATTTTGGTTGAAATATTTTCGAATGCGACCGACTTTTCGAATTCCAATTAGAAATGATTAGCATAGAAATAGAAAATAGACTAGAAAAAAAATAGAACAGAATAGAATAAAATAGAATATATATATTGTATTTTATTCTATTCTGTTCTATTGTTTTTCTATTCGATTCTTTCCAATATTTTCGATTCTATTCTAATTGTTTTTAAATTCGATTCGACTAGAATTTTTTTCGAATTCGATTCGAATTTCGTCCGTGGTTTTTTGATTCGAAACGTTCGAATTCAGTTGAATTCATTAGCATTGTAATTCGTTAATTGGGATGCATCCGAATGTTTGAATAATGAAAATTTGTCCGAATTTCGATTCGGAACGAAACGAAATGCACATGCCTACTTATTATAGGCTTACCTGTAGGTACAAGTCAAAATGACTTTACTATCACTTTAAAGGTTCAGCCTTTTTGCAGATTACAGGACATACAGTATGTCCGATATTTAAACTGAAACTCCAGCTAAAACTTTTTTCTTTTTTTTTTTTTGGATAGAGTGGGTAATGATTCCAAATGTTGTCAGGTATTTAATGCTGTCTGTTTGGGGAGATTTTCTTTGGCAGTTGTTGCTGGGACAGAAAGTATGGGGACAGCCCATCATAGTAGGGTTGCCACTATTTCTTCAAGCCAAACACTTATTTTTTTATTTTATTTTTTAGCATGCACTAGTGACTAGATAATTGTAATAGACCTGGGACACCTCTGCGCGGTCCAAAGAGAACAGTAATGTGGGGTGCATAGAGCCACCTCACCCTCCTATCGGGCCCTGTCTTAATATTGTGTCCGGGTTTCAGGAGGACTGAAACCCGGACACATGATTCAAAACCCGAACTGTCCGGGTGAATCCTGGACAGGTGGCAACCCTACATCACATTCAGTTGTCACTTAGACATAAAGTAAGGAAAAACACACCATGGACAGTTGTTACTGGGACACAGGGCCACCATCAGGGGGGTACAGGCAGTACACCTGTAAGGGGCCCGGAGGTCCCCAGGGGCCCATATGGCAACCCCCCCTTTTTTTATTTTTTTTTATTTTTTACTTTATTTTTTTTTAAGGGACCCAGAGGTCCCCAGAGGCCCGGAGGTCCCCGGATGGTAGCCCCCCTTTTTAATGTATATTTTATTTAAAAAGTTTTTTTTTTTTTGTAAGGGGCCCAGAGGTCCCCAGAGGCCCGGAGGTCCCCAGGGCCCCGGATGGCAACCCCCCCTTTTCTTTTTGTTCTTTTCTTGTCCGTCGGCACCCAATTCGCGGCGGCGGCAGCACCTCTCTGCTTCTCAATTCGTGGCACCCCCCGCTTCTCAATTCGCGGCTGCCCCCCCCGCTTCTGAATTTTGCGGCAGCAGCACCCCCCACCTTTGTTCTCCTCTGCTCCAGGGGGCCCATGCCTGAAGCTGTGTAAGGGGGCCCCAAAATTCCTGGTGGCGGCCCTGCTGGGACAGGAAGTAAAAGAGAATCAAACATCAGCAGAGCGGACATGGACCTCTCATCTGCCTGCTCAGCGAGGCAACTCTCTGCTGGCGGAGTCCTCAAGTGTGAAAGAGCCCTAAGTGATGCCAAAATTTAAAATTCTTCTACATATGATTGAAAAAAAGGGAATGCTGCCATGTGTCAATCTTCTCTGAAATATTGTTATCCTACCCCATATCTATCACAGCAGCATGAAGCTTTGAGAACCCAGAATGGATGTATTGATTCGGGCTTGAGTCAGAAATAGATGCCAAGCGTCCCTTTTTACTTTCATGGATATTCAGCCTTGTGCTTACATATAAAATAAATGTTGACTGTGTGTAAAAAGAACTATAGAACTTTTTCTTGTTACCATGAACTGCAATATGACCTACCAACATAGCGAGAGATTTGCTAAAACACATTTTTGGGACCAGTGAACAATTATACAGCGATCAGTGCTATAAAAATGCACTGATTACTGTATAAATGTCACTGGCAGTGAAGGAGTTAAAGCGGAGGTCCACCCAGAAAAAAAAATACATTAAAAATCCTAAAAAATAAAAAGAAAAAAAATTATAGAAAAAAAATAAAAATTATACTCACCCGAAATGCCTGTTGCTATGCGGAAGTCCCCTAATCTGCCTTCTGATTTGCCTCTTCCTTGTCCGCGGATTGAGAACTTCCGTTTCCTCTTCTTGTGAATGGGGCGCGCTGCCTTCTGGGAACTGTGTGTATCCCAGGAGGCAAGCCGCCCATTCACAAAGCGCCGTGCGAGTGGCGCATGCGCAGTAGGAAATGGGCAGTGAAGCCGTAAGGCGTCACAGCCTGTTTCCCTTAGTCAGGATGGAGGAGCCGGATACCTGGCAGCAGCGATCGATCACCGTGGCGGGACCGACATTGCGGGCGAGTAGGACAGGTAAGTGTCCTTATTTTAAAAAAGCTATCAAGAGGTTAACTGTGTTCCCTCACGTGTGTTCTAACTGTGGGGGATGGGACTCACTAGGAGGAGAGAGAGATCGGGGTTCATACTTAGATCCCGGTTCTCGCTCTGCCACAAACGATCGCGGGTGCCCGGCAGTCATCACGCCCGCCGGGCACTCGCATCGGTTCCAGCGTAGCACCGTGGGTGTGTGCGTACCCTCTAGTGGTCAAAAGGCGAACCAACGTACAGTTACGTTGGTTCACCCAGGGGAGTAAACCTGCCTAAACTGAGGAAATGTTATTTTATTTTTTTAAATTGGGATATTTATTATAGCAAAAAGTAAAAGATATTGTGTTTTTTTTCAAAATTGTCGCTCTTTTTATAAAACTGGTGCACACAGAATATGATGTAGCTGTGCATAGTAATCAGTCTCTAACCTCAGCTTTTTTCAAAATTGACGCTCTTCTTTTGTTTATAGCGCAAAAAATTAAAACCGCAGAGGTGATGAAATACCACCAAAAGAAAGCTCTATTTGTGGGAAAAAAAGGACGTCAATTTTGTTTGGGTACAGCGTCGCACGACCGCGCAATTGTCAGTTAAAGCGACGCAGTGCTAAATTGTAGAAAGTGCTCTGGTCAGGAAGGGGGTAAAATTTTCTGTGGCTAAAGCGGTTAAGGTAATTCCTTGGGGACCCCCAGGTCATCAGAACTAGTGTCCCCGTTGGAAGATTTCGCCTCTACTACTTTTATAGGGACAACTCAAAATTGGGCATTTTCTTTTCCTTTCACTTTCGATTATAAATGGTAAACAGGACATCGCAAAAAATGGCCTGGTCATTGAGCAGCCAAATCTTCCGGGGCTGAAGTGGTTAAATGAGTAGTAAAGTCAGGTTTTTTATCTGAATGCATAGAATGCATTCTGTGCAGCAGCCCCCCTCAGCCCTCCTAATACTTACCTGAGCCCGTTCTCTGTCCAGCGATGTCCTTGAGTGTCTCCGCCATCTAGGACTCTCCCTCCTGATTGGCTGAGACACAGCAGCGGCACCATTGGCTCCTGCTGCTGTCAATCAAAATTGTTAGCCAATCAGGAGAGGGAAGGGGTGGGGCCAAACCAGAGCTCCATGTCTGAATGGACGCACAGAGCTGCTGCTCGACTTGGGTGCCCCCCATAGCAGAAGTGTCACCCGAGAAGAGGAGGATCCGGGCTGCTCTGTGCAAATCCAGTGCACAGGGCACATAAGTACATATAACATATAACATGTTTTGTTATTTTTATAGGAAAAAAAAAGGAGACTTTACAAATCACTTTAACCACTTCAGCCCCGGAAGGATTTGCTCCCTTAATGGCCAGGCCATTTTTTGCGATATGGCACTGCGTCGCTTTAACTGACAATAGCGCAGTCGTGCGACACTGTACCCAAACAAAATTGACGTCCTTTTTTACCCATAAATACAGATTTCTTTCGGTTACATTTCATCACCTCTGCAGTTTTTATATTTTGCGCTATAAACAAAAAAAGACAAACAATAAAAAAAAAAAAAAAAAAAAACATTTATTTACCTTTTTGCTATAATACAAATCCCCAAAAATAGATAAAAAAAAATGCATTTATCAGTTTAGGCCGATATATATTCTTTTACATATTTTTGGCGGGATTGCGACATTGCAGCAGACAAATCTGACCCCAAATGACACTTTTTGGGGACCAGTGACATTATTACATTGATCAGTGCAATAAAAATGCACTGATCGATGTAAAAATGCCACTGGCAGGGAAGGGGTTAACACTAGGGGCCGATCAAGGGGTTAAATGTGTTCCCTGGGTGTGTTCTAACTGTAGGGGGATGGGCTTACTGGAACATGACAGAGAGATCGCTGTTCCCAATCACTAGGAACAGTAGATCTCTGTCATGTCATCTGGCAGAACGGGGAATCGCCTTGTTAACACAGGCAGTTCCTCGTTCTGCCTCCCCTGAATGCGGTCGCGGGACGCCGCCGGACATCAAGTCCGCACGCGCACGCTATCCTCCTTGCACAGGTACGTCGGTTCACACAGGGGAGCCGACCTGCCGCAGTTTATCTGCGTGAGCTAGTCGGCAAGTGGTTAAGCTTTGACAATAAAACCTGGAAGCGGATTGGTTACTATGCACAACTGCACCCAGTTTATATGTTTGATAAGAGGATGGGTGTTGTAGATTAGGCTTGGTTCACATATATGCAAATTGGATGCATTTTTAACCGCATCTGATTTGCATAACATGTGAATAGGACCGGCATTCAATGGAGCCAGTATGCACAGTTCCGGGGCTGCCGCGGTTTGTTTCTGTAAAGGGTTTTGCGCGATTTTACGTCCGAATTTCGACCTTTTATTTGCATCTGAATTGCACCTGACTCGGTGAACAAAACCAAACCGCAGCCGGACATGTGTGAACCCGGCCTTATTCACAGACCTATAAATGGGGAAACTGACTAGAGGTGTTATTGTAGTCATAAGTATACTATTTAAAATAATACAAATACTCATTTAATAATGCTGTACTCCAGGCTGACAAATAACTACCATACATATGTGGAACAAATATAAAAAATATATAAACATTTTCTCTTTTGTCTCATTGTCCCCTGGCCTCCGTGTGTCTTCTCTGGCTATGAAGACTGATCTTGTTAGTGTGACAATAAAGCTAGCCTGTTAATTGTGCTAGAAAGGGGCAGGATAAGCCTCTCGAAATCTGCCCTTACATATAGTCCAATATTTGCTCTTGTTTGGGTAGTAAATTGTTAAAGAGGAAGAAAACCCTGGTGAGTTTTTCTACCTTTCTTCTTCCCTGCAAAGTAAAGGCATAATGTGCTAGTATGCATCGCAATCTAGCACATTATGTGATACTTACCTGCAAACAAAGCCCTTGTCGTCTCCACTGGAGACCGCATCCGTTTTCACCCCTCTTCCTTCTGGGGCCGCGGACTCCGGCTCTGTGACTGGCCGGAGCCGCATGACGTCACTCCCTCGCCTGCGCGCAGGAGCCACCGGTCACAGTACACGCTCCTGAAGAAACGGCACAGGCAGCCAATCCAGAGTGCATGCGCCGATGACATCATCGGCGCAGTATACAGTATATATCTCCTAAATGGCGCACATTTAGGAGATATTTAAAGTACCCATAGGTAAGCCTTAGTCTAGGCAAACCTGTAGGTACAACTTACACAGGAAGGTTTACAACCGCTTTAAAGTCTCATACAGAAGTAGACATGTGCAATTTGTTTCCTCCAAATTCATTAATTCGTAAATATCTGAATTAAGGAAAACCTGTTTAACAATTTTTTTTGAATATTCAGAAATTTGAATATTCAAAAATTGGTAAATTCGTAAATTCGAAAATTCTAAAATTCGAAAATCCAAAAACCCCAAAATTCTAAAATCTGAAATAAGAACTAACTATTAATACCTTAACTATTAACTAACTATTAAATTATAGGTATTGGAATTTCCTTTCAAATTTGTCTGTTAGTGAACGTAACGAATACAAATTTATCCGAAGTAACAAATTATCTGATATAACGAATGCAGCATCTAAACCACAGGTGTCAAACACAAGGCCCGCGGGCCGGATCCGGCCCTCCAGGCCATTTCATGTGGCCCTCGCACCTCTCCTGCAGCTGCAGGAGAGCTCCAGCCCTCCTCTGGTCCTCCTCCAGACCCTTACTTTCTGCTTTCAAGCAATGTATCCAGCTTTTCCCCAGCAGCAGCTTAGGGAAAGGGGGGTACACTGTGATGTAAGGGAGAGTGGGGGACTCAACTTCTGATGGTGGGGTGGCTCTTGACATCTAATGTAAAGGGGAGGGGAGGGGAGGGGATGCGCTGGACATCTAATCTTAAAGATACAACCGGCCCTTTTGAGGGTAATCATAATGCTGATGTGACCCACGATAAAAATGAGTTTGACACCACTAATCTAAACAAATGGAACGTAACAAATTAACAATAATAAATAATAATAAAACATTTTTATTATTATTATTATTATTATTATTAGTTATGTTCTATTCGTTTAGATTCGGCATTTGATATTTTGGATAATTCGTAACTTTGGATAAATTTGTATTTGTTACATTCACTAACAAACAAATTTGAAAGGAAATTATACTTTTATGCCCTGTACACACGATCAGATTTTCCGATGAAAAAAGTCAGATGGACTTTTTTCATCGGAAATTCCGATCGTGTGTGGGCCCCATCGGCATTTTCTTCCATCGGAGTAAAAAAATAGAACATGTTTTTGCTACAGGCAACAAGAAATGTTCCCGTTAGTGCAGTTTTCATAAATTTAAAAAAAAATCATTTTTTTTTCCAGAAAATGAAGTTAAAAATATTTACAAGTGCAGCCATTACGAGTCCTGAGGAGTGTATTCCGGAGGCTATGCCCGCTTTGCCCGCAAAAGGTAGGAAGATTTTTTTCTACTAAACCTTAGGCCTTTTAGGCTGTACGCTGTTCTGAGTGATACTCATATTTTTTGCCATAGGTGTTCAGGAATGTATGCCCCAAACATGGGAATTCTGGGGCACCTGCACTCCCCGAGCACCCAAAAACACTGGGATTTTATGCTGCATAGGCTTAATCGTCTTTGTGCATGAGGCCTTAATATCCAAAGTATGGGCAGTGAGGCAGTACAGTATACAATATCTCCTAGGGCAGCAGGTCTTAACCTTTGAAAGAACAGAGTCTGCCCCCAACATAATTTTTTTAAATAAAGTAGACACAATAATAAAAAGTATATCAATGATTATATCAATAAAACAATAATACATATATATATATATATATATATATATATATATATATATTTTTTTTTTTTTTTAAAGTATATCAATAGTTGTGTCTTTCTGGACCTTCTGTTGCACTACTGCTATGGCTTTGTATTCACATTGTTTATAATGTCTCTGGGTCTACTCTGCTTTCAGTAGACTGTCCGTAAAAATTAGGAACAATGGTCTGGCAATTAATTGATCAAGTTCCTTAAGTACCCTCAGGTGCAAGCCATCTGGTCCCGGTAATTTATTAATGTTAAGTTTTTCAAATCTGTTTCTAATTCTATCCTCTGTTAGCCATGAGGGTGCTTCCTGTGATGTGTCATGAGGATAAACACGGCAGTTTTGGTTACTGAAGCCCCCCGATTCCCTCTTGAAGACTGAGAAGAAGAATAAATTCAATACCTTCATCATCTCACCATCCTTTGTAACCAGATTCCCTTTATCATTCTTTATGGGGCAAATATGATCTGACCGCCCATTCTTACTATTTATGTACTTAAATTATTTCTTGGGATTTTTTTTCACTCTCCTCCGCTATGTGCCTTTCGTGTTCTATCTTAGCCGCCCTAATTGCACAATTACATTTCTTGTTGCATTCTTTGTAAAGTTGAAATGTTTTGTGTGTGTGTGTGAACAATATCATAGCAACTTAACCACTTCAGACCCGGAAGAATTGGCTGCCCAATGACCGGGCCATTTTTTGAGGTTCGGCACTGCATCGCTTTAACTGACAACAATCAGTGCTATAAAAATGCACTGATTACTGTGTAAATGACACTGGCAGGGAAGGGGTTAACCACTAGGGGGTGAGAAAGGGGTTAAGTGTGTCCTAGGGAGGGATTCTAACTGTGAGGGGGCTGGACTACCAGTGACACGACACAACACTGATCACTACTCCCGATGACAGGGAGCAGAAGATCTGTGTCCTGTCACTAGGCAGAACCGGGACATGCCTTGTTTACAAAGGCATCTCCCCGTTCTGCCGTGAAATGATCGCAGGACAACGGCGGACATGGAGTCCGCGGGTCCCACGGGTACGTCTATGGAGCGCGCCCGCTAGGCGGCTGATTTAAAGCAATGTACCTGTACATTGCTTTGCCTGCCCGTGCCATTCTGCCAACGTAAATGTACGTTAGGCAGTCGGCAAGTGGTTAATGATGCAAATAACAGAGGAACTACTCTCCATTTCCCAGTAGACGACAGTTATGTGGAAATGCGTCGGATCGGAGAGTACTTGCAACGCTATCCATCTAGTTGGCAGACTGCCACTGCCACTAGAGATATCATTCATGTTGGAATTTTTTAACCTTTATGTAAGTTCATCTACACTGAGCAAACTTATAAACACAACACTTTTGTGTTTGCCCCTATTTATCATGAGCTGAACGCAAAGATCTACAAATTTTTCTATGTACACAAAAGGCCTATTTCTCTCATATATTGTTCACAAATCAGTCTAAATCTGTGTTATGGAGCGCTTCTCCTTTGCCAAGATAATCCATCTACCACACAGGTGTGGCATATCCAGATGCCGATTAGACAGCATGATTATTGCACAGGTGTGCCTTAGGCTGGCAACTCTAAAATGTGCAGTTTTATCACACAGCACAATGCCACAGATGTCACAAGTTTTGGGGGAGCATGCAATTGGCATGCTGACTGCAGGAATGTCTACCAGAGCTGTTGCCCTTGAATTGAATGTTAATTTCTTTACCATAAGCCGTCTCCAAATGCGTTTCAAAGAATTTGGCAGTACATCCAACCGGCTTCACAACCGCAGACCACGTGTAACCACACCAGCCCAGGACCTCCACATCCAGCATCTTCACCTCCAAGATCGTCTGAGACCAGCCACCCGGACAGCTGCTGCAACAATCGGTTTGCATAAACAAAGAATTTCTGCACAAACTGTCAAAAAAACATTTCAGGGAAGCTCATTTGTATGCTCATCGTTCTCATCAGGGTCTCGACCTGACTGCAGTTCGTCATCGTAACCGACTTGAGTGGCCAAATGCTCACATTCAATGGTGTCTGGCACTTTGGAGAGGTGTTCTCTTCACGGTAGAATCCCGGTTTTCACTGTACAGGGCAGATGGCAGATAGCATGTATGGCGTGGTGAGGTTGAGCGGTTTGCTGATGTCAACGTTGTGGATCGAGTGGCCCATAGTGGCGGTGGGGTTATAGTGTGGACAGGCATATGCTATGGACAACGAGCACAGGTCCGTTTTTTTGATTGCATTTTGAATGCACAGAGATACCGTGACAAGATCCTGAGGCCCATTGTTGTGCCATTCATCCACCACCATCACTTCATGTTGCAGCATGATAATGCACGGCCCCATGTTGCAAGGATTTGTACACAATTCCTGGAAGCTGAATACATCCCAGTTCTTGCATGGCCAGCATACTCACCGGACATGTCACCCATTGGGCATGTTTGGGATGCTCTGGATCGGCGTATGCGACAGCATGTTCCAGTTCCTGCCAATATCCAGTGACTTTGCACAGCCATTGAAGAAGAATGGACCAACATTCCACAGGCCACAATTAACAACCTGATCAACTCAGCGAAGGAGATGTGCTGCACTGCGTGAGTCAAATGGTGGTCACATCAGATACTGACTGGTTTTCAGACCCCCCCGGACCCCCCGATACAGTAAAACTGCACATTATAGAGTGGCCTTTTATTGTGGCTAGCCTAAGCAACACCTGTGCAATAATCATGCTGTCTAATCAGCATCTTGATATGCCACATCTGTGAGGTGGATGAATTATCTCGGCAAAGGAGAAGTGCTCACTAACACAGATTTAGACAGATTTGTGAACAATATTTGAGAGAAACAGGCCTTTTGTGCACATAGAAAAAGCTTTCCGATAGTCTAGTACGAGTTTTTGGCCCACGATATTAGAGAGCCCAAGAGACATTGTCAGAATGGACCAATGTTTGGTCAAAATTGACCAAACTTCCTCCCATTGGACCCCATAGCGAGTGATTATTCGTACAGGTGAAGGTTGTAATTTGGGAATGAGAGACTTCTATCTGTTTAGGGACAAGGTAGCCTTGTTGCCTAAATCTGTTATATAATTAATTTGACTCAGATTGATATGTAGTTTCGCTTGAACAGTTCCTTTTGAATTTGAAGGAAGTGCCCTATTGGGGTTCAAGGGTGTTGGCTGCAGTGATCTTTCTATATATTTTTAGTCTCCAATCTACCACCTTCGATGGTAATCAAAAGGTCGAGGAAAGGTAAGGAGTTGGGATCATAGGTGTAGGTGAGCCTGATATTTTTATCATTAATATTAAGTTCAGACAGAAATTCCTGCACCTCCTGTACCCCACCATTCCAAATCATCAAAATATTGTCAATGTACCTTAGCCACAAGAAGGCGTGGCCGAGGTACATCAACGAATGATAGACAACGGACTGTTCCCACCATCCAAGATGTTGGCACGCATATGCGGGTGCCCAAGGTGCCCCCATCGAAGTTCCTCTTATTTGCTGGTAATTTACTCCCAGAAACTAGAAACAGTTATGTGTGAGGGCAAATTCCAACAGCTCTAGAATGAATTCATTCTGTGATGCCATAAGGGGGTACTTAATTTTGAGAAACTGGGCCACCACCACTAACCCCTGGTGATGGGGGATGGAGGTGTAGAGGGACTCAACATCAATGCTCAATGCTGACAAGAATTGCTCCCTCCACCACCTCCACCCCATCTAATATTGTAAGGACATTGCGTGTGTCCCGATTCCCGAACATAGGAAGACAACTCTGTCAACATTTCCTTGATCAGGGCATCTAGGTATTTCCTGACTCGTTCCAGGGGTCCACCAATGGCCGAAATTATGGGGCGTACAGGTGGATTGATGATATTTTTATGGACTTTAGGGATAATGTATATAGTGGGAACACTAAAGTCGACCACACTAATGTAGTAAAAATTCTTTCTTAGTAAGGAGAGATGCCTCAAAGGCAAGCAGGAGTTTGTAGTTAGGAAAGCCAGCGACTAGAGGAAAGGGATTCCTTTGGAGTTTGGAGTAAGTTGATTCATCTTATATTTGTCTCAAGATTTCATTCTCATAGTACTATTCAGACAGGAGCATGCCACCCTTATCACTAGGTTTAATGATCAGATTCAGAGCCTCAGTAAGTTCCCTAAGGGCAATTCACTCATCTGGAGAGAGATTGTCCATAGGGATACTGTCCCATTATTTAGGTCTTCCTCTAACAGATCTAAGAATACCCCTAACCAGCGTTTTTTCCTAAATTGTGTCATCTTAACAGATCTAATAATGAGATTGGCCTGCCTCCTCCATGGGTCATTAGATGTATTTTCTGGTTCATCATCACTGGGATTTTCCTCTAGAAGTGAAAGAAGCTCTTCTTCTGCCTTTTTATCTCTGGCACTATCCAAGGAACCTGATTCATCCTACTAGTTGAAGAGAAGGAGAGGCCGTGGCGGAGGAGTTTTACATGTCTATTCTCAAGAGAATATTCAGATAGATTAATAATATCCATATTGGTTGCATTCAAAGTCAGAGGTCCAGCATCCATTTCAGAATCCATCAGTGGCTCCTGGTGACTGTTTTGTATTGATCTCTTGTGGTAGTCCTGTCTACTCCTCCTCCGACTCTTCCATCTCCCTTTTTTTGATAATAGCTTACCTATTACAAATAGGACAGATTTGGCCCCCCAGCACCCCTCCCTCTCCATTCCCCATAGAGTTCAATGCAGTTAGTGCTAATTCAACAGCAAATCGATTTTTGATAGATTCACATGTTACTAATCTTATATCCCTACCATTTGTTTTAACCTCTAGCTTTGGAAGAAGAAATGGAAAGGCAGGTTATCCAAAACGTTGAGCATCCCAGTAGACCAGTAGAAAAGGAGAAGCCACGGATCTACTTTCCAGAGACATGGATATGGGAGTTGGTAGCTGCTGGGTGAGTCAACCTCTGCAAATATTATATTATACAGAGAGTTAATTCAGAATATACCATATATACTCGAGTATAAGCTGACCCAAATATAAGCCGAGGCACCTAATTTTACCACAAAAAAACTGGGAAAACGTATTGACTCGAGTATAAGCCTAGGGTGTCCATCTGCATGCCTCACTGTGCCTCACTTTGCCTCACTGTGTCCATGTGCATGCCTCACTGTGCCCATGCCTCACTGTGCCCATGCCCCACTGTGCCCATGCCCCACTGTGCCCATGCCTCACTGTCACTGTGTCCATGCCTCACTGTGCCCAATCTCCCTACCTGATCTCCGGCGCGGTGTGACTAGACTGACTTTTAACATGGGACTCTATGGAAGGGGTGCCCAGCTTTCAAAAATTGGTGCTCCCCAGTAGGATCCATGGACAACAAACTTTGCACACTTGTAGATGAAGAGTTGGGGCTACATGTGTGGCAAGTTTGGGGTCCAGGGGATCTAGGGCCGGCCGGTACCGGGTCCCCAAAATCACCAGAGAAATTACCGTTTAACATTGGAGTCTATGGAAGGGGTGCCCGGCCGTAGGTCTCCCGGACAACAAACTTTGCTAACTTGTAGAGAAAGAGTGGGGCTACATGTGTGCCAAATTTGGGGTCCAGAGGACTTTCGACTGGCCAGGGTCAGGCGCACAAAGTTGAAGATGGACACAGAATCGAGTATAAGCCGAGGGGGGCATTTTCAGCACAAAAAAATGTGCTGAAAAACTCAGGTTATACTCGAGTATATACGGTAAATATGTTGCTGAGTCTATTACATATTTAAGGGATTATTCCACCTAAATGGACTTAAGTGGACTGGTGGATGGTTAAGGCCCTATCCACTTTTGTATTTACTTTGCTTATGCTAAAGCTGACTGTCCAATTTGCTGTAAGAAAAGCTACTTTTGAACTTGGACCATTTATGGTGCTGTATGTATTGGAGGTGGTGTACCAACAGAGGTTACAAGAGTTGTCCATCCTCCATTTTGGCCCTCCTCATTTTGGCCTTCCTGGCATGAAATATGTGTTAACTGCCACTTAAGTTAGTGTGTACTAAATGCTAAAATATCCCATATTTTATTTACCATGGCAAATAATTTCATGAGGAACAATGACGACATTCTTTATAGGCACAATTTGTTAGTGACAGGCTTAAAAAAATGTGCCAGAAAGTGGTAATATACAGTCTACACACCTCTATAAAAATGTCTTGGATATTGTTTGCTAGGCTTGTGCAATTTGTTTCGTAACGAATCGAAATTCGGCCGAATTTAGCAACTTTCGGACATTCGGAAGCATTCGAATTTCCGAGCAAAGCAATTACGAATAAAACCGAATCCGAAATAAATGATACCGCAAATAGCGAATGCCCGAATGTCTTCGGCATAATTCGCTATGAAAAAAGTTACGAATGTACGAATCCATACGAAGCACAATAACACTCTGCTCTGCTCTCTGCTTCTCCCTCACCGTGCTGAACTCCCTCTCAAAATGGTGTACAGGGGCGGAGGCTATAGCCGCATGTAAAAAACAAAAGTAAAATACGAGATTTCTAATCCATTCGAAGCACAATAACACTCTGCTCTGCTCTCTGCTCTCTGCTTCTCCCTCACCGTGCTGAACTCCCTCTCAAAATGGTGTACATGGGCGGAGGCTATAGCCGCATGTAAAAAACAAAAGTAAAATACGAGATTTCAAATCGTTACAAATAACCGCAATGTATTTAGAAAAGTACAAATCCATTCGAAGCACATTAGGCATAATAGGCAGCGTCGTTGTGAGAGAGACACGGAAAATTACGATTCAACGAACCCAAAAAAAGTTACGAAAGTAGGAGTTGTGTCCAGAATCAACGAAAAACAATGTACTCTACCGAAAGTACGAATTATAAATCAACTAAAAATTCAACGAAAAATGTCGCTTGCGAAAATACGAATTAGTCCGAACACGAAAAATCCCGTCTAGCAAAATTACGAATGATTACGAATCAACAGGACCAAAAAGAAACTAACCGAAACTAAACAAATGTTTCCGTTGTGCACAAGTCTATTGTTTGCCATTGATATAAAATGTTTTTCACCTTACTAGATAGGACATTGAGAAAATGAAAAAGAGGTTGTACATATTTTCTGCAAAAACATTATTGATAAATTTTATTTGAGAAAATCTTTTAGATATTATAGAGACATTCAAAATTAGTCCACCCAGAACGTATAATACAGTTTTGTATCAATGGAGGCTTGTGGAATTACCCACCAATGTTTTTTATCTGTTGTTAACTCCAGAGACAAAGTAGTTGATTTACTAAAGGCAGATAGATAGGCTGTTCACTTTGCAAGGGAATTTTCCCTTAGCTTAGCGAATGTGTTAAAAATTCATTTTGCATACAAAACCCAATCACATGCCAAGAAAATGTAAAAAAAAACTGTACTGTTACTTGCACATGATAGGACAATGGAAGTCAGCAGAGCTTCATCTCATTCACTAAACTAAGAGCCTGTTCACACAGGGGCTTTGTGCGCGACTTTGCGAAGCGACTTGGACACGACTTGAGCGTGAACCACAGCGCGACTTGGGGCGACTTCAAGTCGCCTCCAGGACAGGCAAATTTGCCAGTGGCCAATCACATAATAATCTGCTCTGTGGGAGGGAGGGGGAGGGAGGGGTTTGCCTTAGAAAACTATTTTCACTTCCTGTAAAGTTGCTTCAGTTAAGACAGGGGATCCGACTTGGAGGCGACTTCCATTGAAATCAATGGGTACAAGTCGCCTAGAAGTCAGATTGAAGTAGTACAGGAACCTTTTCTGAAGTCGGAGTGACTTTAGTAGTGTACATTAAGACGGATCTCATTCACTTCCATTGATTTTCTCATGTCGCGCGACTTGAAGTCAGATCCCAAGTCGCCCCTGTGTGAACCGGCTCTAAGGGAAATCTCCCCTGCAAAGCAGCAGCCTATTTGTCTTATAGCTCAAAATTTGAGTTTCTATGGTTATTATGAAGCCTCTCTCTCACAATCAGATATAATTCTTCTTAATATTACATAGAGCATGGGTGCTCCACCTGTGGCCCACTACGAGTTCCATCCTGACTCTGCCTTTGGGAGTCATGCTTGTAATTGTCAATGGCTTGCAGTGCCTCATGGGATGTGTAGTTCCGCAGCAGCTGAAGGGTCACAGGTTGAGCACCAATGACATAGCGTGTTTCAGGGATTGCATGTTGGTGGGATGTTCGGTAGAATAAGAGGAAGAATGGGGGGGATTTACTAAAACTGGTGCACACAGAATCTGGGGCAGCTGTGCATGGCAGTCAATCAGCTTCTAACTTCAGCTTGTTCAATTAAGTTTTGACAATAAAACTTGGATGCTAAAATAAGAAAGGGGTTTTTGGGACTTTGAGTGAGGGACAAGACACATGGTAGGAGAAATTTTAAAATATTTTAATTGTCATATAAACAAAGCATACCTCATAAACATGTGATACATGGTTAAACATGAGTATTTTTGTCAATATATGAGGCAATGGTATACAAAAAAGAGGAATTCATATACAGTGGAACCTTGGATTACGAGCATAATCTGTTCCAGGAGAATGCTCGTAATCCAAAGCACTCGCATATCAAGTGGGAGTGTGACTCCGCGCAATGGACCTAATATGCCAGTAGGAACACACAACAGGGGTGTATAAATACGTCCTGTGATGAATAAGTAAGGAGCTGCCTCTACATAATTAATCCACCTGGCTGGAGTAAATGAGTAAACTGAAGGGAGGTGTAGAATTGGCGCTAATTACAATTCATGGACTTCCTTGCTCTAGAGTGCACGTGAATATTTTATATATAAATAGATACATAAATACCCCAATATTATACTAGTGTCATTGGTGCCAAATGCTTCACTAATATATATGAATACGTGATAAATATAGATTGATGCGGATATAAATAATGATGAGCATAAAATAATATATATAAAAAATTAAATAATGAAATTAATAAAATATTGTGAACAATTAAAGGTGATAACAGTGAAAAAAATTAAACCAATGTATAAAAACGTGATAATAATAAATTAATGATGCATGCAAAAATGTCCTGCGACTAGAGATAAAGTGCAAAAAAAAAAAAAAAGGAAATGCAAAAAAAAAAAAAAAAAATGCAGAATTGTGCAAATTGATGTGATTGTCCAATGATTTGATGCTAGATGCCCAGCAACTTTGCTAGGCAAAACATCTTGCGACTGTGCAGAAAAGTGCAAATGCAACCTCATGCGACTCGATTGAGCAATATGAACGCAACCTCATGCGACCTGGCTGAGCGACTATGCAATAAGGTGCAAATGCAACCTCATGCGATTCGATTGAGCAATATGATTGTCCAATGATTTTGTAGTTTTTTCAGATGCTAGGTGCCCAGTGCCTGGTGATGTGACCTTTTTTAATCTTCAAGACTGGTGCCCACAGCAGAACGTGCTCCAACAAAGACCGCACTCACCAGATGTTCACCCCCTCTTGGGGTGAAAAACGTTCACAGTATATGCCACTGTGCAGCACTCTGGTGGTGTCTTGTCTCCCTGCTCCTTTTGTGAGATAACACTGGGATTACCACAAAAGGACCAGGGAGACGAGACACCGCCAGAGTGCTGCACAGTGGCATATACTGTGAACATTTTTCACCCCAAGAGGGGGTGAACATCTGGTGAGTGCGGTCTTTGTTGGAGCACGTTCTGCTGTGGGCACCAGTCTATTGCTCAATCGAATCGCATGAGGTTGCATTTGCACCTTATTGCATAGTCGTTCAACCAAATCGCATGAGGTTGCATTTGCACTTTTCTGCATAGTCGCAAGATGTTTTGCCTAGCAAAGTTGCTGGGCATCTAGCATCAAATCATTGGACAATCACATCAATTTGCAGTATTCTGCTTTTTTTTTTTTTGCATTTTTTTTTTTTTTTTTTTTACACTTTATCGCTAGTCGCAGGACATTTTTGCATGCATCATTAATTTATTATTAACACGGTTTTATACATTGTTTTAATTTTTTTCACTGTTATCACCTTTAATTGTTCACAATATTTTATTAATTTCATTATTTTATTTTTTATATATATTATTTTATGCTCATCATTATTTATATCCGCATCAATCTATATTTATCACGTATTCATATATATTAGTGAAGCATTTGGCACCAATGACACTAGTATAATATAGGGGTATCTATGTATCTATTTATATATAAAATATTCACTTGCACTCTAGAGCAAGGAAGTCCATGAATTGTAATTAGCGCCAATTCTACACCTCCCTTCAGTCTACTCGCATATCAAAGCAAGTTTCCCCATAGAAGTCAATGGAAACGAAAATAATTTGTTCCGCATTGACTTCTATGGCATGCAATACTGCATGTGGCCAGAGGTGGGTGGGTGGTGCCGGAGAGCCTCGGAAATGCTCGGAAAAGCTTGGGGACAGCTTGATTGAACTCTGGAAAACCGCGGAAAGGCTCGGGAACGGAGTATTTCTGAGTTTTTCTTAGTATTTCCGAACGGCTCCACTCGGCTCCGGTGCCTCCCCACCTCTGGCCAAATGCAGTACTGCACACTGCTGTGGATTGAATCCTGCTCGTTTTGCAAGACAACACTCGCAAACCGAGTCAGGATTTAAAAAAAAAAAATGCTCGTATTGCAAAATGCTTGTTAACCACGTTATTCGCAATCCGAGGTTACACTGCATATACATGCACACATCTGAAAACGCATAATATCCTATGGAAGTAACTAGGATAAAAAGCCAAATGCTTATTGAGTAATGGATACAAATGGGTTATAGAATACAAATGAATCACAATCTGACTTTTCTCCTCATGCATGCACATCATGTCTCAGAACATGGCTCTGTGCAATATCACCAGACATATTAAAATGTTTTCACCCTTGCCTATTACGTTTGGAGGGTGCTCCTGGGGTGTGTCGGTGTGCTCGCTTCTTCCTTGGGTTCATTCCCTCAGCTCCCGGGATTGACTTGTCTCACAGATCCTCATTTGCAACACTGCTTTTTTAGAACAATTTATACACCGTTTTCTCCTGATGAGTGGCAACTGGCCACAAAACACGTTGAGCCTATCAATGTCATCATGTTCCCAACACATAGCTTGACCTCAGCGGTGATTCATTTGTATCCTATAGCCCAGGGGTGCCCAACCAGTGGCCCAGGGGCCACATGTGGCCCGCGGAGCCTTCTTAAGTGGCCCGCGACCTCCTGCTTTGGGATGGTGGTTTGGCAAGCCCAGATCACAGGTTGCTGACTCGTCATCCCAGAGCATCAGTGTTGTGAATGAAGCCATCGGTAGAGAAAGCAAGCAGCTGCAGAGCAGAGCAGAGCCACATAAGCTGATGCTTCCTGTATAGCGCCAGCTCCTGTCACAATCAATACCAAATGCACTCTGCCTGTTACCTGTGGGTTTGGTGCATTTTCAGAAATTGCACCACACCTGCAGAATATAATAGAGGTCTATGGCAAAGTGCAGCTAACCTGCAGGAAAGCCACAGGTGCATCAGTGTAAAAGCAGCCTTAGGACCCAATCGGACCCTCCATTCACCTCTATGTCTATTTAGCCCCGCTTACCTCATAACCGATCCGCTAAAAAAAAAAAAAAAAACAGAAGGGGATCCGTCCCATTCCGTCTGGGCGGATTGAATTGGAGGGCCCATAGAGTAGCGCGGGCTGTGTCCGTGTCCATTTAGCATAGGCAGCCTGGACACAGACCTGTCATCTGCCCATTCCACTCATTTTGGCCCGCGACAGGTTACCAAGTCGCTTCAGTGGCCCTCGCTCTTCAAAAGGTTGGGAACCCCTGCTATAGCCCATTTTTATCCATTACTCAATCGGGATTTGGCTTTTTATACTAGCTACTTACATGGGATACTATGCGATTTCAAATGCGTAAATGTACATATATGAATTCCTCTTTTTTAATGCCATCACCTTGTGTATATATATATGTAGCGGGTATGTAATATTTAGGGGCAGCAACTGGGTGGTAGTATGACCCAGATGCACTATTGGTAGAACAGGGCTATGTTCTATTCGTGTAATGACATCAGTGGTGTTAAGTTCCCTGCGGCTCAGTAGGTGGTGCTGTCACTTTGAGCCGGAGTGGAACCACTACTGCAGTGCCGTACCCTTTGTGACCTCTCGCATCAGCTGTACTGCGGGGCGGGGAACCCGCTGTGCTTGCTGGGAGAGGGTATAAAGGGGGCGGACATCTTCACCACGAGGTCCGAGTCCCAGGCACCTTCAGCCTGAGGGCTGCTGTCCGTGATCGGTGTCCAGGCGCCCTTGGCCTGCACACGTGGAGTTCGTGTTCCATCCCAGACACCTACAGTCTGGGGTGAGGTACTCAGCCGGAGTCCTGGGGCCCAGTACCTTCCACTGGGTCCCGCGAGGGAGGGATTGTCCTAAGGTGCACCGGGTGTCGGGCACCTGAATCCAGGGCATAAGGGACCAGGGATTCAACCGAAGATCTGGTGCAGCATATTGCCAGTGCCGGGTGGACCTCTGGAGACCATCCGGATGGATGCCTTTCCCGAACAGGGGACAATTCATTAGGGAAGGTGGTTCATGTTCTATGACCGGTGGCAGCGGTTCATCTAATCCACTCAGGTCGGTGGCAGAGGCCTGCTATTAGGTCTGTGGCGGGGGCCTCAACAGTTCACCCGGTCGGTGGCAGCGACCAATCTCACGGTCGGTGGCAGAGACAGTGCGCCAAGCCTATTTGCAACAGAAGGAATAGGAGAGTTCACTGTGCCTGGACCTACTCGTATCCACACCCTGTCTGTTCATTTAAAAGTTCAACTGATGCTGTTCATTTGTGAGGAAGAATAAAGGAGTGTTGGACTTTTTATGGTGTGGGGCTCTATTACTGACAGTCAATCTTCCACAGGAGAAGCAGAGGCTCCATCCAGAACACAGGCCCGAAGGTAAAAGAAGTGTTAGCTTTCACCTCTACACATTAGAGGACATGGGCCGTAGTGAACCTCATCCTCCTCCCGCATACCCCTAGACAAGCCAGCTGTTTTATTTACAAGGGGACGGGGGTGAGGCCGCTACATATACAAAAACTCTCATGTTTAACCATGTATCACATGTTTATGAGGCATGCTTTGTTTATATGTGTAGCAATACCCTCTTCAGGGCCGATGATTAGTTTTGGGTTTTGCACGTTGCCTCTTCAGCTGCGTTGCCTGGATAGGAAAGTCTGTAGTAATGCAATGTCCACACAGATGTAAAACCTCAGTTAGGCTTTATTTTTCTTATGCAGTATAACTTTGAGAAGAAGAAGGGACAGAAGAGTAGGGGAAGGTTCAGGCACTCGTCACAAAAGTTGACAAAGGTAGAAGTTCAAAGTCACTCACCACTCTCAATGCCAGAGGGTATTGGTCACCCAGATAGTCCCCTCTCACGTGGCCTAGCAGCCGGGCTGACACACGAATCAGCAAGAGGGCCGTCTCTGCCACAGACTGCCCAAGGTGAAGAAGGTCTCTGCCACAGACCTGTTTGAAGTTGAGCAAATGGATAGTCCAGGAATCCTCTGCCACAGGATTTCAAAGTCCCAAACTTCCAGCCGTACAGTTTAAAGAGCCTTTAAAGTGGTTGTAAACCCACATTTCGTTTTTTTTTTTCCCCCCCCACCTGTAAGAGAAAGGCATAATGAGCTAGTATGACTAGCATATTAGCTCATTATGTACCACTTACCTTAGATCGGGGCCCCCGAAGCCATCCGCGTCCCTCCATCTAGCCGCATCCATCGCTGCGGCGATAGCCGGAAGGTTACTTCCCTGTATCACCGCTGCAGCCAATCACAGCGCCGCTCCGGCGCTGTGATTGGCCGAAGCGGCGGTGACGTCACTCTGCGCATGCGCGCAAGAGCCGTCACAATCGGCTACGCCCAGCTATTGCTGGGAAGTAGCCGATTTTGTGAATGGGATTAACCCCATGAATGTGCCGTTCTCTACGGCGCGCATGCGCTGTAGACACGGAGCAATGTCATTTTTACTAAATATCTCCTAAACCGTGTAGGTTTAGGAGATATTTCTTGCACCTACAGGTAAGCCTTAATCTAGGCTTACCTGTAGGTGCAAGTTGAAAAAGTGGGTTTACAACCACTTTAAGCCAATCCGGCGAACTGCAGGGCTTGTAGTGTAATGGATCCCTCCTTAATAAAGTTGCCAGGCCTCACCCGAGACAGCAGTGTTGTGCCGGTCTCCTCCGGGGCAGGTCCTCCCCTGGTCTCCTTCATTAAGATGCTTTCTCCCCATTTAGATGGACAGCTTGGGATCCCTTCTCTTGATATAGGCCCCAGCCAGACTAGCTGGGCCTACTAAGTAGCGATGCAGCCCCGGGCCAACGTGGCCCCGAGACCAGGACCACACACACATACCTCGCGCCTGGAGGGCTGAGGGGCGAAAACAAACCCCAATCAATGGCGTCTGCCCATTAAGTATCCCCTCCCAGCAGGCACAGCGGGTTAACCAATCCCACTATATCACTGCCGAGAGGGGCCACTCAATGTACCATGATCTGTCCGTATTCCAACAGGTGCCTGAGGTGGTAACGCCACCTACAGGCAAAAAGGGAAATCACTACCAGGCAAACCATAACTGAGACATAGGCGAATTTAAATGTAATTATCAGCCATCTGAGCCCAACTACTGGCTCAGACATCCCTCTAAATTTGAATAGCGTCCCAAACATTTGGGATGGGCGCTACATATGCCAATTTTTTTTTTTTTTACAATTTCTCCTATCACGTGTCTTGTGCCTCACTCATAGTCCCAAAAACCCCTTTCTTATTTCTGATTCAGGGATGGAGGTGCATGTTACCATGTACCTCATTTAAAGTCCCAATACCCCTTTGCTTTCTAAAACCTGGAAGCTGATTGGTTTCTATGCGGAGCTGTACCAGATTTTGCACCATTCAGTTTTAGTAAATAACCCCCAATGTTTAGTAGAATAGGAAGGAAATTTACCACTGACGTCTGCAATGATGTAAGACACAGAAGGATGCCCACCAGAATTTAAAAATAGGTTTTAGTGCTGACTCTTCGATATAAACAGCATCATTTCATTTTTTATTAATTTTCTATTCAGGGATGCTGGCACCACTGAATTCCACCACAAGGCTCCAGACACCATCACAGACTGGAATGCCGGAGCCGTATGTTTGGGTCCCGGGGGATTTGGCCTGTCTCCTCCTGCCTCTCTTCGGGTCTTCAAGCCGTTCTTTGTGGATCTCACCCTCCCGTACTCCGTAGTGAGAGGAGAAATGTTCTTTCTCAAAGCCACTGTGTTTAACTACCTAAAGCAAAGTATAAAGGTAAAAACATTTATAACATTTTCATCTGGACACATTGATGGTCAGTAATGGTGTTTGGTCAAAGGATGCAAAAACACATGATGCCAATCAGTTTCAGTGATTTGCTAGTTGATGTTCCTGTCCAGAGCACTTTTGGGGCTACTAACTTGACATGTGCAATTCGTTTCGTTCTGAATTAATTTTTTAAGCGAATTTCGATAAATTCGTGAATTTGGAAATGTCAGAATTGAGGAAAACCCATTTAACAAATTTTTCCGAATATTCGTAAATTAGATTTTTCGAAAATTGTAAATTTGAATATTCTAAAAAAAATCATAAATTCGAAAATCTGGAAATTCGGAAATTCTAAATCCGAAAATTTGGAAATTCAAAAATTAGAAAATTAGAAAATTGGAAAAGAACGAAAATCAGAAAACCCGAAAATTCTAAAATCTGAAAATAATAACTATTACTAACTTTTAAATTATAGGTATTGGAATTTCTTTTCAAATTTGGCTGTTAGTCAACGTAACGAATACGAATTTTTCCAAAGTTACGAATTATCTGAAAATAACGAATGACGTATCTAAAACGAATGGAATATAATGAAATAATAATAAT
Source organism: Rana muscosa (assembly GCA_029206835.1). Lineage (NCBI taxonomy): Eukaryota > Metazoa > Chordata > Amphibia > Anura > Ranidae > Rana > Rana muscosa. Next base: position 291,476,922 of record CM055123.1, on the reverse strand, counting down.
AAATAGCAACAATAATAAAACCTTTTTATTACTATTATTAATTTGTTCCGTTGCATTTGTTTAGATGCAACACTTATTATTTCGAATAAGTAGTAACTTCGGATAAATTCGTATTCGTTATGTTAACTGTAAGACAGTAAAATATAAAACTTTAAAACAAAGTCCACAATAAAAATGTAGCAGCGCTACGATCAAATAGTCATCTGAGCGTCTTCTATATAATAGTTCATATATAGGTAGTAAAGATAGTGAATGAAAGTGAGGTTGGCTGTGACTGGTCACTACTCTTAGAGCAAGTGCTCCTTCCACCAAAACGATCTTCACCGCGTGGGGGGTAAAATTCCCCTTTTGGGGATGCACACACCAGATGTAAGAATAGTATGAGCATTTATGCATCCTCCACTCTCAGCATTCTCTGCCTTCCACTGTGTGTTCCACTTGTTTCAGGTACCATTTGTCATGTGTGAGGAGATAAATACATCTACATAGGGCAGTACCGTTTTGGAAAGTTTTATTGATTCAAATAACCCCCTCAGTACCCCCTTTTAAAATTGCGTACCAGAACACAAGATAAAACAGGCAAATCATATAGACTGTAAACGCTTTCAAAGCGCTTGCCCCTGATGATCGCTTATTTCTATTTCCTCCAGTGTCTTCCTGGTTACAGGCTCCTGGAGCGCAAACGTCACTTCCGGTTGTGCGGTGTGTAGCCACGCCCTGACGTTTCGTCACCTCCTGACTTCTTCTGAGGGCGTGACTCACCACCGCAGCAGCTGGGATTAAATCTGCTTTGCCTCCACCCGTGGGCGGCTCCTGACTTCCCTCGATACACGCCGTGCGTCATCACGCCGGTGCGCTCAAGCGTCAGTGCCTTTGCCAGGCTGTGGGCAAGCATATAAAAAAATGTAATAATCTGACCTGCGCCACTAAGCTGCAGTGTCAAAAATGGGTTAACCTCCTTAGCGGTAATCCCGAGTCTGGCTCGGGGTGAGTTTTCAATGCTAAGAGCGGTAACCCCGAGCCAGACTCGGGCTGCATCGCAGTATCCAGGGGAAGTAACTTACCTTGTTCCCTGGATCCTGCGATGTCTCCCCGCAGTGTCTGCGAGCCGTGTCTCGCTCGAGCCTCACTGCCGAGTGCCGTGCTCCGTTCCCTGCGATGTTGTGACGCACGGGGACGGAGTTCGGCGCCAAATTCAAAAAAGTAAACACATAGTATACATACAGTATACTGTAATCTTACTGATTACAGTACTGTATGTAATAATTACACACCCCCTTTGTCCCTAGTGGTCTGCCCAGTGCCCTGCATGCACTTTTATATAATAAAAACTTTTCTTTCTGCCTGGAAACTGAAGATTGTCCATAGCAACCAAAAAGTGTCCCTTTATGTCCAAAGTGGTTTTAGACCAGCTAAAAAACAGCGATAATAAATTACAATCACTCGCAGAATTGAGCGATAGCGATTTGTGGGGAAATTCATCATCAAACAAAAAATCTAATGACAGCGACAATTCTGCAACTGAGCAAATTTCAGTGTTTTTGATTTGATTACATTATTGAATAATTTTTATTATAATTACATTACTATTTGTTATAATTATTTATAGTTATTAATTATATTATAATTTATTATTTTGTGTTTCAAACTTTATCATACCCGGGATGTCTACTAGACTCTTGTTTGCTCAGGTTTAAGTAAGTAATTACTAAGAATCGCAGGCCTACAATACATAACACCAAATTTCCATGCAAAATAATTGTACCGCTTTTGGTACATAATTCCAGACAGAATCATACCGCCAGGGAGGTTAAATGTCATTCTTCCAGTGCAATAGCCTGCGGTTCCGGATGATTTAACACCAGTTACTGCAGCCTGAATGAAGTTATATTGTATGATTTAAGAATACGATTTTTGGTGGCTGAAGTATGGTATCTCAATGCCAGATTCTTACATACAAGGTCAATATATAGATGCATACATATTCACAGGTCACCTAAATGCACGAGTGCTTCTAGCTACACCCGTGCATTTGTATTCAATATTCCAGAGTCCACCAATGCACATTAAAAGGTGATCCCGTAGCTACATAAGATCACCTGACGGTATGGGGATACTAATTAATATTTAAACTGACCGTGAGAACAAATCTATTCAGATCTATCCTCTGCTGCCCATACTTTCAATTGGCCTGATAGTTTGGTGAGAGGCGGTCCTCCACCAAACTCCAGTTTGAGCCTTTTATAATAAAACCAGGCAGGCTGGGTAAAATCAGGCTGGCTGGGAGGAGATCTGAATATAAATAAATAAATAAATAAATAGATATCAGGGTATAAATAAACTCAAATAGACTACCTGTGGACAACACTTCAACTTGTATCTGATATCAAAATTATATGTATAAAATATATATATTCTTACATCTGGTAAGTGCATCCCCAAAAGGGGAATTTTACCCCCCATGCGGTGAAGATCGTTTCGGTGGAAGGAGCACTTGCAATAAGAGTAGTGACCAGTCACAGCCAACCTCACTTTCATTCACAATCTTTACTACCTATATATGAACTATTATATAGAAGACGCTCAGATGACTATTTGATCGTAGCGCTGCTACATTTTTATTGTGGACTTTGTTTTAAAGTTTTATATTTTACTGTCTTACTGTTATACATGCTTGATTTTAAGCAGCTGCTGAATTATTCACATTGCCACCAGTCATTTTATCTTTTTATCTTTTGAGTGTTAATCCCAAGCGCAGAGTGATACTATTAGGTAGGGCCACACAATTTTAGTATCATTTTATTGATCGTTGTGTTGACTAACAGCCAAATTTGAAACAAAATTCCAATACCTATAATCTAATAGTTCGATATTATTAGTTAGTTAGCTATTATTTAGAATTTTAGGATTTTCGTTCTTTCGAATTTTCGTATTCTCTTTCTTATTTTGATTTTCCAATTTTCAACTTTTCGGATTTAAAAATTTCCGAATTCAGGAATTTTCGAATTTATGTATTTGCGAATTTACAAATTTGATTATAACAAATGACCCGAAAAAACAAAAAAAAACAGACAGGGTAAGTCCCGGGCAGACGGCGGGTGGAGGGCATACTGGCAGAATTTGATGGGCACAGTGGGAGCATTTGATGGGCACAGTGGGAGCATTTGATGGCACAGTGGGAGCATTTGATGGCACAGTGGGAGCATTTGATGGCACAGTGGGAGCATTTGATGGCACAGTGGGAGCATTTGATAGCACAGTGGGAGCATTTGATAGGCACAGTGGGAGCATTTGACGGGCACAGTGGCTGCGTTTGATGGCACAGTCGTTGCGTTTGGTGGGCACAGTGGCGGCAATTTATGGGCACAGTGGAGGCAATTGATGGGCACAGTAGCTGCGTTAGATGGCACAGTCGTTGCTTTTGATGGCACAGTGGCGGCAATTGATGGGCACAGTGGCTGCGTTTGATGGCACAGTCGTTGTGTTTGATGGCACAGTGACGGCAATTGATGGGCACAGTGGTGGCAATTGATGGGCACAGTGGTGGCAATTGATGGGCACAGTGGCGGCAATTGATGGGCACAGTGGCTGCATTTGATGGTACAGTGGCTGCGTTTGATGGTACAGTGGCTGCGTTTGATGGCACAGTGAGGCTGCAATTGATGTAACAGTGGCTGCGTTTGATGGCACAGTCGTTGCGGTTGATGGCACAGTGGCGGCAACTGATGAGCACAGTGGCGGCAATTGATGGGCACAGTGGCGGCAATTGATGGGCACAGTGACTGCGTTTGATGGCACAGTTGTTGCGTTTGATGGGCACAGTGGCAGCAATTGATGGGTACAGTGGCGGCAATTGATGGGCACAGTGGCTGCGTTTGATGGTACAGTGGCTGCGTTTGATGGCACAGTGAGGCTGCAATTGATGGGGTTTTTTTCAGAATTTTTCAGTTTGTCACTGCCACTGTCTACTACTAACCCTTTGTTTGCATTGGTAAGATTATTCAGTAAGAAAAGGGGAAATAATAAACTGTAATACATAATTAAAACCAATTTCAATTAATCACTGAACTAAATTGTGTAAATGTATTTATAAATCACAATTACCGCACCACAAAACCCACGTTTTTGTTTTGTTATATGCTTTGTACCTGTATAATGCAATTTTAATGCTTTTCTAACTTCACAACTAAGTATAAAGATTTCTTTCCCTGTTGACAGGTACGAACCACCCTGTTACCTTCCTTAGAATTGGATGAGGAACCATGTGCTGGCTGTCAGTACAGCAGCTGTCTAGGTGCCGAAGAAAGCAAAACGTTCTACTGGAAACTGAAAGCATCTAAGCTGGGTGAGCCGTGTGTCCAGTGAGAAATACTTAATGCAATACTCAGGGGCTGCTGAAAGTTGTGATCCCACCTGTCACCTCTGCCAGGCCAGCATTCACTCCTCAGTCGTTCTTGAGACAATGAACAGATTGGTACTTTGTTTTCTTGATTTGATGAGGGGAATTTAACTTGGATGTGTAAGGGAATTATGAGATGCCCAGAAATAACTTGATGAATCACTTAGGACCTCTATTTACAATGTACTCCAGTCTCCTCCAGCACATTACTTGCTTGCAGACTGTTAAGCCTCGTACACACGACTGGTTTAAACCGTGCGTGTGTACGGGGCTTTCAGGTTTCTCGTCAAGAAAACTGGCCAGAATCTCAACGAGAAAAATAGAGAACCTGCTCTCTATTTTCTCGTCGGGATTCTCGTCGGCCTGTTTCCCGACGAGAAACCCGAGGGTGTGTACACTTACCTGTCGCCGTGAAAACCCGCGCATGCTCGAAATGACTTTGACGCATGCGCATTAGCTTCCTAGGCATAGGTAGGGTGTAGCAAGATGGCGGCGACGGCATCGAATGTGACGAGTGCACGCCCGTCATAGTCGATGACGTCACCGTGTTCGTGGTTCTTTTGAATTATACGTATGTTCTTGTCAAGAATCTTGTCAGGAAAACCGACGGGTTGAGAGTATAGCCTAGTACACACGACCGAGAATCTCGTCAGGAAAAAACCCGTCGTTTTTCCTGATGAGATTCTTGACAAGAATCTTGTCCCAGCCGAGTGTACACACGTATGATTCAAAAGAACCGCCGTTCTTTTGAATGGCACGAACGCGGTGACGTCATCAACAATTTTCTTGCTGGTTCTTACAGAGAAAACCGGTCGTGTGTACGAGGCTTCACTCTCTCTCCTGCACAACACTTCAATTCCCGGGACTTGCTAGGACATGGTTAGTCCCAACTCTGACTCAGTCAGGCCCTGATTGATGCCTTTTGCAGGCAGGGACTGCTAACCCCTTTGATGTAGCAAAGCAATAATAACAAAGTCTGTTTGTGCTAGTTGTCCTATGGTGGACTGCTGCTCCATATACCTCCCAACTTTTTGAGATGGGAATGAGGGACACCTATCAGCAAAAGTATGCAGGCATAGGATACACCCCTTGTCACGCCCCCTTAAAGGAGAATCGTACAAAAAAACAAGATTGGCTAAACCCACAAGTGTTTTTTTTTAAAGTACTATTCCTTTATATTGGCTTTTGGAATTTACAAATGCAGCAATTTAGAAATCAGATGAAAGGTTTAGCACTGGGAAACACTTTTTGATAGATAAAAAGTGCATTTTATATACAACTATACTGATCAGACCAAAATGAGGGACAAATGAGGAAGAAAGAGGGACAAGAGGTACATTGCTCCAAATCAAGCACAGCCCCTCAAAATCAGGGACAGTTGGGAGCTATGCTGCTCCCAGCAATCCTTCTTCAGGCCCTGGCAGCCCTCCTGGCTGCAGCTGCCCGTCTCCACTGCCCGTGACATTGCAATTCTCACTGGCTCCACATCCAGCTCTGACTGTTTCCTCTCAGTCCTCTCTGGCATGCGTCTCCAATCCTCCCGATAGCACATGTCACTCACCAGCCATCCTGGCTGCACACACCCCGGTGCTTCCCTCCTGAAGACTTGCCCAGCAGTACTAGCTCCTGCTGTCCTCTCTGACCCCTCTCTGGCATGCCTCCTGTTCAGATCCCTCATTTTTTTTCTTAACCACATCAGCAGTCACTTTCAGGAGGCTTATTCAACTTTACATTCATTTACTGTCTCCTTCTCATTTTTACATCATTGTGGTCTCTATTCCCAACACTTTATTCATTTTCCAATTTCAACAATATCGGATTTTCAAAACTTATTTTTTTTTTTTATATTTTAATAAAATCTTAGTCGGATACTTCCCTCTATTTCTTACTTTCAAGGGCTATTCCTCCCTCATTTCACTTTCTCCCACCCCCCACCCACTACATTCCCCCACCCCCCCCCCACCTCCTCTCCCTATGGTTTATTCTCAGCTTCTTTCTTATTTACGTTACTGAACTAGTCAGCCACCCTACCTCCCTCCATCATTTTCTCTAGGTATTTCTCAGTTGCTTTTTAAATTCTTTCCATTTTCCCCATATATTGTTGTATTTTCTAGATTGTCCTTTCTCTACTACCTAGGTATTCCATTCTTATATAGAATTCTATTTGCTCAATCCATTCTTTAACGTCTGGTTTCTCTGTATTTAGCCACCTCATTGGTATTAGTCCTATTGCGGCATTTAACAATATTGGGGTTAATGTTTTCCTATAATGTTTATTTGAGTCTTGTAGTCCATGAAATAAACACATCCGAGGACTGTTAATCATCTTTTCTCCAGTTATCTCTTCTATATTTTCCAAAATTTCCTTCCAATATTCCTTTATTTTTGGACACTTCAACCAGATGTGTATCATTGTGCCCGTTTGTTTGCATTCCCTACAACACAATGGGGATTTATGTGGCTGGTATTTATGAAATGTTCAGATCCTTCATGAGTTCTTTGAAGGCATCCATCCTGCACCTGAGTTCCCAGTGCCAAGGTCAACCCCCCAGAATGGGGAACGCCCTCAAAGGCCCCGACAGCCTAGTACTCCATCCTCACTTCTTTCACCGAAAACAACTCCCCAGCTGGGCTGACCCTGGGTATATTAAGGAGGCCTGCTCCCTGCCAATCCCAGTTTGAAATTGTTCAGGGCTCCCTGAGACACCTCAGACAGCTCCACCTCTTTTCCCCTCCTCTATTCTAGAATCCTCTAGAAGCCAGAGGGAGGTAACCGAAAGATGATGCTATCTGTGAGACACCAGCCTACTTTGAGCCACTCCCAGTCCACACAGATCAAAGCAAACAGGCCTAGCTTCTAGCTAGGCCTGCCTAATTTACATGTAAATTTACCTGTACCCACCAAAAATCTACCTCTAGCACCTACCTAGGTAGAGGGTGCTACAGAAGGATTTAAAATAAATGATACTCCTTCACCTATGAGTGGAGCTGCTACTGCTGACTTTTTTAAAGGAGCAGACCTTGGTTTCACTTTCTGGTGAGTTACTGACCTGAAACGAGTATGGAATGAAGTCTCAATAGTCTGAACTCCTCATTCCACAAGCTTGTTCCAGGTCAGTGACCTTAGTACATAATAAAGAAACAACATGGGAGCCTGTACTTAAACAAGTCAGCAATGGCAGCTTCCAAATGTCTAACTTCAACCATGGGCGTCTGCAGAACTTTTTTCAGGGGGGGCATCATTTTACGGTCACCCGTGCTCTGCCCCTTTTCGACAATGTCATTATCACGGTCAGAGACTGCGGACATAGTACAGATACACCAAGATATATTACACCCCCATACACAGATACATTACACCCCCATACACAAAGATACATTACACCCTCCCATGCACACAGATACATTACACCCTCCCATGCACACAGATACATTACACCCCCATACATTACACACACAATCATTACACACACAATCTCCTCCAATCAATTTTCAACCTTCAGATGACATTAGAGAGAATTAAATGGATTACTAACCCTAGAAAAGGCAGCTCCAACAACAGCTGCACATGCCAAGCAGCTCAGATGAGGCTGGGGCCCCATGCAGTGGGTGTTCTTGGGGCACCTATCTAAAAGGGAGCGCTGGGCCTCTCACACAGGTCCAGGCAGAGCACACACAGCTGGCAGTCAGAGCCGAGGAGAAGGAGGAGAGGAGGGGAGATAAATCATCAGTGATCTGGTTGGGCTGAGCAATAGCAGACACTGTCCAGGCAGCAGGTGAAAGGTAACAGGCAAGCTGCAGGAGAGGTTTGTATTTCCTGCCTCTGGACATGCTGCCTCCCCTCAGCTCAGGGGATGCAAACACCATCAGTCCTTGACACTCCATATTGTGTGTGACACCCGGCCCTGGGACATGCAGCGCGGCACCCCTGACTGATTTTGTGCACTTGCCTATAGGTAGCACCAGCCCTGTCAGGGGGGGCACTTGACCCCCCTTGCCCCTACCTGCGGATGCCTATGACTTCAACTGCTCTTTATTCTCTTTATTTGGCTACTGATAAACAAGAACCCTGTCTTTTGGTTAGAGTGGTCTGAACTCTGCAGGTTATGTTGCTAGAGGCCCCAGTTAAAGTCTAAGTTTGGGTCATTTTTTTATTTTTTTAAATCAGCACAAGGGACCATGCTTATATTTATTGCAAAGTGTCCCTTGTGCTGGTTCTGGCTGTCATAGTTGAAATATGAAGTCCTCTGCCCCCACCATACCCTGCAGCTGTAATTTTCGGGTGCTGCTGTTAATAGGACCTGTCACAGGCACTCATCAAGAATGATGAACATGCCTAATCTCTCTGCCCCCCTCTTCCATTCATAGGAGCTGTACTTTTTCTTCCATGAATGAAAAACCCTCTATGAATGGAGGTGATGGATCTTTTGTTCATCTGCCCATTCTCCATTCATAGATTGCTTTTCATTTATGGAAGCTTTAGTACAGCTTTTATAAATGGAGGGGGAGCAGAAAGGACAGACATAGTAACCACTCTTGGCGAGCGCCTATGACAGGTCCCCCGGCTTGTATTAACCCCTGCAGCACTGGAAGATTATGGCTGTGAAGTATGGGGGGGGGGGGGCATAGGACTTTGGATTTCAACTATGGTAGCTGGTACTTGCACAAGAAACATTTTTTATTAAATCTATTTACCCTTCCTTGTGCTAATTTTTTATTTTCATTTTATTTGACCTAAACTTAGGATTTAGGTACACCTAGCTAGGCGATCTTAATAGCTATCTATTTCATTACTTTAGCATGTTTCTAGCATGTTTCTTTCTTTCCAGGAGAAGTACCGATCACAGTGAGGACAGAAGCTGTTAACTCAATGGAACTGTGTCAGAATGAAATACCTATTGTCCCCACACAAGGCAGCTCTGATACAATAATTAAGCCACTTCTTGTAAAGGTCAGTATCATGATAATTCATTCTCATAGTTCCTTTAGTTTTATTCTGGTGAAATAAAGGGTAGAATAAATTTGTAATGCTGGTTTTACAATTGTTACCTTATGCTATGTATACACATTATTGGTTGCAGCAAAATATGGAGAGCCTTATCTCACTTAAAATATATGCAAGAAACTGAATATTATTTGCTTATACAGGATTAGGAAGCAGTGGCGGCTGGTGTTTTTTTTCTTTTGGGGGGGCGGCAAACAGCCACCCCTCTGTCGGTTGGTAGGTCGGCAACCCCCCCCCGAGGACAGTCAGGACATAAAAGCCCCGCACTTACCCCATCTAGAAAGCAGGTGGGCGGGCAGGCAGCATGTCAGGCAGCTTTCTTCCTCCTCCTGTGGTGTGGATCCCCCTCCTCCTTCTCGTAGGCGTCCAATAGGATCGACTGACCTTTCAGCCAATCGGGAAACGAGTATCAGACATGTGCTCCCTGATTGGCAGAGAGGTGGTTCAGTGTTAAAAAAGGGAATATTTATTTGCTTTTCTATAAAACCCGGGTGGGCTCCGAGCACAATGCTCTACACCACGAGTCCACCCTATTTTGGCTCTAATCAGGTGCTTCAAAAAAACACCCCCGCCACTGTAATTCAACCATTGGTCTGTGGACCACTGATGGTCCATGAGAAAATTTTGGTGGTCCCCAGAGGTTCTGTCGCTAAACAACATTGTGCTAAGATGTATACCGCCCAATGTTGTTTCCGGTGTTGTTCTCAATGCGCGCTGACAGTTAATACTGTTAGCGCGCATTGATACCCAATGCTTCCTCTGTAGTTCTGGCTCCTGTGAACTTGGAGGGAAAAATGATATCACCTTGGGGGAAACCCCATATTATGTTGCCAACACCCCTAGAATTAGAGCAGAAAGTGGAAGTGTACTCCCCAGTACTATGGGACTTTTAGAGGCAAACTCAAATGTAAGATCAGTATATAAAAAAGATACAAAGTTTACTTTTACATAATAAAAACATTGGTGCATAATCACCATCAAGTTACATAAAACATCAAATTTGAGACATGGAGAATATCAGAGATGACAAACATTTTATGGTATAAAGGAACACAGTTTACTAAAGGCACATAGAATGTGCACTTTGCAAAGTACAGTTGCACTCTGCAAAAGCAGTTGCTCCAGACTAGTGATGAGCCGAAAACCCCCGGGTTCGGTTCGCACCAGAACCCGCGAACGGACCGAAAGTTCGTACGAACATTAGAACCCTATTAAATACAATGGATGCGAACGTTCGAATTCTAAAGTGCTAATTATAACAACTATTATGCATGTTATTGTCCTAAAAAGGGTTTGGGAACCTGGGTTCTGCACCAGGGGACATGTATCAATGCAAAAATAAGTTTTAAAAACGGTCGTTTTTCGGGAGCAGTCATTTTAATGATGCATAAAGTGAAAAAAAAAAAGTCAAATATTCCTTTAAATATCGTACCTGGGGGGTGTCTAAAGTATGCCTGTGAAGTGCCACGTGTTTCCCGTGTTTAGAACTGTCCCTGCACAAAATGACACTTCTAAAGGAAAAAAAGGCCATTTAAAACTGCTTGCGGCTTTAATGTAATGTCTGGTCCCGATAATATGGATGAAAATCTTTAAGAAAAATGGCATAGCTACCCCATGACCCCCCCCCCCCCCTACCCCAGCCCATTACCAGCCCCTTTGGGTCTTGTATGGATATTAAGGGGAACCCCGCACATAAAATAAAAAAGGCCCTATATACTCTGAACAGCCGTATACAGGCGGTGCATACAAGACAGGGACTGTAGGTTTGTTCTTATGTAGAATCTGTTTGTAATTTTGAACAGGTACATTGTTTAAGTGTAGCTCCAGCCCAAAAATCTATTTTTAAACTTTTTGGAAAACATAGGTAAGGGTTATCACCCCTGTAACATTTGTTTTGCTGTCTGTGCCCCTGTTCAGAACATTTCACCTCACTTTCCGTCCCAATGACAACTGTTTTTGAAATGTGGTGTTTTTCTTGAAACAAGGATTGGTGATAAAGCATCAGTACAGAGGAGACACCTTTCTCCCATATTAATTCTTACAGGAGAGAATTTTCCTTCCAAGGGGTAGATTTCCTCTCACTTCCTGTTGTCTTCTTGCGTTTGCAAGTAGGAGTCGTTTGTAAGTTGGATGTTTGAAAGTAGGGACCTGCCGTATATACTCTGCAGAAATAGGCCCCTTAGTTGTTGGTGTTGGCACAACACTGTAAGCACTCACAGTTACTCTTGGTTGGTGCTGGAACGCCCTGCTGTCAACTATTATATCAGGAATTTTAATTACATATAATTGTTGAACAGTGGTAGTAAAAATTGGGCCTTTGATGGTGGTGCTGGTGCCACAACACTGTAAGCCCTGACAGTTACTCTTGGTGGGTGCAGCAATGGGCCCTGCTGTGAATTATTAGATCAAGAATTGTAATTGCATGCCCCTGTTGAACAGGGGCTGAAAAATTGGGCCTTTCGTGGTGGTGGTGGTGGTGGTGGTGTTGCCACAACACTGTAAGCCCTCAGAGTTACTCTTGGTGGGTGCAGGAATGGGCCCTGCTGTGAATTATTAGATCAAGAATTGTAATTACATGCCCCTTTTGAACAGGGGCTGAAAAATTGGGCCCTTTGTGGTGGTGGTGGTGGTGGTGCCACAACAGTGTAAGCCCTCAGAGTTACTCTTGGTGGGTGCAGGAATGGGCCCTGCTGTGAATTATTAGATCAAGAATTGTAATTACATGCCCCTTTTGAACAGGGGCTGAAAAATTGGGCCTTTCGTGGTGGTGGTGGTGGTGGTGGTGTTGCCACAACACTGTAAGCCCTCAGAGTTACTCTTGGTGGGTGCAGCAATGGGCCCTGCTGTGAATTATTAGATCAAGAATTGTAATTACATGCCCCTGTTGAACAGGGGCTGAAAAATTGGGCCTTAGGCACTGGTGGCACAACACTACAACCCCTCACAGATACTGTACTTGGAGCACAGCAATGAGCCCTGTTGCAAAGTATTGCTTCAAAAATTGTAATGACACGCCCCTGTTAAACAGGGGCTGAAAAATTGGGCCTTAGGCACTGGTGCCACAACACTCCAACCCCTCACAGATACTGTACTTGGAGCACAGCAATGAGCCCTATGGCAAATTATTGCTGAAAAAATTGTAATTACACGCCCCTGTAAAACAGGGGCTGAAAAATTGGGCCTTAGCCACTGGTGGCGGCACCCATAAACAAAAATGATCTTCCAAGCTATCATCATCAATCGTATCATTGAGGACTCGGAGGAGGAGGATAGCCAGTCAACATAACAGCACAGGCACTCAGCATCAGCATCAGTCTTGAAGGGATGTGACATGTTAAAATCAATTAGTCTGTTATATCAGCATCAGGTGTGTGGTAGCTGGTGGTGATCCAAGACTGGTTCATCTTGATGAAAGTCAGTCGATCAACCGAGTCGGTGGACAGGCGCACCCTGTGATCCGTGACAAATCCTCCAGCAGCACTGAATGTGCGTTCCGAAAGAACGCTGGATGCAGGACAGGCCAGTAGCTCAATTGCATACTGTGCAAGCTCTGGCCAGTGATCCATCCTCAAGACCCAGTAAGCCAGAGGATTTTCGGTGGGGAAGGTGTCCAAGTCTGACCTCGCCCCTAGATATTCCTGCACCATGTTTATCAGACGCTGGCGATGGTTGCTGGAACCGATCATACTTTGGGGCTGCGGACTAAAGAATTGTCTGAACGCATCGGTCAGACGGCCACCTTCCCCACCGCTCCTTCTTTGACTGCCCGAAGCCTCAGCAACTCGTTGTCCAGGACCAGGAGTTTGTAACCTCCCAGTCTCTGGGAACGCGTTGCACAGACCTTTCTGCAAGGCCTCCCGGAGTTGTCTCATCCTCTGCTCCCTCTGCGACGGTAACATAAGGTCCGCAACCTTACCCTTGTACCGTGGATCAAGGAGAGTGGCCAGCCAGTAATGGTCCCTCTCCTTGATCCGAAGAATACGAGGATCCTTCCGCAGACTTTGCAGGATCAGGGAGGCCATGCAGCGTAGGTTTGCTGAGGCATTCGCTCCGGAGTCCTCTGGGTCACTAAGGACTAGGGATGAGCTTCGTGTTCGAGTCGAACATACGTTCGACTCGAACATCAGCTGTTCGATCGTTCGACGAAGATCGAACGATTTGGGCCGTTTGCGCCAAATTCGAGTGACGCGAACGGCCCACAATGCACTACGCCATCGCAGTGTCATCCAGGCGCTGTGATTGGCCAAGCATGCACTGTGACCCCGCATGCTTGGCCAATCACAGCGCCGGCAGCGAGGAGAGCAATGATTGGCCACAGGCAGGATGCCTGTGGCCAATTATTGCTGAGGGTGTTTAGTACACGCCCCACACTATAAAAGGCCGCCAGCACGGCGGCCTAGTGTAGTGTGTTCCGGAGCAGGGAAAGAGAAGCATAGGCAGGGACAGTGACATTTATTTTTTTCTTGCTTAACCTGGATTCCTTTAGTTTAGGGAAAGAGAAGGATAGGTAGGGAGAGTAGTGTCAGTGTGTTTTACTGTGCGAATCCTTGTTTCTTGGGACAGGGAAGGACAGTGAGGGAATTCTCCTTGTGCTATAGTGTGCTTTAAAAAAACATTTTTTCTAGGGACAGAAAACTATAGGTAGGGAGAGTGTCAGTGTGTTTTACTGTGCGAATCCTTGTTTCTAGGGACAGGAAAGGACAGTGAGGGAATTCTCCTTGTGCTATAGTGTGCTTTAAAAAAACATTTTTTCTAGGGACAGAAAACTATAGGTAGGAAGAGTGTCAGTTTCTTTCACTGTGATAATCCTTGTTTCTAGGGACAAAGAAGGAAAGTGAGGGAAATTCTCCTTGTGCTATAGTGTGCTTAAAAAAACATTTTTTCTAGGGACAGAAAACTATAGGTAGGGAGAGTGTCAGTGTGTTTTACTGTGCGAATCCTTGTTTCTAGGGACAGGGAAGGACAGTGAGGGAATTCTCCTTGTGCTATAGTGTGCTTTAAAAAAACATTTTTTCTAGGGACAGAAAACTATAGGTAGGGAGAGTGTCAGTGTGTTTTACTGTGCGAATCCTTGTTTCTAGGGACAGGGAAGGACAGTGAGGGAATTCTCCTTGTGCTATAGTGTGCTTTAAAAAACATTTTTTCTAGGGACAGAAAACTATAGGTAGGAAGAGTGTCAGTTTCTTTCACTGTGATAATCCTTGTTTCTAGGGACAAAGAAGGAAAGTGAGGGAAATTCTCCTTGTGCTATAGTGTGCTTTAAAAAAACATTTTTTCTAGGGACAGAAAACTATAGGTAGGGAGAGTGTCAGTGTGTTTTACTGTGCGAATCCTTGTTTCTAGGGACAGGGAAGGACAGTGAGGGAATTCTCCTTGTGCTATAGTGTGCTTTAAAAAAACATTTTTTCAAGGGACAGAAAACTATAGGTAGGAAGAGTGTCAGTTTCTTTCACTGTGATAATCCTTGTTTCTAGGGACAAAGAAGGAAAGTGAGGGAAATTCTCCTTGTGCTATAGTGTGCTTTAAAAAAACATTTTTTCTAGGGACAGAAAACTATAGGTAGGGAGAGTGTCAGTGTGTTTTACTGTGCGAATCCTTGTTTCTAGGGACAGGAAAGGACAGTGAGGGAATTCTCCTTGTGCTATAGTGTGCTTTAAAAAAAACATTTTTTCTAGGGACAGAAAACTATAGGTAGGAAGAGTGTCAGTTTCTTTCACTGTGATAATCCTTGTTTCTAGGGACAAAGAAGGAAAGTGAGGGAAATTCTCCTTGTGCTATAGTGTGCTTTAAAAAAACATTTTTTCTAGGGACAGAAAACTATAGGTAGGGAGAGTGTCAGTGTGTTTTACTGTGCGAATCCTTGTTTCTAGGGACAGGGAAGGACAGTGAGGGAATTCTCCTTGTGCTATAGTGTGCTTTAAAAAAACATTTTTTCTAGGGACAGAAAACTATAGGAAGGAAGAGTGTCAGTTTCTTTCACTGTGATAAACCTTGTTTCTAGGGACAAAGAAGGAAAGTGAGGGAAATTCTCCTTGTGCTATAGTGTGCTTTAAAAAAACATTTTTTCTAGGGACAGAAAACTATAGGTAGGGAGAGTGTCAGTTTCTTTCACTGTGATAATCCTTGTTTCTAGGGACAGGGAAGGACAGTGAGGAAAATTCTCCTTGTGCTATAGTGTGCTTTAAAAAAACATTTTTTCTAGGGACAGAAAACTATAAGTAGGAAGAGTGTCAGTTTCTTTCACTGTGATAATCCTTGTTTCTAGGGACAGGGAAGGACAGTGAGGGAAATTCTCCTTGTGCTATAGTGTGCTAAAGCATTCCTCATCAACCATCTTTGAAATCCTTGTTTTTTTGGACAGTCAGGGAAATTGTCGTTGTGCTATTCTGTGCAAAAGCAATCATCCTCAACCATATTTAGAAATCCTTAAGTAAAGGGACAGAGAAGGACACCTGAAGGTAGCCCTTATTGCTTTTTTCCCATCTCCCTGCAGGCCATCTATTAGAATGTCTGGAAGGCAAACAAGGAGAGGCAGACAGTCAGGAGGCAATAAAAGAGGGCAAGCAGGCTCTGTGTCTGGGGGCAACAGTGCTGGTCGTGGACGCGGTGCATTGTCATCAGCACATGGCCATGGGACACGCTTGTCATTCTTTTCGGCAGCTGGACATGTTGAGCCACATCATGCCGAAGACTTGGTAGAGTGGATGACCAAGCCCTCCTCCTCCTCCTCATCCTCTCTCACCCAGGCTCAGGGTACTGGAAAAGCAGCTGCCAAAGCGTCCTCTTCCCTGGTATCAATGTCAGACTCATCATCAGTCACTCCTTCCCTAGACCCACCATGTCCTCCTCCTGAGGAGTCCCCCGAACTGTTTGAGCACAGTGTTGGGTACATGCTCCAGGAGGATGCCCAGCGTTTCGAAGGGTCTGATGATGAAACCCAGCTACAGGAAGGCAGTAGCGTGAGAGCAGACAGAGGGGATGCTCAAGAAGGACACCAATCTGGCAGTCATGTTCCAGCAGCTGCAGCATACTGCCAGATTGGCTCCAGTGATGAGGAGGGAGGGGATGATGAGGTCACTGACTCCACGTGGGTGCCTAATAGGAGAGAGGAGGAGGAGGAGGATGAGGAGGAGGCACATCTCCAACGAGGCAGGATGCCCTTTGGTGGCCAGCGTAAGGGCAGTACACCGACGGAATCACACCGCAGAGCTCCGCCTGTGCAGGGCGCTGCCTCTGCCCGTCATTCAAAAAGTTCTTTGGTGTGGGCCTTTTTTGAGGCTAGTGCATCAGATCGCACAGCTGCTGTTTGCAACATATGTCTCAAGCGTATATCGCGTGGCCAAAACATCAGCCGCTTGGGTACCACATGCCTGACCAGACATATGTTGACCTGCCATGCAGCTCGTTGGCAAGCCTACCTCAAAGACCCACACCAAAGAACAAAGCGGACCTCTCCTTGCACCGCATCAGCTGGGATCTCCAACCCCACTATAACTTCAGTCCTCTCTGAAACATGCACTGAGAGGAATGAAGGTGTAGAATTAGGTGTGTCACAGCCAAGTACTTGCGGCCACTCTGCTAGCAGTACACCGACGTCCGATTCTAGCAGGCAAATTTCCCTGCCCCAGCTGCTGGACCGTCGAAAGAAGTTCACTCCCAGCCATCCACATGCCCAGCGGTTGAATGCTAGCTTGGCTAAATTGCTAGCGCTTCAACTGCTGCCTTTTCAGTTGGTAGACTCGGCCCCCTTCCGTGAGTTTGTGCAATGTGCGGTTCCTCAGTGGCAGGTTCCCAAACGCCACTTTTTCTCACGGAAGGCTATTCCGGCTCTCTACCGGCATGTGGAAGGCAATGTCTTGGCCTCGCTGGACAGGGCGGTCAGCGGTAAGGTGCATATTACCGCTGACTCATGGTCCAGCAGGCATGGACAGGGACGTTACCTTTCTTTCACGGCCCATTGGGTCACTCTTTTGGCAGCTGGGAAGGATGCAGGACAAGGTGCAGTAGTGTTGGAGGTTGTTCCACCGCCACGCCTCCAAAATGCTACTACTGGTTGTGACACACCTCTCTCCTCCACCCCCTCCTCTTCTTCTTCCTCCATGGCCTCTTCCTGTGGTTTGTCCTCGGAACCAGCGGTGCTCCGTAGGCGTTCAAGGGGCTACGCAAGTACGCAGGCAAAAAGATGCCATGCCGTGCTTGCGCTGGTGTGTTTGGGGGACAGAAGCCACACTGGGGCAGAGGTCCTGTCTGCTCTGCAGGGCCAGGCCGAGAGGTGGTTGACGCCACGCCAGCTTAAGCCAGGAATGGTGGTTTGCGACAATGGCACCAACCTCCTCTCCGCCCTCCGACAGGGACAACTGACCCATGTGCCCTGTGTGGCTCACGTCCTTAACCTGGTGGTGCAGCGGTTCTTGGGCAGGTACCCGGGCTTACAGGATGTCCTGAGGCAGGCCAGGAAAGTCTGTGTGCATTTCCGCAGATCTTATAATGCCAGTGCTCGCCTGGCTGAGCTGCAAAAGGAGTTGAACCTGCCCAAGAACCACCTTATATGTGATATGCCCACCAGGTGGAACTCAACGTTGGCCATGCTGCAGCGGCTGCACACGCAGCAGAGGGCCATCAATGAGTACCTGTGCGACTACGGCACCAGGACAGGGTCAGGGGAGCTTGGTTTTTTTTCTCCACGCCAGTGGGGCATGATCAGGGATGCATGCACTGTCCTGGCACCATTTGAGGAGGCCACGAGGATGGTGAGCAGTGACAGTGCATGCATCAGTGACACTGTACCTCTTGTCCACCTGTTGGAGCACACGCTGCGTGGAATAATGGACAGGGCACTTGAGGCAGAACAGAGGCAGGAAGAGGAGGACTTCCTTGCCTCTCAAGGCCCCCTTTACCCAGACAGTGTTCCTTCTGTCCCACCCATCGCACAGGAAGAGGAGGAGGAGGAGGAGGAGGAGGATTGTGTCAGCATGGAGGTGGAGGCTGGCACTCAGCATCATCAGCAGCAGTCTTTTAGGGATGATTTACAGTCCCAAGAAACCAGTGGACTTGTACGTGGCTGGGAGGAGGTGGCTGCGGATCATGTCGTCCTTAGTGACCCAGAGGACTCCGGAGCAAATGCCTCAGCAAACCTACGCTGCATGGCCTCCCTGATCCTGCAAAGTCTGCGGAAGGATCCTCGTATTCTTCGGATCAAGGAGAGGGACCATTACTGGCTGGCCACTCTCCTTGATCCACGGTACAAGGGTAAGGTTGCGGACCTTATGTTACCGTCGCAGAGGGAGCAGAGGATGAGACAACTCCGGGAGGCCTTGCAGAAAGGTCTGTGCAACGCGTTCCCAGAGACTGGGAGGTTACAAACTCCTGGTCCTGGACAACGAGTTGCTGAGGCTTCGGCCAGTCAAAGAAGGAGCGGTGGGGAAGGTGGCCGTCTGACCGATGCGTTCAGACAATTCTTTAGTCCGCAGCCCCAAAGTATGATCGGTTCCAGCAACCATCGCCAGCGTCTGATAAACATGGTGCAGGAATATCTAGGGGCAAGGTCAGACTTGGACACCTTCCCCACCGAAAATCCTCTGGCTTACTGGGTCTTGAGGATGGATCACTGGCCAGAGCTTGCACAGTATGCAATTGAGCTACTGGCCTGTCCTGCATCCAGCGTTCTTTCGGAACGCACATTCAGTGCTGCTGGAGGATTTGTCACGGATCACAGGGTGCGCCTGTCCACCGACTCGGTTGATCGACTGACTTTCATCAAGATGAACCAGTCTTGGATCACCACCAGCTACCACACACCTGATGCTGATATAACAGACTAATTGATTTTAACATGTCACATCCCTTCAAGACTGATGCTGATGCTGAGTGCCTGTGCTGTTATGTTGACTGGCTATCCTCCTCCTCCGAGTCCTCAATGATACGATTGATGATGATAGCTTGGAAGATCATTTTTGTTTATGGGTGCCGCCACCAGTGGCTAAGGCCCAATTTTTCAGCCCCTGTTTTACAGGGGCGTGTAATTACAATTTTTTTAGCAATAATTTGCCATAGGGCTCATTGCTGTGCTCCAAGTACAGTATCTGTGAGGGGTTGGAGTGTTGTGGCACCAGTGCCTAAGGCCCAGTTTTTCAGCCCCTGTTTAACAGGGGCGTGTCATTACAATTTTTGAAGCAATACTTTGCAACAGGGCTCATTGCTGTGCTCCAAGTACAGTATCTGTGAGGGGTTGTAGTGTTGTGCCACCAGTGCCTAAGGCCCAATTTTTCAGCCCCTGTTCAACAGGGGCATGCAATTACAATTCTTGATCTAATAATTCACAGCAGGGCCCATTGCTGCACCCACCAAGAGTAACTCTGAGGGCTTACAGTGTTGTGGCAACGCCACCACCACCACCACCACGAAAGGCCCAATTTTTCAGCCCCTGTTCAAAAGGGGCATGTAATTACAATTCTTGATCTAATAATTCACAGCAGGGCCCATTGCTGCACCCACCAAGAGTAACTCTGAGGGCTTACAGTGTTGTGGCAACACCACCACCACCACCACCACCACGAAAGGCCCAATTTTTCAGCCCCTGTTCAACAGGGGCATGCAATTACAATTCTTGATCTAATAATTCACAGCAGGGCCCATTGCTGCACCCACCAAGAGTAACTCTGAGGGCTTACAGTGTTGTGGCAACGCCACCACCACCACCACGAAAGGCCCAATTTTTCAGCCCCTGTTCAAAAGGGGCATGTAATTACAATTCTTGATCTAATAATTCACAGCAGGGCCCATTGCTGCACCCACCAAGAGTAACTCTGAGGGCTTACAGTGTTGTGGCAACACCACCACCACCACCACCACCACGAAAGGCCCAATTTTTCAGCCCCTGTTCAACAGGGGCATGCAATTACAATTCTTGATCTAATAATTCACAGCAGGGCCCATTGCTGCACCCACCAAGAGTAACTCTGAGGGCTTACAGTGTTGTGGCAACGCCACCACCACCACCACCAAGAAAGGCCCAATTTTTCAGCCCCTGTTCAAAAGGGGCATGTAATTACAATTCTTGATCTAATAATTCACAGCAGGGCCCATTGCTGCACCCACCAAGAGTAACTCTGAGGGCTTACAGTGTTGTGGCAACACCACCACCACCACCACCACCACGAAAGGCCCAATTTTTCAGCCCCTGTTCAACAGGGGCATGCAATTACAATTCTTGATCTAATAATTCACAGCAGGGCCCATTGCTGCACCCACCAAGAGTAACTCTGAGGGCTTACAGTGTTGTGGCAACGCCACCACCACCACCACCACGAAAGGCCCAATTTTTCAGCCCCTGTTCAAAAGGGGCATGTAATTACAATTCTTGATCTAATAATTCACAGCAGGGCCCATTGCTGCACCCACCAAGAGTAACTCTGAGGGCTTACAGTGTTGTGGCAACACCACCACCACCACCACCACCACGAAAGGCCCAATTTTTCAGCCCCTGTTCAACAGGAGCATGCAATTACAATTCTTGATCTAATAATTCACAGCAGGGCCCATTGCTGCACCCACCAAGAGTAACTCTGAGGGCTTACAGTGTTGTGGCAACGCCACCACCACCACCACCACCACGAAAGGCCCAATTTTTCAGCCCCTGTTCAAAAGGGGCATGTAATTACAATTCTTGATCTAATAATTCACAGCAGGGCCCATTGCTGCACCCACCAAGAGTAACTCTGAGGGCTTACAGTGTTGTGGCAACGCCACCACCACCACGAAAGGCCCAATTTTTCAGCCCCTGTTCAAAAGGGGCAGGTAATTACAATTCTTGATCTAATAATTCACAGCAGGGCCCATTGCTGCACCCACCAAGAGTAACTGTCAGGGCTTACAGTGTTGTGGCACCAGCACCACCATCAAAGGCCCAATTTTTACTACCACTGTTCAACAATTATATGTAATTAAAATTCCTGATATAATAGTTGACAGCAGGGCGTTCCAGCACCAACCAAGAGTAACTGTGAGTGCTTACAGTGTTGTGCCAACACCAACAACTAAGGGGCCTATTTCTGCAGAGTATATACGGCAGGTCCCTACTTTCAAACATCCAACTTACAAACGACTCCTACTTGCAAACGCAAGAAGACAACAGGAAGTGAGAGGAAATCTACCACTAGGAAGGAAAATTCTCTCCTGTAAGAATAAATATGGGAGAAAGGTGTCTCCTCTGTACTGATGCTTTATCAGCAATCCTTGTTTCAAGAAAAATACCACATTTCAAAAACAGTTGTCATTGGGACGGAAAGTGAGGTGAAATGTTCTGAACAGGGGCACAGACAGCAAAACAAATGTTACAGGGGTGATAACCCTTACCTATGTTTTCCAAAAAGTTTAAAAATAGATTTTTGGGCTGGAGCTACACTTCAACAATGTACCTGTTCAAAATTACAAACAGATTCTACATAAGAACAAACCTACAGTCCCTGTCTTGTATGCACCGCCTGTATACGGCTGTTCAGAGTATATAGGGCCTTTTTTATTTTATGTGCGGGGTTCCCCTTAATATCCATACAAGACCCAAAGGGGCTGGTAATGGGCTGGGGTAGGGGGGGGTCATGGGGTAGCTATGCCATTTTTCTTAAAGATTTTCATCCATATTACCGGGACCAGACATTACATTAAAGCCGCAAGCAGTTTTAAATGGCTTTTTTTTCCTTTAGAAGTGTCATTTTGTGCAGGGACAGTTCTAAACACGGGAAACACGTGGCACTTCACAGGCATACTTTAGACACCCCCCAGGTACGATATTTAAAGGAATATTTGACTTTTTTTTTTTCACTTTATGCATCAATAAAATGACTGCTCCCGAAAAACGACCGTTTTTAAAACTTCTTTTTGCATTGATACATGTCCCCTGGTGCACAACCCGGGTTCCCAAACCCTTTTTATGACAATAACATGCATAATAGTTGTTATAATTAGCACTTTAGAATTCGAACGTTCGCATCCATTGTATTTAATAGGGTTCTAATGTTCGTACGAACTTTCGGTCCGTTCGCGGGTTCTGGTGCGAACCGAACCCGGGGGTGTTCGGCTCATCACTACTAAGGACGACATGATCCGCAGCCACCTCCTCCCAGCCACGTACAAGTCCACTGGTTTCTTGGGACTGTAAATCATCCCTAAAAGACTGCTGCTGATGATGCTGAGTGCCAGCCTCCACCTCCATGCTGACACAATCCTCCTCCTCCTCCTCCTCCTCCTCTTCCTGTGCGATGGGTGGGACAGAAGGAACACTGTCTGGGTAAAGGGGGCCTTGAGAGGCAAGGAAGTCCTCCTCTTCCTGCCTCTGTTCTGCCTCAAGTGCCCTGTCCATTATTCCACGCAGCGTGTGCTCCAACAGGTGGACAAGAGGTACAGTGTCACTGATGCATGCACTGTCACTGCTCACCATCCTCGTGGCCTCCTCAAATGGTGCCAGGACAGTGCATGCATCCCTGATCATGCCCCACTGGCGTGGAGAAAAAAAAACAAGCTCCCCTGACCCTGTCCTGGTGCCGTAGTCGCACAGGTACTCATTGATGGCCCTCTGCTGCGTGTGCAGCCGCTGCAGCATGGCCAACGTTGAGTTCCACCTGGTGGGCATGTCACATATAAGGCGGTTCTTGGGCAGGTTCAACTCCTTTTGCAGCTCAGCCAGGCGAGCACTGGCATTATAAGATCTGCGGAAATGCACACAGACTTTCCTGGCCTGCCTCAGGACATCCTGTAAGCCCGGGTACCTGCCCAAGAACCGCTGCACCACCAGGTTAAGGACGTGAGCCACACAGGGCACATGGGTCAGTTGTCCCTGTCGGAGGGCGGAGAGGAGGTTGGTGCCATTGTCGCAAACCACCATTCCTGGCTTAAGCTGGCGTGGCGTCAACCACCTCTCGGCCTGGCCCTGCAGAGCAGACAGGACCTCTGCCCCAGTGTGGCTTCTGTCCCCCAAACACACCAGCGCAAGCATGGCATGGCATCTTTTTGCCTGCGTACTTGCGTAGCCCCTTGAACGGCTACGGAGCACCGCTGGTTCAAAGGACAAAGCACAGGAAGAGGCCATGGAGGAAGAAGAAGAGGAGGGGGTGAAGGAGAGAGGTGTGTCACAACCAGTAGTAGCATTTTGGAGGCGTGGCGGTGGAACAACCTCCAACACTACTGCACCTTGTCCTGCATCCTTCCCAGCTGCCAAAAGAGTGACCCAATGGGCCGTGAAAGAAAGGTAACGTCCCTGTCCATGCCTGCTGGACCATGAGTCAGCGGTAATATGCACCTTACCGCTGACCGCCCTGTCCAGCGAGGCCAAGACATTGCCTTCCACATGCCGGTAGAGAGCCGGAATAGCCTTCCGTGAGAAAAAGTGGCGTTTGGGAACCTGCCACTGAGGAACCGCACATTGCACAAACTCACGGAAGGGGGCCGAGTCTACCAACTGAAAAGGCAGCAGTTGAAGCGCTAGCAATTTAGCCAAGCTAGCATTCAACCGCTGGGCATGTGGATGGCTGGGAGTGAACTTCTTTCGACGGTCCAGCAGCTGGGGCAGGGAAATTTGCCTGCTAGAATCGGACGTCGGTGTACTGCTAGCAGAGTGGCCGCAAGTACTTGGCTGTGACACACCTAATTCTACACCTTCATTCCTCTCAGTGCATGTTTCAGAGAGGACTGAAGTTATAGTGGGGTTGGAGATCCCAGCTGATGCGGTGCAAGGAGAGGTCCGCTTTGTTCTTTGGTGTGGGTCTTTGAGGTAGGCTTGCCAACGAGCTGCATGGCAGGTCAACATATGTCTGGTCAGGCATGTGGTACCCAAGCGGCTGATGTTTTGGCCACGCGATATACGCTTGAGACATATGTTGCAAACAGCAGCTGTGCGATCTGATGCACTAGCCTCAAAAAAGGCCCACACCAAAGAACTTTTTGAATGACGGGCAGAGGCAGCGCCCTGCACAGGCGGAGCTCTGCGGTGTGATTCCGTCGGTGTACTGCCCTTACGCTGGCCACCAAAGGGCATCCTGCCTCGTTGGAGATGTGCCTCCTCCTCATTCTCCTCCTCCTCCTCTCTCCTATTAGGCACCCAGGTGGAGTCAGTGACCTCATCATCCCCTCCCTCCTCATCACTGGAGCCAATCTGGCAGTATGCTGCAGCTGCTGGAACATGACTGCCAGATTGGTGTCCTTCTTGAGCATCCCCTCTGTCTGCTCTCACGCTACTGCCTTCCTGTAGCTGGGTTTCATCATCAGACCCTTCGAAACGCTGGGCATCCTCCTGGAGCATGTACCCAACACTGTGCTCAAACAGTTCGGGGGACTCCTCAGGAGGAGGACATGGTGGGTCTAGGGAAGGAGTGACTGATGATGAGTCTGACATTGATACCAGGGAAGAGGACGCTTTGGCAGCTGCTTTGCCAGTACCCTGAGCCTGGGTGAGAGAGGATGAGGAGGAGGAGGAGGGCTTGGTCATCCACTCTACCAAGTCTTCGGCATGATGTGGCTCAACATGTCCAGCTGCCGAAAAGAAGGACAAGCGTGTCCCATGGCCATGTGCTGATGACAATGCACCGCGTCCACGACCAGCACTGTTGCCCCCAGAGACAGAGCCTGCTTGCCCTCTTTTATTGCCTCCTGACTGTCTGCCTCTCCTTGTTTGCCTTCCAGACATTCTAATAGATGGCCTGCAGGGAGATGGGAAAAAAGCAATAAGGGCTACCTTCAGGTGTCCTTCTCTGTCCCTTTACTTAAGGATTTCTAAATATGGTTGAGGATGATTGCTTTTGCACAGAATAGCACAACGACAATTTCCCTGACTGTCCAAAAAACAAGGATTTCAAAGATGGTTGATGAGGAATGCTTTAGCACACTATAGCACAAGGAGAATTTCCCTCACTGTCCTTCCCTGTCCCTAGAAACAAGGATTATCACAGTGAAAGAAACTGACACTCTTCCTACCTATAGTTTTCTGTCCCTAGAAAAAATGTTTTTTTAAAGCTGATTGATGATCAATGCTTTAGCACACTATAGCACAAGTAGAATGTCCCTCACTGTCCTTCCCTGTCCCTAGAAACAAGGATTATCACAGTGAAAGAAACTGACACTCTTCCTACCTATAGTTTTCTGTCCCTAGAATTTTTTTTTTTTAAAGCTGATTGATGATCAATGCTTTAGCACACTATAGCACAAGGAGAATTTCCCTCACTGTCCTTCCCTGTCCCTAGAAACAAGGATTATCACAGTGAAAGAAACTGACACTCTTCCTACCTATAGTTTTCTGTCCCTAGAAAAAATGTTTTTTTAAAGCTGATTGATGATCAATGCTTTAGCACACTATAGCACAAGGCGAATTTCCCTCACTGTCCTTCCCTGTCCCTAGAAACAAGGATTATCACAGTGAAAGAAACTGACACTCTTCCTACCTATAGTTTTCTGTCCTTAGAAAAAATGTTTTTTTAAAGCTGATTGATGATCAATGCTTTAGCACACTATAGCACAAGTAGAATTTCCCTCACTGTCCTTCCCTGTCCCTAGAAACAAGGATTATCACAGTGAAAGAAACTGACACTCTTCCTACCTATAGTTTTCCGTCCCTAGAAAAAATGTTTTTTTAAAGCTGATTGATGATCAATGCTTTAGCACACTATAGCACAAGGAGAATTTCCCTCACTGTCCTTCCCTGTCCCTAGAAACAAGGATTATCACAGTGAAAGAAACTGACACTCTTCCTACCTATAGTTTTCTGTCCCTAGAAAAAATGTTTTTTTAAAGCTGATTGATGATCAATGCTTTAGCACACTATAGCACAAGGAGAATTTCCCTCACTGTCCTTCCCTGTCCCTAGAAACAAGGATTCGCACAGTAAAACACACTGACACTCTCCCTACCTATCCTTCTCTTTCCCTAAACTAAAGGAATCCAGGTTAAGCAAGAAAAAATAAATGTCACTGTCCCTGCCTATGCTTCTCTTTCCCTGCTCCGGAACACACTACACTAGGCCGCCGTGCTGGCGGCCTTTTATAGTGTGGGGCGTGTACTAAACACCCTCAGCAATAATTGGCCACAGGCATCCTGCCTGTGGCCAATCATTGCTCTCCTCGCTGCCGGCGCTGTGATTGGCCAAGCATGCGGGGTCACAGTGCATGCTTGGCCAATCACAGTGCCTGGATGACACTGCGATGGCGTAGTGCATTGTGGGCCATTCGCGTCACTCGAATTAGGCGCGAACGGCCCAAATCGTTCGATCTTCGTCGAACGATCGAACAGCCGATGTTCGAGTCGAACGTATGTTCGACTCGAACACCGAGCTCATCCCTACTCCAGACCATAGTATATGAGCAGAAGCTCTGCTGACTTCCATCATCCAATCATGTACAAGCAGAAATTATGTTTTGTTTTTTTTCCAAGCACGTGATTGGGTATTTGCAAAGTGAACCTTTATCTCATTTACTAAGCTCTGGAGCAACTGCTCTTGTAGAGTGCAACTTAATTTTGCAAAGTGCACAGTCTATTTGCCTTTAGTAAATCAACCCCAATCATCAAACTCATCTTTGCTCTTGGTCCCCTTTGTTCTTTTAGCTAAAAATTGTTTATTTGCACTTGCAGGCTGGAGGAGTCCTACAAGAAAAGTCTTACAGTTTACTGCTTTGTAACATAGATGGTAAGGAATTACTGTGAATTCTATAATTGGAGGATATAGAAAAACAAATATGTAATGCGTTTCTGAACCCAATAACCATAGCCCACCATAGAAAATATCCCATGTAAGTGCCTTTCCAGTGCAAATTTAAGTAAACCGACTACGAGTGTGTAAGCAGGGCCCAAGCGTTGGATACCCAGAGGGGAGGAAATACACACACAGAGACACAAATTTTCAAGGAAGTGTATTAAAGTGGAGCTCCACCCTAAATAGCAACTTTTGCTATTTGGAACCCTCCCCCCCTCCGGTGTCACAATTGACACCTTTCAGGGGGGAGGGGGGTGAAGATACCTGTTTAAGACAGGTATTTTCACCCACATCTGGGAGTCCTGTCTCTGGGAATCTGCGGGAGTTACGTCACTTCCCGCAGACTTCCCTTGGTGTTCTGGGAGACACTCGGCTCCCAGAACACAGGAGCACCAATCAGAACGGCGCAGCGCGACTCGCGCATGCGCCGTAGGGAACCGGGCATGAAGCCGCAGGGCTTCACTTCCTGGTTCCCTCAGCGAGGATGGCGGAGGGAGCAGCAGAGCGACGAGCGGTCGCTCGTCCTCTGCTGCGGACGTCGCTGGACTCCAGGACAGGTAAGTGTCCAAATATTAAAAGCCAGCAGCTGCTGTAGCTGTAGCTGCTGGCTTTTAATATTTTTTTTTCCGGCGGAGCAATCCCTTTAAGGTGGAAGTCACAACAAAACAGTTAGTGCCGGTTCACACTACAGTGACTTGGGATCCGACTTATCAGACCTCAAGTTGCCAAAAGTCGCTGGACATAAGAAATTCCATTGAAGTGAATGAGAACTGTCTTAATGCACACTACTGAAGTTGCTCCGACTTCAGAAAAGGTTCCTGTACTACTTCAAGGCGACTTCTAGGCAACTTGTACCCATAGATTTCAATGGAAGTTGCCTCCAAGTTGGATCTCCATCTTAACTGAAGCAACTTTACAGAAAAAGAAAATAGTTTACTCAGGCAAACCCCTCCCTCCCACAGAGCTGATTATTCTGTGATTGGCCACAGCCAAAGTCGCCTGTCCTGGAGGCAACTTTAAGTCGCCTTGTAAGTTGCTCAAATGCACGCTAAAGTCCCGCTGAAGTCGCCTCCAAATTGCCTTGCAAAGTCACGCTGTAAGTCGGGTTGCCCCTGTGTGAGCCGGCACTAACAAAGCCTATGTGATGGCAACATCTATAGAGAACTGTGTAACAGTAGCCTGGAGTGATACACTAATGCAGAAAGCACCTGGTAGAGGAGGCAGCTGGAAGGCGGGCATGCAACTGAAGAGGGAAGTCGCCTATCTGTAGAATAGGCAGACAGTCCATACTCTGTCCCTCCTCCACTGGAACCTCTCCCTACGCTATGTACACTTTCCCTAGCCAGTGGGTTCCTGTCCCTAACATAACCACACACAAAATGCTTGCCAACTGCAGTAAGTAAGTACTTTTTATAAGCATTGCCCCATCAAAGACGGCTGCAGAGTTCACCTGGTGTAGCAGTACCCAATTGGACAGCTGTTCTCCTGATGACACCTATGGAGGCCTCATAGGAACATACTTTTATTCTGTCCTCCACTCTCTTTGCCTGGTGGCTGTAGAGCAGCACCACCTATGCTGGGAGGACAAACTACACCTGCCTACATGTGCCCAGAACATGTACCGAAATCTAGAAAGCTAAATAAAGACCAGGTGCCAGAAAACCAAAAAAGTATTTTCAAAAGGATAGACCAGCAGTAAAATTAGTGAAGGCAACATATTTTTTTCTTTTTTGTTTTGGATAAGGTAAGGGCGAGTCATAACCCCTGTAAGGTTGTTTTGTTTGCCATCCCATTCCCATTGGGAAGATTTCCCTTTAGCCCTGTGCCAAATCCACATCAGGAAGTGAGAGGAAATCCCTACAAAGTGAGGGAAATCTACTGGAAGATACCCCTCAATTCCTGTTCTGATGAATGCTCACAATTTGGGATTTTCTTTCCCTTTTGGTGATCATGGTCACAGGACTAATAAAAAGAGTGAATCTCTTGAATTGGGACACAGAGGGCATCAAAAATCTTAGTTGGTCTAACCCATTTCCACTCTATCCAAAGCTTTAAGCTGTAAAGAGGAATTGCAAAATATTCCTTGACGTTGTAATCTCTGATTCCGTATTTCTCAAAATCGCATCTGTGATATTCCTTCATATAAAAACAGTGATACATTTTACAAATGTGCTTTGCCAACTTCAGGAAGCACAATAAGAATAAGTGATAATCCTGCAAAAATAAAAATAAACAAAAGATCATGTGACCCATCAAAGTCATATAACTGGCTACCCTTAAATCACACAGATCTCTGCTGCCTCAATAAGCCACACCATGCAATGGGACATAAAATGCAGGGTGATAGACAGATACATAACTTAGACCTATTGAAAGGAACAATTTAAACTTGGATGCCATGGCCTCTCAATGGATACAGAAAATTGAGCATTTTAATCTCTCTGAAAATTTCAGTGAAATCTCACCATTTTTGCAAAGTGTATAGGAGAATAAGAAATTATAAAGGCTCTTGAAGGCTTTTTCAGTGTAATGGGCTTTAAAAGGCTCTTTAGGTTAAAAAAGCTCCTTTCAACTACCATAGACTTGCTCTTGTGTCGGAAATGGCTCCTCCACAGACTTGATATTTTCACAGTACGAGATTATAAAAAAACTAATGGAAAGAAGTTAAATGAAAAAAAAGTTAAAGTGACAGTACATAAATAGAATACATTTAAAGAATACAGAATTCTGAATTAAATGAACTAAACTACCTGAAATACACCCCCCTCCCCCCCCCCCCAATATAAATGGCAGCCGAGGGTCCTATGATCATCATTATGCGGGCTCTGCATGCTACACAGAATGGAGAATTGGAGGGTTGGAAAAGGTACCCTTACCTGATTTTCTGGGGACAACAAGTTTGGATTGTCCCTCACTTTCTTTCTAGGTGACAGTGGTCGCCACTACAAATAGAGAGTGTGAATCTTCCCAGTGGGGACAGACAGCAATAAAATCCTGTCTAGCCTATCCTCTACCCAAAAGTAAAAAAGGTTTTGCCTACAGATATAATTTGCATTGATGAAGCTGTGTTCATGTCTAACATCTAATCATACACTAGGGTAACTCCTATTTCTGCAAACTCCCCTGCACATAACTGGGTTATTTAAAGTGACGTCAGGATCTATTAGTTATGGCAACGTTTACTCCTTAAATTAATCAAAGTCTGGATTTGTAAACTTTGATGTATATTACATGTGTTATGGTATATACACATTCACACGCCAAAATTAAATTCGAAGCATGAATAACATATACAATCTACCGTATATACTCAAATCACCTTTTTGCGCCTTGTAGAATTTGGGGACCTTGTAGCTTGGCACACATGTAGCCCCACTCTTCCTCTACACGTGTGCAAAGTTTGTTGTCCGGGGGACCTACGGCCGGGGAGTACCAATTTTTCAAATCCGAGCTCCCCTTCCATAGACTCCCATGTTAAACAGTAATTTCTCCGGTGACTTTGGGGACCCGGTACCGGCCGGTCGTAGGTCCCCTGGACCCGGAACTTGGCACACATGTAGCCAAGTCGGGCACCCCTTCCATAGACTCCCATGTTAAACGTCAGTCTAGTCATGGACACAGTGAGGCATGGGCACAGTGAGGCATGGGCACAGTGAGGCATGGGCACAGTGAGGCATGGGCACAGTGAGGCATGGACACAGTAAGGCATGGGCACAGTGAGGCTTGGCACAGTGAGGCATGGACACAGTGATGCATGGACACAGTGAGGCAAAGTGAGGCACAGTGAGGCATGCAGATGAACACCCTAGGCTTATACTCAAGTCAATAAGTTTTCCCATTTTTTTGTATTAAAATTAGGTGCCTCTGCTTATATTCGGGTCGGCTTATACTAGAGTATATACGATACATCAGTGGTTCTCAACCACTGGACAATGGCCAGCTTCCAGGCCACAGCCTCCCTCCTCCAGGACTTTCAGCCATCTGCAGATCGCCTAACCTTCCACAATACCTCCCAGTTCCCATATATGTAGCTCCCAAACTCCCATATGTGTAATGCTTCAAGCAGTGTAACTATAATGGTTGGCGTGGATCACAGCTTCGGAAGTCTATGAATATGATATACTAAACAGTTAACTTCAATTTGACAGACATCAGGAAGGAAGATTTAGATAAATTGAAAATACAAGTTTTATTTAGTATGGTAGTACACAGCCATAAGGGGGAGCACCAGAGGTAACTTGAGTGTAGTAGCAGTGCACAGGAATACCGTTTATAGTAAACGGAAGGATACTTGCTGTGAGTGGACTTCTGGTGTTGGTGTCACCCAGTGGTTTCTGGAGAGATATACTGGTCTCCGATTGTAGTGGTATTGGTAGGGAGTTCTGCCAGCAGAGTAGGCTGACTGAGGGTAGGTCAGTGGAGAGCCTCTGACTACCAGTGGGGAAGGGGCTCTGACCGGCCCAAAGGTTGGAAGTTGGAGGGGCTCTGTCCGGCCCAAAAGCGAGGAGGCAGAGGGGCTCTGTCCAGCCCAAAAAAAGAGATGGCAGTCGGGGCTCTGTCCGGCCAAATAGAAAGATGGAAGTGGGGGCTTTGACCAGCCCAATAGCGAGGAGGCAGAGGGGCTCTGTCCAGCCCGAAAAAAGAGATGGCAGCCGGGGCTCTGTCCGGCCCAATAGAGAGATGGAAGTAGGGGCTCTGACCGGCCCAATAGTGAGTGAAGACGGCAGTCTTCTGATGGAGGCCTTTGCCTGGCGTCAGGTTCCTAGCACGAACGTCAAGCAAATGGCTGCGGCTGTTTAAGTAGGGATAAGAGGAGGAGGGTGATGTCGTTGTGACGTCATCTATCTGCAACGGAGTTGGTGGAGATGTCGGAGCCCCCAGTGGAGAGATAAGAACATTACAGGATAAGAACATTACACAGAGTTGGTGGAGATGTCGGAGCCCCAGTGGAGAGATAAGAACATTATAGGATAAGAACATTACAATATTTGCCAGTAGTGCCCCTAAACCTCCCCCACAGTGCCATTGGCCCCCAGAGAACTCTCAGCCCTTACAAAGCCCTTAGCATCCCACAGGACCGCCTAACCTTCCACAGTGCCCTGCAAAGACCCCAGTGACCTTGAGAGACCCTGGCCCCCTTCAGAACCTCATCCTCTACAAGGTCACGAAGTCTGATGCAGAGTACCTTAATCCCCCCCAGAACCCTCATCCCCACACTGACACCCAACCCCATTCAAAGCCTCCTGGCATATTAATAAATAGTTGACTTTTCCATACTTTTATTGTGTAAGTATAAACTTTTTTTCTTTCTTTTTTTTTACTGTTGGAGCATGAAAGGTTATAAAAGAATTTACAGAGACCTGGTCTCAATAAGATTGAGAACCACTGATCTATATCATTGTTGTATTTTGCTTGTTTTTGCCTTTATGTGAATCTAACTCCAGGGTGTTTACATCAGGGGAATCAAAGACAGAGAATGTCTTTCTGCGAATTCCAGAGAAAACTCTAAAAGATTCTGAAAGGGCCGATGTAACCGTTCGGGGTAAGTTGTATGTAATCACTTAAAGTGAATGTAAACCCTAAACCTATTATGCGATTTCAGTGCTAAAATGTTAGCACACTAATACACTAGTATTATTATGTGGCCTTTAGTTTTTCCTATTCATAGATACATAGTTCTTCCACCACTAAATACAAAAGAAGACTTTGGCATTTTTCCAAAGTAAAAAGATGTGGGCTTCAGATCTTTCTATTCATAGATACAGTACTACACTTGCATTAAGATGTTGTCATGAGTTCATCCTAATAATAGATAGTACACTAGTAATACGTTGTTGCCTTTAGATCTTTTTATACATTGATAGTACACCAGTGATGTTGTCAACAGTGGTGAGGCTTTTAGGTCTTCCTATACTTAGACATTGTTGAAAATAAGATTTGTCCTTCAGTTCTTCTTGTACATAGCACACTAGTATTCCATAAGGAACATTTTAACTACTATCATTAGCCCACATAAAACGGTTCAGTAGATTGTGTTGCAGCTTTTCAACAAAGTAAGCAGTCACATGCAGAAGAGTCTTGGAAGAGGATTATCTCCATAATCTCCTAGAACAGTAAAATATGAAACTTATTTGGTGGTAACTTAGGCAGCTTAAAGTGGTTGTAAACCTTCGTGTTTTTTCACCGTAATGCATCCTATGCATTAACCGCTTGCCGCCCGCCGTACGCAGAAATACGTCTGCAGCATGGTATGGGCAGGCAAAAGGACGTGTATATGTACGTCCCCTTTAAAGCGCGGCATTGTGGACGCCTACCACGAGCTCCGTGACTCCGACCGTGGGTCTCGCAGACTCAATGTCCGCGGGCATATCCGTGATCGTGTCACGGTAAGGAAGAATGTGGAAATGCTGATGTAAACAAGCATTTCCCCAGTCTTCCTAGTGACAGGACAGTGACCACAGCTTCCTGTAATCGGACACACAGCCCATCCCCCACACACAGTTAGAATCACTCCCTAGGGCACACTTAAGCCCTTCAGCGCCACCTAGTGGTTAACCCCTTCACTGCCAGTGTCATTTTCACAGTTATCAGTGCATTTTTATAGCACTGATCGCTGTAAAAATTACAATGGTCCCAAAAATGTGTCAAAAGTGTCCGATGTGTCCGCCATAAAGTCGCAGTCACGATAAAAATCGTAGATCGCCGCCATTACTAGTGAAAAAAATAAATAATATAATGATTTTTTTTTACCAAAAATATGTAGAAGAATACGTATTGGCCTAAACTGAGGAAAACAATTTTTTTTAAATATATTTTTGGGGATATTTATTATAGCAAAAAGTAAAGAATATCATTTTTTTTTCAAAATTGTCACTCTATTTTAAAAAAATAAAAACCGCAGAGGTGATCAAATACCGCCAAAAGAAAGCTCTATTTGTGGGAAAAAAGGGACGTCAATTTTGTTTTGGAGCCACGTCGCATGACCGCACAATTGTCAGTTAAAGCAACGCAGTGCCGAATCGCAAAAAGTGGCCTGGTCTTTGGCCAGCAAAATTATCCGGGGCTTAAGTGGTTAAGGTGAAAAAACACCTTGCAGTCACCGCCCCCCCGAGCCCCCATTTTACTTACCTGAGCCCCGAATCTCCGTGGCTCAGGTAAGTAAAGTAAAGTAAGGTCTTGTCGGCTCTTCACTGGATAGATTGATAGCAGTGCAGCCATTGGCTCCAGCTGCTGTCAATCAAATTCAATGATGCGGCTGCCGGGGGCGGGGCCGAGTCATACAATCGGCGGCTATGGACGCCAAATGTATGGCACGGGAGCGCACCCGCAAGCTAACCCCCTTGGGAGAGAGCTTCCCAGAGGGGGTTAGCTTTTGCGGGGAGGAGCCGCGAGAGTCTCCGTTGGACCCCAGAAGAGGATGTTCAGGGCCACTCTGTGCAAAATTAACTGCACAGTGGAGGTAAGTATGACATGTTTGTTTTAAAAAAAAAAAAAAAATCTGCGAACCTTTTCAACCCCTTTAACTCATCCTCTCTGGGTCCTATTGTATGTCCTGGAAGCCATTAAATACACAAGAGACGGGTAACAAAAATGGTGAAAGGTTTGGGGAAGCGACCTCTGGAACTTAATATGTACAGTCTGGAGGAAAGAAGGGAAAGGAAAGACGCAATTGAAACCTTTAAATACATCAAGGTGGTGAATAAGGTTAAGAAGGGCAGTTTTTTCAATATGAAACCAAAACAGAACACGGGGACATGACCTCAAACTAACTGGGGGAAAGTTCAAAACTAATCTTAGAAAGTATTATTTTACTGAAAGGGTAGTTGATGCTTGGAATAAGCTTAGAAAAAAGTTAACGAAAAAACAAACAAAAATAAATAAATAAATAAAACAAACGAAAAAAAAAAATTGACAGACTTGATGGACTACTGTCTTTTTCTGCCGTCACTCTTCTATGTTTCTATGATTTGTCTCTTTAATAGGAGATCTGATGGGCTCAGCCCTGGAAAACCTGGACCGGCTCCTAGCCATGCCATATGGGTGTGGAGAGCAGAACATGATCAACTTTGCCCCCAACATCTTCATTCTGCAGTATCTGGAGAAGACTCATCAGCTGACCGATGAGATCAAGAGCAAAGCCATCAAATTTCTCATTAGTGGTGAGCTACTCATTACGAATGATAAAATATCTATCCAAAATTGTTATTTTAGCCTTTGCATTGACATTAACAATAATGTGTAGAACAGGGCTCAAAATTTCAAGTTCTGAGCTACTAGCCAGGCCTTATGACGCGTACACACAACCGTTTTTAATGTCATTGAAAAAAACTGCATTTTTCGCGACGTGATTCCTCTCAAGCCTGCCTTGCCTACACACTATCGTGGAAAAAAATACTTGAGTAAAGCGCAGTGACGTACAACACGTACGACGGCACTATAAAGGGGAAGTTCCATTCGGATGGCGCCACCCTTCATGTTAGTAAAGTTTGTTGAGAGACGATTCGCGCTTTTCAGCCTCTTGCTTTTCAATCCGTTACAGCGTGACGAATGTGCTATCTCCATTACGAACTCTAGTTTTACCAGGACGAGCGCTCCCATCTCATACTTGATTCTGAGCATGCGCATTTTTTTTCACGTCGTTAAAGCCTACACACGGCCGTTTTTCATGACGAGGAAAACGACGATGTGAAAAACGACGAAAAAATTTGAGCATGTTCCAATTTTTTCATGGCCATTTTTCACGTCGTGAAAAATGCTCTGAAGCCCACACACAATCATTTTTAATGACCATTTTAAAAAATTGCATTTTTCTCGTCATTAAAAACGGTCGTGTGTACGCGGCATCAAGAGTTACTCGCCACTAGTTGCCCCACCCAACCCCCGACCCTGCCCTGCCCCTAATTCCGCCCCTAAACACGCCCTCATAAATTATCTCATGAAATGACACTGTTAAATTATTTATGTAGAATTAAGTTACAAAAATAAATATTAACAACAACTTGATCAGTGCCCATTAATGCAGCCTCACCAGTGGCCATCAATGGAGCCTCACTAGTGGCCATCAATGAAGCCTCACTAGTGGCCATAAATGAAGCCTCACCAGTGGCCATCAAGACAGCATGACCAGTGACCATCAAGACAGCATGACTAGTGGCCATCAAGGCAGCATGACCAGTGGCCATCAAGGCAGCCTGATCAGTGCCCTTCAATGCAGCCTCACCAGTGGTCATCAATGCAGCCTCACCAGTGGTCATCAATGCAGCCTCTCCAGTGGCCATCAATGCAGCATCTCCAGTGGTCATCAATGCAGCCTCACCAGTGGCCATCAATGCAGCCTGATCAGTGCCCATTAACGCAGCCCGATCAGTGCCCATTAACGCAGCCCGATCAGTGCCCATCAATGCAGCCCGATCAGTGCCCATCAATGCAGCCCGATCAGTGCCCATCAATGCAGCCCGATCAGTGCCCATCAATGCAGCCCGATCAGTGCCAATCCATGCAGCCTATCAGTGCCCAGAAAGGCAGCCTATCAGTGCCCAGCAATGCAGCTTCAATCCATTGGATTTTGAGACATTGGTATGATAGATTGGGGGGGCGGAATCGGAGGCATAAGTATGATTCAGACCTATGCCTCCAATTACCCCCCCCTTTCCTCCCAGCACGCATCTTGTTCAATTCCAAATTTAACACCTCCATGTGCTGCTTGCAATCACAGCACACTGACATACTGTACTGTTACCTTTCTCCTGCAGCCAGGGGGTCAGACATCATCTAAACTCAGAGGGCGGACCGAGAGGGGTTGAGCCTGCCCACTTAGGACTGCCTTAATGACATGCACCACCCCACTCCTTAGATGTGCAGCAGGAGGGAGGTGGAGAGGGGCGGTCCAGGGTGGCTGACTGCGCCTCCTGAAATGCTCCTCTGTGCAAGCCTATGCAAGGGGCGGGGACAAACGGCAGGGGGGAGGTGGAGAGGGGCGGTCCAGGGCAGCCGACTGCTCCTCCTGAAATGCTCCTCTGTGCAAGCCTATGCGAGGGGCAGGGACAAACGGCAGGGGGGAGGTGGAGAGGGGCGGTCCAGGGCAGCCGACTGCTCCTCCTGAAATGCTCCTTTGTGCAAGCCTATGCGAGGGGCAGGGACGAGCGGCAGGAAGGCGGTGGAGAGGGGCGGTACAGGACGGCTGACTGCTCCTCCTGAAATGCTCCTCTGTGCAAGCCTATGCGAGGGGCGGGGATGAGCGGCAGGAAGGCGGTGGAGAGGGGCGGTACAGGACGGCTGACTGCTCCTCCTGAAATGCTCCTCTGTGCAAGCCTATGCGAGGGGCGGGGACGAGCGGCAGGAGGGAGGTGGAGAGGGGCGGTCCAGGGCGGTCGACTACTCCTCCTGAAATGCCCTTCGCTGCAAGCCTGTTCGCGACAGGTGAGAGAGGCACTGGATATACATTCCCAGGACAGCACAGCCCTGACCATACTCGCCCTCCTCATAGCAGGCGAGTTCAAATTTTGAGGGCTGGAGTAGAATGTCTGCTGACGCCTGCTAGTCCTAATGACTGCCTTTTTTTCCACAATTCTATCTTAATGAATTAGAATATAAGCTGATATCTTTAATGTATAAACTCTGTACTGTATTAAGACCAAACAGGGTCCCAGTAATAGTCCCCTCCATATATTTACCTTGTTCACATATTACAATATAAGAAAAATATATTAAATCTTTGCACCTCAAGTGATATTAAAGGCAATTTTTTTTTAAAATAACAAACATGTCACACTCATCTGCTCTGCACAGTGGTTTTACACAGAGCAGCCTGATCCTCATCTTCTCAGATCCCCTGTTGGTGCTCCTGGACCCTTCCTGCTACCGAGTGCCCCCAGAGCAAGCAGCTTGATGAGGGGGCACCCAAGCAGGCTTGCTCCTGAGCTGCTGCTCTGCATGTTCATCCCCCCTCTCTCCTCATTAGTTCACTGGCTGTGATTTACAGGAATTGCTCCCGCTGCTGTCTCAACTAATGAGAGACAAAGGAAACCCTCTAGCGGGACTTTGAAGGCAATGGCTCCACCCAATTGAGTATGCAGAACAGTAATTAATCAAAAAATATTTTATTACAAATTCATAAAAACATATCAAAGTGGAAAAGTCCTAAAAAAGGACTGGATATTCCAATACATGAAACAGAGTTAAAAACCATAAGTCAACCACTGATTGTATCACACTAGTATAATATACATGGTGATGATCTACGCATTTCGAGACGTTGGGTGTATGTCCTCTTCGTCAGGAGCGAGTGGTTAAATAGTTAGAAATCTATAATTAGTAAAGATAAGTATAAATACATAACATATGCATACATAGATATAAATGACTGAAATAAATTCATAGACGGACAATAGGATATAAATATATACATTGTCTGTTGACTGACACAGCAGAAAGCAGACATTTCAATAAGATATTCCAAAATTACAAAGAGACCAAAAAATGCAATGTGGAAAAAGAGGGATAAATACCAGGAGGTTGGAGAAGAATAAGAGACGGCTGAGTCTGTGGCGGCTGCAGTCACACCAGGATGGATCGATGCGCCAAACAGTCAAGGAGCAGCGGGAGACCAAATGGGGGAGCTGGGAAAGGACCACGCATGAAGCCCAAGCTCAAGCATCCATGTCCATGGGGCTGGATATACAAGATCTGTAGATATTATATATCATAATTAGTATGTATTGGTTAGTTTAATCACCCCTATTCACAAAGAAATGGGTGACGACCAACCGATAATAAGTAAAAAGAACAGAAGAAAAATTGTCTCAACCAATGAGGTGGGATGTGGGATAGTCCCTGGAGAGTCGAGGATCTCATGCACATCGCTGCATTGCGATGGGGCATAGGTAAGTATTAGGGAACTGCTGCACAGAGGTTTTTTACCTTCATGAATACCTAATGTAGGTAAAAAAACGTTGAGCCTTTAGAACCACTTCAGATATTACTTAAAGAATCAGATCTCACAATGATGACATTTAAAAGGTCCAGTAGGTTTAATGAGCATGCGGAAAGGACACAAAGCGCTTACTGCAAAACCTCCCACCTGAGACCATGTCGCTAATGCGTTTCATTCAATCCTGGGCTTAATCATAGAGATTGAGGCAATCAGAGGGGAATCTGTTAAAATTAGCTTATTACATCTGACTGGCCAAATTAATTAATCTTTTTTTAACCCTTAAAACCATAAACAAATTTAATTAGGAATACATGCTTCATTAGTAATGTGGTCTTTAAATCGTTACATCTCTACATAGGCATACCGTATATACTCGAGTATAAGCCGAGTTTTTCAGCACATTTTTTTGTGCTGAAAATGCCCCCCTCGGCTTATGCTCGAGTCTGTGTCCATCTTCAAATTTGTGCGCCTGATTCCGGCCAGTTGTAGTTCCTCTGGACCCCAAACTTGGCACACATGTAGCCTTACTCTTCCTCTACAAGTGAGCAAAGTCTGTTGTCCGGGGGACCTACGGCCGGGGAGCACCAATTTTTCAAAGCCGGGCACCCCTTCCATAGACTCCAATGTTAAACGGTAATTTCTCCGGTGATTTTGGGGACCCGGTACCCGGTACCATAGACTCCCATGTTAAACGTCAGTCTAGTCACACAGCGCCGGAGATCAGGTAGGGAGATTGGGCACAGTGAGGAATGGACACAGTGAGGCATGGGCATGGCCACAGTAAGGCACAGTGAGGCATGGACACAGTGAGGCATGGACACAGCGAGGCATGGACACAGTGAGGCATGCACATGGACACAGTGAGGCACAGTGAGGCATGCAGATGGACACCCTAGGCTTATACTCGAGTCAATAAGTTTTCAAATTTTTTTGTGGTAAAATTAGGTGCCTCGGCTTATATTCAGGTCAGCTTATACTTGAGTATATATGGTATATGCCTCTTTAATGGACATGCATGCCTCAGGAGCTTTTCATGGGGTGTCTTGGAGTGGTGGCATATACACAGATCATCTTCAATATTACTACTTGATTCTCTGATGAACTGTAAGTTATGCCTGCAGTATCCACCCTTATATACCCAAATAGATTGTAAACTCTTTCACCTTCTGTATCCTCTTTTACACTTTAAATGACTAACATAGAACCCCAAACTATAACTTACCAGGCACTAGACATGTGCACACTGAAATATTTTGTTTCGGAATTTCGTTATCGTCCGAAAAATACATTTATTTAGTTACTTCCGAAATTAGCTTTTATTTATTTTGTTTTGTTAAAAAATGCATTCGCCTGAAAATCCCAATTATTTAAGTTCGAATCTGTCATTGAAGGTTTATGATGTCTGTCGAATGTTCTAAGAAGATTCGACGAAACAGCTAAACTGTATGACGCCGCAATCGTACATTTCCGGTCGAAAGCTCCACCCACAAGCTATAGTAGAATTCTAATGTTGTATGACACTAGTAATAATTATATTTATTATTTATTATTACTAGTCAGCCAATTCTTCTATATCCTATGGGCGGAGTATTTGACCATAAATGTCCACTCGCGGCGATCGTATGTTTTTAGCTGCTTCGTCGAATCTTCATGTCTCTATAATGTCAAATCTTTTCTATGTCGAATAATCTCGGACTAATAGAGTTAGGTTAGGCACATTCAACGGCAGGTTCGATAGACACAGATCGCTATTGTCACGTTGAATCTTCTGTAGTGCACCAACCCCAGACTTTACCTGCTTTTCTTCTGCTTGGCTCCTCCGCAGGAAAAGAATGAGGCACACCGCACCACAAGCCCGTACCCTCCTGAATAGGGAGGTTGAGCGGTGTTAGTTTCTCCGGCCTGCTTGCAGCCAGTGTCAAAAAGCCTTCAGTGCTGACCTTGCTTCTACAGTAGTCAGAAACAAGTCTTTAATTCTCCCGAGTAAGCAACTGTCCACACCAACTGAAAGTTCCAACACTTATTTAGTCCTTCTTGCACAATAAACAGTCTCTTTGAGAACAGACGGGTTGGGACAAGACACAGGTCAGATAAGGTGGGAGGAGGTCCAGGCACAAACTTGAATTTGGGTTTCTCCTGCTCTGATCAGCACGAACAGGCTTGGCGCACGGTCTCTGCCACAGACCATGAGGTTGGTCACTGCCACTGACCGGGTGAAAAATATGAAAGCCACTGCCACTGACCTTGGGTGCGTAGTATCACTGCCACTGTGGTTTAAAGAACACGCACTTCCTTCCGTTAGTGAACTAGCCCTTATGGGACAAGAACATCCCTCCGGAGAGTTACCAGAGGCCCCATCTGTCACCACGACTCTGCGCTGGGTCTTCAGAAAAGGTCACCTCCCTGGCCTCCTCGTCCTAGATACGGGTCCCCTTGCAAGGCGAATCCCTGGGAGTCACGGTCCCCGGCGGATCCCAGCCGAAGGCTGCTGGGCTCCGGGCCTTTCTCCAAAGTACCTCACCCCAGACTGAAGGTGTCCGAGATGGAACAGCAGCTCCGTCTCTGGGCCTAGGGCACCCAGAGACAACCCGACCAGGCCTCCAGGCCTAGGGAACCCGGAGGCGACACACACGCACCCAGGCCTGAGGTGCCTCTGGAAGATGGCCGCCCCCTTTTATATCCTCTCCCGACAGGCACAGCAGGTTCCCCGCCCCGCCGTACTACTGCCAAGAGGGGACAAAAAGGACACAACCTTGTACTGCGGTTCAACCTGGGCCCACGGCAACAGCGCCACCCATAGGCCCCAGTGAACTTACACACCAGTACTATCTCCCAGGGATAGAAATGGTCCATGAGACCTAACAATTAGTGCATCTGAGCCTAGTTACCACTCAGATGCTTCCCCCTAAATGTAACCACCCGCTACACATCCCCCTCACTTGTGAACACTGGTCCCCAGTGTCTGAAACCAATTTATGCCTCCTCAACCTGAGTCAACATAAGCCAGATCCAAAGACAAACTAAAAAATGCCAATTTAAAATTTTGTTTGTTTGTGCCGGAACTTAACATGGGAAAGGAAAAAAACACAGATGGAAATGAGGGTGTACATGTATATAAAACATTTTAAGATCACTCAAGTTTCACAGTAAAAATTTACAATTCCTTCCCGCAGAACTCGCTAAGACCCACCCCATACTCAGCAGTCTTTCTTGTCATTCACCTGCAGAGGAAGAAGAAAACACACAATCTAAAAATATGTAATTTAGAATGAACAGGTTCCTCCCTAGAGAAAAACCTTCTCACTTTAACAGTAAGTGCAGTGTAAGGCTTTCAATATAACAGTTGCGCAACACCGCCACCTAGTGGTAGTGCCGCGGTCAGAACACCTGTTCATGACAAGGAAATTTTCTTCTCTGTGAACTGTGGCCCTCAACTAACTACAACCCCAAAGTCCTTGTTATCCCTATGGCGGGAAGAGAAGGGAGAACAACAATAGCAACAACTCCCGCTCCTCCAAAGAGTAAAATACCCTTTAACATGGGGCAAAGTTCCTGGAGAGGAAAAGGAAAAAGGAAAAAAAAAAGTTCAAACGCAAAACACAAGAGTCTGGTCTCTCACAAATAGTAGTGTGGGTCGGGCAACACCAACGGCTTTCAATGTCCATCGAAGGTA
The DNA here is from genome assembly GCA_029206835.1 of Rana muscosa. Lineage (NCBI taxonomy): Eukaryota > Metazoa > Chordata > Amphibia > Anura > Ranidae > Rana > Rana muscosa. Next base: position 291,434,182 of record CM055123.1, on the reverse strand, counting down.
TCCACGTGATACTCCACATTGTCCTTGTCCTTCCTGCAGATAAGCACTTTGTCCGCATGAATGTGCCGACCCAACATCCAAGCAGCTTTGCAATCTTTGAACCGTAGAGTGGCGGCAGGCGAACACGAAAAGTACCTTCTGGCCTGGGGTACCTTAATGTGAATCCACACAAACTCCGAGTACCACCGATCTCTACAGGCCTCAACCTCAAACAAAAATTCTTTGGGTAGGTACGGGTACTCCCACCCATATTCACTGGCAACCTTCTGGTTGAAGAGTCTCTGTAAACGGGACAGCGGCGGCATAGTGGCGCGGTCTCCTGCGCCAGGCAAAACAACAGGATCCAGGTGTCGAGGCACTTTAACTGCCTCTGGGCCAGTTGCAGGGGCCCGCAGTGACACCAGTCTAGCAGTAGCGGTAGTGGCGGAAACAGGTGCTCCCGGCGGTGGAAGGGCAGGCAAGGGGACAGATCCCTCCTCAGGCTCTGTGGCCACCACCCGGGGTGTACTTTCCGAAGTAGACATGGGCGGGTTCCTAGGCTTACGGAACAAGGACAGGGGCATCTTATCCCATCCCTTTCTCTCAAACAGTTCGTCAATCGCGCCATCATCACCCACATCTGAGACAGACTCTAGGTCAGAGGTATCGTACTCCTCCGCAGGGAAGTAATTCCTGGTGAAGGACGATTCACCCCCTCTGGCCAACTCACTAGCATGTGAATCCCCAGGGCTAGGGGCCTTTAACAAAGTCTCTCCCCCTTGCTTACCTCGGCTTGAAGAAGGACTCGGACGTCCGGGACTTTTCCCTTCAGAGACATCCGTTCCGGGTAAGCGCTGGGGCGTTGCTCCACCACGGCCGCGGGAAGCCTTCACAAGACCCATCTTCCTCTTGGGCGGTGGGAGAAAAGACTCTGTCGTTACCGAGGCAGCATCCTCCGGTTTCTCACTCGCTAAAGCGATCTCCTCTGTGACTTCCTCCGAAGTCCCATCAGTGCGCGCAGGGGTGGCTGTACAAGCTTAGATTCCTCCTTCCAGAGTGGTGGGGCGCCCGTAAGGCAATTGAGGTGGAAGGCCCGAGGCCTCTCTGTAGGTTGCTCCACCTCGAACAGAAACTCCTTACAGCTTTCACATCGCCCGAATGGCTTCAGATGAACCACCAGTCCCTAGCAGCCGGGACAAATCACACCGAGGGCCTCCACGTCCTTGCACACATAGAGGGCAAATCTTCCCCAGGGCTTGAGCTGAATCCCTGTATCCGTAAGCAAAGCAGCGAATTAAGTCATTTTCACGGTTGTAGAAGCTGGAACCCATGATGCATGAGACGACATGCTGACCATCTGCTGCTCTATCGCGCACTGACCTTTTCGCGCCAAAGTCCCCACGTGTAACTCCATACATGGTCAGACTCCTCCCATCTCCTGCATCGCTCGCAGGCTTTTCTAAATAGACACGCCCACGAACTACGCAGTCAGGGTTCTCCTCGTGGCGCAGTTCCAAACATGGCCGACCTTCACGGAACTTCACTGGGGAATAAAAGTTCAGCTTCTGGGGGGGTTTTCACTCCATGACCGCAAACACATCTCGGACTCAAGCCCCCATGTGTAGTGCACCAACCCCAGACTTTACCTGCTTTTCTTCTGCTTGGCTCCTCCGCAGGAAAAGAATGAGGCACACCGCACCACAAGCCCGTACCCTCCTGAATAGGGAGGTTGAGCGGTGTTAGTTTCTCCGGCCTGCTTGCAGCCAGTGTCAAAAAGTCTCCAGTGCTGACCTCGCTTCTGCAGTAGTCAGAAACGTCTTTAATTCTCCCCAGTAAGCAACTGTCCACACCAACTGAAAGGTCCAACGCTTATTTATTCCTTCTTGCACAATAAACAGTCTCTTTGAGAACAGACGGGTTGGGACAAGACACAGGTCAGATAAGTTGGGAGGAGGTCCAGGCACAAACTTGAATTTGGGTTTCTCCTGCTCTGATCAGCACAAACAGGCTTGGCGCACGGTCTCTGCCACAGACTATGAGGTTGGTCACTGCCACTGACCGGGTGAAAAATATGAAAGCCACTGCCACTGACCTTGGGTGCGTAGTATCACTGCCACTGTGATTTAAAGAACACGCACTTCCTTCCGTTAGTGAACTAGCCCTTATGGGACAAGAACATCCCTCCGGAGAGTTACCAGAGGCCCCATCTGTCACCACAACTCTGCGCTGGGTCTTCAGAAAAGGTCACCTCCCTGGCCTCCTCGTCCTAGATACGGGTCCCCTCGCAAGGCGGATCCCTGGGAGTCACGGTCCCCGGCGGATCCCAGCCGAAGGCTGCTGGGCTCCGGGCCTTTCTCCAAAGTACCTCACCCCAGACTGAAGATGTCTGAGATGGAACAGCAGCTCCGTCTCTGGGCCTAGGGCACCCAGAGACAACCCGACCAGGCCTCCAGGCCTAGGGAACCCGGAGGCGATACACACGCACCCAGGCCTGAGGTGCCTCTGGAAGATGGCCGCCCCCTTTTATATCCTCTCCCGACAGGCACAGCAGGTTCCCCGCCCCGCCGTACTACTGCCAAGAGGGGACAAAAAGGACACAACCTTGTACTGCGGTTCAACCTGGGCCCACAGCAACAGCGCCAAGGCCCCAGTGAACTTACACACCAGTACTATCTCCCAGGGATAGAAATGGTCCATGAGACCTAACAATTAGTGCATCTGAGCCTAGTTACCACTCAGATGCTTCCCCCTAAATGTAACCACCCGCTACACTTTTATCTATCTATATCGAACTGTTGTCATAAAGAAAATAAAGCATTTTTTTATGTTGGATCTTTCGGATTTCTGATTCTGCGTGTTTGTTTGTTAAAAAAGACGCGAAAATCCCTGAAATTCGGACGGAAATGTATTCTGACGAAAACTAATGCACATGTCTAGCAGGCAACCAAGCCAGAAGTCTGACAGCTTGGACTGAGAGCTGAGCACTTCCAGGTTCAGTGTAAAGTGAGGGGATAGGAGAGCTGCAATTTTCCATTCTCCGTGCTGAACTTGCTGGCAAGGTTTGGCTGTGCAAAAACTGAACAAGTGGCTTCATCACTCACTATTATGAAATTAGGTGTGATCACCTACACAGAATTTTACTATGTTTGGGTGCAATCACCTACGTCAGCTTCTCCAGTGTATGTTTAAGGTACCAACTTTACAGTACTAGCCAGCTGAATTTACTTACCAGCTCCCGTCTTTGTTTGTTGCTTGTAGCTCTTATATTGTTAAGACTGATTGTCCAATTACCCTCTTGTATACACATACATGTACATGATGGTTTCTTTCTAATATGAAAAAAAATGTTGTTACCCACAGCAGCTACTCGTAGTTGGATAAAGATATTCCTGTCTAAACTAGAAAAACTTTGGGGTGGGTATTAAGGAATGACACAAAAAGGTTGAATCAAAGTGTTCATTGGTGTCTGCAACATTTTCAGGTTGGACAGTTTGAATCAAGGTCCCTTAATTTCCTCTAAACTTGAGTCCATTCTTACCCACGGTTTCAGCCCTGAGGAAGGGGGAGGCATTACCTTCTAAACACATTGGCTTAATTTGATAACGTTGTTCAATAAACACTTTGATTTGAAATTTTTTGTTTTGTGAATGTTTGTACTGGGTGCTCCTCAATACCCACCCCAGTGTTTTGCCACCCATTGAGTGTTCTTTGTGGAACCATCAGAGAAGTAGCAGCCAAGATCAGAACAAAGTCTATCTGTACGGCACATTCACTTCACATCAGCACCAGAGAAGAAGGATTTAATTCTGTGATAGATCCAGGAATATCAATACCTCACTCATACTAGACCACCACCTACACATTAGCTGTTTCAACTGGTAGGAAGAGCCTGACCATTGGACTTGGGCTTTACAGACATTCCTATTCAAGCCCCCTTTATGAATGGGGAATGAGGACCATTGTTTGTGTCAGAGTTTTGATAAAAGTTGGTTATTACAAAAGGTCCCCAGCACTCTTTAAAGCTAGCCAACAAGTAAGTTGGCTATAAGTTGCTTATTATAGAACTGTAGCAATACCCCCGAAGGAGCCGCTGGTTTAAGATTTGGGCCTGCCGTTACCTTTCTGTTCACCACACTCGTCTTAGGGGTCCCTCTTGAAGAACTTTCATGAATGTCCACACCAACACTTGGTTTCTTTTTCTTCAAGAGTTTTATTAAACAGTTCCAACAGAGGGGTAGAGGGATAGGGGAGGTTCAGGTACCTTGCTTTGTGGATCACGGGCACAATCTTAGATCCAGAGGACAAATCGGTTCCACTCTGGATTCAGCAACCACCTGATAGTCCTACGCTCACTGGCCTAGCAACCGGTGCGAAGCTCGTTCAAAGTCTCTGCCACAGACTTGATGAGTGCCGTTGAGTCGTTTCACAATCTTCTGCCACAAGATCGTGTAATTACACTGACGCTTTGCAAAGTTCTTCATAAAATACACAGCTCACGATGCCAGGATCTTTCAGCCAGCCGGCAGCACCGTGAGGTAAATTGGCCAGGATGCATCCTTCAATTGAGTCCCCAATTGTTCTTCCCGCAGGCAAGACCGCGTAGGACCAGGACTAGTAGGCCCCAGAAACTCCTGGGCCTACTCTCAGTAGCAGAGCCTCGGGCCAGCACATCATCCAGTACATCCAGCCTGCTGCATTTCCAACCTTGACCTGTGGTGACAGAGACACCTACTGTCAGGTGGAAAAACGTGCAACCCAGCTGGACTGAAACAGAGCCAACAATTTAGCGTAATCCTTCTGAGCTAAACTACAGCTCAGACAATTAAATTTAACACATAGCGCCTACCCAACAGGAGCAGGGCGCTACACAACTATTGAGGCTCGCAACAATAAAAAATATAGCAGAGAATGATTTATTTTGTGTGTTGTTTGCTTTGATTTTTTACCTTTTATCATACTAGCTAACGAAAACTAAAATAGTGAATAGATGTACTGAATGTAATGACTTTATTTTATATAGGATATCAGAGAGAGCTGACATACAAACATAAAGACGGGTCATATAGTGCATTTGGATCGAGAGATCCAGAGGGTAACACATGGTGAGTTATTATTTTTATTAGGCATTATTTATAATATGTGGTATTATGGATCAAATAATGAAGATTTCTGAATGCAAACTCCAAACAAGCAACGTCAAAAATATGACAAAGTTGAAAATAACTTTACTCGAACAAATGTTCAGTGGAAGAAAACTGGTCGCAATAGCTAGAAGTATGGAAGTACATGAACTTCAAAGCCATGAAGGCCTTTTATTTTTGGCATTAAAGCAGGTTATACATAGACTGAAAATGACTTTCAGTCCTTGTGTACTGCTGTCTGTTCAATAGAAGTCAGTCTAACGACCAGCTTCTGTCAAATGGTCATGCTAGAAAACAGCATTCGATCAGCTCTTGCAGCCAATGGCTGCGAGCCCTGATCTGTGTATTCTGGCGGGAGGATCTCCCTTGTCAGAATACAAATAGAGCAACAAGGGAGATCCCTACATCACACATCGTTTGTGTTGATGCGGGGATCTGTACATTTTTTGTTTTGGTTAAGCAAAAAAAAAACTGAACATGTATACTTAACCACTTTAACACCGAGGACATCATATGACGTCCTTGACTTTGTGCGGTGATATCTGAATGATGCCTCCAGCTACCGGCATCATTCAGATATCATTGTTTGCAGCCGGCAATTCTGTGCATGATAAGAATGATCATAGAGGAAGTTCCACCGCTTTATCGTTCTTATAGGCTTCTCCGGGCTCTCCCGTGCCATCGGGGGCCCGGAGAAAGAATCTTCCGGCGCCGGCTCACAACGATAGAGATTTCCGGTGACCAGATGGTCACCAGTCATCTCTATGACCGTCGGAGGCCCGGGTGCGACGTTGTGACGTCACGCCCCGGGTACCCGGAAGTAAACAAAGCCACAATCGCGACTGTCAGCATGAGATCGGTGAATTTTTTTTCCCGATCTCATGCTTTCTAGCCTAGAGGAGAGATGTGGGGTCTTATTGACCCCGCATCTCTCCATAAAGAGGACCTGCCATAATATATTCCTATTACAAGGGATGTTTACATTCCTTGTAATAGGAATAAAAGTGATAAAAAAAAAAATGAAAAAAAAGTGTAAAAATAAAAGAAATTAAGTAAAATAAAAAATAAAATAATTTTTATTTTTTTTTTAAAACGCCCCTGTCCCCGGTAGCTCACGCTCAGAAGCGAACACGCATGTAAGTCCCGCCCACATATGTAAACGCCGTTCAAACCACACATGTGAGGTATGGCCGCGTGCGTTAGAGCGTGTGCAACAATTCTACCACTAGACCTCCTCTGTAACTCGAAAATAGTAACCTGTAAAAAAAATTAAAGCATCGCCTATGGAGATTTTTAAGTACTGAAGTTTGGTGCCATTCCATGAGTGTGCGCAATTTTAAAGCGTGACATGTTAGGTATCTATTTACTCGGCATAACATCGTCTTTCACATTATACAAAAAAATTGGGCTAACTTTACTGTTTTGTTATTTTTTAATTCATGAAACCATTTTTTTTCCAAAAAAGGCGTTTGAAAAATGATTGTGCAAATACCGTGCGAGATAAAAAAGTTGCAATGACCGCCATTTTATTCCCTAGGGTGTCTGCTAAAAAAAACATAAATAATGTTTGGGGGTTCTGACTAATTTTCTAGCAAAAAAATTATGATTTTTACATGTAGGAGAGAAGTGCCAGAATAGGCCCGGTATTGAAGTGGTTAAAGAGGAACTGCAGTCTACTCACATAATTTGTAATAAAAACATCTTTGCCATTCTGAAGCTTCCCTCCAAGCACTTTGCATATTATTTTATATATACTGTGATTCTGTACTTGCCAAATATGCTGCAGAAATCTCCCTCCACTAAGTCTGGCTGCAACCATTTTAACTGTGGGCAGCTGAAGCTGCTGCCTGTTCACTTCCTGGATTTACCCCGACACACAGAGGCACACCTCCAGCTCTGCAGCTCTCATTGGCCCTCGTATGACTCATCCTCCCTCCCTTCCTGGTAAACGCTCAAGAGAGTGAGAGCTGTGCATGATGTCATAAGCCTAGGCTAATGACCAGACAAGAAACAGGAAGTGGGCTTTATAAGGTATTTACTGGCAGAAAAAAAATGTTTTACTATCCAAAGTTAAAGCAACAAGAAGGGCAGAAGATTTAATAGATGGAAAGATGAAAAATTACTGAAGATCCACTTTAAGTCTTATCAGGAAAAGGATTTTAAAGGTTTAATGGTATAGTATCATAAGACATGCTTTATCCCAAATCCCTATATAGCCACAGTTTATAACAACAAACAAAAATTCAGAACATTATCTCTATTTCATTATTTATCATTCAACCTTATTGCAGGCTGACAGCTTTTGTAGTGAAATCTTTCAGCAATGCTCGCCCATACATCTTCATAGATGAAGGACACTTGAAAGAATCGTTCAACTGGCTACGAGAGCACCGTAAGGAAAGTGGGTGCTTCAGAAATGTGGGAAAACTCTTTCATAGTGACTTGAAGGTACAGTAAAGTTTGTTAGAAATACATGGAAATAAATAACTATATGTCGTATGTGATAGAATCCTATCAGTTCTTTACTTTCCTCACTGATTGCCCACTCAGGCCCCATGGGCTATATTGAGAGGAGACAGGTGGCATCTCACTTGATTTCTCATACCTGGAAGCTGGCATCGGGATTTGTACAGACTGTCGAAGCAGATCAACCCGCTAGGCAGTGCCAGCCTGTCCATAGGGGGCGCACGGGCGCCACCCCCCATCCATGCGTCAGGCCCCTAATCTACATGCGGGGCATCGAACGCATTGATTCCAATGGGGGCTTTTTTTTTTAAGCACATGATTGAAGCCCAAGGCTCTAATTGACTTAAAAAGGGTGGGCTCGCGAGGGGGTGGGTTCACAGAGCATTCCGCCCCCGAGCCCACCCACTTGCGTGACAATAGCAAATTAATATTAACTATTGTCTTCCTGATTCTCCTCCTGGCCAATCAGGAAGCAGTTCCTAAGACCCGATTGGACTCCCGGCCAATCGGGGTCTTAGTCAGGACCCACTTCCTGTTCGGCCTGGAGGAGAAGCAATGGCCCCGGAGTCAGGAGCTGTAGCCCAGATCCATGTCTGCCTGATTTGCCTCCTTCCTAAGGTAAGGTGGCCCCTGATTGCTGCCGCATTCCCACCCGTCTCCCGCACTGGGTGGATCGCCGCATTCCTGTCCATCTCCCGCTATCAAAAATATTGAGCACCAGCCTTCACTACAGCTAGGGAAGTTATCGTTACCTGGAAAAGGCTGAGGGCAGATTTGTTTTTCTCTCATTTCTGGTTGGGTGCTGTATATTTAAAGGGTCAGTCTATTTTAGGATCAGGAATAGTTAAAAGATTTAAGCAGTCTGGTGGGCTTCTTTCGGCTGCTTTTACACTGAAAGCGCTGTTCGTTTTAGCAGTGCTTTAGCGCTGTTTCGGCCACTAGCTAAAAAAGGGTTACAAAAAGGGTTAAAAACTCCCACCTTGCGGTGCTTTCAAACCGATTTTAAGGCACGGGCATTTTGGGAGTGCTAATTACAGCGCTCTCAACCCGCCCCAAAGATGCTGCTTGCAGGACTTTTCAGGAAAGTCCCGCAAGCGCACCGCCCCGGTGTGAAAAGACACACTGGAATAAATGGGAGGCAGTTTTTCAGGCGCTTTGCAGAGGCTATTTCTAGCGCTATTGAGTATAAAAACAGCCCCAGCATGAAAGGGGTCTTACTGTCTTGGGTGTCTTAAAGTTCAGGATGCTCCCACAACTCTTGGCTACAAAAGTCTTATGCCGCGTGCACACGGTCAGAATTTCCGACAAGAAAAGTTTGATGTGAGCTTTTGGTCGGAAATTCCGACCGTGTGTAGGCTCCATCTGACTTTTTCTGTCGGAAATTCCGATTGTCTGTATGCAATTCCGACGCACAAAAAAACATGCATGCTCGGAATCAAGTCGACGCATGCTCGGAAGCATTGAACTTCATTTTTCTCGGCTCATCGTAGTGTTGTACATCACCGCGTTCTTGACGGTCGGAATTTTGTGTGACAGTGTGTATGCAACACAAGTTTGAGCCAACATTCCGTCTGAAAAAAATCCACGGTTTTCTTGTCGGAATTTCCGATCGTGTGTACGCGGCATTAGACTCCCTTCATTTACTGGTACTATATTTATTGGCCAAATGGTGCCCACCTCATTTAAAGTCCCATAAGGGCAAATCTTTTGTTGCATATTACAGGGATGGAGGTGGGTCGCCGATTACACCAGATCTTTTTTTTATTTATTTTTTAACAGACTTCCTTGTAAAGGTCATAACTGGTGTACAGGTATTGGAACTAAAGCCTGCGTTCACATCAACCAGTTTCCCCAGAGATACAAGAAACTGTAATGTGGTTTAGCTTCCCAGTATGAACCAAAAACGAAAATATAAATTTTTACTAAAATGCTGGAGGGTTTAAAAACTTACTGATCAATGACTCAACTCAATTAACATCTCCAGCTTGCTTTCCTTAGGGCTCATGTACACACAGACTAGGTTGACCGCCAGCCGTGGGAAAACACGAAACCCAGGAAAATCGTGCCACAATTTTACCGCAACTTTGCCGAATTTTTTTGGCTGGAGGTGAAAACATTCCTATCCTGAACAGAAATCTTCCACGTTCAGGAGAGGGAGGTTGAACCTTCGCTAGCTGCAGCAGCTTCTAAACTCTCGTAAAGGCCTACAGTATGTGTGCATGGGCACATAGGCTTTTATGGAGTTGAGTTTAGGAGCTTTGGCAAAAAAATTGCCAAAAGCTCCTAAACTTAAGTTTAGAAGCTGTAGTGTACATGAGCCCTTAATGATTTTTTTTAGATTTGTTTATATTGTGAATATCAATGTTGTAATCTCTATGTTCCAGGGAGGAGTGGAAGATGACATTTCTCTATCAGCCTATGTAACAATCTCATTGGTGGAGTCTGGTGTATCTGTAGAGGTAAGAGATTGCATCATGGGAATATTATGGTTGATATCATATTGAAACATAGAGAGGACAAATGGGCTCATCTTATAGTCATATCTACAATAACATGCTTGAGGCCCTTAGGGTGCTTCCACACTGCCCCACTGTGGTTTGGCTACAGCACAGGTGCGGCGCAGTGTACCCGTGCTTTCCCATAAACTTCTATCATATCCTGCCTTTTTGGTGCATTTTCTGAAAGCATGCCAAAGTCTTTTGGTTCGCTTTGAGAAAATACTTCAAAATGCAGGACATAATAGAAGTCTATGGGAAGCTGGAGGTAACTTGATTGAAAACCATGGTTACACTGCACCGCACCCACGCTGCAGCCAAATCACATTAGGGCAGTGTGAAAGAACCCTTATACTTATGGAAGCAAAATAAGAGAACCCTATCAAAGAACAATATTTACAATTTTGAAAGAGAGGGAGGATGAAAGACTCACATGACCATGTATTTGAGATGCATCGGAAATTCGGCAGCCGAAACATGTTTTTGGCATTTTCGAAGAAAAAGAAAAAGGTGAAAATAATGGCATCAAAAACGCATGCGATTTTGCAGCGATTTTACCACAATTTTACTGTGGTGTGTTTTTCATAGATCAGGTGACTCAAAAACCACATTTAAAAACGTAACACTGGAGCGTTATTGATGCGTTCTTGCTGCGCTTTCAATGCATTTCAACGGGGAGATTTTGGTGCGTTTTTTGTTTAACTGACCAAAAATGCAGCAAACAAGATTTTTAACACCACAACTGAAGCGCAACGGACCAATGTAAAGGCATACATATAATTTAAAGGGATGTATTTTTCTTCAGCTTTTCTTGGACAATAATGGCCGACGATAAATACATTTTCATTTAAATTCATGATATTAATTAAAAAGTCAAATATAATGCAATTATATGTAGTGCCCTGCTCCTGTTGACTCGAGTAGGCGCTATATGTAAATTTAAGTTATCTGAGCTGTAGTTTGGCTCAGAATGATTTTGCTAAATTGCTGGTTTCTGTTCCAGTCCAGCTGTGTTGCGCATTTTCCACTTGACTGTAGGTGTCGCTGTAACCACAGGTCAAGGTTGGAAATGCAGCAGGCTGGGTGTATTGACTACCTCTTTACCCAGAAACAGCCCAGTGGGAGTGGTTCAACCGCTGTGCATTCTGGGAGAGGGTACTTAAGGGACAGACACCGTTTTCCGGGGGCTCTCTGACCTGATGGCCCTCCTGGCCTAAGGTGTGTCGAAGCAGCTGTTCTGCCTCGGGGCCTGCTGGCCCGAGGCTTCGTTACTGATAGTAGGCCCTGCCTAAAACATCAGCGTGCTACACACTCTTTCCAGTTTTAATACATTAGTAAGGCCCAGGCTTGTTGTATTTATAATAGTTTAGGTATCAGTCAAATGTCCCCAAATCTTGTCATTTATTTCTGAACAGACAGGTAACGGCAAGGCCCAAAATATAACCAGCAGCTCCTACGGGGGTAGTGCTACATATATATAAAAATAAATGTTTTTTTAAAAACTGTAATTTTGAGCTTCGGTTTCACTTTTCGACCAAGTGCATCGGGCATTTTTGGTTTCGGCACCAAAATTTCTATTCAGTGCACCTCTACAATGTATATTACATAACATGAACCATCTACTTTTTCCAGTGTTAGCTGTTCAGATATGACAGTCCACAGTCATAGCCACAGTCCAATAGTACTTTCAGTTTGATTCTCATATTCAAAAATAAATGACAGGATTTGGGGACATTTGACTGATACCTAAACTATTATAAATACAACAAGCCTGGGCCTTACTAATGTATTAAAACTGAAAAGAGTGTGTAGCACGCTGATGTTTTAGGCAGGGTCGCTCCTAAATTTACCACCAGGTGTATTTGCCTTGGCCAATTGTTAGGGATCAATTGATTTCACCCTAAGTCTGGAATTGCTGCACTTCTCTCTTCTGTCGCCAGGTGGCCGGGTACCTGGGGACATTAGATAAGACAAGGGCAATGCAAGGACAGATTAGGAGTATATGGGGTGTCTCAGTCAATGGGCAGGGGTTTTCATGGGCCCCTTAGCCTGCTGGGAAAACCTATATATCTGGGTGGAATCAGGTTATCGTTGTTCTGTGCCACCTGGACGGCTGTCTGGGTGAACGTGTGTTGAGCTGCCCGGGCTGCTAGGCCAGAGCTTGGACCTATCCTGGGGACATCTGGCTGCTAGGCTGTCTGAGGGCCTATCCAGAAGCAAGAGGGTTGGGACTGCGGCTTGCAGTTCAACCAGAAGTGGCGGTTCTGCCGGCCGGAGAACCTTTCGTGGTTGGAGGTAGAGGGGAAGCTGTCACCACTAAGGGACCAACCACCTTATTACCAGGGACCACAGTGAGTAGCTGAAGCAAGTACCGGAGCAATATTCTCACCAACCTGGAACGGTGAAGAAACTGGAAACTTCAGCAGTTGCAAAGCCAGGGCGGTGAAGCTCGAGGAGTATCTGGAGTGCCAAGCCAGGGACCCAGCAGGGAAGCGGGGGTGACGCTTGAGGAAGTTACTGAATAAGAACATTAAAAGAGCTCATGGGTTTCAGTGGCAGTGAATCAGCAAATCTAGTGAGAGAGACTGGGAGCTCAGTGGGCTGAGAATCTACGTAGGAGTGATTGTAGAGAAGTTTGTTAAAACTTGTGTTAGGAACTGTCATAAGACTGTTGCCATAGGAGACAGTGAGTGAGTGAAAACTTATATAGTGATACAAATGCGAACTAAATCGCCTCAAGGCAGGGTTCCTACACATGCAGATGTGGTGTTTTGCTGGATGCCTTTCCCTGCATGGCTGTCTACCTGTAGAAGCCTTGTAGTCTGCCAACTAACATTGCAACTACTAAAGGGTGTCCTGGCCCTAACCCTCTCTCCCACAGTTCTGTTCAAGAGAAAATAAATCTCTTTGCATTTAAGAAGTGTCTGGCACCCATGAATCTATCTTGTAACCCACTCTATACAGAATGATGTCAGCTGTCCCTGGCTTTGGAGGTTCTCATTAGACTAAAGGAGGCCTGGGAACTTGCTACAAGTGATTGATCACAGTGACCACCATTACATCTAATCATTTTCTCAGTTTCCAGATATAATTTTAAATGATAGCCCGCCGCTTGACAATACTTGCGGTTGAACTACTTTTTAAACTTACATTTTTAGGACTATGGAGATGCTTGTTTAATTTTTGATTAAGTCAGGACATTTCCCAGAAATTTTGTAGGCACGCTCATGAGTTTAGCTTGGATCAGCTATCTGTACAGCCATGCAGCATCTTCATAGCTTGGTATACGTTTGGATGATTTGATTATTCTTAAAAAATATGTCAGAAAATGAACTAAACCAAGCTGGTTATTCAAATAAAAAAATAACATACTAAAATTGTATTCTGATCCAGGACCCTCTGATCAGGGACACAGTGTCCTGTCTGCAGAAGGAAGCTGTGAATGTGACCAATGTATACACCTTGGCTCTTCTTGCCTACACCTTTACTTTGTGCGGAGAAATGGAGTCCAGGAAAATTGTATTCGACAAACTGGATGAAAAGGCTGTGAAAGGAGGTAAGTACTGATGGAATATTTCCACCATGGAACTTCCGTCTGCCTATTCCTCCTGTACTTGATGTAAATAAATAAATACATTTGGAGAAGCGCACAAGAAAAGGAATGTTCATAGTAACCAGTAATTGATAAATGTGAAATTCTGGAACATATTAAAAACAGCAATAAATTAAGGTTTGCATTAAATGCATTTTTAAGTTCAACCAGGGCTTTTTTTCTCAGAAAATAGGTACAGGAACTCAATCACGACACCCCCCGTCCCCTCGTCCCTCATACATACCTTCCAAACCGCATTAAATAGTGGGTGTGGTAAAATTTCACTAACAGTGGAAAGGTCTAAACAGAGTCAATAAATACCAGTAGTGCATTATGTACAGAGTGCAGCGTTCAGGGAGGGGGTTACACACAGACTGCAGAGTTCAGGGTGTGCTACGTAAATAGTGCAGAGTTCATGGGTGCGCTACACACAGAGTGCAGAATTCAGTCTTCTACCACAGCTGCTTACCTCTGCACCCCCCATCCACATCTCAAATTTACCACTCTTCAGCTCTGACCTCTGCATACAACCCCACCCCCCCCTCTACTGCCCCCATCTTCTCCCCATCTCCTTAAAAGCTCCACCATCTTCCACATGTCTTATTTTTGTTGCTGTATTAAGCTGAAGCACCCAGCGAGCTCTAGTACCTCCCCACATACTATAGTTGGCTCCACCTCTCTCACTTGCGGTGAGATCATCCAGTGGTGATGTTGGCATTTGCACTGCACCCCGGGTACCTGCATCTCCCTTGTCCCTATCCTTCACTCAGTGGGAGCCACTCAGGAGTAGGGATGAGCTTCAAGTTCGAGTCAAACTCATGTTCGACTCAAAGCGGGAAAAGGGAGCCGCTCAGGTGTGAGTAAGCATCATTTGATGTGAAACGCGTCAGCTCATTTTTGATCAGTGTGTCATGATGTGCAGTGTGTGTTTTGGATACCTGGACTTTTGAAATAAGGGCTGTAACAGGAGCGCCCGGGGAACCCAGAATCTCTTGGACAGTATGGGATACCCTTGCTTCAGCTTCCCCAATGCCTCTTATGTGTCAACCATCCTGTGTCTCCCTTAGGGGCACAGGGTGAATGAAAACCCCCACTATAATCTGTGATTGTGTGACAGGGGGTCACTTTGGGCACAGGGTGAATTGAAAAACCCCACTATGACCTATGATAGCCACATTCAATGCTGTTTATACATTGTATCTAGATTGGGTGTGTACTGTGGTTGGGGGTTGTGTAATCCTTGCTGTGATGAGGTGTGATTGCATTCTATTGTCTATTATGAATCAAGTCTGCTACTGTGACGATGTGGATTGGAGCTGGTCGACCGTCTGGCTGCATATTATGGGATGTTGAAGTGTCTTCTGTGAGGAGGGGGGGGATCACCCCTCCTGCTAAGACTGTTTACTGAAGGAGAAGTTTGAACACACCTGACCTGTATCACCATTGTCATTGGACAGTTTAACCCGCCCTGTTCCCCAAGGATGGGAGGGAAGGGTTTTGAAGAGAAATGTGTTACCATGTGTTTTGAAAATAAAGTTTTTTCCCTGTTTTGGAACTTGAAATACAGAGCGTTGTCTCGTATCTCTGGAAGGATTAATCCTATGGGAAGTGGTCGCCTGGCTGTGGAGGGTCGATAGTGGTTGTGTGTTCAGAGAGGGAATATTCTAAACGGCGTTACCCCCTTTCGTATTTGGGGTGCCGTTACATTGGTTGGCAGCAGTGGGATTTTCCCTCCAGTTCCTTGGACACTCCAAGCCACCACAGTGAATGACCAGCTATGCAGCCTGCAGGAAAGCCACACTGAAAGACCTACTTGAGAGCCGTGGAGGGACCAGTGGGACAAAGAACGGGGCCACCTTGATCAGGGAACTGGCCGAGATGGATCAGAGGGATGGTGAGGCAGGACCCCGGTCAGTTGAAGACTTGTTTCAGCAACGAGTTCGACAGCGGTTGGCATTGTACGGTGCTAGCCCATCAGAGATCGCCATACAGGAAGCCATTAGAGAAATCGAGCGGCAGGATGAGTGGCAACATGAGCAGAGAATGGCGGAAATACGGCAATCGGAGACAACACCTAAAGAAGCAGCACCAACTGAAAGGAGAGGAGAGATACAGATACCAGCCGACATGGAAAAGGAATTCAGAAGGAGGTTGCGAGAGATGCAGATACAGCATAGAGGACCAGTATCAGAGGAGGTCCTGCTGGGATGGTCTGATTCAATCCGCTGCGAACTCTGGAAGAAAACGCTAGCTCTCGAAGAGCAACACCAGGGAAAAGTTCTCCCCTCCATCCATGTAAGGTACTGGTCGCAGTATGAAGTACGAATGCTGTTATTGGGGGAACAACCGAAGCAGGAGTGGACAGCTGAGTTAAGCAGGCTGATCCGGGCAGAGATGCGGTTGGACGAGAGCTACAGAGCCCTCCGGTGGTATGTAGCCCAAGAGTGCCAGTGGTCAGCGGATGACAGCCCCACGGAAGGCTTTGACTATAATGGCCTGGGATTGTTGTATTGGAGGCTGTCCAAGGACCCTGACTTTGGGAGTGATCGGGAGTGGCGTTTGGAGGAAATAATGGAGCACAGAGAGCAAAGACTGAATGTCTCGGAAGGGCACTGGGCACAGGAAGATTTGGAGTTTCTGGCCATTCAGGAATGGGAGCTGGAGATTGCCTACAAACAGCTGCTAGACTCTGCTCAGCAGCAGGGTGGGGCTCCCTTTGCCTGGGACTATCAGGAAATACCAGTTGACAACTATGAAATCCTGGCTGAAGAATCAGCAGTGGAAAATCTGAAGATTGCCATCCCTAAAGCCGAAGTGGATGATATGGAGTTCCAGGGAGCTAGCCTGGCTGAAGAATCGGCAGTGGAAAATCTGAAGATTGCCATCCCTAAAGCCGAAGTGGATGATATGGAGTTCCAGGGAGCTAGCCTGGTTGAAGAATCGGCAGTGGAAAAGCTGAAGATTGCCATCCCTAAAGCCGAAGTGGATGATGTGGAGTTCCAGGGAGCTAGGGCAGTTGGCTCATCTCCCCAGCCACAGATTACAGAAGGTATGGACTTAAGGGACTGTTCAGAGGATGTTATGGATTATGCATCGCCTGCCCAAGTACTGGCAGCAGGACAAAGTACTGCAGACCCCTGCTCTACACACGTGGCAGTTTTGGAGGTCCGAGTTGAGAAGGTGATGGTTCCTCTTTCCGAGTGGATTTCAGAGATGCAGGGAGGAGAAGCAGCCATTTTCCCTCCCCAACAGTTAGCCAGAGCAGATGGTCCGGAGTCCCCAGCAGAAGTGCTGGCAACAGGGCAGAGTGGTAGCAACCTCTGCCCAGCACCGGAAACAACTGTGGAGTTTCAGGGAGCCGGGGCAGTTGGCCCCTCTCTCCAGCAACAAGCTGAGGTAGTAAAGCTTTTAACCTCAACTGAATCACTGGCAGTAGGGCAGAATGCTACTGGCCGCTGCACACAATGGCAGCTTGAGCTGATATCGGTGGATGGGACTGCGGTCTCCACTCACAGCAACCCAGCAGAAGATCTGGCAACAGAGCAGAGTGCCGCGGGCCTCTGCTCTCAACTAACAGAAGAGGGAGTTCCTGTGGTACTGGATGGGACTTCGGTCCTCACTGACACAACCCCAGAAAATGGTGTGACACTGAGACTGGAGGATGTCAGCCTTGCTTTGCAAACACTGGGGGATTTTCACCTACTACAAGTGGATAGGACTTCAGTCTCCACTTGTATACTCCAGGGATGCTGGACAGTCGGCCCAGATCCCCAGCAGCATGACGGACTGAGCCCAGTCACCCTGTCTTCTCCCCAGCGGCGGGTATGTTCTCTGAGAGAGGCAGAGGTTGGCTGGGTAAGTAATGCTCTGCTTGGAGCAATTGATTTGGGGTACTGTGGGGATACCGGCATTAGAAGAATGGAACTATGGACTAACTTCGGAGTCAACCCGTCTGGGGTCCCCTCCTATGTTCGTCCCCTGCCGAAAGGGGAGAGATGTAACGGGAGCGCCCAGGGAACCCAGAATCTCTTGGACAGTATGGGATACCCTTGCTTCAGCTTCCCCAATGCCTCTTATGTGTCAACCACCCTGTGTCTCCCTTAGGGGCACAGGGTGAATGAAAACCCCCACTATAATCTGTGATTGTGTGAGAAGTGGTCACTTTGGGCACAGGGTGAATGGAAAAACCCCACTATGACCTATGATAGCCACATTCAATGCTGTTTATACATTGTATCTAGATTGGGTGTGTACTGTGGTTGGGGGTTGTGTAATCCTTGCTGTGATGAGGTGTGATTGCATTCTATTGTCTATTATGAATTAAGTCTGCTACTGTGACGATGTGGATTGGAGCTGGTCGACCGTCTGGCTGCATATTATGGGATGTTGAAGTGTCTTCTGTGAGGAGGGGGGGAATCACCCCTCCTGCTAAGACTGTTTACTGAAGGAGAAGTTTGAACACACCTGACCTGTATCACCATTGTCATTGGACAGTTTAACCCGCCCTGTTCCCCAAGGATGGGAGGGAAGGGTTTTGAAGAGAAATGTGTTACCATGTGTTTTGAAAATAAAGTTTTTTCCCTGTTTTGGAACTTGAAATACAGAGCGTTGTCTCGTATCTCTGGAAGGATTAATCCTATGGGAAGTGGTCGCCTGGCTGTGGAGGGTCGATAGTGGTTGTGTGTTCAGAGAGGGAATATTCTAAACGGTGTTACCCCCTTTCGTATTTGGGGTGCCGTTACAAGGGCTTTTTATCTTGGAGTGCTGCTATCCAGAAAAATCTTCTTTTCCTGTTATGTTCGACTCGAACAGCGAACAATTTGGGGTGTTCGCGGCAAATTCGAAAAGTTTATGGGAGAAATCTAAAGTGCTAATTTTAAAGGCTTATATGCAAGTTATTGTCATAAAAAGTGTTTGGGGACCCGGGTCCTGCCCCACGGGACATGTATCAATGCAAAAAAAAGTTTTAAAAACTGAAGTTTTTTCGGGAGCAGTGATTTTAATAATGCTTAAAGTGAAACAAGAAAAGTGAAATATTCCTTTAAATTTCGTACCTAGTGGGTGTGTATAGTATGCCTTTAAAGTGGCGCTTGTTTCCCGTGCTTAGAACTGTCCCTGCACAAAGTGTAATTTCTGAAGGAAAAAAAGTCATTTAAAACTCACTCACGGCTATAATGAATTGTCAGCTCCCGGCAATACATAGAAAAGTCATTGATAAAAAAAATAAAAATGCGTGGAGGTCCCCCCAAATTCATTTACCAGGCTCTTCAGGTCTGGTATGGATATTAAGGGGAACCCTGCCGCAAATTTAAAAAAAAATGTGTGGGGTTCCCCCAAATATCCATACCAGTCCCTTCAGGTCTGGTATGGATTTTAAGGGAAACGCCACCCCAAATTAAAAAAAAAAATGGCGTGGAGTTCCCCCAAAAATCCATACCAGACCCTTTATTCGAGCACGCAACCTGGCAGGCCGCAGGAAAAGAGGGGGGGAAGAGAGAGCGCCCTCCCCCCCTCCTGAACCGTACCAGGCCACATGCCCTCGACAATTTTTAAATTTGGGGTGGAGTTCCCCTTAACATCCATACCAGACCTGAAGGGCCTGGTAGGGATATTTGGGGGAACCCCACACATTTTTTTTTAAATTTGCGGCAGGGTTCCCCTTAATATCCATACCAGACCTGAAGGGCCTGGTAATTGAATTTGGGGGGGACCCCCACGCATTTTTTTTACCAATGACTTTTCTATGTATTGCCGGGAGCCGACAATTCATTATAGCCGCGAGTGAGTTTTAAATTACTTTTTTTCCTTCAGAAATGACACTTTGTGCAGGGACAGTTCTAAGCACGGGAAACAAGCGCGACTTTACATGCATACTATACACACCCACTAGGTACGAAATTTAAAGGAAAATTTCACTTTTATTGTTTCACTCTAAGCATTATTAAAATCACTGCTCCCGAAAAAACTGCAGTTTTTAAAACTTTTTTTTGCATTGATACATGTCCCCTGGGGCAGGACCCGGGTCCCCAAACCCTTTTTAGGATAATAACTTGCATATTAGCCTTTATAATTAGCACTTTTGAGTTTGAACGTTCGAGTCCATTGTATTTAATAGGGTTCTAAAGTTTGCGTGAACTTTCTGTCTGTTCGCAGGTTCTGGTGCGAACCGAACAGGGGGGTGTTCGGCTCATCCCTACTCAGGAGATCTGACCTGTGGGAGCTGTTGGGGAACAAGCTGTTACTTGTGTAGCGGGGTGTTCCCCTTTAATGCAGAGAGACAAGAAGTTCCAGGTGAGAGGTGAGTCGGGAGGAAGTAAAGAGACATTATGGAAGTGAAAGCAGAGGAGAGAGAGACTACATCTCCCAGTACATCTTGCAGCACCCAGGGTGCATTGCTCCAGAACAGAGACTGCTGGGGCAGACTTTATAAAGGGGAGGCGGAGTTTTGGTCGGCCTCTTTGGACCCCCCTCTCCTAGCAAGAGGATGTCTGTGCTGAACTGCTGTGTGCACAAGGCCTGAAGCCCGGGCCGTGTGCTCCTTTCCAAAGAGCCCTCTGCCAGCCTAGCAGAGCCTTAGAGACATCTAATCCTCCTTGCTGCAGTACACCAGAAGGATTGAAGACTTGGATGTCGGTGGATTCCTGTTCCTAGACGAATCGATGGAGGAAAGGGACTTGGACTTGTCCAGGTGGTGAGAGCTGTTTAAAGACAGATACTTTATCTTTACTATTCGTTGGGATTACAAAGTTGTTCTTCAAGTGCACCACCGAGAGATTGCTAGCGAATATTGTTTCACTGAACTTCCATTTAGATCAGTCAGGCCTGACTGCATAGGTAGACATTGCTGGGTGTTAGTCTACCCATGAGGGGAAGTAGCTGTAAAAGGGCAGCGCTAGAGTTGCATAGCAATACTTTATTATTCTGATTACTCTGTTTATCTTTATTACTGTTTATTGCAGGGATCTGCAACTTGTTATACTGTTGTTTATTACTTGCCCATTAGCCTCAGTAAAATATCTGGGTAAAGTACATTTGGTGTCAGTTCCGCTTACTTTAATAGGAGTTTTAAAGTATATTCTGTGTATGTTTGTTATAGGACTGCGTCACCAACAGTTGCGATCACGCGGTCCTATCTCTCTATCACCAGCTGTGCCACGGGAGGTTAGAGCTGATTGCCGGGGATTGACAGCGGTGCACTACAGGGCCCAAATCAATATCAGCGGCTCTCTTAACTGGGGGTAGCGCTACACGTGGGGGCTCGAGTCCGGGATCCTTGTACGTTGCACGCTGCAATCAAGCCGGTCAGAAGTACCAGCATGGATCCGCTGGCAATGTCACAGTGGTGCGCAGCGATTGGCGCCCATCCAACCGCGGCGGTAGTCATTGTACTCCCGGGGGAAAGATGGAAGGAAGAGGAGATAAAACAGCTCGTATTGTTACTGTCTCCGAGCCACAAAGCATGGGTGATGGATTTTAGGCCAGATCCAGTGATCTCGTTTACATACGCACTGGTAGAATGGAAAAACAAAATCCCAGAGCATTTTAAAAGTCAGAGTATACAAGCCATAGATAATCAGATCTATCACTTGATACATACGCTGCCAGTGAAGGAAGAATGGTTTCAGACACCAAAGCCATCACTCCCACAATTATCTCCACCACTATCCCCTAAAGCAGAAAAGCTTAAGGAACTATTAAGCCCGGGATCACCGCTGGCCGCTATAGGGCCTGAATTGTTGAATGCTCTAGGAGACCTTGTAATTAAGTGCCAGAAAAGCAGTACGGTGCATGTGGAGGCCGGTTACCGGAAGCTTAGCACCTTCTCAGGGAAGCTCCCCGTCCCTGCGGGGGAGGAAGATTTTGACACTTGGGTGGAACAGGCATTGCAGGCAGTAGAAGCATGGGAGGTGCCTGAGGCACAGAAGAGACAGCGAGTCTTAGAAAGTCTGAAAGGTGCCGCGGCAGAAGCGGTGAAGAGCTTCCGGTTTGGAAATGAAAACTGTACAGCTCAAGATTGCCTGGCCATGCTGCAGGAAGAGTTTGGTCAGCTGGAGAAGGTGTCAGAGATGATTTATCAAATTGAACACACTCTCCAGCAGCCGAATGAGAAACTGTCAGAATATGTTAGAAGGCTGAACAGGCAGTTATGCAAGATTGTACTGAAGAAGGGAATGCTGCCCAAAGATGCAGATGAAGCACGCATGAAGCAGATCATGAGGGGAGCGCGGCGCTCAGACCCGGTCTGGCTGCACCTGAAAACCTCAGGAGGAGGAATGTCACTAACCTACTCTGATCTAATAAAAATTATTAGGGACGAAGAGGCGCTGCAGGAAGATCAGCAGGTGGCCAAGGCGAATGTCACACCTGTACCAGTGTTGGTCCATTCGGTCAAGAGCCCAGAAAGAGATGCGGAGGTTGACACTCTGAAATCGCAAATGGCCCAAGTGTTGGAGATGCTGACGTCTTTGCTGGAGAAAGATCAGAGAAGACGAGAGAAACCAAGCCCAAGAAAGGAGTTGTTCCCGAACACCTCAGCACCGGCCTCCCTACAGGACCGAGAAGAGGTGATTTGCTATAACTGCGGAGGGAGTGGCCACTTTGCTAACGTATGCTCCAGCCCAAAGAAGAAGAGAACAGATAATTGCAAGCCGGCGGGAAACTCCAAAGGGCCCCGGTGAAGGAGTCAACCGGGTGCCCATCATCTTCAGTGCGCTCCAAACTAAAAAAAAAGGCCAAGAATGGAGGAGACAAAACTCCTAGGAGGAGGTATAGTACACCCCCACCAAGATGTACCCCAGAGGGAGGGGGCAAGACCCCTCAGTGGAAGTACAGCACCCCAAAGAAGGAACATCCCCCTAAAAGGAACAATAACATCCCTCAGCGGGTTTGTGCCCCCATTGAGAAGGAGAAAGTCAATGCATGCCAGGCTCAGGAAAAATTAAAGTCCAAAAGGAGCGGGGTAAGGGTCGAAAGCCAAAAAAAAGAGGTGACCCCAGTCCGGCCATACCCAAAGGAACTGGTGGGCCCGTCTCCTACTGTGCCCATTCAAGTGGAAGGAGTCTATACTAAAGCTCTTTTGGACACCGGAGCACAGGTGACTTTACTATACCGGGACTTCTATGATAGGCACTTGAGTCATCTGCCTATCCAGAAGATAGAAGAGCTGGAGATATGGGGACTTGGAACCCAGAGTTTCCCTTATGATGGGTACCTGCCCATAAAGATGACTTTCGACCCATCCGTGGCTGGGAAGGCTGAAGTGTTTGACACCCTGGCAGTTGTGTGTCCCCGGCCGCCTGGAGCCAGCAAGATTTCCCTGATCATTGGGGCAAACACGGATCTAGTCAGGAGACTCCTGACCCCTCTAGTGAAAGAGAGAAACCATTCAGCCACCAAAATCCATCCCATGCTAAAGACGGCCTAAAAACGACTGGTCTTAGAGCAGAAGACCCCGGGAGAGGGGATAGGGAAGGTGTGGAGACTTGGCAGAGAAGGAGTAGTGCTACAGCCCGGAGAAGTAACCTGTCTTAGGGCCACTGTGAAGCTTTCGTGGGAACAACCTGGCCCCTTTGTCATGCTGGAATCAGACCCAAGGGAAGAGTCCTCAGGCCTGGAAGTGATACCAGAAGTGATTCCGTTCAAGGCCCTGAAGAAGGCCCATGGCAGAGTTCCGGTGAGTGTTAGGAACACTACGGGAGGACCCATGGAGATCCCTGCCAGAGTGTTGCTTGGTCAGGTGAGCCCTGCTGCCCCAGTCACTTGGTCCGAAGTCAAGGGGACGGGTGACGGAGGAGATGTTTGGGAGAAACTGTCCGTGGAAAACCCGAACCTACCCAGGGCTTGGAAAGAAAGAGCCAAGGCCCAGCTGACCAGGTGGGAGAAGATCTTTTCCGAAGATGAATTCGATGTGGGGTGTGCAAGAAGTGCCACCCATCAGATCCGCCTCCAAGAAGATAAGCCCTTCCGAGAGAGGGTCAGGCGGGTCCCCCTGGCAGATCTGGAGGATTTGAGGGAACAACTTGTAGAACTAAAGAAGACTGGTGTGATCCGGGAGTCTAGAAGTCCCTATGCCTCCCCAATCGTGGTGGTCAGAAAGAAGAATGGGTCGTTGAGGCTTTGTATCGATTACAGGACTCTCAACAGGAGAACCATCCCTGACCAATACACCACGCCAAGGATAGAAGATGCCCTACAAAGTTTGTCTGGAGCCAAATGGTTCAGTGTGATGGACCTCAAGAGTGGGTACTATCAAATCCCTATGCACCCAGAAGACAGGGAGAAGACAGCCTTCATAACCCCGGTGGGATTCTTCGAATTCAATAGGATGCCTCAGGGTCTGTCTGGAGCTCCTGCTACCTTTCAACGCCTTATGGAGAAGACTGTTGGAGACATGAATCTTATAGAAGTCCTTGTGTACTTGGACGATGTCATTGTCTTTGGAAGAACCTTGGAAGAACATGAAGCCAGGTTGGAGAAAGTATTGAGAAGACTCAGCGAAGAGGGACTTAAGCTTTCCCCCGAGAAGTGTCGGTTCTACCAGTCTTCTGTGAACTATCTGGGGCACATAGTGTCTGAAGAAGGGGTGGCCACAGATCCTGAGAAGTTGGAAGCAGTCACTTCCTGGCCACGACCCACCACAGTAACAGAGCTCAGATCCTTCCTGGGGTTCTGCTCCTATTATAGGAGGTTTGTGGAGGGGTTTGCTCGGATTGCCCGCCCGTTGAATGAATTGCTAAAGGCAGAAGGGGAAGAGGATGACTCAGGGCCCAGGAGGCCTGGTGAGTCAGTTCAAGATCAGTGGAACCCAAGGTGTGAAGAGGCCTTTCATGCTCTGAAGAGGAGCTTAACCACTGCCCCAGTCCTGGCCTACGCCGACCCTACCAGACCTTATGAATTACATGTGGATGCCAGCCATGAGGGTCTAGGTGGTGTACTCTACCAAGAACATGAAGGACAACTGCGACCAGTGGCCTATGTGAGCAGGAGCCTGACCCCCTCAGAAAAGAATTACCCCACTCATAAGCTGGAATTCCTGGCCCTCAAATGGGCGGTAGTAGACAAGCTAAAAGACTACTTGTATGGGGCAGAGTTTACTGTGAAGACAGACAACAACCCCCTGACCTACCTCTTCATCACCGCGAAACTAGATGCCACCGGACACAGGTGGTTGGTCGCATTGTCTGGATTCAACTTCAGTCTGAAGTACAGACCAGGAGCCGAAAATAGGGATGCAGATGCCCTGTCCCGGAGGTCTCATGCCACGACAAATGACTGGGAAGATTGGACCCAAGTGGCACCGGACGGGGTGCGGGCCCTTTGTCAAGGGGCTGAATTCCAAGCCAGAGGAGGCTCCAGAGCAGAAGAAATAGGGGTTACCATGGTAGGAGTCCCAAAACACTATTGTGGGGTAACTCAACTGGAGGAAGACAACCTACCGAGACTGTCCAAGAAGGAGTTGAGGTGTGACCAATTGGAAGACCCCATGGGGAGATTGGTCCTCGAAGCCCTGGAGAATCAGGATCCCAACAAATTCCTACATCACCCCTCAAAGGAGGCTCGCCTGTTGAGGAAGGAATTGGACAGGCTACAGGTACATCAGGGAGTGGTCTACCGAAGGGGCCCCTCTGATGACTCAGAAGATAAGTGGCAGTTATTTCTTCCAGAGAAGCACCGAGAGACTGTACTAATTGCCCTGCATGACCATCATGGTCACCTAGGGGCAGAAAGGACCTTCCAGCTTGTCAGAAATCGGTTCTATTGGCCCTGCATGAGGGCAGAAGTAGAGGAGTATTGCCATTCCTGTGCACGATGCATTCAGAGAAAGACCCTACCCCATCAAGCTGCCCCAATGGGCCACTTACAGAGTCAAGGCCCAATGGATCTGGTATGCATTGACTTTCTCTGCCTCGAACCCGACCTGAGTGGATTGGGGAATGTTCTGGTAATAACCGACCATTTCACCCGCTATGCTCAAGCTTTCCCAACCAAAGACCAGAAGGCATCCACCGTGGCCAAGATACTTATGGAGAAGTATTTTGTCCATTACGGACTACCACAGAGACTCCACTCAGATCAAGGAAGGGACTTTGAGAGTCGGTTGATCCGAAGACTTTTGGATTCATTAGGAATAAAGAAGACCAGAACCACGCCTTACCACCCACAAGGAGATGCTCAGCCGGAGAGATTTAACCGGACCCTGCTCAACATGTTGGGAACCTTAGAAACAGAGAAGAAGCAACACAGGAGTCAGCACATATCAGCCCTAGTACATGCCTATAACTGTACCACAAGTGACACCACTGGCTACTCCCCTTATCGACTTATGTTTGGGAGAGAAGCAAGGCTACCTGTGGACCTGGCCTTTGGCACTTCTATAGACAATACCTCAGCTACATCCCACAAGGGATACGTGGACAGACTTAGACGTAGCTTGCAGGTGGCCTATGAACAAGCCCAGGCGGCTTCGGATCAAAGGGGGGCCCGCAACAAGAGAAATTTTGATCTGAAGGTTTGAGTGCAAGATCTGCAGCCCGGGGACCGAGTACTGCTACGCAATCTGGGGGTCCCTGGAAAACACAAGCTTGCCGACAGGTGGAGATCTGAGCCCTATGTTGTCTGTAGGAAGTTTCCCGGTTTGCCTGTCTACAAACTAAAGCCAGAAGGAAAGGTGGGTCCACTGAAGACGTGGCATCGGAACCACCTGCTCCCACTTGCTGAGGCAGTCAGAATACCTCCCGTGAGAGACTCCCCTGAACCGGCCTCTATCCTGGATATTCCTAGGCCGAACACTCGGTCCCAGACCTCTCGAGCCAAAGATGGGGAGGCCTCCCAATTGAGTACAGAAGAAGGTGGAGAACTGGACTGGCTGTGGCCTCCCTCGACTCTGGGAACGTCCGCCATAGATCTCCCAAATGGAGGGGATACCCCAGATGCAACGCTGAATCCGGAGGCTACTGAATTCATACCCTTCAGTCCCTCAGCTGATTACTGGGAAGATGTTCCTGACACTTGCGCAGAGGAGGACTCTAGAGATTCCATACGTCAGTCGACTTCTGAATCAGAGGTTCCAGAACCAGCAATGTTACCTGAACTTACTCCTGAAGAAGAGCCTGTGGTGCCAGAGTCAGAAGCACCAAGAGAGCAGAGGGCTCGCAGAGTCATCAGGCCTCCCAAGAAACTAACTTACCCCCAAATGGGGATGAGCTCAGAGGACTCTGTTGTAACGGCTAGGAGAAGTGTTGAACAACCTGATCCTTCCACCGTCCATTTGGTGGAGGGCAACCCCAGCTCACTCTCTGGCACAGTTAGGCAGGCCACTCATGGTAGTGTGACCTGTGGGCAAGAGAGTTCCATCCCAAAGTTTTGGTGGGAATTCCCTATGCCAACATCATGCTCGACATTGTCCAAAATGGTAAACAGTATTTGATGAAGTTTATCTTTGGGGACCAAAGAGTTCAAGTGGGGGGAGTGTGTAGCGGGGTGTTCCCCTTTAATGCAGAGAGACAAGAAGTTCCAGGTGAGAGGTGAGTCGGGAGGAAGTAAAGAGACATTATGGAAGTGAAAGCAGAGGAGAGAGAGACTACATCTCCCAGTACATCTTGCAGCACCCAGGGTGCATTGCTCCAGAACAGAGACTGCTGGGGCAGACTTTATAAAGGGGAGGCGGAGTTTTGGTCGGCCTCTTTGGACCCCCCTCTCCTAGCAAGAGGATGTCTGTGCTGAACTGCTGTGTGCACAAGGCCTGAAGCCCGGGCCGTGTGCTCCTTTCCAAAGAGCCCTCTGCCAGACTAGCAGAGCCTTAGAGACATCTAATCCTCCTTGCTGCAGTACACCAGAAGGATTGAAGACTTGGATGTCGGTGGATTCCTGTTCCTAGACGAATCGATGGAGGAAAGGGACTTGGACTTGTCCAGGTGGTGAGAGCTGTTTAAAGACAGATACTTTATCTTTACTATTCGTTGGGATTACAAAGTTGTTCTTCAAGTGCACCACCGAGAGATTGCTAGCGAATATTGTTTCACCGAACTTCCATTTAGATCAGTCAGGCCTGACTGCATAGGTAGACATTGCTGGGTGTTAGTCTACCCATGAGGGGAAGTAGCTGTAAAAGGGCAGCACTAGAGTTGCATAGCAATACTTTATTATTCTGATTACTCTGTTTATCTTTATTACTGTTTATTGCAGGGATCTGCAACTTGTTATACTGTTGTTTATTACTTGCCCATTAGCCTCAGTAAAATATCTGGGTAAAGTACATTTGGTGTCAGTTCCGCTTACTTTAATAGGAGTTTTAAAGTATATTCTGTGTATGTTTGTTATAGGACTGCGTCACCAACAGTTGCGATCACGCGGTCCTATCTCTCTATCACCAGCTGTGCCACGGGAGGTTAGAGCCGATTGCCGGGGGTTGACAGCGGTGTACTGCAGGGCCCAAATCAATATCAGCGGCTCTCTTAACTGGGGGTAGCGCTACACTTGTAAGCATAGAAGCTGGACTTTTGTGTTTTCAAGTAGTAGTGGTGAGCAGGGAGCAGAGGGCCTGAGCCAGAGGTGGTGGAACTGAGTTCCACCAAGTTCCAGCTGAAACAAAACCCTGAGTTCAACTAATGTAAGTATTTGCATTTGACTCAGTATCAGCCTGTCATAATTCCCTGTACAGCAGAGCTTTCACTAGGAGAGGGAAGAGCAGCACTAAGAACCATTCAGGTGTGTGGTAGCGATATAAAGCTGGAATTTTGAGGCAAGCCAGGTGTCCTGCTGATTTTACTGGGTTTTGGTTAAGTGTTTGGTATTAATAAAGCATACATTTTTAATTAATTACGTTTTTTTTTTCCTAAGAAATTTGTGGTAATCATATATAAATGTGGATTACAATTCTAGATATGAATCTTCTTTTGGGGTATCATCATTATTTACAGTTATTTAAAGGCAAACAATAGAAGTCAGAGAAGGTATTGTAACCTACCTGATCACTTTCTCTCTCCAGAACAGTTGTGTGAGAGAGTCCAAGGCTGCTACATAGAAATTATACGGTTGTCCAATATAGCTGAATACAAATTGGTTTGGGAGACTGTTCATATTTATTTTAAATTAGTGTAAGCTTTTCTTTTTTTTTTTTACTCTTTTATAGAAGGACAGCTACACTGGGAACGCGAGTCTACTCCTTCTTCTGATGCCCCATACTGGCACAGAGCTGCAACTGCAGAGGTGGAGATGGCCGCCTATGTCTTACTGGCTGTGCTGTCTCAACCTGAGCCTGATCTGGGCAAAGCTGCAGAGATTGTCAACTGGCTATGCAAACAACAGAACCCCTATGGAGGCTACTCATCCTCACAGGTAACAAAAAAAGTGTGGTGATGATGTGGTACACCAATGGCCATCTGAGGGTAGAGCTACCGCATGTAGAAGAGACAAGTGGCTCCAAAATTCCCAGACAGTCTAAGTCCTAATCAAAAGCTCTTGCCTAAAACACACAATTGTTTTGGCTTGTAGCCAGGGTAGGGTGATCATCACATCCTCCATGTTTCCCTCCTCATTGGGCGCCAAGCAAGAGTCACATGAGAGGTCTACCCCGAGATGGGTTCTTCTGGGCTACGATAGGCACCTGTGATGGGTTCACTTTGCTCTACACTTAAGGTACCTTTTCTCTTGTGCCGTTTTCATCAATGCCCTGGGACAAGGCTGAGGCTGCCATGGGGGGGGGGGGGGAATACTTGACCTTAAGGTGTCCTCTACTTTTAGAGATGAACGTACACCATGTACACTTGCATCAAAGCTGTTCTCCAGTTTACTCTGGGGTTCCTCTGACAGGTAGACCTTCTCCGTAACTTGCATTTAGGAGGGACACGTTGAGCCTTGTCCATTTCAACCTGTCCAGCATTTCCACTACAATTCCTTAGTAGCAGAGTGTGCCCCGCAGTGCACCTCCGCTCCTGTTGCTATGGGAGACAGACTGCTGGAGTGCCGACAACATCTGCCTCGCTGCTTGAGGCCATTTCACCTGCAACAGGCATAAGCTTCCAACAGGCTGCTTGTTGGACATCTGTTACCCTAGGTACCTACTGGTGTCTTCGCACTACATTACTTCCATACTGATGTCTTCATATCCCAAGTACCTTAGTGACCTGAACCATGAAATGGTGTTGATTATTTACATCACACCCCTTTAGTAACTTCCGACCAGACAGACACAAGGTTTCAAAACTTTTCTTGAAAAATTGCAAAAGGCATTACAAAGTCCAATATTGAGAGACGGAATTCTTTACTACATCCCAAACCCTAACTCAGGCTTGTGCAGTGCCCCGGCATACTAGCAAAGTTAGTGTCTATGTAATTACAGAGTTCAAAAAGGCATTCTCCAGCATCTGATGTCTTCAGGGCAAACCACAAGTTCTGATGACTTTACATCCCAGTAGTAACAAGCAACATTCTTCTGCATCTCGCGGGTGTTGTTCTCTGTCTCACTCCTTTACAGGCACCGGATCTCTCTCTTCTGCAAGTGGAACTTTTTCTCTGGGGCTCTCGAGCCCCAGGCTCCCTGGACCTCAACCCATACCTCAACCTCTCTGCTTTGGACCACTGTCTCTATTTTATAACACAAGATCAGTGGGTTGAACCCAGAGAAATACCCACTAGAAAGACCAATGAACTGGGAAAGATTTAACTGCTACCCTCCTGTCTGGGACCGCACCAAACTGGCTATTTTCACCCAACTTACAGGCTCAATGACTTAATTTAGTTTTTACAAAAAAGGGGATACTCCTTTATGGAAACATAAAATATATTGACATCCATAGCACACATTTACCCTTCTTTAATAGTGCTGTGATGTACAAAAACTTTTGTTGCATGTAACATTTTGTAACATGAAATATACATCTATTCTTGCTTAAAGTGGTTGCAAAAGTTTAATAGTTTTTACCTTGATGCATTCTCTGTGATATGGTAAAAAAACTTCCATGGTCAGCACCCCCTTCCAGACCCTCTAAATCAGGGGTCTCAAACTAGCGGCCCTCCAGCTGTTGTGAATCTACAAGTCCCATGACGCATTGCAAGGCTGACAGTTACAAGCATGACTCCCACAGGTAGAGGCATGATGGGACTTGTAGTTTCGCAACAGCTGGAGGGCCACCAGTTTGAGATCCCTGATTTAGAGGGTCTGGAAGGGGGTGCTGACCATGGAAGTTTTTTTACTTTACTTACCTGAGCCCAATATCGATCCAGCACTGTGCCCAAGAGCAGCGGTGCTCTCCTTTCTCCCTCTCCTCACAGAACATGGAGGCAGCAGCAGGAGCCATTGGCTCCTGTTTTTGTCAATCAAATCCCGTGAGAAGGGAGAGGAGTGTGGAGATGAGCCAGGCTGTGTGTGTCTATAGAGCAGCTTGCTATGGGGGGACCGGAAAGGGAGGAGGAGCCAAGAGCGTCGGCAGGGTACCCCAGAAGAGGCGGCTCGGGGCTGCTCTGTGCAGAACCATTGCACAGAGCAGGTAAGTATAACATCTTTATTTTAAAAATTAACCTCTAGAATCACTAATATTGCATATTTTGGTAGTTTAAAGTGTTTCCGTCTGCAAGAAAAAGCCCTTTCCCATTTCATAACAATTATGAGATCCAGTTTTTGATATGCCGTACATTGATACTTAAAAATTAAATCTTGTTTTGTAGCTGAGCCAAACATAGTTTTGCTTTTTACCAAAAATAAATAAAAAAATCTAGAGAGTTAATAAAGACAACAGGATATTGATTCAAAAACTCAAATATACAGTACATTAAAGTGATTGTAAATGTTCAGTTTAAAAAAACAAACATGCCATACTTACCCCCTCTGTGCAGTTGGTTTTGCACAGAGTGGCCCCAATCCTCCTGTTCTGGGGTCCCTCAGCGGCGCTACTGGCTCCTCCTCTTCTCAAGTGTCCCGCTGGAGAAGCGCTCTCGTACAGGACACCCGGGCGGGTGTGCTCCCGTGTCCTTCTGCTGCTTCTGTTGATACAGACAGCAGGACTCGGCTCCGCCCCCAGCACCCGCGTCATTGGATTTTATTGACAGCAGCGGGAGCCAATAGCTGCGTTGCTATCAATCTATCCAATCAGGACACAAGACACTGGCTGGAGCTGGTGTGCTAGTTCCCTTTGCGGGAATTACAGGTCTCAGGTATGTATAAGGGGAGCTCGGGGGTGCTGCTGCAGTAAAGAAGGTTTTTCACCTTAATGCATAGAATGCATTAAGGTGAAAAACGGCAAGGGTTTACAACCCCTTTAAGTTATATTGGTGAACTGTTCGGTCTCCTTAATTCTATTGTAATATCCTTTGTATATAACGTCTAGGCATTTTCTCTTATAGGACACAGTCATGGCTCTTCAGGCTATGGCCAAGTATGCAGAGGCCACATACAGTAACAAGGGAGATATAACGGTGACCGTTGCTGCCATAATGACAGGATTTCTGGAGAAGTTCCATGTAGACAACAATAACCGACTTCTCGTCCAGAAGAGGAAATTACCAACCATCCCCGGAGACTACACAGTGACTGCTACAGGAAGTGGTTGTGTCATTGTACAGGTATGTGGGAAATCCCATATATTTCTTCTGTTCCATCCATTCTACAATCATCTTATCCTGTTATCCTTTCCTTGTAGACGGTTCTTAGATTCAACATCCCAGTGGTAAGAAATGAGGCTACTTTTGCAGTCAGTGTTGAAGTAACACCAAAAAAATGTGTGCAAGATCCATTAAAAAAACTTGGACTTCTCATAACTGCTCAGTAAGTCAAACTGTGTTTATATTCAGCATCATATAAGATTTCATAATTAACTAAATTTTTACAACAATTATTCTCTAAGTGCAGGTTCTTTTAGGCCGGGTTCACATATATGCGGCTACGGTTCCCAGCATGGGGTCCGGTGCATCCCTGTTCACCGGTTCAGGTGAGAATCAGGTCCCAATTTTTGCCTGAATTCGCAGCTGAACCTGACCCAAAGACGCACAGGACCCTTTTGGAATGAGGAACGCGGCCCTGTGTGAACCGGCTTTATTGCGAGCCTAGCACACTTACATGTCATATGAATTGGTTGCGGAAAAAACTGCATCCAATTCTCACATATGTGAACCCAGCCTAATGTCCTGTACACACGAGCGGAATTCCCGTCTGAAAAAACTTGGATGGTTTTTCCGACGGAATTCCGCTCAAGTTCGGTGAACTTTTGACTGCCAAGAACGCGGTGACGTAAAAGACTACGACGAGCCGAGAAAATTAAGTTCTATGCTTCTGAGCATGCGTCGATTTGTTTCCGAGCATGCGTCGGAATTTAGCGCGTCTGGATTTGTACACACGATTGGAAATTCCAATCGGATTTTTTCCCGACAGGAAAATAGAGAACCTGCTCTCTATCTTTTTCCAGCAGTTTTTCCGTTGGAAAAAGTCAGATGGAGCATACATACGGTCGGGATTCCCAACCAAAAGCTCTCATCGCACTTTTTTCCGATCGTGTGTACGGGCCATTAAGATACCAATACATACAATACAATGTAGATTACCAGGAAAAGCAATACCTAGAGACATTTTGTTGTCTCTTACAATTTAGTCAATTATTGTTTTATGAACAATATTGAAATGATACAGTTTTTTTTTTTTATATTATTAAATTTACAGCTGTCTCAGGTATTTGCTACTTTAATCATTTGTTTTTAATAATTCAGTAGTCTAATGCCCTATACACACAATCGTTTTTTCCGATGAAAAAAGACCGATGGACTTTTTTCATTGGAAAAAACGATCGTGTGTGGGCCCCATCTGTCTTTTTTCCATCGGTGTCAAAAAATAGAACATGTTTTAAATTTTTCCGATAGAAAAAAAAAACGATAGGAAATTCCGATCGTCTGTGTGGAATTCCATCGGAGAAAAAACCCCACTCATGCTCAGAATCAAGTCGACGCATGCTCAGAAGCATTGAACATAATTTTTCTCAGCACGTCGGAGTGTTTTACGTCACCGCGTTTTGGACGGTCGGAATTTTGTCTGATGGTGTGTAGGCAAGACTTATGAAAGTCAGCTTCATCGGAATTCCGACGGAAAAATCCATTGGATTTTATTCCATCGGAAATCCGATCGTGTGTACAGGGCATTACAGTACAGTAGTCATGTATGGGTGATTATAACCAGGGCTTTTTTTCAGCTGGAACTTTGTGGAACTGGGTTCCACCACCTTTGGCTCAGATCTTCTGCTCCCTGCTCACCACTATCACTTGTAAACACATGTTTGGTTTCTGTGTTTACAAGTGACAGCTCGTCTCCCAATGATCTGTTCCCCCAAGCGGCTCCCACTTAGTGCAGGATGGGAAAAGGGAGATACAGGTGCACAGGGTGCAGTGCAGATGCCTACACCCCTACTGGATGATCTCCCCCGCAAGTAAGAGAGCCAGAGCCACCTACAGTGTGCAAGAGGTACTAGAGTCGGCTGGGTGCTTCAGCTTAATACAGCAACAAAAGTACGACACATGGAAGATGGTGGCACTTTTAATGAGGGGAAAATATTGGGCATTGGAGGGGGGTTGCATGTAGAGGTCAGAGCTGAGAGAGGGATGAAAGCGAGATGTGGAAGAAGGCTGAACTCTGTAATCTGCATGCAGAGCACCCCTGAACTTTACACTATGTGTGTAAACTCCCCCCCCCCCCAACTCTGCACTTGGTACCCAAAGGGGCTCTAAATACCAGGAGTGCATTAAAATCCTACCACTGTTAGTAAAATTTTACCACACCCACTATTTGGTGCGGTTTGGAGGGTGTGTGGTTGTTTGGGAAGTCGTGGTCGAGTTCCTGCACCTATTTACTGAGAAAAAAAGCCCCGATTATAACTATAATCATCATCATCATCCAACATACAGAATACTTTATTAATCCCAAAGGGAAATTGGAAAATTGTTACAACACAGACACACTTAACAAAGACAACACAAGATCACAACAAAGACATGCTGGTAGGTTAATTGGCTTCTGTCAAAATTGTCCCAAGTATATGAATCTGAGTTGGGGACCTTGGATTGTGGGCTCCTTGAGGGTAGGGACCGATGTGGGTGTGTGATGTGTGTGTGTGGAGCGCTGCGTAGGTTGACGGCACTATATGGGTACCTTAAATAAATAATAATATAATGAGACACAATGTACAGGGATAGGGAGAATTGTAGACACGCACCCACACTCACTCAGGTTGAACTGGATGAATCTTTATTCAACCTTACTAACTATGTGTGATCATTGATTACATTGGCCCTGGGGTAGTAATCAATCCCCCTAAATAACAAAGGTGCCACGTCCTAGTTGAATGTATGTAGCTAGGTAGATTGAAAATGGACTTTGAAGGCACGAATATATATAAATTAAACAAATTTTATTAGCACAATAGTACAATTTACTAATTGTATTCTCAGAATACAAGAAGATATAATCTAAAATAAGAAAACATGGACATGAACCATACTGGGACATTCAATGATACAAAATACTCAATTCGTGGGTGTACATGATGAATCTTCCCACTGAAGATATATATGGCAAAGAGATGTCCCCCAAAAGGAAGTCCATGTATTTCTTGATAGTTTAAAAATAGCTCAACATGTTTCGCGATTGTCCGCAAATCGCTTCCTCAGGAGCTTCTAAATTATAAGATAAAAAATCAAATTTTAGATATGCATCATAAATATATACATTTGTATTGTACTTCGCAAGTATATCAGACACTGATACCAGTATCTAACACTTACCAAAAGTATCACTTGAATTTGCCCAATGCAATCGCTTCACCCCCTCCCAGGTGTCTCAACCCCAAAAACCTGTGCCCGTAAAGAGGGCGTCTCACTAGGCTGAAATGGTGAGGAAGAGAGAGGGGAAAGTGAGTAGTAGGAATATGGGGATGCACCAAGTATTTATGAAATAAACCAACATAGTCTATCAAAGAAACAAAAAAAATATATATATTATAGTGCCCTAGGGCCAACCTAGTAAAATAAACTAGTGACTTACTTGTAGTGTAAAAGAATAATAATTGAGAAACAGAGGAATTTGCGGCGCCGTACGGTGGTCCTCGAGAGGTATAGTCTCGTAGAGCAATTAGTTTGAAAAGAGCATAGATATGCTGAAAGACATTAGCATAACTCTCTCAGCAGGCCTATTAAAGCAACAAAAACCTATATCTCAGAGCATGCAAATGTGAGATGGTATAATGGGTCTGAGCATTCACCTTAGCATAGTTGGAACTCAGATAGAATTGTTCCCCAACAGCATAGTAAATGGATCGGGATAAGAAATAAGTAGTTTTCCACAGGCAGTTGAAGTTAACCTGTGGCTATGAAACATATACAGTAAGAATAATTATATTGTCAAGTGTACACTTTCAAATTAAAGGAGAAAGGATAAACTGGCAAAATATTGTTACCTAGCCAGAGTGCATGCCCGGCATCGCTATCAGGCTCTTCAGTTCACACTGCTCATTATAGGAAGGTGTTAATCCAATCTCCTATCTGTATGAAACACACAGACAAGAAAATTGGAGTAGTAGTTAGTGTGAGGGGGTTAGCTCGGCAGCGGGTGTGTGTGACCCCCGGGATGGGCTCCCCACACAAAAACAGGCCCAGCAAACGGAGGTTGTGGTTTTCAAAATCAAAAAGGTGCGGTTTATTCTCTATTTACAGTGACAAAACACAGCAAAGCAAAAGAAACATAAATAAAATAAATCCTGGTCAACTTGACCTCTGAGTAAACATACAGGTTTCCTAACTAACAACTGGGATCAGCCTAGTGCTGTCCTAGTCCCTAAGTCCCTGGTTTTAAATGTCCAAGCAAATAGCCACACAGGCTTTGTCTCACCGCACAGGGGTTCACTCTCCCTAGACAGTCCACACAGGTCTGGGTCCAGACATGAGCAATAGGCTTGTGCAATTCGTTTCGTAACGAATCGAAATTCGTCCGAATTTAGCAACTTTCGGACATTCGGAAGCATTCGAATTTCCGAACAAAGCAATTACGAATAAAACCGAATCCGAAATAAATTATACCGCAAAATAGCGAATGCCCGAATGTCTTCGGCATAATTCGTTATGAAAAAACTTATGAATGTACAAATCCATTGGAAGCACAATAACACTCACTCTGCTCTGCTCTCTGCTTCTCCTTCACCGTGCTGAACTCCCTCTCAAAATGGTGTACAGGGGCGGAGGCTATAGCCGCATGTAAAAAACGAAAGTAAAATACGAGATTTCTAATCCATTCGAAGCACAATAACACTCTGCTCTGCTCTCTGCTTCTCCCTCACTGTGCTGAACCCTCTCAAAATGGTGTACAGGGGCGGAGGCTATAGCCGCATGTAAAAAACGAAAGTAAAATACGAGATTTCGAATCGTTACAAATAACCGCTATGTATTTCGAAAAGTACAAATCCATTCGAAGCACATTAGGCATAATAGGCAGCGTCGTCGTGAGAGAGACACAGAAAATTACGAATCAACGAACCCAAAAAAAGTTACGAAAGTAGGAGTTGTGTCCAGAATCAACGAAAAACAACGTACTCTACTGAAAGTACGAATTATAAAGCAACAAAAAATTCAACGAAAAATGTCGCTTGCAAAAATACGAATGAGTCCGAACACGAAAAATCCCGTCTAGCAAAATTACGAATGATTACGAATCAACAGGACCGGAAAGAAACGAACCGAAACGGAACGAATTTTTCCGTTGTGCACAAGCCTAATGAGCAAACACCTAATGAATCTGGGAGTTCTTATAGAGGCCTAAATGAGCTGACAAGCTTCAGCTGGTCTCATCAACTCCCTGTCTGCACGACGCCCCACACTCTCCCTAGAGGTATGAGTCATCCATGAGCCCACTAGCCTCAGCTGGGCTTATACAACTCTCCACCTAGTTGTATAAGTCGGCGTAAAGCCTGAATCTGGGCAAAATATATCTACCCCCCTGGATGCAACCAGGTGACTTTACCTTCCTGCTGTCACATACCCCCCCCCCTCTTGTTTTAACCTCGGGGTTGGAACACCAGCAATCAGGCATTCATGTACTCGAGACAAAGCATCCACATTCCCCATTTGAACGCCAGGGCGATGCTTTACTGTGAAGTTGAATTCCTGGAGGGCCAGGAACCACCTATTCACTCTTCTATTTGTTTCCTTGTTTTGAGCCATCCACTTTAACGGAGCGTGATCCGTAACCATGTCAAAGTGCCTACCTAGCAGGTTGTACCGAAGGGAATCTAGAGCCCACTTCACCGCTAAACACTCCTTTTCAACGGTGGCGTAATTTACCTCATGGGACTTCAACTTCCTGCTGAGGTAAATGACTGGGTGCTCTTCCCCGTTCCAGACCTGGGACAATACTGCTCCTAACCCCACATCTGACGCATCACTTTGTACGACAAAGTCTTTAGAGAAGTCGGGTGAGTACAACACTGGCTGGCTACATAAGGCTTGTTTCAAGAATTGGAATGCTGCCTCAGCCTCGGGGGTCCATTTAATCATGACCGACCCTTTCCCCTTCGTCAGGTTGGTTAGGGGCACAGCCTTAGAAGCAAAGTGGGGAATGAATCGCCGATAATACCCAGCGATTCCCAGAAAGGCTCGTACCTGCTTCTTGCTGTTGGGACGTGGCCAACTCTGGATGGCCTCGACTTTGTTGAGTTGGGGTTTTATTACTCCCCTCCCAATGGTGTACCCAAGATATTTGGCCTCCTCCTGCCCAATGGTACACTTCTTGGGGTTAGCCGTAAACCCCGCTTCCCGAACAGAGTCCAGGACTGCTTGCACTTTTGGCAGATGTGAGGCCCAATCTGTGCTATGGACAATTACGTCATCCAGGTAAGCCGCAGCATACTTCCGATGGGGCCTCAGCATCTGGTCCATTTTCCGCTGGAATGTGGCCGGCGCATTCTGTAACCCGAACGGCATTCTTTTATATTGGAACGCCCCGTCTGGGGTTACAAATGCGGTTTTCTCTTTGGCCGACTTGGCCAGGGGGATTTGCCAATACCCTTTTGTGAGGTCAAGAGTCGTCATGTATCGGGCTGTTCCCAGCCGGTCGATCAACTCATCTATACGTGGCATGGGGTAGGTGTCAAATTTTGTAACTTTGTTCAACTGACGAAAATCGTTACAAAATCGCCAGCTCCCATCCGGTTTAGGCACCAACACAATGGGACTAGACCAATCACTTTGGGACTCCTCTATCACCCCTAAGTTCAGCATTTTCTGTACTTCCTCCCGTATTGCCTCCCGTCGGGCCTCTGGGATCCGATAGGGTTTTAACTTCACCCTTTCACCGGGCGGGGTAATGATGTCATGCTCTACCCCAGATGTTTGTCCCGGCAGCTCAGAGAATACCTCCTTGTTGCGAAGCACAAACTCCTTAACCTCCTGTTGTTGGGGTTGTGACAAGGTGGCTGCTATTCCAACCTCAGGAATCACGCAACCAGTTTGAGCTGGTGACCAAGTGTCTGCGACTAGGGACTCTCTATCCCTCCAGGCTTTCAACAGATTAACGTGATAGATCTGTTTGGGCTTTCGCCTTCCTGGTTGTCTGACCTTGTAATTCACTTCGCTCACTTTTTCCATTATCTCATAGGGGCCTTGCCATTTGGCAAGGAATTTACTTTCAACCGTAGGGACAAGTACCAGTATCCTATCCCCCGGGGAAAAGGTACGGGTCTTGGCTCCATGGTTGTACACTCTCTGCTGTGCTAACTGCGCTTGGGCCAAATGTTCCTTCACGATGGGCATTACCTGTGCAATTCGGTCTTGCATCAGGGCGACATGCTCAATCACACTCCTGTGGGGAGAACTCTCACTTTCCCAAGTTTCCTTGGCAATATCCAACAGCCCTCTTGGGTGTCTCCCATACAGTAACTCAAAGGGGGAGAATCCCGTAGAGGATTGGGGCACCTCCCTAATAGCAAACATCAAATAAGGAAGTAGACAGTCCCAATCCTTTCCATCTCTATCCACCACTTTCTTCAACATTTGTTTTAGGGTTTTGTTGAATCTTTCAACCAGCCCATCGGTTTGGGGGTGATACACAGATGTACGCAATTGCGTCACTTTGAACAATTTACACAGCTCTTTCATAACCGGGGACATAAAGGGTGTACCTTGGTCCGTAAGCAGTTCTTTACAAATACCCACCCGGCTAAAAACAAGAGATAGCTCTTTGGCTATGGTTTTGGCCGAGGTATTTCTGAGAGGGATCGCTTCTGGATAACGGGTGGCATAGTCCATTATAACCAATATGTACTGGTGCCCCCTAGCGGACTTGATTATAGGACCTACCAAATCCATTGCGATTCTCTCAAACGGGACCTCAATGATGGGTAGAGGGACCAGCGGGCTACGGAAATGTGGCATCGGGGCCGACTTCTGACACACAGGGCAGGAGGAACAATAATTTTCTATGTCCTTCATCACCCCAGGCCAATAGAATCTCTGTAATACCCTCTCTCGGGTTTTCTCTGTCCCCAGATGACCTCCAAGAATGTGCCCATGGGCCAACTCCAACACCAACTTCCTGTAAGGTTTGGGCACCACAAGCTGCTCAACGGTTTCTTCTGCCCTTTTTGCCACCCGATACAGTAGGTCCTTCTCTACGCTGAAGTATGGGTAAGTGCAGGTATTATCTGGGTTCACTAACTCGCCATCTATTTCCACTACGTTTTTCTGTGCCTTTATTAGGGCGGGGTCTTTTAACTGTTCTGTGGCAAAATTTTCCCTGTGAACCTCCAGATCAGAAAACTCCACAGACGGTAGGTTTTCGTCTGAGGAGGTGGGCTCCTCTCCAGTTTCTTGAGTCTCCCCTGCCAATACTGACAAGGGAAATTCTGGAGAGTCCTCACCACTCTCAGAGGAGTTCTGGCTATCACATTCCTGGTACATAGGGGCACCAGTGGGGGGCTCAGGATCATCCCACAGTTCCCAGAACTTCGGAAAATCCCTTCCCACAATGGCATCATGCGGTAATTGAGATACTAACCCCACTGGATGAGAGAGGGTACCTTTGGGGGTCTCGAAACACACTGTAGTCACTGGATACTCTCGGGTGTCCCCATGCACACAAATAACAGCTACCTTGCTATTCCCAGAGACCTCTGTTTTAACTAATTCAGCCTTTATCAGGGTCACAAGGCTACCTGAATCCAGCAATACCACAACATTTCTACCATTAACACACATTTTGCATAAATGTTTCTCAGTTCCTCGAATGGCAGTGCATGCGACTGTCGCACACAGCGACTGACGTCTGCCCGTCAGAAAGTCACACTGCATGGGTTCCTCCACAACCGGGCAATTGGCTGCAATATGTCCCGCTTGCCGGCAGCGGTAGCAAACGATCCTTCTTGCCGCCTCTTGAGCCGCTGATTTCCCAGGCTGTTCTCGCCAAACTTGGGGTAGAGCTCCCACCCTCTCACTCTCTCCACCCTCACCCCTTGGAATCCTCTTATCCGCCCCTGGGGATGGTCTGGTCTTAGGGTGGAAAGTCCGAGTGTCTCTGGAAGAGGCCGTCAGGTTCTCTGTAGCCAAGTATTTCTCCACACGATCCACAAGACCATCGGCCGTCTCTGGGTCTCCATGGCTTACCCACTTTTGGATGGCAGTAGGAAGAGCTCTCAAAAACCGATCCATTACAACACGTTCCACAATCTTTGGTGCGGACAAAGTCTCTGGCTGTAGCCACTTTCTGCTCAGGTGAATGAGATCATACATTTGAGACCTGGGGGGTTTTCCAAGCTGGAAAGTCCAGTTATGCACACGCTGAGCCCGGACAGCCTGGGTGACACCCAGCCTTGCCAAAATTTCAGCTTTTAGCATCACATAGTCTTTTGCTTGGTTAGGCTCTAGGTCATAGTAAGCTTTCTGCGATTCACCAGTTAACAGAGGAGCCACCAGTCCAGCCCACTGCTCCTCAGGCCACTTTTCTCTTTCAGCGGTCCTTTCAAATGTGGTCAAAAATACCTCTGGATCATCCTCTCCAGTCATTTTTGTCAATAAACGACTCACCCCAAAGGACGCGGTATTAGTGGGACGGCTTTCCTCACTGGTCTGCGGACGTTGCTGCATTACTGCTTCCATTTGTTGTAGTCTCTGCTCTTGCTTCTGTAACAGGTCTATGAAGCGGGCCTCAGATTGCTGCTGGGCTTGTTGCTGAGCTTCCAGACTCTGTTGGTGAGCTTGCTGCTGGGCTGCAAGGCTCTGTTGGTGAGCTTGCTGCTGGGCTGCGAAGTTCTGTTGTTGAGCTGCAAGGCTCCTTTGCAAACCTGCATTTGTCTGCTGTTGATTGGCATTTGCTAGAGCCAGCTGTTTCAGTATCTCCTCCATGCTGGCTTAAAAAAAAACTGCCACTGGTTCTCCACCAACTGTGAGGGGGTTAGCTCGGCAGCGGGTGTGTGTGACCCCCGGGATGGGCTCCCCACACAAAAACAGGCCCAGCAAACGGAGGTTGTGGTTTTCAAAATCAAAAAGGTGCGGTTTATTCTCTATTTACAGTGACAAAACACAGCAAAGCAAAAGAAACATAAATAAAATAAATCCTGGTCAACTTGACCTCTGAGTAAACATACAGGTTTCCTAACTAACAACTGGGATCAGCCTAGTGCTGTCCTAGTCCCTAAGTCCCTGGTTTTAAATGTCCAAGCAAATAGCCACACAGGCTTTGTCTCACCGCACAGGGGTTCACTCTCCCTAGACAGTCCACACAGGTCTGGGTCCAGGCATGAGCAAACACCTAATGAATCTGGGAGTTCTTATAGAGGCCTAAATGAGCTGACAAGCTTCAGCTGGTCTCATCAACTCCCTGTCTGCACGACGCCCCACACTCTCCCTAGAGGTATGAGTCATCCATGAGCCCACTAGCCTCAGCTGGGCTTATACAACTCTCCACCTAGTTGTATAAGTCGGCGTAAAGCCTGAATCTGGGCGAAATATATCTACCCCCCTGGATGCAACCAGGTGACTTTACCTTCCTGCTGTCACATTAGGTACAATGAAAGAAATCCCGCAACGTTTGGGGCGTATTTTATATTAAAAAAAGGCAAGATAAAACCTTGCTATAAATACCTCAATGGTGGAACTTGCTCTAAAGTTGACCGCCGTATTCTTCCGCGTTACTTGCGAGCGACTGCTCTCCCCAGTGACATGTAACATACTGGGGAGAGCGCCTCGCTTAAATGTGCATCCCGATCACGTGACCGT
The DNA here is from genome assembly GCA_029206835.1 of Rana muscosa. Lineage (NCBI taxonomy): Eukaryota > Metazoa > Chordata > Amphibia > Anura > Ranidae > Rana > Rana muscosa. The sequence goes on along the minus strand of CM055123.1, from coordinate 291,391,280 downwards.
CATGACGTATGACGTCACGTAAGCCGGCCGAATGGGTGCACTGCACGTCGGTGCCGTAGCAACACTCACGTCAGGGCGGCCTGTTGGCGACCTCCTGCGCGAGTGTAGGCGGAAGTGCTACCCGAGACGCAGAGTGGAAGCGTCGAGTCGCCGCCAGGGTGCGGTCCCGCCCAAAGGGGCGTGGATCGTCACTCGACGGCTTCCCCTCACCATCACCTCACTCCACACCAAGCCTAACAAGAGATCAAGGGAAGAGAGACACCTAGGGGCGAAGAACCAGATCGGGCAAAATAAACTGCATGTTAATACATGCTTGTTAAGCTAAATGTCAGTTTTAGACAAAGCAACAGACTGCATTGATTATTATTGCTTATCTTCAAAGAAGGTGATTACATATTAGAAAAATAGCTACAATTAGGGAAACACATGATAAGCCGGGGCAAAACACCAAACACAATACAGAAATAGTACAAGAATAGTATAAAATAGTACAAAAACCCAGTATTGGCAGAATTTGCTGCGACGATCATATAAATACTGATTATCAATAGAGTTGGTACCGGTGTGGGCAAATTATCTGGACTTGCTGGCTTAACCAGTAGCTACCCAGACTGTATCTACAAAGACCATCTGTATAATTGGTGAGGGGGATTGGGGATAGTAATGAAAATACACCCCTACCAAAGTAGTACTTCTATAGAAATGGCCGATATGACAGTATCTCATTGATACCTGGCGGCCTGGTCGCTTCAAGGCGTTCTATCCAAAAAGTCTCTTTTTGGAGTATACGTTTATCCCAGTTGCCCCCTCGGGTGTCTTGTGGGATCACCTCTGATATCAAGAATTTAACCATAGAGGTGTCAAACTTATGGTATAATCCTAGATGGCGGCTTACCGGTGTAATCATCTTAGCAAACTGGGAGTAGTAGATGTGATCATATATACGTTGCTTAAACTGTCGGATGGTCTTTCCTACACATGAGGCATAAGAAAGAAATCAATAAATCGGCTGGCATTCTCCGTCATAGAACCTATGCCGGAGATGATGGGTCTACCTGGTGGCTTACTAGGATTTTTGTGGATCTTTGGAATTGCATAGAAAATGGGCTCTCTGGGGTGGGATATATTGAAAAAATCATATGTGGATTTATCAATAAGTGCTGCTGAGTAAGCTGTATAAATTAGAAGTTTAAATTCCAATTTGTATTGTGCTATGTTGTCTGGGGTAATTGGTTTATACCATTCTGAATTGTTCAGAATCTCAAAGCACATTGTTTCGTACTGATCACAGGTTTGTAGCACTATATTGCCCCCTTTGTCTGATGCTTTTATCACTGTATCCCTCCTGGTTTGTAGGCTTCTTAAAGCTTGTTGTTGTCGGGGGGGTAAATTTGCAGGTGAATTGTCGGTGGGCATATTTTTGATTTCCCGAACCATGGCTATCAAGAAAGCCGCCACCTGTGGGTTCGTATTGAGGTCGGGAAATTGATCTGACTTATTCTTAAAATTGGGCCTTTTAGTTTCTATCGTGACTGATTGACTGGCGTCAGTTGGTTGTGTGCTATTTGATTGCACATTATTGCAAAGCATACTAGCTCATTATGTGGCACTTACCTGAAATCGAAGCCCCCGAAGTCCTCCTTGTTCCCCTCGGCCGCCGCCCCTCAGAGCTTCTTCCTGGTATCGCCTCTCCGGCGCTGTGATTGGCCGGAGCAGCAATGAAGTCACGCGCATGCGCGCGGGGCCGGCATTCGCCCATTTTGAAAACCGGCATGTCCTATTCATTATGCCGGGATGCTCAGTGCGCCTGCGCCGTTGTCTACGTAGGTTACGGAGATATTTCTTGCACCTACAGGTAAGCCTTAAACCTGTAGGTGCAAGTTGTCAAAGTGGGTTTACAACCACTTTAACACCAGATAACAAAATGAAAACTACACTACAAATAAAACATCCATACAAATAAAATACAACATAGAATAAATAACACAGATTAAAATAACAGGCAAACTACCAAATACAAATAATACACCACTTTCTCTAACACCCCAGATAATAACCAACAAAATACCAACCTAGTATAAAAACAACACAAAATCCTGATCATGAACAACCAGAATGAAATCCTCACCTCCAGCCCTCACAGAAAAGAATTATATATCTTGGTCGCCACAGGCAAAAATGATTTCCTGTGGTACCTGGATGTAACAATCTGTCACTGATGGTACTCTGCAGACTGCAGAGTGGGTGGGAGAAGTTGTCCAAGATAGAACGGAACTTGAACAACATTCTCCTCTCCAACACTGTTCTAAAAAACTCCAATTCCAATCTAACAACATCACTGGCCTTGTGAATCAGTTTGTTGAATATGTTGGTGTCGGACACCCTAAGCCTACTTCCCCAGCATGCCACTGCATACAGGAGAGCGCTGGCCACCACAGACTCAGAAAACATCTTCAGCATTGTCCGGCAGATGTTAAAGGACCTCAGTCTCCCCAAAAAGTAGAGGCGGCTCTGGCCCTTCCTATAGAGCACCTCAATGTTCTTGCTCCAGTCCAGTTTATTATTTATATACACCCCCAGATACTTGTAACTCTCTACTACTTCCACATCCACTCCTCGGATAGAGATTGGGATCACTGGTTGCTTCCTCTTTCTGAAATCCACAACCAGCTCCTTTGTCTTTGTCACATTTAGATACAGTTGATTCACCTCACACTCATGTGACAAAGTTCTCCAATACAGTCCTATACTCAGTCTCTTCCCCATCCCTGATACATCCCTCTACCGTAGAGTCATTAGAAAACTTCTGAAGATGGCAAGACTTTGTCTAGTAGCTGAAATCAGTGATGTAGACAGTAAAAAGAAAGGGAGAGAGAACTGTCACTCCACTATTACCATTGATAATTAGTGTTGATATTTGAATTCTGGTTGAACTTGAATTTTCAGAGTTCAAATCTGATTGATTGTGCTTAATTAAAATGTTTACATTTAAATTGCACTGAAGTCATTTAGACAAGCTAAAAGAAAAATATGAGAATGGTGCACTTATTCAATGATGTGCCATCAAGTAATATACTCAAAGAATTAATATGATGAGTATCCAAAAATACAAATAAAAAAATATGAATAACAGTCCAACTAAAGCCCAATCATAGGAGTAAGTTTGCATAAAGGTAAAAATCTCATAGGGATAACTTGATAGAAGAAAAAACAGATAAAACATCAATCCAAACATCGACTTAAATTTATGAATTGGCGGCTCACTTTTAACAATGAGCCAAAGGTCAAACAAGGCTCATCAGATAGTCAGATGAGGAATCCTGCTGATGGATCTGTAAAGGCATCCAGGTCCCAGACGAAGACGAAGAACTATGTCCAAAACTTGGCCGCAAAACATCCTGGGTAATTCCATATATAGAGGAAACAGTTCGCTCCAAGGAATGACATGTCTTGTATAAAATGGCACTCAAAGAAAACAAAGAACAGCCATAGCGCAATATTGCCAAACGAAAAGTAAATTTATTTAGTAACAGAAACTGCTTACATCAAGTAAGGATAAAAACCGTAGTAAAAAACAATGGGAGTAGTGACACATTCGCCTCCTCACCGTACTTCTGTAAAACACCACCGGAACTGACATCACAAGGCTCCACCCGACGCGTTGCATCACTTGTTACGTGACTTCCTCAAGAAGCTGTTTCCTCTATATATGGAATTACCCAGGATGTTTTGAGGCCAAGTTTTGGACATAGTTCTTCGTGTTCGTCTGGGACCTGGATGCCTTTACAGATCCATCAGCAGGATTCCTTATCTGATTATCTGATGAGCCTTGTTTGACCCTTCGGACATTGTTGGAGGTGAGCGGCCAATTCATAAATTTAACAGTCGATGTTTGGATTGATGTTTTTTCTGGGTTTTTTTCTATCAAGTTATCCCCATGAGATTTTTACCTTTTTGTGAACTGACTCCTACCATTGGGCTTTAGTTGGACTTATTCATATTTTTTTATTTGTATTTTTAGATACTCATCATATTAATTCTTTGAGTATATTACTTTATGGCACATTATTTAATAAGCGCACCATTCTCATATTTTTCTTTTACATTTATTATGCAGTGTTTTTTTAGTACACTACTAAGTGGTTGCAGCTAATTCAGTCTCACTATATATATATATATTTTTCTGAGCTTATTTTCACTATATTCACTGGAGGCTGATGGTTTATATTTGCTTAAAAATTAGAACATAGTAGCGTGCAAGTTTTTCCCTTATAACTGCTAGACAAGCTGTTGTCACCAGAATGCATTGGAACCCCCAGAGCAGCCCCCACACACACACACACATACAGACACACAAAGTGTTCTTTTTGTTTTCTGTGTAGTTTGTTGTTAAGTGAGGTTTGTCAGACAACAGGCAAGAAAAAAGTTTGAAAATAGCACCTCAAAAATGTAAAAAGAAATTTTTTTATGGTTATCATTTTGGTGTTTTTTTTTTTTCTTGTTTCTTAAATTGTAACAGTAAAATTCACAATTTTTGCCGATTGTGCTATCCTCCAGAACAACTGGAGGGCCGTAGTTTGGAGACCCCTGCTCCAGAGTGACATGCTAGTTTTCACCTTTGCCTTCACTGGTTTTGGGCTAAAGACAAAAGAGCTGGTTGTGGATTTCAGAAAGTGGAAGCCACCAGTGACCCCAATTTCCATCCGAGGAGTGGACGTGGAGGTAGTAGAGAGTTACAAGTATCTGGGGGTACACATAGATAATAAGCGGGACTGGAGCAAGAACACAGAGGTGCTCTATAGGAAGGGCCAGAGTTGCCTCTACTTTTTGAGGAGACGGAGGACCTTTAATATGTGCCGGACTTAGCCAAAGATGTTTTCTGAGTCTGTGGTGGCCAGCGCTCTCCTGTATGCAGTGATATGCTGGGGGAAGCAGGCTTAGGGTGTTCGACACCAACAGACTCAACAAATTGATTTCACAAGGCCAGTGATGTTGTATTAGAGTCAGAGTCTTTTACAACAGTGTTGGAGAGGAGAATGTTATTCAAGTTACGTTCTATCTTGGACAACGTCTCACACGCACTCCACAATATGCTGGTCAATCTGCAGAGTACCATCAGTGACAGATTGTTAAACCCACAATGCACCACAGGAAATCAAGATATATAATTATTTTCTCTGAGGGCTGGAGGTGAAGATTTAATTTAATTCTGGTTGTTCATGATCAGGATTTTGTGTTGTTTTTATAGTATGTTGGTATTGTGTTGGTATTGTGTTGGTTATTATCTGGGGTGGTGTAAAGAGAAAGTGGTGTATTATTTGTATTTGGTAGTTTTCCTGTTATTTTAATCAGTGTTATTTATTCTATGTTGTATTTTAATTGTATGGGTGTTTTTTTTGTAGTGTAGTTTTAGTTTAGTTTTGGTGTTAATGGCCGATATAGGTCATTTTGTTGTGGCTTTGCATCTTGTTCAGTCTATTGTTGTGATCTTGTGTTGTCTTTGTTAACTGTGTCTGTGTCGTAACAATTTACCAATTTCCCTTTGGGATTAAAAAAGTATTCTGTATCTGTATGTAGCAAGGTCCCAGTCCTCCTTCGGTCTTATGAGAACCTCCAGTGTCAGAGATAGCTGACATCCTTCTGTATGTAGTGGGTGCAAAGATGGTGAAAATCATTGGGCGCCAGACACTTCTTGTATGTAAACGAGGTTTTATTTCTTTTAACAGTCCTTTTTGTATTTTTGGGGGGAGAGAGGGTTAGGGCCAGGACACCCTTAGGTAGTTGCAAATTCAATTAGCAGACTCAGAGACTTCAATAGGAGGACAGCCGTGCAGGGAAAGGCCTCCAGCAAGAAGCCACATCTGTACATGCAGGAATGCTGTCTCCTATGGCAACAGTCTTCAACAGTTCCTAATACAAAGTGCAAAGTGTAACAGTTCTTTCAGCTTCACTATAACTTCTCCTTGTAGTTCTTACATACACTGAGCTCCCGGTCTCTCACTAGACCCTCTGATTCACTGCCACTGAATCCCTTGAGCTCTTTCAATCTTCACGGTGATATCCTCCTCAAGCGTCACCTTTGCCTCTCTGCTGGGTCCCTATCTTGGCACTCTATATACCTCTCAAGCTTCACCCACGCTGGCCTGCTCGGTCCATAGCTTGACACACAAGGCTGCTCTGCAAGCGTCACCTCCGCTGGCTGGGTCACTGGCTTGATTCCCACTGAAGTTTCCAGATTCTTCACCGTCCCCATCTGGTGAGAATACTGCTCCGGTACTTGCTTCAGTTACTCACTGTGGTCCCTGGTAATAAGGCGGATAGTCCCTTACTGGCGACAGCTTCCCCTCTACCTCCGACCGCTGACAGTTTCTCTGGCCAACAGAACCGTCACTTTTGGTGGGACTGCAAGCCGCAATCCCAACCCTGCGCTGCTCTCTTGCTTCTAGATAGGCCCTCAGACCGCCTAGCAGCCAGATGCCCCCGGGATTGGCCCAATCTCTGGCCTAGCAGCCCGGGCAATACGACAAACATCCACCCAGACAGCCATCCAGGTAGCACAGAACACTGATCACCTGACTCCACCCAGATATATAGGCTCTCCCAGCAAGCCAAGGGATCCAAGAAAACCCCTGCCCATTGGCTGAGATACCCCACATACACATGACCTGACCTTGGGTTGTCCTTCTCGTATCTAGTACCACCAAGTACCTGGCCACCTAGTGGTAGAAGAGAAAAGTGCAACAAGGCCAAACTTAGGGAGAAATCAATAGATCTCTATCAATCAACCAGGATAAATACTCCTGGCAAGTAAATTTGTGAGGAGCTCCCTGCCTAAACTACAGGGTTCTACATGTATTTATCATAAGGAACAACTACCTGCTAGGAGAGTGTATGTTCTTACTGTGTTTAAAAGCAAAATAAAGGACTTGTCAAAAACAGTTTCCCGTGTTTCTTACTTTTTGACAATTTTTGGGGCGAATGGGTAGGGGTACGATGTACCTGATACCCATTCACATAGGGGGGGCAGGATCTGAGGGCCCCCTTGCAGACCCCCACAGCCACAGTCCAGGGTTGTCAGGAAGAGGCCCTCTTATCAAATAACATTACCTAATTGTATTCCTTATGCTGCTAGCCATAGTCAATAAATAGGCAGGTATAGGAAGTGCATTCTACGCATTAAGATAAAAAGCGTTGTATGTGCAGTTCCCCTCAGCCCACCTAACACTTACCTGAGGTCCATCTAGTTCCAGCGATGTCCTTGAATATCTCAGCCGTCTGAGATTCTCCTTCCTGATTGGCTGAGACACAGCAGTGGTGCCATTGGTTCCATTGGTGTCATTTAAAGTCAGCTAACCAATCAGGGGATAGAGGGAGCGGGGCCGAGTCGGTGCTCCGTGTCTGAATGGACACAGGGAACTGTGACTCGGCTCGGGTGCTCCCATAGCAAGCTGCTGCCTTTGGGAGCACTGAACAGGAGGGAGGGGCCAGGAGAGCAAAAGAGGGACCCGAGAAGAGGAGGATCGGAGCTGCTCTGTACAAATCCACTGACACAGAGCAGGTAAGTATAACATGTTTGTTATTTTTATAGGAAAAAAAAATACATTACAATCACTTTAAATCACTTTAAATAGTGTTTTCCGTTTGTTGTGCTCAAGTACAATTAAGCTCTGCTTTTAGTGTCTGGGTAATATTGTTTGCTCAGCAAAGCCCAAACTGAACTGGTAGCTCAAAACTTCTTTCCATATTGATTGGGATGAATCAATCACTTGGTTGGAAGATATGGCATTCATAGGGAGCCTTCATGCCCAAAGAGGAATAGGCCGAACACCCCCCTGTTTGGTTTGTAGCAGGACTCCCGAACAGGGAAAATGTTCTAACCCGAACAGCGAACCCTACTGAAGTTTATGGGGGCCGAATAGCAAAAATCAAAAGTGCCCATTCTGAAGGCTTATGTACAAGTAATTGTCCATTAAAGGTGTATGGGCATCAGAACTGATTCAATACATTTTTTTTTTTAAACAATCATTTTTTTAAGAGCAGTGATTTTAATGATGCCTAAAGTGCAACAGTGAAAATGAAAAATTCCTTTAAATATTGTGTCTGGGGGGTCCCCTTAATGTGCCTGTAGTGGCACATTTGTTGCATATACAGAACATGGTACAGAAAAGATTTAATTTCTAAAGAAAAAAATTCCTTTTAAAATGACTCAAGGTTACAATTGCCGACACCCAGCTAATAAAAAAATAAAGAAAAAACCTACATGGGGTCCCCCGCGGTCATACTAGGCCCTTAGGGTCTGGTATGAATTATATGGGGAACCCCATGCCAAATTTAAAAAAAAACGGTGTGGGCCCCCCCCCAGACCCTTTTCTGGGCACGCAGCCTGGCAGGTCAAAAAAAGGGGGGGTTGCGAGCAAACACCCCCCGTGAACCATACCAAGCCACACACTCTCAACATGGGGGGGTGTTGAGCAACTTGTCCCCATGTTGATGGGGACAAGGGCCTCTTCCCGACAACCACTGCCCTGGGCTGTGGTTGTCAGGGTCTGTGGGTGGAGGGCTTATCAGAGTCTGGAAGCAAGGGGGCCCCCCACATCCTGCCCCCGCACCCCTATGTAAATGGGTATCAGGCATATTGTACCAATACCCATTCACCAAAAAAGTGTCAAAAAGTAAGAAAAACAGGAAACAGTTTTTGACAAATCCTTTATTAAAAAATAAAAAAGTCACATCTTCAGAAGGGGCGGGGCCATCCGGTTACGCCTAAATAAGAGCTGACAAAGTGCAGAGAGAGCATACGCTGGATAGCCTCCCATGGAGGTGGAAGCGTTTTCCATTTTTTCAATTTTTTGGGGTCCGTCTGGCTTTGTGATTGATGGTGGATTTACATTGAGGGACACTATTTTTTTATTTTTTAATAAAGGACTTGTCAAAAACTGTTTCCTGTGTTTCTTACTTTTTGACAATTTTTGGGGCGAATGGGTAGGGGTACGATACACCTGATACCCATTCATATAGGGGGGCAGGATCTGAGGGCCCCCTTGTAGACCCCCACAACCACAGTCCAGGGTTGTCAGGAAGAGGCCCTTGTCTCCACCTGCAACATATTCACCAGTCCCCACGGCTGTTTTGCCTGAGAGGAAGTGCTAAGGCCCCTTTCACACTGAGGAGTTTTTCAGGCGTTTTAGCGCTAAAAATAGCACCTAAATACCGCCTGAAAAACTCCTGCCCTGCAGTCTCAATGTGAGACCCAGAGTGCTGAAAAAAAGTCCTGCTAGCCGCATCTTTGAGGCGGTGAAGGAGCAGTGTGTGTACCGCTCCTTTACCGCTGCTGCCTATTGAAATTAATGGGACAGCACGGCTATACTGGCCACCAACCGCTGCTGTAGAAGTGGTTTGCGGGCAGTTTTAACCCTTTTTCTGCCGCTAGCGGGGGTTAAAATCACCACTTGCAGGTTCAGCCAACGTAGCTGGCTGGAATAGAGGTCAGAGGAATAGCCGGGTTCAGCAACAGGCGAGCAGCGAGGTGCAAGGGATAAGCAGAAGCAGGGTCAATGGAAGCCAGGATCAGGAGCCAGTAGACAGCAAGTATTCAGAGTCCAGAGACAGCATCAGGGAAAGACAAAGTCAGCAACGGGTATCAGGCAGAACACACAGGAATCAGGAAGGTTTAGGACACAGCTGAAGACCAGTCAGCACTTGTTAGAGGGTCAGAGCTTCCTTAAATAGGCAGACTGGCGCCAAGGGAGATTAGGGACATGCTCCTGTGCACGCGCATGCGCACTAGCACTCTGGAAGGGCTGCTGCGGCCCGGGGGTGCGCGCGCGTGCCAGTATTCCCGGGAAGGCTGCCGAATGCACGCCTGCGCAGGAGGATTCCCAGTAGTTCTCTTACAACAGGGCTGCCACCTATTGCAGTTGTCATGGCTCCAGTGGTTGATGATCAGGGACAGTAGGGAACTTTATAGACTTGAGTTCCCCTATGTTCTGGAAGCTTTGTTTCATATCTTAGAGGCACAGTGGCACGAGACTGCTGTCTGGGGCCTTTTACAGGTGCCTAAACACCATCAGGTGCTTGCGGAAGGGACAGCCACCTGTGGAGAGTATATCAGGAGTGTTACTATGGACGTCATATTTACATGGACAAGGTGGTGGTGGCCAGTCCCAATTCTGAGGACATCCATTATTATGTAGTTAGGTGGGACCGGGGTACAGAGGAGTGGAGAGGGTACCTGGACCCCAAATACTACATCTAGTTTGCCCTTCAAAATTATTTGATTCTGTTGTTTGTTTAATCAGCATGCACTTTCATTACTGCGTATTGTGTATGTGTTTGTGTATGTGATTTGCTCCTATTGAGGTACGGCCTCAATAGGAACACATTTCATACACAATATGCAAGTACAAGTCATGGAGGTGTGCACAATAGCAGCAGGATGCAGCCTTACAGTGAACTGTGTGGGGAAGCCAGCGGAGTGTTAGGTAGGCCACAGAGAGTAGGGAAACCAGCGGCCGTGACTTCGCCCTAGGTGGTAATGCACCCTAGGCAGCTGCCTAGTGGCAGGAGGCACTCATGACGAGAATAAGAGTAACCAAATCCTGGAGCTGTAATACTCTAAGATTACATAAAAGAGAAAGATGACAGAACATACAGCTATAAAGCTCTGCAGGATAATCAAAAGAAAAATAGAAATGATGATGATTTCATAACTGTAATTTATGGGATGTGTTGGGTCTCATACTGAACAATAAAATCATGCTACAACTTTTTAAAAATATTTTCAGATACACAGGTGCTCGAAAGACATCCAACATGGCTATTATAGAGGTGAAGATGTTGTCTGGCTATATTCCTGTGAAGAGCTCACTAAGAGAGGTATGTCATTGCCATTTCCCTTTGTGTTTGGATTTTATGGGGATTTATTATATTTAGGGACAAGAGAATTCAATACAATAAATACTGAAAAGCAGGGATGAGCCGAACACCCCCCTGTTCGGTTCGCACCAGAACCTGCGAACAGCCAGAATGTTCGTGTGAACTTTAGAACCCTATTAAATACAATGGACTCGAACGTTCGAAATCAAAAGTGCTAATTATAAAGGCTAATATGCAAGTTACTGTCATAAAAAGTGTGTGCGGACCCGGGTCCTGCCCCAGGGGACATGTATCAATGCAAAACAAGTTTTAAAAACATCAGTTTTTTCGGGAGCAGTGATTTTTTGTTTCAAAAGTTTTTTATTAGATCATAATATTAATTACAACAAGAAGTAGTCAGAGATGGTGAATGTATATCGTTCACGTTACATATAAAGCATAATTATTACAAAACATCAGAAAATTAGTGGATTAAGTGCTATCATTTGTCGCTGATCAATATTAGGGAGGGTGTTGACACGGTGGCATCAGTGTGTATCAGCGGGGGTGGTCCCCAGAACTTCGACAACGGGTAGTGTTATGCGTTTACATCAGGTTCATGGGGTATCAGAAAATGTGAAATCATAGCCTCAGAGGCCTGTTCTTGTTGAGGAAGTAAGGGAACATGAGTACAAGCGGGGGTTCGCAGATGAGGGATAGGCGCGTGAGGAGAGGAGGGGCACATAGGGGAAAAAGAGAAAGAGAGAGAAGAGAGAAGGGGGAGAGGGAACGTTGTCGGCGGTGCCGCGGCGTGGCCAGGGGGCCACCACGAACAGTGGTAGAGGTAGATGGAAGATCATGGGATAAGGAGGTTGGGATCAAAGTCCGGGGGTAGAAAGTTATCCACCCATGGGGTCCATATGCTAGTGTGTCGAGGGACACGGTCTAACAATGTGGCCTCAATTTTGCTGTGTATCATGGCTTGGGTTACTCTATTCTTTGTTTCTGCTATGTGGAGTTTCGGGATTTTCCAGGCTTTGGCAATAGTTTGCTTGGCAGCAGTGGTCAGCTGGAGGAGAAGACTGATTTGATTTCTGGTATATTCTCCCTGTATGTGGTTTAGGAGTGCCAGGGCCGGGTCAGGGATCACTGTTTCATGCAGTATTGTGGAAACCATTTGAAAGATAACCTTCCAGAATTGTTGTGCTATCCTACAAGACCACCAGATATGGAGATGGGTACCCTGGTCACTGCAACCTCGGAAACAGGTCGAGGGATAATTCGGCACAAATTTAGAAATTCTCGCTGGAACCAGGTACCAGCGCATTAAAACTTTATAGTTTGTTTCAAGTGCTACCACATTTTGGGAAGAAGATTTGGTGGTGGCCCATATATCGGACCATTCTTCAGGAGAGAGAGAAATATTTAGGTCCTTGGACCACTGTGCAGCGTATAGAGGGAGGTCAGCTGATAGAGTGGAGAAGTGGCTATATAGGCTAGATATAATGCCTGGGGCATGAGGGTCTGCTGCGCAGATTTTCTCGTATATAGATTGGGTGGTCAGACTAGTGCACGGGCCGACTATTGATTTGGCAAAGTGGAGTACTTGAAGGTAACGGAAAGATTCCGAGGATGGGAGCGAGGCGCTGGATTGGAGATCTGAAAAAGATTTAAAGGTGGAGTTGGCAGTAAGATCACATATTTTGGTTATGCCCGCTTGCGACCAGAGAGAAAAGGTGCTGGGTTGAGTGTAGGCAGGGTAGAATGAAGGGTGGTGTAAGAAGGACAATAAAGGAGTATGTGGAGAGATCAGTTTAAAGGGGTCGCGTAGCCTGTCCCATAGCTTTAAGGAGTGGTAGGTGATGGGGTTGGTAATATGACCACGGACGGAAGGGGGTAGCCATAGAATATTATTAACTGTCAGTGGGTAAAGGTCTATAGCTTCGAGGGAAACCCATTTCGGGGTTTCAGTAAGTGCATGTAATAGAGCTAGTTGGGCTAGTTGGGCTGCCTGGTAATATTTGGCAAAGTTCGGGATGCCCAGGCCTCCGTGTAGTTTATGGCGAAGAAGGATAATTTTCGGGATTCTGGGTTTGGTGAGGCCCCATATATATTTAAAGACTCTAGATTGAATAATCCGGTGGAAGTAAGAAGGAACAGCGATCGGGAGGACTCTATATAGATATAAGAGCTTGGGAAGTAAGGACATCTTAACAGCGGCCACCCGCCCCAGCCAGGAAACACACAAAGGTTTCCAGGTGTCCAAGATAGATGACAGTTGTGCCAGCATGGGGAGATAGTTAGCTTGGTATAAAGAGGTTGGGTTTCCGGTCAGTTTTATGCCAAGGTACGGGAGAGAAGTAGCAGACCAAGTAAAGGGGAAGTTTAGTTGTAAATGGGTGACTTCGTGGGGTGGGAGAGACACATTAAGAGCTTTAGACTTTGTTTGATTAACCTCCAAACCTGAAATGGAGGCAAATTTATCCAGGGTTTGAATAAGGTTAGGGAGAGTGGTGTGGGGTGATGTCACAAATAAAAGTGCATCATCTGCAAAGAGGCAGATTTTATGCGAGGTGGAAGCGATTTCTAGTCCTTTAACCACTTGACCACTGGGCACTTAAACCCCCTTAATAACCAGACCAATTTTCAGCTTTCGGTGCTCTCACATTTTGAATGACAATTACTCAGTCATACAACACTGTACCCATATGAAATTTTTGTCCTTTTTTTCACACAAATAGAGCTTTCTTTTGGTGGTATTTAATCACTGTTGGGTTTTTTTATTTTTTGCGCTATAAGAGAAAAAAGACTGAAAATTTTGTAAAAAAATGATTTTTTTTTCGTTTCTGTTATAAAATTTTGCAAATTACTATTTTTTCTTCATAAATTTTGGCCAAAATTTATACTGCTACATATCTTTGGTAAAAATAAATACAAATTGGTGTATATTATTTGGTCTTTGTGAAAGTTATAGAGTCCACAAGCTATGGTGCCAATATCTGAAAATTGATCACACCTGAAGTACTGACGGCCTATCTCAATTCTTGAGACCCTAACATGCCAGAAAAGTACAAATACCCCCCAAATGACCCCTTTTTGGAAAGAAGACATTCCAAGGTATTCAGAAAGAGGCATTGTGAGTTTTTTGAAGTTGTCATTTTTTCCCACAATTCTTTGCAAAATCAAGATTTTTTTTTTCTCTTTTTTTTTTTCACAAAATTGTCATATTAGCAGGTTATTTCTCACACGCAGCATATGCATTCCACAAATTACACCCCAAAACACATTCTGCTATTACTCCCGAGTATGGCGATACCACATGTGTGAGACTTTTACACAGCGTGGCCACATACAGAGGCCCAACATGCAGGGAGCACCTTCAGGCGTTCTGGAGCACCCAGGCCAATTCTGACATTTCTCTCCTACATGTAAAAATCATCATTTGTTTGCTAGAAAATTACATAGAACCCCAAAACATTATATATGTTTTTTTAGCAAAGACCTTAGAGAATATAATGGTGGTTGTTGCAACTTTTTATCTCGCACGATATTTGCGCAGCAATTTTTTTAACGCGTTTTTTACGGAAAAAAAATGTTTTGTGCTTAAAAAAAAAAAAACAGTAAAGTTAGCCCAATGTTTTTGCATAATGTGAAAGATGAAGTTACGCCGAGTAAATAGATACCTAACATGTCGCCCTTAAAAATTGCACACACTCGTGGAATGGCGCCAAACTTCGCTACTTAAAAAATCCCCATAGGCGACGCTTTAAATATTTTTACTGGTTACATGTTTTGAGTTACAGAGGAGGTCTAGGGCCAAAATGATTGCTCTCGCTCTAACGTTCGCAGAGATACCTCACATGTGTGGTTTGAAAACCGTTTTCATATGTGGGCGGGACTTATGTATGCGTTCGCTTCTGTATGCGAGCTCACGGGGACAGGGGCGCTTTAAAAAAAAAAAAAAATTATTCTTCATTTTACTTTATTTATTTTAGTTTGACATGTTTTTCCGCCCTAAACATTTTTTTGATCACTTTTATACCTATTACAAGGAACGTAAACATCCCTTGTAATAGGAATATGGCATGACAGGTCCTCTTTACAGTGAGATATGGGGGGGGGTCAATAAGACCCCACATCTCACCTCTAGGCTGGGAAGCCTGAAAAAAATACAAAAAAAAAACCAACAATCCTGGCTTTGATCGTAGCGGTGAGTCGGTAGAAGCACCGGAGGGCGGCGGGGGGGGGACATCCCCTCTCGCCTCCCGTAAGAATGATCAAGCGGCGGAACAGCCGCTATGATTGTTCTTATGGTGTAGGGAATCGCCGGCTGAAAAAGCTAATATCTGAATGATGCCTGTAGCTGCTCCCATCATTCAGATATCCCCGCACAAAGTCAAGGACGTCATATGACGGCCGGAGGGCGGGAAGTGGTTATTGCAGAGTATTGCCGGGCATTGCGGAGTATTGCCGGGCATTGCGGAGTATTGCAGGGCATTGCGGAGTATTGCGGACTATGGCAGGGTATTGCGGTGTATGGCAGGGTATTGCACGGGTATTGCACAGGGTATTGTGGAGGGTATTGCACAGGGTATTGTGGAGGGTATTGCAGAGTATTGTGGAGGGTATTGCAGAGTATTGTGGAGGGTATTGCAGAGTATTGTGGAGGGTATTGCAGAGTATTGTGGAGGGTATTGCAGAGTATTGTGGAGGGTATTGCAGAGTATTGTGCAGGGTATTGCAGAGTATTGTGCAGGGTATTGCAGAGTATTGTGCAGGGTATTGCAGAGTATTTTGCAGAATATTGCGCAGGGTATTGCAGAGTATTGCGCAGGGTATTGCAGAGTATTGCGCAGGGTTTTGCAGAGTATTGCGCAGGGTATTGCAGAGTATTGCACCAGAGTATTGCAGAGTATTGCACCAGAGTATTGCAGAGTATTGCACCAGGGTATTGCAGAGTATTTTGCAGGGTATTGCGCAGGGTATTGCAGAGTATTTTGCAGGGTATTGCAGAGTATTGCGCAGGGTATTGCAGAGTATTGCGCAGGGTATTGCAGAGTATTTTGCAGGGTATTGCAGAGTATTTTGCAGGGTATTGCAGAGTATTGCGCAGGGTATTGCAGAGTATTGCACCAGGGTATTGCAGAGTATTGCACCAGGGTATTGCAGAGTATTGCACCAGGGTATTGCAGAGTATTGCACCAGGGTATTGCAGAGTATTGCACCAGGGTATTGATTGGCAGGGTATTTTGCAGAGTATTGGCAGGGTATTTTGCAGAGTATTGGCAGGGTGTATTGCAGAGTATTGGCAGGGTATTGCACCAGGGATGGCTGAGCAGGGATGGATGGATGGCTGGATCTGTGACTGCAATTGTCACAGATCCAGCCCACAGTGCTGCTGCTGCCATCCGCTCCCTCCCCCTCCCCTCTCACACTGTACCGATCGGTACAGAGAGGGGAGGGAGGAACCGGCGTCATCAAATGACGCCGGTCTGTTTACAAGTGATTGCTCTGTCATTTGACGGAGCGATCACGTGGTAAACGGCCGCTATCAGCGGCGATTTACCGCGATTCGTGATCCGCCGGGTCCTCTGGACCCGGCGGTCACGGAGTTTCCCGTGTGCGCGCCCCAGGGGGCGCGCGGGAGCACGATTCTGGGAGGACGTTATATAACGTCCTCCCAGAGTTAAGCAACCACCTTGTCGACGTTATTTGTCGGCAGGTGGTTGTTAAGTGGTTAATATTAATGTTTGTTCTAATCAGAGCTGCCAATGGTTCGATAGCTAATGCAAAAAGTAAAGGGGAAAGGGGGCATCCCTGTCTAGTACCTCTTGCTATAAGAAAACTGTCCGAGCGAAATCCCGAGTACCTAATATAAGCTTGCGGCTGGTTATAGAGGGAGTTTATCCACTGTAGAAAGTGTGGGCCAAAGCCCCAGCGTTTAAGAATGTAGTCTAGGTATGGCCAGGACACCGTGTCAAACGCCTTCCTTATATCAAGAGATAATAAGTGCATTGGGATATGACGGGTTTTTGCAATATGTTGGAGGAGTATCACTCGTCTGATGTTATCGCTAGCTTGTCTACGGGGTATAAAGCCTACCTGGTCTTTGTTTATTAATTTGCCGATAAGAGGGTTGAGGCGAAGTGCCAATATTTTAGCCAGGAGTTTGATGTCCAGGTTAAGTAGGGAGATGGGTCTGAAATTAGACCAAAGGGAATTATCAGTGTTAGGTTTGGGTATCATTGCTATAATAGCTGTCAGTGTGTCTCGGCCAAAGACCTGATTCTGAAGTAGGGCGTTGAACGTTTTACTTAAGAGGGGGGCTAGAGTTGTAGCAAATTTTTTGAAGTATGTGGCTGATAGTCCATCTGGGCCTGGCCTCTTATGGGGTTTGAGGGTTTTTATCGCTGCAAGGACTTCTTCTGTAGAAATGGGTGCCTCTAAGGGTTCACGGTCTGAGTCTGAGAGAGCAGGCAAAGGGGTGTCGTGAAGGAGTGAGTCAGCGGCAGAGTGGGAAAAGGTAGATTTAGCTTTATAGAGGTCTTCTAGACGCTTGCGGAATTCATTTAGAATTTTGATAGGGTTACTAGTGTATGCATTTTTCTCGATCCGTAATCTGATGGGAACATGGTTCCGTTCTGGTCGACGGAGACGCATGGCTAGGAAAGTATCGGGTTTGTTGGCCTTAGTGTAAATGGTATGGCTGGATCTGCGGATGGCCTTATCAGCCGATTCAGCCAGCAGCAGATCCAGTTCAGTTCTGGATTTTTCCATTGCTATCCTATGGGGCTCAGTCGGGGTTTTCTGAAACTGAAGAAAGTTCTGGTGGTACTCTTTCTCAAGGTTGGCTAGTTGGAGCTTCTTATCTCGTTTAAGATGTGTAGATACTGATATGCATGTGCCTCGGATTACCGGTTTGTGTGCCTCCCAGAGGAGAACTGGAGAGATATCAGGGGTATTATTATGACGCAGGTAATCTCCAAGGGCCACCTGAATGTCAAGGCAGTATGACGGATTAGTAAGATGAGCTTCATTAATACACCAGGAGCGGTCGCTGGTTTGGGGGATTAGAGACGACACCGTGGTAAGGACTGCACAGTGGTCCGACCATGGTATAGGTTGTATAGAAGAGTTAACAAGTGTTGGGGAGGACGCAACCGAGAGGAATATGTGATCGATCCTAGAAAAGGATTTATGGGGATATGAGTAGAACGTGTAGTTCTTCTTTGTTGGGTTGCATTCTCGCCAAGTGTCAAGCAATGAGGCTTGTTGCAGTAATTTTCTAAAACGTGTGGAAGGGGCATACTGGTCTGGAGCATATGGGGATTTATCCATATGTGGCTGAAGTACTGAGTTGGAGTCACCGCAAAGGATCACCGTGCCCCTGCAATGTGTCCGGATGACTTGTAGGAGGTGAGAAAAGAAGGGGTTTGAGTTATCATTTGGGGCATAATAGGAGACCAGTGTAGTTTCCACTTCTTGAAGCGTGCCTACAAGGATTATATAGCGACCTTCCGGATCTTTGATTTCTGAGGTTAATACGAAAGGGAGGGATTGGCGAAGGGCTATGAGTACACCGCGCTTTTTCACATTAGCCGAGGCAGTATACACTTGAGGGTATCGGGGGCTAAAGAATTTTGGTGTCGTTTGCGTCGTGTAATGAGTTTCCTGGAGGGCTACAATACTAGCTTTTAATGCTATGAATGTTTGGAAGGCCTTAACTCTTTTATGTGGTGAGTTGAGTCCCTTTACATTAAGGGAAAGAATGTTCAGGGGGGCCATGGGGAAGGAGATGAGATATTAGGCAGAGGGGCCCCAATGGCCCCACAGCCCCGCCGACAAGGATCAGGAAAAGAGAAGATACAAGGGAGAAGGGAGGGAAGAAAGGGAAAAAAGAGAGGGTAGTAGTTGTAAGGCAAATGGATGAATAGATATAGGAAATGGCAAAGGGGTTTGGTTGCCCGACCAGGTAGTGGACAGACTCGCCAGTCGGCCAGCCGACCCGCGAGTGTGCACACCATGCAGAGGGGGGGGGGCAATGACAGCCTCCCGCCGCTAATGGGGGATTGTGGTTAAAGCTTTAAAAGTTAAACCAACAAGAAGTAACAGAAAAGACAGTGGTTATGCAGGTATTACCATGTAACCTATGTTTGTCTGGAGGCAAACAGACCTCCAGATTGACTCTGTGGAGACATGGTACAGGGACACACAAATACTCAGGTAGGATGTATCCGTGTACATATATCCTCCTATAAGTATTTAAAGTAGGAAACAGAGAAAGAAAAACAAGTAACTGTTCATAACATTTCAATTTACCAAGGTCAAGCACAGACAGGCAAAGAATAGGCGGCAGTGTCCGGGTCGCCGCACGCGCCCAGGGAGAGCCCCGAGCACATGCGGCGAGCCAGAAAACAGGCGCCAACTACAATGTCACATAGTGAATGTTGTGCAAGAATCATAGTACCCTTTCCCAAAAAGGAGAAATGGCACAGGGACACACAAATACTCAGGTAGGGTGTATCCATATACACATATCGTCCTATAAACATTTAAAGTAATAAACAGAGAAAGAGAACAAATAACCGGTAATGACATTTCAATTTATCAAAATCATGCCCAAATGGACAAAAAAATAGGCGATATTGTCCGGGTCGCCGCATGCGCCCAGGGAAAGCCCCGAGCCCATGCGGCGAGCCAGAAAACAGGCGCCAACTAAAATGTTGTGTAGTGAATGTTGTGCAAGAATCATAGTACATTTTCCCCAAAAAGGGGACACCGTAGGAAAAGGAAGAAGAGAGAGGAAAAAAAATAAAAATAACCTTCCTGGTTTTCCTGAGTGGTAAGGTAAAAAAAATAAAACAATAATAATAATGAAAAAAGAGGGGAGAAAAGTGTATAACACTTGTTGATGAGAAAGGGAATATAAAAGATTCATGGGGTCTGAGCCCCCGCAACCCCGGGGAGAGGGGGGTAGGCGGACTGCACAGACATCCCCCTTACCATTAGGGGTGTCTATCACAGGACAGTCCCCCTTTAACTTGATTGAAGAGTTATCATCACGTCATAAAGTATAGGTTAGCTTCAATCAAGGGGCCTCCGATGGCAAACAAGAAGCGGTTGTGAAGGGAGCCAAAGTAAATTCAACGTGGAGAGTAGACTTGACGGTCCCGGGAGATGTCCCCGGGTGGGCGAGCTGGTGTACCTCTACGGATGGATGAAGGGCCAGGATTAGATCTCCTTGGAGTGGTATTATAGGGATGCGTTGCTGCCCGGGCGGGGGTGCGAGGCAGTGTCGTCTCCGCAGGTTGCTCCGGGGTAGTTAGGTGCAGGGACTCAAGAAGACGTTGGAGGGATTCCGGTGACGTGGAGGAGTGTTGCTGGCCCTGGTAGGAGAATTTCAAAGCAAAAGGGAAGCGCCAGGTGTATTTAAGTTGGTGCTGCAAGAGAATCTGGAGTTGTGGTTTCATGGCACGGCGTTTAGCAATTGTAGATGGAGCTAGGTCAGAGAACAATTGATACGTGTGACCCTGGAACAGGAGAGTGTCCTTATTGCGAGCAGCAGCTAGGAGTTGTTCCTTTGTACGGAAAAAGTGCAGTTTAATGATAATATCTCGCGGAGGCCCGTCTTGCTGTCGGCGGGTCAGGGCCCTGTGTATTCTATCGAATTCCAAGCGTTCTATTGGTATAGCAGGTGATAGTTCTTGGAATAGGGCCGTTGAGAAAGATTGTAGGTCTTCCACATTTTCTGGGATACCTCTCAGGCGTAGATTTGATCTACGGGAGCGATTTTCAGCATCCTCGAGACGTGAGAGTAGCATGTTGTTCTCATCACGGAGGGCTGCCTGCTCTTGAACCTGCTCTTGGAGTGTAAGCTCTATATCATCTACCCTGGTTTCCAGGTCTGCTGTGCGCTGGCCTAGCTCCCTGATCTCACGTAACAGCCTGCTTGTTATCTGGTCAGATGTAGTTTTTAAGGCCTTTTGCAGCATGGCTTCCATAAACTGTAGAAAATCACCCTGGGACATACCTGAGGAGGGCAGGAAGGAAGGACCGCTGATTGGACCGTCTATGGTGGTCTCATCCTCGCTTTCGGCGGTGGCTTGTTCTGGCTTGTCTGGTGAGGCAACGTGCTGTTTAGTCAGGGCCTTCGCCGCCATCTTGGACGAGGCGCGGGCCAGGGCGTCTTTGATCGGTTTAGATTTGGATCTACCGCGATGGCCGGTTAAAACCATCCCAGACGATGCTGTGGCCGTTCCGGAGGCTGTATTCAGCAAAAGCGGGGTTGCAGGGCGGCTCAGGCGCGGTGTATGATCCCGATGTTGCGGCGGGAGGTGCGGAGCTCTAGTGGAACACGTCCGCCATACAGAGCCTCGCGCATGCGCCCTCTCGGGAGCAGTGATTTTTAATAATGCTTAAAGTGAAACAATAAAAGTGAAATATTCCTTTAAATTTTGTACCTAGTGGGTGTGTATAGTATGCCTGTAAAGTCGCGCTTGTTTCCCATGCTTAGAACTGTCCCTGCACAAAGTGTCATTTCTGAAGGAAAAAAAGTCATTTAAAACTCACTCGCAGCTATAATGAATTGTCGGCTCCCGGCAATACATAGAAAAGTCATTGATAAAAAAAAAAGCTTGGGGGTCCCCACAAATTCAATTACCAAGCCCTTGAGGTCTGGTATGGATATTAAGGGGAACCCTGCCACATTTTTTTTTTAAATGCGTGCGGTTCCCCCCAAATATCCATACCAGGCCCTTCAGGTCTGGAAAGGATTTTAAGGCGTGGAGTTCCCCCAAAAATCCAGACCAGACCCTTTATCCGAGCATGCAACCTGGCAGGCCGCAGAAAAAGAGGGGGGACGAGAGAGCGGCCCCCCCTCCCTCCTGAACCGTACCAGGCCACATGCCCTCAACATTGGGAGGATGCTTTGGGGGTCTGTGACCCCTCAAAGCACCATGTCCTCATGTTGATGGGGACAAGGGCCTCATCCCCACAACCCTTGCCGGTGGTTGTGGGGGTCTGCGGGCGGGGGGCTTATCGGAATCTGGAAGCCCCCTTTAACAAAGGGGACCCCCAGATCCCGCCCCCCCCTATGTGAAATGGTAATGGGGTACAAATGTACCCCTACCATTTCACAAAGAAAGTGTCAAAAATGTTAAAAATACAATAGCCGGTTTTTGACAATTCCTTTATTAATGTCTTCTCCTTTCTTCCATCTTCTTCCATCTTCTTCTTTTCTCCATTCGGGTTTCTTCCTCCATTTTGTTCTTCATCTTCCTCTTCATCTTCATCTTCCTTCTTCCTTCGGTGTTCTCATCCGCATCTTGCTCCAGCTTCTTGTTCCCCTTCTTCTTTCTCCAGCCGCTCCGCTTGAATTGGAGGCTCCCGCTGTGTGACGCCTCAGTTCTTCAGTTCTCCTCTTGGTCCGCTGCCACCCGGTGACCCCGCCCCCCTCTGATGCACATGGATTTCACGGGGACTTTCCCCATGGTGTCAGAGGGGGGCGGGGCCACCGGGTGCCAGCGGACCCAAAGGAGAACTGAAGAACTGAAGCGTCACACAGCGGGAACCTCCAATTCAAGCGGAGCGGCTGGAGAAAGAAGGGGAACAAGAAGCCGGAGCAAGATGCGGACGAGAACACCGAACACCGAAGGAAGAAGGAAGATGAAGAGGAAGATGAAGAGGAAGATGAAGATGAAGATGAAGAATAAGATGGAGGAAGAAACCCGAATGGAGAAAAGAAGAAGATGGAAGAAGGTGGAAGAAGAAGAAGATGGAAGAAGACATTAATAAAGGAATTGTCAAAAACCGGCTATTGAAATTTTTAAAATTTTTGACACTTTCTTTGTGAAATAGTAGGGGTACATTTGTACCCCATTACCATTTCACATGGGGGGCGGGATCTGGGGGTTCCCTTTGTTAAAGGGGCCTTCCAGATTCCGATAAGCCCCCCGCCCGCAGACCCCCACAACCACCGACAAGGGTTGTGGGGATGAGGCCCTTGTCCCCATCAACATGGGGACATCCTCCCAATGTTGAGGGCATGTGGCCTGGTACGGTTCAGGAGGGGTGGGGGGCTCTCTCCTCCCCCCCTCTTTTCCTGCGGCCTGCCAGGTTGCGTGCTCGGATACAGGGTCTGGTCTGAATTTTTGGGGGAACTCCACGCCATTTTTTTTTTAATTTGGAGTGGAGTTTCCCTTAAAATCCATACCAGACCTGAAGGGCCTGGTATAGATATTTGGGGGGAACCGCACACATTTTTTTTTTAATTTGCGGCAAGGTTCCCCTTAATATCCATACCAGACCTGAAGGGCCTGGTAATTGAATTTGGGGGAACCCCCACGCATTTTTTTTTCTTTTTTTATCAATGACTTTTCTATGTATTGCCGGGAGCCGACAATTCATTATAGCCGCGAGTAAATTTTAAATGACTTTTTTTCCTTCAGAAATGACACTTTGTGCAGGGACAGTTCTAAGCACGGGAAACATGCGCCACTTTACAGGCATACTATACACACCCACTAGGTACGAAATTTAAAGAAATATTTCACTTTTATTGTTTCACTTTAAGCATTATTAAAATCACTGCTCCCAAAAAAACGGCAGTTTTTAACTTTTTTTTTAATTGATTCCCTGGGGCATGAACCGGGTCCCCAAACACTTTTTATGACAATAACTTGCATATAAGCCTTTAAAATTAGCACTTTAGATTTCTCCCATAGACTTTTCGAATTTGCCGCGAACACCCCAAATTGTTCGCTGTTCGGCGAACGGGCGAACAGGCAATGTTCGAGTCGAACATGAGTTCGACTCGAACTCAACGCTCATCCCTACTGAAAATATTGTCATATACTATTAGACAATTTCGTCCTGATTTCAACATCTGGGTGTTGATAGTGTTACAGGATATAGACAGTGAAAACCGATAGCTTTGCTGAAAGATGTCTTGCATTAGTAGCCTATTCCTAGTTCTAAGAGAACTTGGCAAAAAAAATAATTAAGCAAAACCACAGAAAACTCAAGTATTTTAAATTCTTTTTGCAGCATTTTCCTATCATGAATGATATTTTTGTTATTCAGTTGCTACATGCCTTTAACCACTTGCTTACTGGGCACTTAAACCCCCCTCGGGCCCAGACCAATTTTCAGCTTTCAGCGCTGATGCACTTTGAATGACAATTACGCAGTCATGCAACACTGTACCCATATTTTTATGATTTTTTTTCCCCCACAAATAGAGCTTTCTTTTGGTGGTATTTGATCACCTCTGCGGTTTTTAGTTTTTGTTAAAAAATTTAAAAAGACCGATTTTTTTTTAATGATATTTTTTTATATTTTGTTATAAAATTTTGCAAACAGGTAATTTTTCTCCTTCATTGATGTACGCTGATGAGACTGCACTGATGGGCTGCACTGATGGGCACTGATGGGCTGCATTGATGGGCACCGATAAGGCGGCACTGGTGGACACTGATAGGCGGCACTGGTGGAAACTGATAGGCAGCACTGGTGGGCACTGAGAGGTGACTCTGAGAGGTGGCACTGAGAGGTGGCATTGATGGGTGGCACTGAAGGGCATTGATAGATGGCACTGGTGGGCACTGAGAAGTAGCACTAATAGGTGGCATCAATAGGTGGCACTGATAGCTGGCAGTGATGGGCACTGATAGGTGGCAGTGATGGGCACTGGGTGGCAGTGATGGGCACTGAGGGATGGCAATAATAGGCACTGATCGGCACTGGTAGGTTACACTGATAGGCAGCACTGTTAGGTGGCACTGATGAGGCACTGATTGGAACCAATGGTGGGCATTGATAGGTGGCACTGGTGGACATTAATAGGTGGCACTGGTGGGCATAGATAGGTGGCACTGGTGGGCTCTGTGGACACTGGCAGGTGACACTGGCAGGGAGTACGGATTGCACAGATGAGGCAGAATTGCCTCTTCCTCTTCGGGACCGATGTCCCTTGCACATAAGTCAAAGATCTGCTTTTTTTTCTCCTCACGCTGTCAACGTAAGGAGAAGAAAAAACTATTACCGAGCTTTTGTTTACATCACGTGATCAGCTG
This sequence comes from Rana muscosa, assembly GCA_029206835.1. Classification (NCBI taxonomy): domain Eukaryota; kingdom Metazoa; phylum Chordata; class Amphibia; order Anura; family Ranidae; genus Rana; species Rana muscosa. The sequence continues at coordinate 291,366,354 of CM055123.1, read as the reverse complement.
TTATTGGCTGACAGCTGATCACGTGGTAAGGGGCCGGAGTCATTTAGGAAACACATTTCTGGCTTTTAAGGTCAGAATTCTGAGTTTAAATGTTAGAATTCTAAGATTAAAAGTCACAAATTTATGTATCATAATATATGTAATAATAAAAATTCTGAGTTTCAAAGTCAGAATTCTGACACTAAAAGTCATATTTCTCAGATTTAAAGTTAGAAATTTGAGATTAAAAGCCAGATCTTTGTTTCTTAAATTTCTTTTAGAATTGCTTTTCTTTTAGAATTGCCACTACTAGGCCAAGCCTAGTAGTGGCAATGGTTACCATAGACATTTCATAATCATCAGACTTTTCTGATTTTAGAAGGATCAGCTGATAATTATGTGGAGTCTTTGGGTTCCTTAAAGAGAAAGTTAACTTCCTCTACTGACTGACTTTTACCTATAGGTAAGCCTATAATATGGCTTACCTATAGGTAGTGTAAATATCTCCTATACGTGCACCGTTTAGGAGACATTTACATTACATGCAGCCAGTGACATGACTGGCACATGTGCTCTGATGGAACGGCCACCTGTGCTGTTCCGTCCGAACCCTGTGCCATGAATGGCGGCTCCCGCGCGCATGCGCGGAAGTGACGTCATCGCAGCCCTGGCCAGTCACAGAGCCGGAGCCCGCAAACCCAGAAGCAAGATGTGAAGATGGAAGTGGCTGCAGTGTTTTAAGGTACTTTCACATAATGTGCTAGTATGAGATGCATACTAGCACATTATGACTTTACCTTGCAGGGAAAAAAAACATCCAAAAATACAACTGCTTTAATACAATTGTGTGTGTATTGTACTGTGGAGTCCTAATACCTTCTAATACATACAGTATTTTCTCTTCACAGATGGAGACAAAACATGGGATCCAAAGAAGTGAGGTCAACAATGACTTGGTGACATTTTATCTGAATGAGGTTTGGGATTACTGTATTTTGATTTTTTGTGTCTAAATGCATTAACACATTAAAGTATAACTAAAGGCTAAACAGCTGTAGAAACAAACACTATGAGATACAGAAGGGAGTTCAGAGGTACAACCCACAAATAGCAGCACTGAATAATATGCTAACAATATTTCATATTTAATGCACAAAATCTATTAAAATACATACCATAAAATTGGATGCTACCCAGTTTCATATGTAAACAGATGTAATAATGAGAATGCCAACACCTCTGTGATGGCCAACCCTTCTCTATGTGTGTGTATCTATCTACAGTATATATATATATAGATAGATAGATAGATAGATAGATAGATAGATAGATAGATAGATAGATAGATAGATACACACACACACATATATACTGTGTGTGTGTGTGTGTGTGTATGTGTATATATTAGGGGTGCAACGGATCAAAAAACTCACAGATCGGATCGATCCTCGGATCAGGGATCATTTTCGGATCGGCAAAAAAATATATATATATATAATAATGTTAAATTTTCAATTTCACAGTTATTTTCAACACAAAACGGAGCTTATAAGCTTAAATACAGTATTTGTAAATCCAACGGACTCTTTACATGTTAAATTTTAAAAGCAACAGCAAACCTGCTGACCTTACATGGATGCTAATGTGACAGAACACCTCTGATTTTCACATTTAACTAAATGTTAAATGTGAAAATCAGAGGTGGTCCGTCACATTAGCAATCATGTAAGGTTTGCTGCTGCTTTTAAAATGTAAAATGTAAACAGTCCGATGGATTTCCAAATAATGTATTAAAGCTGATAAGCTCTGTTTTGTGTGGAAGCTTTGGGTGTAACAAGATGTCCGATTGGCCCCTTCTCTCATTACTGTGTGGGTTGGAGCAAGATGGCGGCGAAACGTCATTAGAGCGGCCACCGCCGGGTGTACCAAGATGGCCGCCGCTCCGGAGCTAGGCCGAAGCCGCCGCCTTTCCTACGGCCGAGGCTCCGGAGCGCTCCGCGGATCGCGTGGTGATCCGATCCGAACAGGGTGCCCCGTTCGGATCACGGATCACCACCGATCCGTTGCACCCCTAATATATATATATATACATATATATATATATATATATATATATATATATATATACGCACACAGTGCCTTGAAAAAGTATTAATACCCCTTCAAATTTTTCCACATTTCGTCATGTTACAACCAAAAACATGTATTTTATTGGGATTTTGTGTGAGAGACCAACACAAAGTGGCACATAATTGTGAAGTGGAAGGAAAATGATAAATGGTTTTCAAACTTTTTTACAAATAAATATGTAAAAAGTGTGTTGTGCATTTCTATTCAGCCCCCCTGAGTCAATACTTTGTAGAACTGCCTTTTTGCTGCAATTACAGCCCAGTTCCTCCCAACAGGCTTTTTGTCCTTCCTTGGAGGCACAGCAATCCATATCCTCTTCTTCTAGGTCTCTATTGCTTATGCTGACCATATACAATACGAAAAATCGGCCGAAATTTGGTCATTTAGACAGTTTGTTCGTTTTTGGAAATTTTGTGCCGAACGAACGATAAATTGAAAGGTTAATGTGTTTCCCATCCAAACTGTCTGCACTAGGTATATGCAAAAAAACAAACAAAAAATGAATTAATTTATGTCTACTGAACGATTTATTGGTCATTACATGATGGCACTATCGTTTGCGCTCACGTCACGGACGAATGATCGTTTTTCGAAAATGGGTACGGCTGATTTGTCGTATAGTGTATGGCCAGCATTAGCCCCGTGTGTGGGGCAAAATGTGTCATGGGGCATGGCCTGGGAGAAGTCAGGGCTGAGGCTGATTATCCACCTACATATAGGAGTGTGTGATACTCCTGAAGGTTTCCTTCTGTCCTATTTTTACATCAATATGCTCTTTATTAAACATTGCTATCTATCTCTGGTCTCACAACTGGCCATTGCTAATATTACCATTTTAGACCATGCTCCAATCACTCTTATGACCTGTACACATGATCGGTTTAACCGATGAAAACCGTCCGATGGATTCTTTTCATCAGACAAACCGATCGTGTATGGGACCGATCGGTCTTTTTTCCATCGGTTTTAAAAAATAGAACATGTTTTAAAATTTTCCGATGGATCTAAAACCGATAGCAAATTCCGATCGTCTATGGGCAAGTCCATCGGATAAAAAACCCACGCATGCTCAGAATCAAGTCGACGCATGCTCAGAAGCATTAAACTTAATTTTTCTCGGCTCATCTGAGTGTTTTACGTCACCGCGTTTGGAACGCGTCGGTTTTTTGACTGATGGTGTGTGGGCAAGACTGATGGAAAACAGTTTCATCGGATATCCGATGGACAAATCCATCGGACTAGAATCCATAGGAAATCCGATCGTGTGTACAGGGCTTTATTCTTGCCTTAGCCCCCTCAACTACCCACTCTTCCTCTTGGAGATTTAATGAATCAATTTTGCAGGATCCTCCTTTTCAAAGAGGATCTTGAATGAAAATTCAAATTTACTCTTTATTTTACTCTTAATTCACCCCCCCCCCCCGACACATCTTCACACATCTTATGGGAAGCACACAAGGCATATATGAGAGAAGTATTGGTCAAATATAGCATGCATTTTTTGGGGTCATCAGATCATTTACTTATGCAGATACATAAGTTAGAAATGCTACACAAACTTAAAGTGGATGTAAACCCAATTCATGAAATTTGAGCTGGGCACATATATCTGCAGTGTTTTGTTATCTCTCTTCAATAAAATATGTCCCGTAGCTCTCTCCTGAACCGTTCCTCTGTTATCAGCCTGACAACTCCTGACAAATTCTCTGACACATCAGATAAAAGCAGCCTGACTTTTCTGTCAGAGGAGGTTGCTAAAATAGATTAACAGGGAGCTGGCCCTGTTACAAAACACCTCTGAGAGTCTCTGCCTATGATAAGAGGGTGTGTGCGCCTTTCCTCCAATCAGCAATTTTAGCTATCTTGGCTGTATGCCCAGACATCACACTCTATGTTAACCAGGAAGAGAAAATTTCCTAACACGATCTGAACTTTCTAAACAGGGTATAAATGTGAAGACAGCAGATATAAATGTAAAACCTATGCAGGAAGATTTGGTTCATGTCAGTGTATCATCTGAGGCTGTTCACTTCACTGGGTGTATGGAGGGTTTACATCCACTTTAACCAAATGCCTTACTAACTAGCCGAACTAGCAGACTCCACTTGCTTTCTTTACTCCTAACTTGAATGTATTATATACAAACTGTGCTGGAAACTAAAAATCCACAAAAAAAAATGTCCAAAAAGTTCTAAAAGTATGAGGGTGTAACCATTTGCACAAATGAGAATCAATGTGCCGAGTGAAAGTCCATGAAATAAGTCCACTCATTCAATGAAAAATGCATATAGCAATAACGGATGTATAAAAGATCCGATAATCCACTCTGTGTCCACAAGTGTTCAAACAATAAAAAGATTCTCTGTCCACAAGATAAAGGTTGGTCTCTTACCAGACACGATGGATCCCTATTACAGAGATCAAGGCAGCTTGTGAAGGGATAATCGCAGGTGTGGAAATCTCATACAACTGTTGTCTACTGGGAATGGGGAATTTTGAACCTCTATGTGAGTGTTACCTTTGTCCTTTTTAATAAAGATCTTTGGCTGATTCACACTATGAGGTTTCTCCCTTCTATATGTTTGTTATCTGGATATATGGAGTTCATTTCTGCAAACATGAGGACACTCTATCTGATACTTCCACAGTTTAGCCTAGCTGGCCCCCCTACAATCAGCACAAATAAAAACTCAAGTGTGTTTCTTTAGTGCTATGTTTGTGGTGGTTTGTGCCGTAAAAATTAACATTTGTGCTGCTTTTATTTTTAAGATATTAGCAATTAATTTTTCCAGACTATGACATCATCTAGCCCCCCTACAACAGAAAAATGACACAAACCCAGGCTGGTTGGTCAGTGCCGCATTTGCACTGGTTTGTGCCGTTTAAATTTCCGTTCTATCTTTTATCGTTTTTGCGTTATTAATGATTTATTAAAGGTCACTCAGCCCCCCTACAACACTCAAAAGACACAAAACATGTCTTGTTGGTTAGTGCTACGTTTGTGCTGCTAACATTTTTTTTGTGCTGTTATGGTTTTTAATTTATATCAGTTTTTTTTTCCAACCCCACCCTCTTTGCCCCCCCTACAATCAGCACAAATAAAAACTCAAGTGTGTTTCTTTAGTGCTGCTACGTTTGTAAAAATTATGTTCCAATAAATTAAAAAATTAAGACATTAAAACATTAACAGCGCTTGTATAGAAACAACACATTTGCTTCTCATGATAAAATAAATTATCTGACAGTAAATAATTGCATGTAGTAAGGCAACCCAAAAAAGTTACTTAAAGGGTGAAAGAGAGTGACCTGCACTCAGAATCCAAGAGTCTTTTAAAAGGTCAAACAATCTGAGTCCAAACTTTCACTACCACAGTGATGTGGTCAGATTCCTTCCAAAGGAAAAGAAAGGGGTGAAATAATATGGTTGACACTTCCTTGGCTCAGTACTACTGATTCGATATCCAATGATTCAATATCCAATGATTGGTGATGCATCAAACTAGCCCACTTCACACTAGACAGCTGTAACTATAAATCATACCTTCATCCGTGTCATGGTGAAATACATTCCCCCTAGGTATTGTACTCACCAGACAGCGGATGGTATTGTGCCTGTCAGCTTCTCCTCAGAGATTACTTCTGCTTCACTTCATGCAGTTCAGCCAGCGAATGGTGTTGTACTCATCAGCTCCTCTCCAGGGGCACTGTCAGCTCACCTCATGAGATCCTATAGTCCCAGGTAGCATGTATGTGCATGTAGCAGTGCGGGCATGAAAGGTAAAAGAAGCTTGATAGTGTAAAACCCTTTTATTAAATATAAAAGCCCCCACATATACAAGTCTGCTTACAAGGATTAAGTAAAAAACAAAGCATATCACCGCGGTCGGTCCGTCTATTCACTCTGGTTATGAAGTGCTGCACATTCAAATCCGTCGTGAGTCCCGGGTAGACGAACATAGCCGTCCTTTGATTGGTCGCGTGGTCACGCCCTGACGCGTTTCGTGATTGGCTGCACGTCTTCAGAGGGCGTGGCCACACATCGCGACTGCTCACTTATATAGTACAGCGGGCCGTGACGTGTGCATATCCGAGCTTGGCACATCGCTGTTGGGAGACGTCACCGCCCTGCTGGGAGTGTCCTCACACTGCTGGCGTGGTGATTGGTCTCCTCTACGGTAGTGTTAAGCCTACAATCACGGACGCCGCTATCCATCACAGCCAAGCTGTAAAAGATGCGCCGTGCATTGGAGCTTCTGCCGTTATGTGGAAAAAGAGTTTAACCCATGCCGCTCTTTAGGATGACTCAAAAATCAAGTTGTACTTCAGTCTCCAAGAGTGGACATGGGGCTACAAGGTGTCAAAGAACTTGTAAAATCATCACCTCAGTGTATATCTGGGCATACAATTCAACATCGAGTTCTTAATCATTAAAGCAATTACACCTCATTATAGATACCTGGTAGGTATACTCCCAGCAAATTCATGGGGAATGCATATGTGCTATTTCACACAAAGAGCCTGCATCCTCCTACCCATGATTCTGTCCAGGAACACTCACACACCAGCTTCCACAATGTAAAAAAACTCACATACATAGTGCATTATAAAATAGATGATGCTGCACCATACCCGCCAATTATCAAATTAATTGGTAATTGGACATTCATTTAAGAATATTAAAAGTATTCTAAAAGTTATAACAATTAAAAGGCAAAAGATAATGTATGAAGTGTATATAAAAAAACGGTTAATACAAAATACATATAATTCAGCATATAGTCGGAAGACCTTATAAGCCTATACCCTGCATAATCCATGATAAAACCAAAAATTAAAGCTCTCTCACTACCATGGAATAACTGAAGGCATACAAGATGGTTCCTAAACGAATAATTGCTGATAAAGCAGTTAAGATCTAGGTCTATATTTAAACCATTCGGACTAAGTGTATTGGTTAAATAAAGCCACTGAGTTTCTAATTTGGAGATTTCTCGCACCATATTAGCCCCTCTCCAACTCTGGTGGGCTTTAACAACTCCCCAGAATTTTAATCCTATAGGGTCCCTATGGTGCTTCTCTCTAAAGTGTAGAGACACACTATGCTCTTTGTATCCTATGGTGATGTTGTATATGTGTTCAGACACCCTCTTGGATAATGTTCTTTTGGTGCGGCCTATATACATTAGGCCGCACGGACATTCTAGAGCATAGATGACGTGTGTAGATGCACAGGTGATACATTCTTTGATTGGAAATTCTTTTCCATTAGCAGTGGATGTAAAACTAGTAAGGCCTCGTAGGTGAGTAGATACCTGTTGGCAGGCTTTACAACGTCTACACGCATAAAAACCTGTCCTATCCCAAAACATTTTGACTGGTTTTGGGGGGTCAAGGACCTTTTTAACTACTTGATCTCCGAAGGAGGATGTTTTTCTATAAATAAAAGGAGGCATTGGGGGTAAAGATGACTTCAAAATCTTATCCATTGTAAGGATACTCCAATGTTTTTTAAAAATTCCTTCTATTTCACGATATTGCTCATGAAATTCCGATATAAAACCCCATTCATGTTTTTGATCCAATGATCTGGTTTTAGGAAGCAACATTACTTCTTGGGATTGGGTACCTACTTGTTCCAGTAAATTGGTCAGGTGTAATTCATTGTACCCCTTCTCCACAAAACGCTGTTTAATTAACATTGCTTGGGTCTGATAGTCCATATCATTGGTACAATTGCGCCTTATATGTGTGAACTGTCCTTTCGGAATGTTGCAGAGCCATTGTGGGTGATGTCCACTCTGTATAGGGATATAACTATTCCTATCTGTATCTTTGAAGAATGCTTTAGTGTACAGATGTTTCTCACCCTTCATTATCATAACATCCAGAAAATGGATTTGTTGTCTACTCCAGTTAAAGTCCAACTTGATGTGATTGTTGTTACTATTTAAATAGTTCGCAAAATCCTGTAGGGATGCTTCTGTACCCTGCCAGATCATGAACAGATCGTCTATATATCGTTGGTAAAATATTAGTTCCTTTTTCTTATTATTATAGACCCACTTGTCCTCCCATTCGCTCATAAATAAATTAGCGAGGCTGGGTGCAAACTTTGCACCCATTGCTACCCCCGTTTTCTGACTATAAAACTGCTCCGCAAACCAGAAATAATTGTGGGTTAGACAAAACTCCAACGCCATTCTGATAAACCTTTTCTGGATAAATGGGAGATCATCCCTTTTACTAAACGCCCAATTAAGGGCTAGTAGTGCATCCTCATGCTGGATATTCGTATATAACGATGCCACATCTGCTGTTACCAGAAAAACATTGGTTTCCTGTGAGATGGTGACCTTCCTCAGTTTCTGCAGGAAGCTGGTTGTATCCTTGAGGTAGGCTTTAGTTTCTAAGACACTACTTTGCATAAAATGATCCAGGTACTGACCAATTCTGGAGGTAACTGAGTCTATGCCATTTACTATTGGCCTTCCTGGCGGTCTGATCGGGTCCTTATGTATCTTAGGAACAGTGTATATCGTCGGAATTCTATTAAAGCTTGGACATAGGAAGGTTTTTTCTTTCTTGGTGATGGCTCTCATGTAGTAGCCATAATCCACCAAATTAAAGAGGTCCTCTCTATATTTTCTTGTAGGGTCTCCTTTGAGATGCAGATATGTGGTTTCATCATCTAACATATTTTGTAATTGCGAGTGATAATATGTTTTGTCCATGACAACCAATCCTCCTCCTTTATCCGTTGGGCGGACAATAATCTCCTTCCTATTTTCCAGGGCTTTGATACCCTCTTTAATATGTATAGGGTTAAGACTCTTCTTCTGTGTAACTGCTTCTAGATCTTTCAACACTAATTGTTTGAAAACTTCCACCTGATGGTTAGCTGGTAGAGGTGGGTTAAACAAAGATCTATTTTTCAAGCCACTATCTATCCCAATCACATCATTACTTCTGTTGTTTCGAACTATGTAATTATTGGACAGGAAGTGTTTTTTAATATTGATCTTCCTTATATATTTATGTATATCAATATACACACTGAATTTATTCAGCGGTTTAGTAGATGTACATTTAAGCCCTGCATTTAGTATATTACTCTGCTTCTGTGTGAGAGTCACAGAAGAGAGGTTATATATTCCACTTAGTCCGCTTGCCTTGGTCTTTTTTTGTTGGACTCGTTGCCCTGCTCGGCATCCTCTATGTGTGATGGTCTGGCATTTCTGATTGGACTGTATGGTCCTTACCATTGTGGGGGGTTCCACCATTCCTGTGTCCTGTTCTGACTGTAATTTTGTTGCTGGCACCCCCTCCAAGGACGATTCCCTCTTCCTCGGCCTCGTGGGTTGCCTCTCATACCTCTCCCTAAAAAAGGCGCTGGTCGTGGGTATGGTGCATAATACTGATCTGTCACTTCCCCCTCTAAAGATAGTGGATCATATCTATTATGGGTATTGACTGGATACTGGTCATTATACCCTGAATTATATTGCTGGTATCCAGGTAACTGCTGACCATTATTGTTACCCCTCATGGGTTGTTTATTCCCTTTTCCACGCTGGTTTTTGGGGGTTAGGGCTGGTCTGGAAGTCTTTCTGGGGTCCATTCCATAAGACGGGGTTTGTATAGATTGCTCATTACAATGCCCTCTCTCTTGTGTCACTGTTGGTAGAAGGGAAGGTTGCTGTACTGTGGGGCCTAGATTTTCCACATTCTGCCACAAATATACTGAGCCCTTCTTGAAATCATTCATGTCCCTTCTATACTTCTTCATCTTTTTCTTTTGAGTTTCTTTATCTATTTTTTCCAACTTTTTTTTTTATATCGTTATCAAAATTGGTGAGTAGTTGTGTACACTTAATAGGGTCCACTTTGGTGAGAAGTTCAGCAATCTTCTTCTCAAGTAGTGCCATTTTTTTCTTTTTCCTTTTGAGCACCAATTGCTGCAACTTATAACCTACCCCATTGAAGAAGTCTAGCCACTCTGAGGTTGACTCTATATCGTCAAGTCCATCCTGAGGGCTGACTTCCCATCTTAGGCTCCGCATAATAATTCTTTCTTTCAAATAATGCTCAAAAGTGGTGATATCCCACCAAGTTTGTATCTGTTTCTCAAGAGCATTACCCAAAGAGCCCAAGATGGCATTGAAGTCCTCATTAGTTTCCCACTCACCATCACTGGAAAATACCATATCCAGATTTAATTGGCGATTATTGAGGTAATTAATCGAGTCCATGATCGCTATAGGTAAATAAATCAAAACTAATATGTATAAAAATATCAGATGAACCACCTAAGTGTATCTGATCCAAGCGCTCAACAGACGTTTGTGCTGTTTTGTGAAGACATTGTCTGGGTGATGTCATAGTCTGGATACAATTGCTAATATTGTAAAATTAAAAGCATTACAAATGTAAATTTTTACGGCACAAAACAGCACAAATGTAGCATTAAAGAAACACACTTGAGCTTGTATTTGCGCTGATTGCGGGGGGGGGGGGCAAAGTGGGTGGGGTTTGATAAAGAAAAAACTGGTATAACTTAAAAACCATAACAGCACAAATAAAAATTTTAGCAGCACAAACCAGAACAAACGTAGCACTGAGCAACGAGACCAGTTTTGTGTCTTTTGAGTGTTGTAGAGGGACTGAGTGACCTTTGGTGACCTTTAATAAATCATTAATAACGCAAATACGATAAAAGATAGAACAGAAATTTAAACGGCACAAACCAGCACAAACCAACCAGCCCAGTTTAGTGTAATTTGGCTGTTGTAGGGGGGCTAGATTATGTCATAGTCTGGAAAAATTAATTGCTAATATCTTAAAAATAAAAGCAGCACAATGTTAATTTTTATGACACAAAACAGCAAAAACATTGCACTAAAAAACACACTTGAGTTTTTATTTGTGCTGATTGTAGGGGGGACAAGCTTCGCTGAGCTGTGGAAGTCTCAGATAGCGTGTCTTCATATGTTTGCAGGGATGAACATATATCCAGATAACATACATAGAGAAGGGAGAAACCTCATAGTGTGAATCAGCCCAAAATCTTTATTAAAAAGGATAGCAGCACAAATAAAAATTTTAGCAGCACAAACCAGAGCAAACGTAGCACTAACCAACGAGACCAGTTTTGTGTCTTTTGATTGTTAAGTGACCTTTGGTGACCTTTAATAAATCATTAACGCAAATACAATAAAAGATCATTTAAACGGCACAAACCAGCACAAACGTGGCACTAACCAACCAGCCCGGTTTAGTGTAATTTGGCTGTTGTAGGGGGGCTAGGTGATGTCATAGTCTGGAAAAAACAATTGCTGATACCATAAAAGTAAAAGCAGCACAAATGTTAATTTTTAGGGGACAAAACAGCACAAACGTAGCACTAAAGAAACACACTTGAGTTTTTATTTGTGCTGATTGTAGGGGGGCCAGCTTAACTGAGCTGATTTCCAGAACTTTGATTATCCCTTCACAAGCTGCCTTGATCTCTGTAATAGGGATCCATCATGTCTGGTAAGAGACCAACCTTTATCTTGTGGACAGAAAATCATTTTATTGTTTAAACACTTGTGGACACAGAGTGGATTATCGGATATTTTATACACCCATTATTGCTATATGCATTTTTCATTGAATGAGTGGACGTGTTTAATAGACTTTCACTCTGAACATTGATTCTCATTTGTGCACCTGGTTACACCCTCATGATTTTAGAACTTTTTGGGGAAAAAAATTGTGGATTTTTAATTTACAGCACAGTTTTTATATAATACATTCAAGTTAGGACTATATTTCAATTAGATTGTATCACTTATTTTTCTGAATACATGGTCACACATGCTAAGATTATTTAAAGGAACCGCACACCATTAGTTTTTTGTTTAGTGTTTATATTCCTGTCCAGGATTTGGGTTGCAGCAGTTCAATATCAGACCATCAGACCAGCGCAGAGATACATTTTTTGTTTATTTGAAGTCCTCCAACACACCTATTTGTTGTGGAAGAGACAGAAACAGTGACTTAATTTTCAGCAAATGTTATTAGAAGTTATTTTGTCATTTATTGTTTGGATATATTCAGCCCTGGTTTGTCTTTCTGTCTCCTTAGATAGGACATGATCCTGTTTCCATCAACATCCAGATAGAACAGGACATCGAGGTTAAAGGCCTGAAGCCTGGTTCTGTGAGAGTGTTAGATTATTATGAGACAGGTGAGATGTGATATTAGCATTAGACTCTGTCATTAACTGAAATATTTCCAGTTTTAGATTTTCATACAAACAGTTGTACAAAAAAGTCTAGTCAGCACACTTAAAGCGGAGTTCCAACTGCTTAAAAAATAAAAATTTTCAGGAAAATCGTTTTTGTATTAATCCTAGTGTAATTACTCACGTTTTACTTATCGATCGCTGCTCGATTGCCGATTTCACAGACAAAGATATCTTTTATTCTGCCTTGATGGCCTTTTCCATATTGCTTGTGGGCATTTAAAGCCCACAAGCAATATCTTCCAGGATACGGTGCAGCTGAACGACCAGCATGCACCGCCCATTCTCGCACATGCGCAGTATGTACGGCTCGCAGCGCCGTACACTACTGACGTTGCCATCACGACGGGCGGCGTCGGCGGAAGTTGTGATGGCAACAAAGCCCCCGGCGCTGCCCACTGACTCCTGGGAAATTATGACACACATCTCCCTGGAGCACCAGCGAGCACGGGCGCCGAGGGAAATGACGTCAGGCGCCACAGAGAGGAAGTGGCAGAATACAAAGGACCCCATAGCAACAGTGCTGAATGGGTGAGTAAAAAATAAATAAATTCCAAATGTTTTTGCTTATGCAGAATGTTGTAGATTTATTCAAAGTTGTTTTTTTTTGGTGGAACTCCGCTTTAATAATGCCTACAAAGACTTCAAAATTCTATGTGATTTTAACATTCAGCTTTGGAATAAACATAATTTCCCGTTCGAAATCCACATACTGTACATTGTTAGAAATTTGTTAATTTAAAGCAAAATTTCCATTTTGCCACTTCAAATTTTTCTTGTCACTCTGGCCAAAAACAAACATTGTTTTCACCTCATTAATGATTAGAAAACTGAACCAATGTTCTAAAAACAAAGATTTTGTAATGAAATTCCACTAGTGTATGACCAGCTTAAGCCTGTCGGTCTGGAGGCTTCAAACTGAAAATACAGTAAATGCCTTGATGCTAGTGTGAGGTGCTAGTGTGAGGTAAAAGTTTAGGGAGGAGACCCCAAAAATCAAAAAGTAGAGGTGCCCATAGCTTAGAAAGAAACTGCCAAGTCTGTTCCTCAAACCCGGTAGGTATTTATTGGTCATAAAACAGGCAAAACACACCATCAAGGTGTTGTTTGGCTCTTTACTTCATCAGGAAAAGGTGTAAAGCAAACAGTGTAGAATAAAATAATATAAATAAATATATAACAATACATATACAGTAAATAGATGTGATCTTATCACATACAGTAGGGAAAATAATAATTTTATCCCCTGTAGATTTTGTAAGTTTGTCCACTTACAAAAAAATGAAGGGTCTATCATTTTTATCAAAGATGTATTTTAAATGACAGAGACAGAATATCAACGTAAAATACAGAAAAAAAAAACACACAATACAAATGTTATAAATTGAGTTGCAGTTCAGAGAGTAAAATGAGTATTTGACCCCAAGCAAAACATGACTTAGTACTTGGTGGACAAATCCTTGTTGGCAAGCACAGAGGTCAGACGTTTCTTGTAGTTGGTGACCAGGTTTGCACACATCTCAGGAGGGAATTTGGCCCCTCTTCTTTACAGATCTTCTCTAAATCCTTAACTTTTCTTGGCTGTCACTTGGCAATTCAAAGTTTCAGCTCCCTCCATACATTTTCTATAGGATTAAGGTCTGTAGACTGGCTGGGTCACTCCATGATCTTAATGTGCTTCTTCTTGAGACACTCCTTTGTTGCCTTGGTGGTATGTTTTGGGTCATTGTCATGCTAAAAGACCCATCCATAACCCATCTTCAGTGTTCTGGCTTAGGGAAGAAGGTTCTCATCCAAGATTTTACAATACATGGCCCCATCCATTGGCCCCTCAATGCAGCAAAATCATTCTGTACCTTTAGCAGAGAAACAGTCCCTAAGCAAAATTTTTCCACCACTGTGCTTGACTGTAGGGATGGTGTTCTTAGGGTCATAGTCAGCATTTTCTTCCTTCAAACAATCCCTTGGGGCCACTTCATAATACTTGTGGCCCTGACATTCTAGAAGGAGAACAACTGGAGTAGTCAATGGATGAGAAATTTCTGGGTCTTCTGCTAGATCATAAACCTAATAATAGCATGCAATGCCAAGCTGCAGTTTCTAAAGCTAGCAAAATACTTAAAAGAGTATTGAAAGAGTATTAAAAGAGCTAGAGATCCAAAAGAGAGGGACATAATTTTCCCTCTCCCAAAATCATTAGTAGTTCAGTTTTGGAAATCAATTTACAAAAAAGATATTGGAGAAATAAACCACTTCAAGCAAAATCACGTACCTGTATATCAGTTTGTTGAAGTGGTTGTACCGGGGTGATGCCTGCAGCCAGAGTCATCTCCTCAGTACAGATTTTTAGAGCTGGCAGTCGGCTTTCTCATGATAACAACTGATGCGGCTAATGAGCTGCTCGGCTGTTATTACGTGCAGTGGGAGTGGACATCCCCACCCTCCCACCTGGGTCTCCCATCCCACCAGGAGACCCGAGCAACCAAACGGCATGTCCGCCGGCTGGCCGTAGACCTTAATGTAGCTGGTAAAGGCTTTGATCGGGTCTCCGATGTAAAAACCTAGAAGTGACGCCACAACGTCACTTACGGTTTACTCGGCTGCCAATGGCGCCGTTTCTAAAAAAAAGTCAGTATTCCAAAACACTGATTTTGGCATTTTGAATACTTTGAAGTGCAAAGGAGGGATTTGGGGTCCCTGCACGGAGTGACGTAAAGGTATGTCAGTTCACACAGGAGAGCCAAACTGCCGCATTAGATCTGCGCGAGCAGACTGGCAAGTGGTTAAGGTTACACCTCTTCCAGTCTCATAGCGTGGCTCTGTGTCATCTTACACTCCCTTGGACTGAAAAATTTCATACTTGCGCTGGGATCACCGTTGAGATATTTGTATATCACTATCAAATCTCCTCTCAAGCATTTCTTCTCCAGGGAGAACAAATTTAGCTCTTGTAGTCGTTCCTCATAATTGAGCTCCTTTGGTCACCATATTAATTTAGTTGCCCTTTTCTGGACTCTCTCCAGTTCCAGCACATCCTTTTTGAGAATTGGTGACCAGAACTGGACGGAATACTCCAGATGCAGCCGAACCAGAGTTTTATAAATTGGCAAAATTATATATTTAAATGAAAACACTGGCTCACAGTGTCTTACCTGTTGCTGTTTTTTTTAGGTGATGAAGCCTTTGCAGAATACAACTCTCCCTGCAGCTCTGGTAAGTGCAATTATTCTGCTTTTAGTTTTTCGTATATTAACCAGCACAGAGTCCCATGTGCTTAGATTTCATTCAGCTTCCAAGAGTTATTGTTTCAGTTATCAAATTAAAGGAGAATAGGAAATACTTGGAAATCTCATGGAATTTTCTGTAACTGTTACTTCACGTGTATATGTTAATCTTTAATAAAAATTATAAAAAAAAAAAAAAAAAAGGAGAATAGGAAGAGATATGTTTCTTTGGAAATGAGTCTGATTGGATAAAGATGGATTTATTTGTATCTTCGGTGTAGAAGTGCCTTAGAAAACATGTCATGCAAGTGTAGCGCTACCCCTGAAGGAGCCGTTTGAGTATGTTTGGTTCTGTACTGTGCCTCACCCCAAGAACAGTCCCAGCACATCTAGGAGGAATGTTAGTGCGACAACACCAATGAAAGACATATGTTACGATAAAACACAGAAATTGTCTTTACTGTGAAGTTTCTCTGAATAGTAACAAACAGTGGCAGTATATCTCTGAACAGTAGGCAAGTATATTTAAAGTAAATTACCTGTATAAAAATGACTGAGGATCAAGAGCAATATAACTCCATGGTACCATCAGGCTGCTTTCAGGGCATTCCTCAACAGCCAATAACCCCAAGAGCAGAAGCAAACACTTTAACAATGAGAAATCTCAAGATAGCAAACCATATAACAGATTCACTTAAATTGTGTTCTATAAATCCAGGCAAGAGGAGAGCAGAGGAATGACTCTCTCTTATGTCAGACCTCTCTCCTCTGTCCCCTGACACCACAGGACCATAAAAATATAAACACAATACCTATTGCAGCACTCAATAATGTAACTCCCAAGTTCAAATTACCCTACTCATGCACTACTTATACTGAGCCCTGGATATATGTTTGTGTGTGCCCATATGACACCAGTAACTTCAATCCCCAGGGAAGAAGAAGGCCTTAAATCTTCAGCTAGCCACATTTCAGTTGGTGCACTTAGGTATCCTGCTTGGTAGAGTAAAATTGCAGTATACTGGCAGTATCTGGGTTACAAGGTGGACACTGTGACTGCTCCAAGGGGGGGTTAGGTGTGACCCAGGTTCTGGTAAGTTTGGGCAAATAGGTAACGTTGTCTGCATGCAGTGTCCTTGTTTTCTGCAAATTGGCAAGTGCCCACCCACCAATCCTGCGGTCAAGGCCAAGCGAGATGTTCTGGAACAAGGCAGGCTCTTCAGGTAACCTGACTGGCTACCTAATAACTGGAATGCTTCACGGCATCAGTACTGGTGCCTCTGGAAATGCGCCAGAGATCCCTTTTCAGACAGGACATACCCCATTGGCCATGGATGCCTGGTATGCAACACCACTCCCCCTAGGTCCAGTCTTCCCCTTGCCTTGTGGCATCTCTCCCCTCAGGCAGACAAGACGGATTCCTTTTCTTCCTTTGATTCTGAGGGCAGCTGGTCTACATGTCCCAAAATGCATTGCTGCAGTTGAAGTCCTGGCTCATTGGTTCCCTTCCTCCTGCCAATTGGGAAGCAGGGGAGGGAGCAAGGCAGACGGCTGTGTTCTCTGTGCGAGCACCGCTCACATACAGTGAGTAAGCAAAGCACTGTACACTGAGCCCACCCAGTTGTGTGACAATAGCGAATAGCGGGTCTTGAGACCTGTTTCCCGATTGGCCAAAAGGAGAAGCAATCCTATTGGCCTAGGAGGAGGAGGAAAGAGGAGGGATCAGACACAGGGGAAGCCGCTGCCCATGCCATAAGTGCGGGGCCAACCGCCTGGGGTTTGCGACCCAACTGACCCATGGGGGGGGCATTGTTTGCTGCCCCCCCAAAAAAAACAACCGCCACTGGTTATAGCCACGATGAGTCCAGGGGACAGGGTATTTTTGAGGAGTTATTACCATATAGTGTACGGCTGACTTATAACTATTAATAAGTGTGCTTTTGACAATGTTTTAGGGCATAACCATGTTCCTCTCCTTCATTATTTTTATTTCCAGATACTAAAGGAATTGTAAGCTAAAAACAGGAAAACCAAACTGAATTGAAATGCTCCAGAAGGCATCAAGGCTGAAGTAATGTAGTATATTTCATGTTGAGGTTGTGTTCTGCAAAAATAAATTTATGATACAAAGTGTCACATTGTTTCTGTTCCATTCTTTGATGATTATTACTGTCAAGTCAATAGGTAATTTTCTACTATTCTTGTCCAGTGTTTTCTCAGACATGGTCTACTGTCCGTTGATGCAGAATGTGACGCTGACATGGTGACCTCAGCACCGTCCTCCACATCAAAGTACTTTTAGTGGTGGGCAGCTTGCTGATGCCCCCTAGAGGGCAGGCCCAAAATACCCTGCACTCACCAGGATATGGACTAGCAATGGATTATATAGACACTGTTGTTTTAAAAAATAAATAAAAATAATAGTGATAAGATTATTTATATCAAGTTGATTTCTTTTACATGTACATGCAAAAATCTTAGAAAAGATTATACATCCCCTTTAACCTCTTTGGATGCCAGAGCAATTTATTTTTCATATTTTAAACATTTTACCTATTTTAGGCTGGAAGATTACTTAAAACCCCCAAAACATTAAAAATTCTCTGAAATAAGTGGTGACTAGGGATGGGCCCGGTGCTCGATTCGAACCCATGTTCGAATCGAGCATCGGGCGTTCGCTCGCTCGTCGAGCCCAGAACTATTTGGGCCGTTCGCATCACATTCGTGTGATGCGAGCGGCCCCGCAATGCATTGCGGCCGGCGCGGCCGGCGCAGTGCATTGCTGGCTGATGATTGGCCAAGCATGCACTGTGACCCCGCATGCTTGGCCAATCACAGCGCCCGAAACTCGGAGAGCAATAATTGGCTACAGGCAGGACGCCTGTAGCCAATTACAGCTCAGGGGCTTTAGTACACGCCCCACCATTTAAAAGGCCGCCACGCCATCGGCCCCGGTCACATGAGTTCCGGCTTTAGGAGAGATTAGTCTGCTGATTCAGTCTTTGCTTGATACTGAAAGATTTGCTCTTCTTTGCTAAACCATTGGCTATTTCTTTGCTAAACCATTGCTACCTAAGTCATTGATCGTTCATTGCTGCTGATTGCACAGTTAGTGTGTTATTAGCTGCTGCTGGGGATTAGTCTGGTGCGTGCTTACTGTTAGTACAGTATTGCAGTAGTACCAAGCGCAGTGCTGTTAGCACAGCATTGCACCCCAACAGCACCCATAGGACTTCTAGTGTGTTAGTGGCAGCAAACAGAGCTCCTATATTTTCTTCTCAGCAGCACCCATAGGACTTCTAGTGTGTTAGTGGCAGCAAACAGAGCTCCTATATTTTCTTCTCAGCAGCACCCATAGGACTTCTAGTGTGTTAGTGGCAGCAAACAGAGCTCCTATATTTTCTTCTCAGCAGCACCCATAGGACTTCTAGTGTGTTAGTGGCAGCAAACAGAGCTCCTATATTTTCTTCTCAGCAGCACCCATAGGACTTCTAGTGTGTTAGTGGCAGCAAACAGAGCTCCTATATTTTCTTCTCAGCAGCACCCATAGGACTTCTAGTGTGTTAGTGGCAGCAAACAGAGCTCCTATATTTTCTTCTCAGCAGCACCCATAGGACTTCTAGTGTGTTAGTGGCAGCAAACAGAGCTCCTATATTTTCTTCTCAGCAGCACCCATAGGACTTCTAGTGTGTTAGTGGCAGCAAACAGAGCTCCTATATTTTCTTCTCAGCAGCACCCATAGGACTTCTAGTGTGTTAGTGGCAGCAAACAGAGCTCCTATATTTTCTTCTCAGCAGCACCCATAGGACTTCTAGTGTGTTAGTGGCAGCAAACAGAGCTCCTATATTTTCTTCTCAGCAGCACCCATAGGACTTCTAGTGTGTTAGTGGCAGCAAACAGAGCTCCTATATTTTCTTCTCAGCAGCACCCATAGGACTTCTAGTGTGTTAGTGGCAGCAAACAGAGCTCCTATATTTTCTTCTCAGCAGCACCCATAGGACTTCTAGTGTGTTAGTGGCAGCAAACAGAGCTCCTATATTTTCTTCTCAGCAGCACCCATAGGACTTCTAGTGTGTTAGTGGCAGCAAACAGAGCTCCTATATTTTCTTCTCAGCAGCACCCATAGGACTTCTAGTGTGTTAGTGGCAGCAAACAGAGCTCCTATATTTTCTTCTCAGCAGCACCCATAGGACTTCTAGTGTGTTAGTGGCAGCAAACAGAGCTCCTATATTTTCTTCTCAGCAGCACCCATAGGACTTCTAGTGTGTTAGTGGCAGCAAACAGAGCTCCTATATTTTCTTCTCAGCAGCACCCATAGGACTTCTAGTGTGTTAGTGGCAGCAAACAGAGCTCCTATATTTTCTTCTCAGCAGCACCCATAGGACTTCTAGTGTGTTAGTGGCAGCAAACAGAGCTCCTATATTTTCTTCTCAGCAGCACCCATAGGACTTCTAGTGTGTTAGTGGCAGCAAACAGAGCTCCTATATTTTCTTCTCAGCAGCACCCATAGGAATTCTAGTGTGTTAGTGGCATCACACAGAGCTCCTATATTTTCTTCTCAGCAGCACCCATAGGACTTCTAGTGTGTTAGTGGCAGCAAACAGAGCTCCTATATTTTCTTCTCAGCAGCACCCATAGGACTTCTAGTGTGTTAGTGGCAGCAAACAGAGCTCCTATATTTTCTTCTCAGCAGCACCCATAGGACTTCTAGTGTGTTAGTGGCAGCAAACAGAGCTCCTATATTTTCTTCTCAGCAGCACCCATAGGAATTCTAGTGTGTTAGTGGCATCACACAGAGCTCCTATATTTTCTTCTCAGCAGCACCCATAGGACTTCTAGTGTGTTAGTGGCAGCAAACAGAGCTCCTATATTTTCTTCTCAGCAGCACCCATAGGACTTCTAGTGTGTTAGTGGCAGCAAACAGAGCTCCTATATTTTCTTCTCAGCAGCACCCATAGGACTTCTAGTGTGTTAGTGGCAGCAAACAGAGCTCCTATATTTTCTTCTCAGCAGCACCCATAGGACTTCTAGTGTGTTAGTGGCAGCAAACAGAGCTCCTATATTTTCTTCTCAGCAGCACCCATAGGACTTCTAGTGTGTTAGTGGCAGCAAACAGAGCTCCTATATTTTCTTCTCAGCAGCACCCATAGGACTTCTAGTGTGTTAGTGGCAGCAAACAGAGCTCCTATATTTTCTTCTCAGCAGCACCCATAGGACTTCTAGTGTGTTAGTGGCAGCAAACAGAGCTCCTATATTTTCTTCTCAGCAGCACCCATAGGACTTCTAGTGTGTTAGTGGCAGCAAACAGAGCTCCTATATTTTCTTCTCAGCAGCACCCATAGGACTTCTAGTGTGTTAGTGGCAGCAAACAGAGCTCCTATATTTTCTTCTCAGCAGCACCCATAGGACTTCTAGTGTGTTAGTGGCAGCAAACAGAGCTCCTATATTTTCTTCTCAGCAGCACCCATAGGACTTCTAGTGTGTTAGTGGCAGCAAACAGAGCTCCTATATTTTCTTCTCAGCAGCACCCATAGGACTTCTAGTGTGTTAGTGGCAGCAAACAGAGCTCCTATATTTTCTTCTCAGCAGCACCCATAGGACTTCTAGTGTGTTAGTGGCAGCAAACAGAGCTCCTATATTTTCTTCTCAGCAGCACCCATAGGACTTCTAGTGTGTTAGTGGCAGCAAACAGAGCTCCTATATTTTCTTCTCAGCAGCACCCATAGGACTTCTAGTGTGTTAGTGGCAGCAAACAGAGCTCCTATATTTTCTTCTCAGCAGCACCCATAGGACTTCTAGTGTGTTAGTGGCAGCAAACAGAGCTCCTATATTTTCTTCTCAGCAGCACCCATAGGACTTCTAGTGTGTTAGTGGCAGCAAACAGAGCTCCTATATTTTCTTCTCAGCAGCACCCATAGGACTTCTAGTGTGTTAGTGGCAGCAAACAGAGCTCCTATATTTTCTTCTCAGCAGCACCCATAGGAATTCTAGTGTGTTAGTGGCATCACACAGAGCTCCTATATTTTCTTCTCAGCAGCACCCATAGGACTTCTAGTGTGTTAGTGGCAGCAAACAGAGCTCCTATATTTTCTTCTCAGCAGCACCCATAGGACTTCTAGTGTGTTAGTGGCAGCAAACAGAGCTCCTATATTTTCTTCTCAGCAGCACCCATAGGACTTCTAGTGTGTTAGTGGCAGCAAACAGAGCTCCTATATTTTCTTCTCAGCAGCACCCATAGGACTTCTAGTGTGTTAGTGGCAGCAAACAGAGCTCCTATATTTTCTTCTCAGCAGCACCCATAGGACTTCTAGTGTGTTAGTGGCAGCAAACAGAGCTCCTATATTTTCTTCTCAGCAGCACCCATAGGACTTCTAGTGTGTTAGTGGCAGCAAACAGAGCTCCTATATTTTCTTCTCAGCAGCACCCATAGGACTTCTAGTGTGTTAGTGGCAGCAAACAGAGCTCCTATATTTTCTTCTCAGCAGCACCCATAGGACTTCTAGTGTGTTAGTGGCAGCAAACAGAGCTCCTATATTTTCTTCTCAGCAGCACCCATAGGACTTCTAGTGTGTTAGTGGCAGCAAACAGAGCTCCTATATTTTCTTCTCAGCAGCACCCATAGGACTTCTAGTGTGTTAGTGGCAGCAAACAGAGCTCCTATATTTTCTTCTCAGCAGCACCCATAGGACTTCTAGTGTGTTAGTGGCAGCAAACAGAGCTCCTATATTTTCTTCTCAGCAGCACCCATAGGACTTCTAGTGTGTTAGTGGCAGCAAACAGAGCTCCTATATTTTCTTCTCAGCAGCACCCATAGGACTTCTAGTGTGTTAGTGGCAGCAAACAGAGCTCCTATATTTTCTTCTCAGCAGCACCCATAGGACTTCTAGTGTGTTAGTGGCAGCAAACAGAGCTCCTATATTTTCTTCTCAGCAGCACCCATAGGACTTCTAGTGTGTTAGTGGCAGCAAACAGAGCTCCTATATTTTCTTCTCAGCAGCACCCATAGGACTTCTAGTGTGTTAGTGGCAGCAAACAGAGCTCCTATATTTTCTTCTCAGCAGCACCCATAGGAATTCTAGTGTGTTAGTGGCATCACACAGAGCTCCTATATTTTCTTCTCAGCAGCACCCATAGGACTTCTAGTGTGTTAGTGGCAGCAAACAGAGCTCCTATATTTTCTTCTCAGCAGCACCCATAGGACTTCTAGTGTGTTAGTGGCAGCAAACAGAGCTCCTATATTTTCTTCTCAGCAGCACCCATAGGACTTCTAGTGTGTTAGTGGCAGCAAACAGAGCTCCTATATTTTCTTCTCAGCAGCACCCATAGGAATTCTAGTGTGTTAGTGGCATCAAACAGAGCTCCTATATTTTCTTCTCAGCAGCACCCATAGGACTTCTAGTGTGTTAGTGGCAGCAAACAGAGCTCCTATATTTTCTTCTCAGCAGCACCCATAGGACTTCTAGTGTGTTAGTGGCAGCAAACAGAGCTCCTATATTTTCTTCTCAGCAGCACCCATAGGACTTCTAGTGTGTTAGTGGCATCACACAGAGCTCCTATATTTTCTTCTCAGCAGCACCCATAGGACTTCTAGTGTGTTAGTGGCAGCAAACAGAGCTCCTATATTTTCTTCTCAGCAGCACCCATAGGACTTCTAGTGTGTTAGTGGCAGCAAACAGAGCTCCTATATTTTCTTCTCAGCAGCACCCATAGGACTTCTAGTGTGTTAGTGGCAGCAAACAGAGCTCCTATATTTTCTTCTCAGCAGCACCCATAGGACTTCTAGTGTGTTAGTGGCAGCAAACAGAGCTCCTATATTTTCTTCTCAGCAGCACCCATAGGACTTCTAGTGTGTTAGTGGCAGCAAACAGAGCTCCTATATTTTCTTCTCAGCAGCACCCATAGGACTTCTAGTGTGTTAGTGGCAGCAAACAGAGCTCCTATATTTTCTTCTCAGCAGCACCCATAGGACTTCTAGTGTGTTAGTGGCAGCAAACAGAGCTCCTATATTTTCTTCTCAGCAGCACCCATAGGACTTCTAGTGTGTTAGTGGCAGCAAACAGAGCTCCTATATTTTCTTCTCAGCAGCACCCATAGGACTTCTAGTGTGTTAGTGGCAGCAAACAGAGCTCCTATATTTTCTTCTCAGCAGCACCCATAGGACTTCTAGTGTGTTAGTGGCATCACACAGAGCTCCTATATTTTCTTCTCAGCAGCACCCATAGGACTTCTAGTGTGTTAGTGGCAGCAAACAGAGCTCCTATATTTTCTTCTCAGCAGCACCCATAGGACTTCTAGTGTGTTAGTGGCAGCAAACAGAGCTCCTATATTTTCTTCTCAGCAGCACCCATAGGACTTCTAGTGTGTTAGTGGCAGCAAACAGAGCTCCTATATTTTCTTCTCAGCAGCACCCATAGGACTTCTAGTGTGTTAGTGGCAGCAAACAGAGCTCCTATATTTTCTTCTCAGCAGCACCCATAGGACTTCTAGTGTGTTAGTGGCATCACACAGAGCTCCTATATTTTCTTCTCAGCAGCACCCATAGGACTTCTAGTGTGTTAGTGGCAGCAAACAGAGCTCCTATATTTTCTTCTCAGCAGCACCCATAGGACTTCTAGTGTGTTAGTGGCAGCAAACAGAGCTCCTATATTTTCTTGTCAGCAGCACACATAGTACCTATAGTGTGTTAGTGTCAGCACCCATAGGACCTACAGTGTGTTGTGAGCACACATAGGAGTTCTATTTTTTATACTATATACACTACCGACTACAATGGCTGGAAGACCGCCAAGGAGAGGCAGAGCGTGCCGAGGCAAGAACACAGGGCAGGCAGGCTCTGTTTCTAGAGACAACAGTGCTGGCCGTGGACGTGGTCGTGCATCGTCATCAGCACGTGGCCATGGGACACGCTTGTCTTTGTTTTCGGCAGCTGGACATGTGGAGCCGCATCATGCCGAAGGCTTGGTAGAATGGATGACCAAGCCCTCCTCATCCTCCTCATCCTCTCTCACCCAGGCTCAGGGTACTGGCAGAGCAGCTGCCAACGCGTACTCAATGGCATCATCAGCCACCCCTTCCCTAGACCCACCATGTCCTCCTGAGGAGTCCCCCGAACTGTTTGAGCACAGTGTTGGGTACATGCTCCAGGAGGATGCCCAACGATTCGAAGGCTCGGATGATGATACCCAGCTTGAGGAAGTCAGTAGTGTGCGCGCAGAGAAAGGGGATGCTGAAGGACAGCAATCTGGCAGTAGTGTTCCACCAGCTGCAGCTTACTGCCAGGTTTGCTCTAGTGGTGAAGAGGGAGGGGATGATGAGGTCACTGACTCCACGTGGGTGCCTGCAGGGAGAGAGGAGGAGGAGGAGGAGGATGCAGCGTCACATGTCCAACGAGGCAGGATGCCCCCTGGAGGCCAGCTAGAGGCCAGCACAGCAACTGTACCACACCGCAGAGCTCCGCCTGTGCAGGGCGCTGCCTCTGCACGTTATCACAAAAGTTCTTTGGTGTGGGCCTTTTTTGAGACGAGTGCATCAGATCGCACCACTGCTATTTGCAATATTTGTCTCAAGCGTATCTCGCGTGGCCAAAACATCAGCCGCTTGGGCACCACAAGCATGAGCAGACATATGTCGACCTGCCATGCAGCTCGTTGGCAAGCACACATAAAAGACCCACACCAAAGAACAAAGCGGACCTCTCCTTGCTCCTCATCAGCTGGGATCTCCATCCCCACTATATCTTCAGTCCTCTCTGAAAGCTGCTCTGAGAGGACTGAAGGTGTAGAATTAGGTGTGTCACAACCAAGTACTTGCAGTACACCGACGTCCGATTGTAGCAGGCAAATTTCCCTGCCCCAGCTGCTGGACCGTCGAAAGAAGTATACTCCCAGCCATCCACATGCCCAGCGGTTGAATGCTAGCTTGGCTAAATTGCTAGCACTTCAACTGCTGCCTTTTCAGTTGATAGACTCGGCCCCCTTCCGTGAGTTTGTTCAATGTGTGGTTCCTCAGTGGCAGGTTCCCAAACGCCACTTTTTCTCACGGAAGGCAATTCCGTCTCTCTACTGGCATGTGGAAGGCAATGTCCATGCCTCGCTGGACAGGGCGGTCAGCGGTAAGGTGCATATTACCGCTGACTCATGGTCCAGCAGGCATGGACAGGGACGTTATCTTTCTTTCACGGCCCATTGGGTCACTCTATTGGCAGCTGGGAGGGATGCAGGACAAGGTGCAGTAGTGTTGGAGGTTGTTCCGCCACCACGCCTCCAAAATGCTACTACTGGTTGTGACACACCTCTCTCCTCCACCCCCTCCTCTTCTTCTTCCTCCATGTCCTCTTCGAGTGCTCTGTCCTCGGAACCAGCGGTGCTCCGTAGGCGTACAAGGGGCTACGCGAGTACGCAGGCAAAAAGATGCCATGCCGTGCTTGCGCTGGTGTGTTTGGGGGACAGGAGCCACACTGGGCCAGAGGTTCTGGCAGCTCTGCAGGGGCAGGCCGAGAGGTGGTTGACGCCACGCCAGCTTAAGCCAGGAATGGTCGTTTCTGATAATGGCACCAACCTCCTCTCCGCCCTGCGACAGGGGCAGCTCACCCATGTGCCCTGTATGGCTCACGTCCTCAACCTGGTGGTGCAGCGGTTCTTGGGCAGGTTCCCAGGCTTACAGGATGTCCTGAGGCAGGCCAGGAAAGTCTGTGTGCATTTCCGCCGATCTTATAATGCCAGTGCTCGGCTGACTGAGCTGCAAAAGGAGCTGAACCTGCCCAAGAACCGCCTAATATGTGACATGCCCACCAGGTGGAACTCAACGTTGGCCATGCTGCAGCGACTGCACACGCAGCAGAGGGCCATCAATGAGTACCTTTGCGACTACGGCACCAGGACAGGGTCAGGGGAGCTTGGCTTTTTTTCCCCACGCCAGTGGAGCATGATCAGGGATGCATGCACTGTCCTCTCACCATTTGAGGAGGCCACGAGGATGGTGAGCAGTGACAGTGCATGCATCAGTGACACTGTACCTCTTGTCCACCTGTTGGAGCATACGCTGCGTGGGATAATGGACAGGGCACTTGAGGCAGAACAGAGGCAGGAAGAGGAGGACTTCCTTGTCTCTCAAGGCCCCCTTTATCCAGACAATGTTCCTTCTGTCCCACCCATCACACAGGAAGAGGAGGAGGAGGAGGAGGAGGATTGTGTGAGCATGGAGGTGGAGCCTGGCACTCAGCATCAGCAGCAGCAGTCTTTTAGGGATGATGTACAGTCCCAACAAACCAGTGGACTTGTACGTGGCTGGGAGGAGGTGGCTGGCGATCATGTCATCCTCAGTGACCCAGAAGACTCCGGACCGAATGCCTCAGCTAACCTACGCTGCATGGCCTCCCTGATCCTGCAAAGCCTGCGGAAGGATCCTCGTGTTCTTCGGATCAAGGAGAGTGACCATTACTGGCTGGCCACTCTCCTTGATCCACGGTACAAGGGTAAGGTTGCGGACCTTATCTTGCCGTCGCAGAGGGAGCAGAGGATGAGACATCTCAGGGAGGCCTTGCAGAAAGGTCTGTGCAACGCGTTCCCAGAAACTGGGAGGTTACAAACTCCTGGTCCTGGACGACGAGTTGCTGAGGCTTCGGTCAGTAGCAGAAGGAGCGGTGGGGAAGGTGGACGTCTGACCGATGCGTTCAGACAATTTTTTAGTCCGCAGCCCCAAGGTATGATCGGTTCCAGCAACCATCGCCAGCGTCTGATATACATGGTGCAGGAATACCTAGGGGCAAGGTCAGACTTGGACACCTTTCCCACCGAAAATCCTCTGGCTTACTGGGTCCTGAGGATGGATCACTGGCCAGAGCTTGCACAGTATGCAATTGAGCTACTGGCCTGTCCTGCATCCAGCGTTCTTTCCGAACGCACATTCAGTGCTGCTGGAGGATTTGTCACCGATCATAGGGTGCGCCTGTCCACCGACTCGGTTGATCGACTGACCTTCATAAAAATGAATCAGTCTTGGATCACCACCAGCTACCAGACACCTGAAGCGGATATAACGGAATAATTTATAATGTCACATCCCTTCAAGACTGCCTATGCTGATGCTGAGTGACTGTCCTGTTATGTTCACTGACTATCCTCTTCCTCCTCCTCAATGATCCATGCCACCACACCAGTGCCTAAGGCACAATTTTTCAGCCCCTGTATAACAGGGGCGTGTAATTACAATTTTTTAAAAAGATGCTTCGCAACAGGTGTGACTGCTGTGCTCAGAGTACAGTATCTGTGAGGGGTTGCAGTGTTGTGGCACCAGCACCAGTGCCTAAGGCACAATTTTTCAGCCCCTGTTGGGGCGTGTAATTACAATTTTTAGGCAATGCTTTGCAACAGGTCTCATTGCTGTGCTCAGAGTACAGTATCTGTGAGGGGTTGCAGTGTTGTGGCACCAGCACCAGTGCCTAAGGCACAATTTTTCAGCCCCTGTATAACAGGGGCGTGTAATTAAAATTTTTTAAAAAGATGCTTCGCAACAGGTGTGACTGCTGTGCTCCAAGTACAGTATCTGTGAGGGGTTGCAGTGTTGTGGCACCAGCACCAATGCCTAAGGCACAATTTTTCAGCCCCTGTTTAACAGGGGCGTGTAATTACAAATCTTGATCTAATAGTTCACAGCAGGGCCCATTCCTGCGCCCACCAAGAGTAACTATGAGGGCCTACAGTCTTGTGGCAACACCGTCCACCACCACCACCACCACCAAAGGCCCAATTTTTCTGCCCTGTTCAACAGGTGCATGCTATTACAAATCTTGATCTAATAACTCACAGCAGGGCCCATTCCTGCACCCACCAAGAGTAACTGTGAGGGCTTACAGTCTTGTGGCAACACCGTCCACCACCACCACCACCACCACCAAAGGCCCAATTTTTCTGCCCGGTTCAACAGGTGCATGCAAGTACAAATCTTGATCTATTAACTCACAGCAGGGCCCATTCCTGTGCCCACCAGTCTTGTGGCTACACCAATATCTAATAGGGCAAATTTCTGCAGAGTATATACGGCAGGCCCCTACTTTCAAACATCCAACTTACAAACGACTCCTACTTGCAAACGGCAAGAGAAAACAGGAAGTGAGAGGAAATCTACCCCTAGGAAGGAAAATTCTATCCTGTTAGATTTAATTTGGGAAAAAGGTATCTCCTCTCTACTGATGCTTTATCACCAATCCTTGTTTCAATTAAAACCCCACTTTTCCAAAAACATTTGTCATTGGGACGGAAAGTGAGGTGACATGTTCTGAACAGATGTGCAAAGACAGCAAATGTTACAGGGGTGATAACCCCTCCCTATGTTCTCCAAAAAGCTTAAAAATTGATTTTTTGGGGATGTAGCTACACTTCATAATGTACCTGTTCAGATTCTACTTAAGAACAAACCTACAGTCCATGTCTTGTTTGCACCACCTATATACTGCTGTTCAGAGTATATAGGGTTGTAGGTATAGGGTTTTATTTTGGGTGCGGGGTCCCCCTTAGTATCCATACAAGACCCAAAGGGGCTGGGGTGGGGGGGGGGTGATGGGGTAGCCATGCCATTTTTCTCAAGGATTTTCAGCCATATGGCGGCCAGGACAAGACATGACATTAAAGCCGCAAGTGGTTTTAAATGGCTTCTTTTTTTCCTTTACAAATGTCATTTTGTGCAAGGACAGTTCTAAACACGGGAAACACATGCCACTTCACAGGCATACTTTAGACACCCCCCAGGTACCGTATTTAAAGGAAAATTTCACTTTTTTTTTTTTCACTTTATGCATCATTAAAATGACTGCTCCCGAAAAAACTTTAGTTTTTAAAATTTCTTTTTGCATTGATATATGTCCCCTGGGGCAGGACCCGGGTCCCCAAACCTGTTTTATAACATTAACATGCATATTGGCCGTTGTAATTAGCAATTTTGATTTCGAACGTTTGCGTCCATTATAACGAATAGGGTTCGAAAATTCGCGCGAACTTTCGGTCCGTTCGAAGGTTCTGGTGCGAACCGAACCCGGGGGTGTTCGGCTCATCCCTAGTGGTGACTAGTGATGAGCCGAACACCCCCGGGTTCGGTTCGCACCAGAACCCGCGAACGGACCGAAAGTTCGAACGAACATTAGAACCCTATTAAATACAATGGATGCGAACGTTCGAATTCTAAAGTGCTAATTATAACAACTATTATGCATGTTATTGTCCTAAAAAGGGTTTGGGAACCCGGGTTCTGCACCAGGGGACATGTATCACTGCAAAAAGAAGTTTTAAAAACGGTCGTTTTTCGGGAGCAGTCATTTTAATGATGCATAAAGTGAAAAAAAAAAAGTCAAATATTCCTTTAAATATCGTACCTGGGGGGTGTCTAAAGTATGCCTGTGAAGTGCCACGTGTTTCCCGTGTTTAGAACTGTCCCTGCACAAAATGACACTTCTAAAGGAAAAAAAAGCCATTTAAAACTGCTTGCGGCTTTAATGTAATGTCTGGTCCCGGTAATATGGATGAAATTCTTTAAGAAAAATGGCATAGCTACCCCATGACCCCCCCCCCCCCCACCCCAGCCCATTACCAGCCCCTTTGGGTCTTGTATGGATATTAAGGGGAACCCCGCACATAAAATAAAAAAGGCCCTATATACTCTGAACAGCCCTATACAGGCGGTGCATACAAGACAGGGACTGTAGGTTTGTTCTTATGTAGAATCTGTTTGTAATTTTGAACAGGTACATTGTTGAAGTGTAGCTCCAGACCAAAAATCTATTTTTAAACTTTTTGGAAAACATAGGTAAGGGTTATCACCCCTGTAACATTTGTTTTGCTGTCTGTGCCCCTGTTCAGAACATTTCACCTCACTTTCCGTCCCAATGACAACTGTTTTTGAAATGTGGTGTTTTTCTTGAAACAAGGATTGCTGATAAAGCATCAGTACAGAGGAGACACCTTTCTCCCATATTTATTCTTACAGGAGAGAATTTTCCTTCCTAGTGGTAGATTTCCTCTCACTTCCTGTTGTCTTCTTGCGTTTGCAAGTAGGAGTCGTTTGTAAGTTGGATGTTTGAAAGTAGGGACCTGCCGTATATACTCTGCAGAAATAGGCCCCTTAGTTGTTGGTGTTGGCACAACACTGTAAGCACTCACAGTTACTCTTGGTTGGTGCTGGAACGCCCTGCTGTCAACTATTATATCAGGAATTTTAATTACATATAATTGTTGAACAGTGGTAGTAAAAATTGGGCCTTTGATGGTGGTGCTGGTGCCACAACACTGTAAGCCCTGACAGTTACTCTTGGTGGGTGCAGCAATGGGCCCTGCTGTGAATTATTAGATCAAGAATTGTAATTACATGCCCCTGTTGAACAGGGGCTGAAAAATTGGGCCTTAGGCACTGGTGGCACAACACTGCAACCCCTCACAGATACTGTACTTGGAGCACAGCAATGAGCCCTGTTGCAAAGTATTGCTTCAAAAATTGTAATTACACGCCCCTGTTAAACAGGGGCTGAAAAAATTGGGCGTTAGGCACTGGTGGCGGCACCCATAAACAAAAATGATCTTCCAAGCTATCATCATCAATCGTATCATTGAGGACTCGGAGGAGGAGGATAGCCAGTCAACATAACAGCACAGGCACTCAGCATCAGCATCAGTCTTGAAGGGATGTGACATGTTAAAATCAATTAGTCTGTTATATCAGCATCAGGTGTGTGGTAGCTGGTGGTGATCCAAGACTGGTTCATCTTGATGAAAGTCAGTCGATCAACCGAGTCGGTGGACAGGCGCACCCTGTGATCCGTGACAAATCCTCCAGCAGCACTGAATGTGCGTTCCGAAAGAACGCTGGATGCAGGACAGGCCAGTAGCTCAATTGCATACTGTGCAAGCTCTGGCCAGTGATCCATCCTCAAGACCCAGTAAGCCAGAGGATTTTCGGTGGGGAAGGTGTCCAAGTCTGACCTTGCCCCTAGATATTCCTGCACCATGTTTATCAGACGCTGGCGATGGTTGCTGGAACCGATCATACTTTGGGGCTGCGGACTAAAGAATTGTCTGAACGCATCGGTCAGACGGCCACCTTCCCCACCGCTCCTTCTTTGACTGGCCGAAGCCTCAGCAACTCGTTGTCCAGGACCAGGAGTTTGCAACCTCCCAGTCTCTGGGAACGCGTTGCACAGACCTTTCTGCAAGGCCTCCCGGAGTTGTCTCATCCTCTGCTCCCTCTGCGACGGTAACATAAGGTCCGCAACCTTACCCTTGTACCGTGGATCAAGGAGAGTGGCCAGCCAGTAATGGTCCCTCTCCTTGATCCGAAGAATACGAGGATCCTTCCGCAGACTTTGCAGGATCAGGGAGGCCATGCAGCGTAGGTTTGCTGAGGCATTCGCTCCGGAGTCCTCTGGGTCACTAAGGACGACATGATCCGCAGCCACCTCCTCCCAGCCACGTACAAGTCCACTGGTTTCTTGGGACTGTAAATCATCCCTAAAAGACTGCTGCTGATGATGCTGAGTGCCAGCCTCCACCTCCATGCTGACACAATCCTCCTCCTCCTCCTCCTCCTCCTCTTCCTGTGCGATGGGTGGGACAGAAGGAACACTGTCTGGGTAAAGGGGGCCTTGAGAGGCAAGGAAGTCCTCCTCTTCCTGCCTCTGTTCTGCCTCAAGTGCCCTGTCCATTATTCCACGCAGCGTGTGCTCCAACAGGTGGACAAGAGGTACAGTGTCACTGATGCATGCACTGTCACTGCTCACCATCCTCGTGGCCTCCTCAAATGGTGCCAGGACAGTGCATGCATCCCTGATCATGCCCCACTGG
Source organism: Rana muscosa (assembly GCA_029206835.1). Taxonomy (NCBI): domain Eukaryota; kingdom Metazoa; phylum Chordata; class Amphibia; order Anura; family Ranidae; genus Rana; species Rana muscosa. The sequence goes on along the minus strand of CM055123.1, from coordinate 291,333,913 downwards.
CGTGGAGAAAAAAAACCAAGCTCCCCTGACCCTGTCCTGGTGCCGTAGTCGCACAGGTACTCATTGATGGCCCTCTGCTGCGTGTGCAGCCGCTGCAGCATGGCCAACGTTGAGTTCCACCTGGTGGGCATGTCACATATAAGGCGGTTCTTGGGCAGGTTCAACTCCTTTTGCAGCTCAGCCAGGCGAGCACTGGCATTATAAGATCTGCGGAAATGCACACAGACTTTCCTGGCCTGCCTCAGGACATCCTGTAAGCCCGGGTACCTGCCCAAGAACCGCTGCACCACCAGGTTAAGGACGTGAGCCACACAGGGCACATGGGTCAGTTGTCCCTGTCGGAGGGCGGAGAGGAGGTTGGTGCCATTGTCGCAAACCACCATTCCTGGCTTAAGCTGGCGTGGCGTCAACCACCTCTCGGCCTGGCCCTGCAGAGCAGACAGGACCTCTGCCCCAGTGTGGCTTCTGTCCCCCAAACACACCAGCGCAAGCACGGCATGGCATCTTTTTGCCTGCGTACTTGCGTAGCCCCGTGAACGGCTACGGAGCACCGCTGGTTCATAGGACAAACCACAGGAAGAGGCCATGGAGGAAGAAGAAGAGGAGGGGGTGGAGGAGAGAGGTGTGTCACAACCAGTAGTAGCATTTTGGAGGCGTGGCGGTGGGACAACCTCCAACACTACTGCACCTTGTCCTGAATCCTTCCCAGCTGCCAAAAGAGTGACCCAATGGGCCGTGAAAGAAAGGTAACGTCCCTGTCCATGCCTGCTGGACCATGAGTCAGCGGTAATATGCACCTTACCGCTGACCGCCCTGTCCAGCGAGGCCAAGACATTGCCTTCCACATGCCGGTAGAGAGCCGGAATAGCCTTCCGTGAGAAAAAGTGGCGTTTGGGAACCTGCCACTGAGGAACCGCACATTGCACAAACTCACGGAAGGGGGCCGAGTCTACCAACTGAAAAGGCAGCAGTTGAAGCGCTAGCAATTTAGCCAAGCTAGCATTCAACCGCTGGGCATGTGGATGGCTGGGAGTGAACTTCTTTCGACGGTCCAGCAGCTGGGGCAGGGAAATTTGCCTGCTAGAATCGGACGTCGGTGTACTGCTAGCAGAGTGGGCGCAAGTACTTGGCTGTGACACACCTAATTCTACACCTTCATTCCTCTCAGTGCATGTTTCAGAGAGGACTGAAGTTATAGTGGGGTTGGAGATCCCAGCTGATGCGGTGCAAGGAGAGGTCCGCTTTGTTCTTTGGTGTGGGTCTTTGAGGTAGGCTTGCCAACGAGCTGCATGGCAGGTCAACATATGTCTGGTCAGGCATGTGGTACCCAAGCGGCTGATGTTTTGGCCACGCGATATATGCTTGAGACATATGTTGCAAACAGCAGCTGTGCGATCTGATGCACTAGCCTCAAAAAAGGCCCACACCAAAGAACTTTTTGAATGACGGGCAGAGGCAGCGCCCTGCACAGGCGGAGCTCTGCGGTGTGATTCCGTCGGTGTACTGCCCTTACGCTGGCCACCAAAGGGCATCCTGCCTCGTTGGAGATGTGCCTCCTCCTCATCCTCCTCCTCCTCCTCTCTCCTATTAGGCACCCACGTGGAGTCAGTGACCTCATCATCCCCTCCCTCCTCATCACTGGAGCCAATCTGGCAGTATGCTGCAGCTGCTGGAACATGACTGCCAGATTGGTGTCCTTCTTGAGCATCCCCTCTGTCTGCTCTCACGCTACTGCCTTCCTCTAGCTGGGTTTCATCATCAGACCCTTCGAAACGCTGGGCATCCTCCTGGAGCATGTACCCAACACTGTGCTGAAACAGTTCGGGGGACTCCTCAGGAGGAGGACATGGTGGGTCTAGGGAAGGAGTGACTGATGATTTGTCTGACATTGATACCAGGGAAGACGACGCTTTGGCAGCTGCTTTTCCAGTACCCTGAGCCTGGGTGAGAGAGGATGAGGAGGAGGAGGAGGGCTTGGTCATCCACTCTACCAAGTCTTCGGCATGATGTGGCTCAACATGTCCAGCTGCCGAAAAGAAGGACAAGCGTGTCCCATGGCCATGTGCTGATGACAATGCACCGCGTCCACGACCAGCACTGTTGCCCCCAGACACAGAGCCTGCTTGCCCTCTTTTATTGCCTCCTGACTGTCTGCCTCTCCTTGTTTGCCTTCCAGACATTCTAATAGATGGCCTGCAGGGAGATGGGAAAAAAGCAATAAGGGCTACCTTCAGGTGTCCTTCTCTGTCCCTTGAAACAAGGACTTTCACAGTGAAAGAAACTGACACTCTCCCTACCTACAGTTTTCTGTCCCTAGAATAAATGTTTTTTTTTAAGCACAATATAGCACAAGGACAATTCACTCACTGTCCTTACAGGTCCCTGGAAACAAGGACTTGCAGAGTGAAAGAAAAAAAACACTCTCCCTACCTACAGTTTTCTGTCCCTAGAAAAAATGTTTTTTTTAATCACAATATAGCACAAGAACAATTCACTCACTGTCCTTACAGGTCCCTGGAAACAAGGACTTGCAGAGTGAAATAAACTGACACTCTCCCTACCTACAGTTTTCTGTCCCTAGAATAAATGTTTTTTTTAAGCACAATATAGCACAAGGAGAATTCACTCACTGTCCTTCCAGGTCCCTGGAAACAAGGACTTGCAGAGTGAAAGAAAAAAAACACTCTCCCTACCTACAGTTTTCTGTCCCTAGAAAAAATGTTTTTTTTAATCACAATATAGCACAAGGACAATTCACTCACTGTCCTTACAGGTCCCTGGAAACAAGGACTTGCAGAGTGAAATAAACTGACACTCTCCCTACCTACAGTTTTCTGTCCCTAGAATAAATGTTTTTTTTAATCACAATATAGCACAAGGACAATTCACTCACTGTCCTTACAGGTCCCTGGAAACAAGGACTTGCAGAGTGAAAGAAAATAAACACTCTCCCTACCTACAGTTTTCTGTCCCTAGAATAAATGTTTTTTTTAAGCACAATATAGCACAAGGACAATTCACTCACTGTCCTTACAGGTCCCTGGAAACAAGGACTTGCAGAGTGAAATAAACTGACACTCTCCCTACCTACAGTTTTCTGTCCCTAGAATAAATGTTTTTTTTAAGCACAATATAGCACAAGGACAATTCACTCACTGTCCTTACAGGTCCCTGGAAACAAGGACTTGCAGAGTGAAAGAAAAAAAACACTCTCCCTACCTACAGTTTTCTGTCCCTAGAAAAAATGTTTTTTTTTAATCACAATATAGCACAAGGACAATTCACTCACTGTCCTTACAGGTCCCTGGAAACAAGGACTTGCAGAGTGAAAGAAAATAAACACTCTCCCTACCTACAGTTTTCTGTCCCTAGAATAAATGTTTTTTTTAAGCACAATATAGCACAAGGACAATTCACTCACTGTCCTTACAGGTCCCTGGAAACAAGGACTTGCAGAGTGAAAGAAAAAAAACACTCTCCCTACCTACAGTTTTCTGTCCCTAGAAAAAATGTTTTTTTTAATCACAATATAGCACAAGGACAATTCACTCACTGTCCTTACAGGTCCCTGGAAACAAGGACTTGCAGAGTGAAATAAACTGACACTCTCCCTACCTACAGTTTTCTGTCCCTAGAATAAATGTTTTTTTTAAGCACAATATAGCACAAGGACAATTCACTCACTGTCCTTCCAGGTCCCTGGAAACAAGGACTTGCAGAGTGAAAGAAAAAAAACACTCTCCCTACCTACAGTTTTCTGTCCCTAGAAAAAATGTTTTTTTTAATCACAATATAGCACAAGGACAATTCACTCACTGTCCTTACAGGTCCCTGGAAACAAGGACTTGCAGAGTGAAATAAACTGACACTCTCCCTACCTACAGTTTTCTGTCCCTAGAATAAAAGTTTTTTTTAAGCACAATATAGCACAAGGACAATTCACTCACTGTCCTTACAGGTCCCTGGAAACAAGGACTTGCAGAGTGAAATAAACTGACACTCTCCCTACCTACAGTTTTCTGTCCCTAGAATAAATGTTTTTTTTAAGCACAATATAGCACAAGGACAATTCACTCACTGTCCTTCCAGGTCCCTGGAAACAAGGACTTGCAGAGTGAAAGAAAAAAAACACTCTCCCTACCTACAGTTTTCTGTCCCTAGAAAAAATGTTTTTTTTAATCACAATATAGCACAAGGACAATTCACTCACTGTCCTTACAGGTCCCTGGAAACAAGGACTTGCAGAGTGAAATAAACTGACACTCTCCCTACCTACAGTTTTCTGTCCCTAGAATAAATGTTTTTTTTAAGCACAATATAGCACAAGGACAATTCACTCACTGTCCTTACAGGTCCCTGGAAACAAGGACTTGCAGAGTGAAAGAAAAAAAACACTCTCCCTACCTACAGTTTTCTGTCCCTAGAAAAAATGTTTTTTTTAATCACAATATAGCACAAGGACAATTCACTCACTGTCCTTACAGGTCCCTGGAAACAAGGACTTGCAGAGTGAAAGAAAAAAAACACTCTCCCTACCTACAGTTTTCTGTCCCTAGAAAAAATGTTTTTTTTAATCACAATATAGCACAAGGACAATTCACTCACTGTCCTTACAGGTCCCTGGAAACAAGGACTTGCAGAGTGAAATAAACTGACACTCTCCCTACCTACAGTTTTCTGTCCCTAGAATAAATGTTTTTTTTAAGCACAATATAGCACAAGGACAATTCACTCACTGTCCTTACAGGTCCCTGGAAACAAGGACTTGCAGAGTGAAAAAAAAAAAACACTCTCCCTACCTACAGTTTTCTGTCCCTAGAAAAAATGTTTTTTTTTAAGCACAATATAGCACAAGGACAATTCACTCACTGTCCTTCCAGGTCCCTGGAAACAAGGACTTGCAGAGTGAAAGAAAAAAAACACTCTCCCTACCTACAGTTTTCTGTCCCTAGAAAAAATGTTTTTTTTAATCACAATATAGCACAAGGACAATTCACTCACTGTCCTTACAGGTCCCTGGAAACAAGGACTTGCAGAGTGAAAGAAACTGACACTCTCCCTACCTACAGTTTTCTGTCCCTAGAATAAATGTTTTTTTAAGCACAATATAGCACAAGGACAATTCACTCACTGTCCTTCCAGGTCCCTGTAAACAAGGACTTGCAGAGTGAAAGAAACTGACACTGTCCCTACCTACAGTTTTCTGTCCCTAGAATAAATGTTTTTTTTTAAGCACACTATAGCACAAGCACAAAACACACTGACACTCTCCCTACCTATCCTTCTCTTTCCCTAAACTAAAGGAATCCAGGTTAAGCAAGAAAGAAATAACAGTCACTGTCCCTGCCTATGCTGCTCTATCCCTGCTCCGGAACACACTACACTAGGCCGCCGTGCTGGCGGCCTTTTATAGTGTGGGGCGTGTACTAAACACCCTCAGCAATAATTGGCCACAGGCATCCTGCCTGTGGCCAATCATTGCTCTCCTCGCTGCCGGCGCTGTGATTGGCCAAGCATGCGGGGTCACAGTGCATGCTTGGCCAATCACAGCGCCTGGATGACACTGCGATGGCGTAGTGCATTGTGGGCCGTTCGCGTCACTCGAATTTGGCGCGAACGGCCCAAATCGTTCGATCTTCGTCGAACGATCGAACAGCCGATGTTCGAGTCGAACGTATGTTCGACTCGAACACGAAGCTCATCCCTAGTGGTGACAGTTACTTTGTTAATGTCACAAGATAATTTTGCTACTGTTTTTTTTTTTTTGAGCATGTAAGAGTAATTGGGTGTCTTTACAGTCTCCTAAATCACTTTCACTAAAAATCCGACAGCTGGCAGCTATAGCAGCGGAGTATTTGTTTACATGGTGGTTCTTTACATGCCAACACTGCTGTCAGCATATTAGTGACCTTATTGGCAGGTAAAGGGTTAAGCTAAATGTATAGTATTTTGGAAGACTACACACAATAAAGAATACCTGGAAGGGCCTACAACTCCCCCTTCTATTCTATTGTACAATTTTGAATCTATTGTGACAAACAAGAAAAACAAAAGTCTGCTGTACAACCACCAAAGATTCCCAATGTTTTCGACTAAAAAAATAGTCTTTTTCAGGGTAAAATAAGGTGGAAATGGATATAGAAGACCAGAAATCTGTAGTGCGCATCAAGGGTTCCAGTGTGGAGGTCACCTCAGATGTCTCATAGAGGATCTACGGTAGTTGGCGGTAGGGATGAGCTTTGTGTTCGAGTCGAACCCATGTTCGACTCGAACATCGTCTGTTCGGCGAATTGCGAACATTATGGGCCGTTCGCGCCAAATTCGAGTGGCGCGTCATGCCCCATAATTCACTGTGGCATCGCAGTGCATTGCTGGCTGATGATTGGCCAAGCATGCACTATGACCCGCATGCTTTGGCCAATCACAGCGCGGTAAGAACGGAGAGCCGTAATTGACCAAAGCCAGGGTAGCTTTGGCCAATCATGGCTCAGAGGAGTAGGTACACGCCCCACACTATATAAGGCCGCCGGTAGGGATGAGCTTCGTGTTCGAGTCGAACATACGTTCGACTCGAACATTGGCTGTTCGATCGTTCGACGAAGATCGAACGATTTGGGCCGTTCGCGCCAAATTCGAGTGACGCGAACGGCCCACAATGCACTACGCCATCGCAGTGTCATCCAGGCGCTGTGATTGGCCAAGCATGCACTGTGACCCCGCATGCTTGGCCAATCACAGCGCCGGCAGCGAGGAGAGCAATGATTGGCCACAGGCAGGATGCCTGTGGCCAATTATTGCTGAGGGTGTTTAGTACACGCCCCACACTATAAAAGGCCGCCAGCACGGCGGCCTAGTGTAGTGTGTTCCGGAGCAGGGATAGAGTAGCATAGGCAGGGACAGTGACTGTTATTTCTTTCTTGCTTAACCTGGATTCCTTTAGTTTAGGGAAAGAGAAGGATAGGTAGGGAGAGTGTCAGTGTGTTTTGTGCTTCTGCTATAGTGTGCTTAAAAAAAAACATTTATTCTAGGGACAGAAAACTCTAGGTAGGGACAGTGTCAGTTTCTTTCACTCTGCAAGTCCTTGTTTCCAGGGACCTGGAAGGACAGTGAGTGAATTGTCCTTTTGCTATATTGTGATTAAAAAAAACATTTATTCTAGGGACAGAAAACTCTAGGTAGGGACAGTGTCAGTTTCTTTCACTCTGCAAGTCCTTGTTTCCAGGGACCTGGAAGGACAGTGAGTGAATTGTCCTTTTGCTATATTGTGATTAAAAAAAACATTTATTCTAGGGACAGAAAACTCTAGGTAGGGACAGTGTCAGTTTCTTTCACTCTGCAAGTCCTTGTTTCCAGGGACCTGGAAGGACAGTGAGTGAATTGTCCTTTTGCTATATTGTGATTAAAAAAAACATTTATTCTAGGGACAGAAAACTCTAGGTAGGGACAGTGTCAGTTTCTTTCACTCTGCAAGTCCTTGTTTCCAGGGACCTGGAAGGACAGTGAGTGAATTGTCCTTTTGCTATATTGTGATTAAAAAAAACATTTTTTTCTAGGGACAGAAAACTGTAGGTAGGGAGAGTATTTTTTTTCTTTCACTCTGCAAGTCCTTGTTTCCAGGGACCTGTAAGGACAGTGAGTTAATTGTCCTTGTGCTATATTGTGCTGAAAAAAACATTTATTCCAGGGACAGAAAACTCTAGGTAGGGACAGTGTCAGTTTCTTTCACTCTGCAAGTCCTTGTTTCCAGGGACCTGGAAGGACAGTGAGTGAATTGTCCTTTTGCTATATTGTGATTAAAAAAAACATTTTTTTCTAGGGACAGAAAACTGTAGGTAGGGAGAGTATTTTTTTTCTTTCACTCTGCAAGTCCTTGTTTCCAGGGACCTGTAAGGACAGTGAGTTAATTGTCCTTGTGCTATATTGTGCTGAAAAAAACATTTATTCCAGGGACAGAAAACTCTAGGTAGGGACAGTGTCAGTTTCTTTCACTCTGCAAGTCCTTGTTTCCAGGGACCTGGAAGGACAGTGAGTGAATTGTCCTTTTGCTATATTGTGATTAAAAAAAACATTTTTTTCTAGGGACAGAAAACTGTAGGTAGGGAGAGTATTTTTTTTCTTTCACTCTGCAAGTCCTTGTTTCCAGGGACCTGTAAGGACAGTGAGTTAATTGTCCTTGTGCTATATTGTGCTGAAAAAAACATTTATTCCAGGGACAGAAAACTCTAGGTAGGGACAGTGTCAGTTTCTTTCACTCTGCAAGTCCTTGTTTCCAGGGACCTGGAAGGACAGTGAGTGAATTGTCCTTTTGCTATATTGTGATTAAAAAAAACATTTTTTTCTAGGGACAGAAAACTGTAGGTAGGGAGAGTGTTTTTTTTCTTTCACTCTGCAAGTCCTTGTTTCCAGGGACCTGTAAGGACAGTGAGTTAATTTTCCTTGTGCTATATTGTGATTAAAAAAAACATTTATTCTAGGGACAGAAAACTCTAGGTAGGGACAGTGTCAGTTTCTTTCACTCTGCAAGTCCTTGTTTCCAGGGACCTGGAAGGACAGTGAGTGAATTGTCCTTTTGCTATATTGTGATTAAAAAAAACATTTTTTTCTAGGGACAGAAAACTGTAGGTAGGGAGAGTATTTTTTTTCTTTCACTCTGCAAGTCCTTGTTTCCAGGGACCTGTAAGGACAGTGAGTTAATTGTCCTTGTGCTATATTGTGCTGAAAAAAACATTTATTCCAGGGACAGAAAACTCTAGGTAGGGACAGTGTCAGTTTCTTTCACTCTGCAAGTCCTTGTTTCCAGGGACCTGGAAGGACAGTGAGTGAATTGTCCTTTTGCTATATTGTGATTAAAAAAAACATTTTTTTCTAGGGACAGAAAACTGTAGGTAGGGAGAGTATTTTTTTTCTTTCACTCTGCAAGTCCTTGTTTCCAGGGACCTGTAAGGACAGTGAGTTAATTGTCCTTGTGCTATATTGTGCTGAAAAAAACATTTATTCCAGGGACAGAAAACTCTAGGTAGGGACAGTGTCAGTTTCTTTCACTCTGCAAGTCCTTGTTTCCAGGGACCTGGAAGGACAGTGAGTGAATTGTCCTTTTGCTATATTGTGATTAAAAAAAACATTTTTTTCTAGGGACAGAAAACTGTAGGTAGGGAGAGTATTTTTTTTCTTTCACTCTGCAAGTCCTTGTTTCCAGGGACCTGTAAGGACAGTGAGTTAATTGTCCTTGTGCTATATTGTGCTGAAAAAAACATTTATTCCAGGGACAGAAAACTCTAGGTAGGGACAGTGTCAGTTTCTTTCACTCTGCAAGTCCTTGTTTCCAGGGACCTGGAAGGACAGTGAGTGAATTGTCCTTTTGCTATATTGTGATTAAAAAAAACATTTTTTTCTAGGGACAGAAAACTGTAGGTAGGGAGAGTATTTTTTTTCTTTCACTCTGCAAGTCCTTGTTTCCAGGGACCTGTAAGGACAGTGAGTTAATTGTCCTTGTGCTATATTGTGCTGAAAAAAACATTTATTCCAGGGACAGAAAACTCTAGGTAGGGACAGTGTCAGTTTCTTTCACTCTGCAAGTCCTTGTTTCCAGGGACCTGGAAGGACAGTGAGTGAATTGTCCTTTTGCTATATTGTGATTAAAAAAAACATTTTTTTCTAGGGACAGAAAACTGTAGGTAGGGAGAGTGTTTTTTTTCTTTCACTCTGCAAGTCCTTGTTTCCAGGGACCTGTAAGGACAGTGAGTTAATTTTCCTTGTGCTATATTGTGATTAAAAAAAACATTTATTCTAGGGACAGAAAACTCTAGGTAGGGACAGTGTCAGTTTCTTTCACTCTGCAAGTCCTTGTTTCCAGGGACCTGGAAGGACAGTGAGTGAATTGTCCTTTTGCTATATTGTGATTAAAAAAAACATTTTTTTCTAGGGACAGAAAACTGTAGGTAGGGAGAGTATTTTTTTTTCTTTCACTCTGCAAGTCCTTGTTTCCAGGGACCTGTAAGGACAGTGAGTTAATTGTCCTTGTGCTATATTGTGCTGAAAAAAACATTTATTCCAGGGACAGAAAACTCTAGGTAGGGACAGTGTCAGTTTCTTTCACTCTGCAAGTCCTTGTTTCCAGGGACCTGGAAGGACAGTGAGTGAATTGTCCTTTTGCTATATTGTGATTAAAAAAAACATTTTTTTCTAGGGACAGAAAACTGTAGGTAGGGAGAGTATTTTTTTTCTTTCACTCTGCAAGTCCTTGTTTCCAGGGACCTGTAAGGACAGTGAGTTAATTGTCCTTGTGCTATATTGTGCTGAAAAAAACATTTATTCCAGGGACAGAAAACTCTAGGTAGGGACAGTGTCAGTTTCTTTCACTCTGCAAGTCCTTGTTTCCAGGGACCTGGAAGGACAGTGAGTGAATTGTCCTTTTGCTATATTGTGATTAAAAAAAACATTTTTTTCTAGGGACAGAAAACTGTAGGTAGGGAGAGTGTTTTTTTTCTTTCACTCTGCAAGTCCTTGTTTCCAGGGACCTGTAAGGACAGTGAGTTAATTTTCCTTGTGCTATATTGTGATTAAAAAAAACATTTATTCTAGGGACAGAAAACTCTAGGTAGGGACAGTGTCAGTTTCTTTCACTCTGCAAGTCCTTGTTTCCAGGGACCTGGAAGGACAGTGAGTGAATTGTCCTTTTGCTATATTGTGATTAAAAAAAACATTTTTTTCTAGGGACAGAAAACTGTAGGTAGGGAGAGTATTTTTTTTCTTTCACTCTGCAAGTCCTTGTTTCCAGGGACCTGTAAGGACAGTGAGTTAATTGTCCTTGTGCTATATTGTGCTGAAAAAAACATTTATTCCAGGGACAGAAAACTCTAGGTAGGGACAGTGTCAGTTTCTTTCACTCTGCAAGTCCTTGTTTCCAGGGACCTGGAAGGACAGTGAGTGAATTGTCCTTTTGCTATATTGTGATTAAAAAAAACATTTTTTTCTAGGGACAGAAAACTGTAGGTAGGGAGAGTGTTTTTTTTCTTTCACTCTGCAAGTCCTTGTTTCCAGGGACCTGTAAGGACAGTGAGTTAATTTTCCTTGTGCTATATTGTGATTAAAAAAAACATTTTTTCTAGGGACAGAAAACTGTAGGTAGGGAGAGTGTTTTTTTTCTTTCACTCTGCAAGTCCTTGTTTCCAGGGACAGAGAAGGACACCTGAAGGTAGCCCTTATTGCTTTTTTCCCATCTCCCTGCAGGCCATCTATTAGAATGTCTGGAAGGCAAACAAGGAGAGGCAGACAGTCAGGAGGCAATAAAAGAGGGCAAGCAGGCTCTGTGTCTGGGGGCAACAGTGCTGGTCGTGGACGCGGTGCATTGTCATCAGCACATGGCCATGGGACACGCTTGTCCTTCTTTTCGGCAGCTGGACATGTTGAGCCACATCATGCCGAAGACTTGGTAGAGTGGATGACCAAGCCCTCCTCCTCCTCCTCATCCTCTCTCACCCAGGCTCAGGGTACTGGAAAAGCAGCTGCCAAAGCGTCGTCTTCCCTGGTATCAATGTCAGACAAATCATCAGTCACTCCTTCCCTAGACCCACCATGTCCTCCTCCTGAGGAGTCCCCCGAACTGTTTCAGCACAGTGTTGGGTACATGCTCCAGGAGGATGCCCAGCGTTTCGAAGGGTCTGATGATGAAACCCAGCTAGAGGAAGGCAGTAGCGTGAGAGCAGACAGAGGGGATGCTCAAGAAGGACACCAATCTGGCAGTCATGTTCCAGCAGCTGCAGCATACTGCCAGATTGGCTCCAGTGATGAGGAGGGAGGGGATGATGAGGTCAATGACTCCACGTGGGTGCCTAATAGGAGAGAGGAGGAGGAGGAGGATGAGGAGGAGGCACATCTCCAACGAGGCAGGATGCCCTTTGGTGGCCAGCGTAAGGGCAGTACACCGACGGAATCACACCGCAGAGCTCCGCCTGTGCAGGGCGCTGCCTCTGCCCGTCATTCAAAAAGTTCTTTGGTGTGGGCCTTTTTTGAGGCTAGTGCATCAGATCGCACAGCTGCTGTTTGCAACATATGTCTCAAGCGTATATCGCGTGGCCAAAACATCAGCCGCTTGGGTACCACATGCCTGACCAGACATATGTTGACCTGCCATGCAGCTCGTTGGCAAGCCTACCTCAAAGACCCACACCAAAGAACAAAGCGGACCTCTCCTTGCACCGCATCAGCTGGGATCTCCAACCCCACTATAACTTCAGTCCTCTCTGAAACATGCACTGAGAGGAATGAAGGTGTAGAATTAGGTGTGTCACAGCCAAGTACTTGCGCCCACTCTGCTAGCAGTACACCGACGTCCGATTCTAGCAGGCAAATTTCCCTGCCCCAGCTGCTGGACCGTCGAAAGAAGTTCACTCCCAGCCATCCACATGCCCAGCGGTTGAATGCTAGCTTGGCTAAATTGCTAGCGCTTCAACTGCTGCCTTTTCAGTTGGTAGACTCGGCCCCCTTCCGTGAGTTTGTGCAATGTGCGGTTCCTCAGTGGCAGGTTCCCAAACGCCACTTTTTCTCACGGAAGGCTATTCCGGCTCTCTACCGGCATGTGGAAGGCAATGTCTTGGCCTCGCTGGACAGGGCGGTCAGCGGTAAGGTGCATATTACCGCTGACTCATGGTCCAGCAGGCATGGACAGGGACGTTACCTTTCTTTCACGGCCCATTGGGTCACTCTTTTGGCAGCTGGGAAGGATTCAGGACAAGGTGCAGTAGTGTTGGAGGTTGTCCCACCGCCACGCCTCCAAAATGCTACTACTGGTTGTGACACACCTCTCTCCTCCACCCCCTCCTCTTCTTCTTCCTCCATGGCCTCTTCCTGTGGTTTGTCCTATGAACCAGCGGTGCTCCGTAGCCGTTCACGGGGCTACGCAAGTACGCAGGCAAAAAGATGCCATGCCGTGCTTGCGCTGGTGTGTTTGGGGGACAGAAGCCACACTGGGGCAGAGGTCCTGTCTGCTCTGCAGGGCCAGGCCGAGAGGTGGTTGACGCCACGCCAGCTTAAGCCAGGAATGGTGGTTTGCGACAATGGCACCAACCTCCTCTCCGCCCTCCGACAGGGACAACTGACCCATGTGCCCTGTGTGGCTCACGTCCTTAACCTGGTGGTGCAGCGGTTCTTGGGCAGGTACCCGGGCTTACAGGATGTCCTGAGGCAGGCCAGGAAAGTCTGTGTGCATTTCCGCAGATCTTATAATGCCAGTGCTCGCCTGGCTGAGCTGCAAAAGGAGTTGAACCTGCCCAAGAACCGCCTTATATGTGACATGCCCACCAGGTGGAACTCAACGTTGGCCATGCTGCAGCGGCTGCACACGCAGCAGAGGGCCATCAATGAGTACCTGTGCGACTACGGCACCAGGACAGGGTCAGGGGAGCTTGGTTTTTTTTCTCCACGCCAGTGGGGCATGATCAGGGATGCATGCACTGTCCTGGCACCATTTGAGGAGGCCACGAGGATGGTGAGCAGTGACAGTGCATGCATCAGTGACACTGTACCTCTTGTCCACCTGTTGGAGCACACGCTGCGTGGAATAATGGACAGGGCACTTGAGGCAGAACAGAGGCAGGAAGAGGAGGACTTCCTTGCCTCTCAAGGCCCCCTTTACCCAGACAGTGTTCCTTCTGTCCCACCCATCGCACAGGAAGAGGAGGAGGAGGAGGAGGAGGAGGAGGATTGTGTCAGCATGGAGGTGGAGGCTGGCACTCAGCATCATCAGCAGCAGTCTTTTAGGGATGATTTACAGTCCCAAGAAACCAGTGGACTTGTACGTGGCTGGGAGGAGGTGGCTGCGGATCATGTCGTCCTTAGTGACCCAGAGGACTCCGGAGCGAATGCCTCAGCAAACCTACGCTGCATGGCCTCCCTGATCCTGCAAAGTCTGCGGAAGGATCCTCGTATTCTTCGGATCAAGGAGAGGGACCATTACTGGCTGGCCACTCTCCTTGATCCACGGTACAAGGGTAAGGTTGCGGACCTTATGTTACCGTCGCAGAGGGAGCAGAGGATGAGACAACTCCGGGAGGCCTTGCAGAAAGGTCTGTGCAACGCGTTCCCAGAGACTGGGAGGTTGCAAACTCCTGGTCCTGGACAACGAGTTGCTGAGGCTTCGGCCAGTCAAAGAAGGAGCGGTGGGGAAGGTGGCCGTCTGACCGATGCGTTCAGACAATTCTTTAGTCCGCAGCCCCAAAGTATGATTGGTTCCAGCAACCATCGCCAGCGTCTGATAAACATGGTGCAGGAATATCTAGGGGCAAGGTCAGACTTGGACACCTTCCCCACCGAAAATCCTCTGGCTTACTGGGTCTTGAGGATGGATCACTGGCCAGAGCTTGCACAGTATGCAATTGAGCTACTGGCCTGTCCTGCATCCAGCGTTCTTTCGGAACGCACATTCAGTGCTGCTGGAGGATTTGTCACGGATCACAGGGTGCGCCTGTCCACCGACTCGGTTGATCGACTGACTTTCATCAAGATGAACCAGTCTTGGATCACCACCAGCTACCACACACCTGATGCTGATATAACAGACTAATTGATTTTAAAATGTCACATCCCTTCAAGACTGATGCTGATGCTGAGTGCCTGTGCTGTTATGTTGACTGGCTATCCTCCTCCTCCGAGTCCTCAATGATACGATTGATGATGATAGCTTGGAAGATCATTTTTGTTTATGGGTGCCGCCACCAGTGCCTAACGCCCAATTTTTCAGCCCCTGTTTAACAGGGGCGTGTAATTACAATTTTTGAAGCAATACTTTGCAACAGGGCTCATTGCTGTGCTCCAAGTACAGTATCTGTGAGGAGTTGCAGTGTTGTGCCACCAGTGCCTAAGGCCCAATTTTTCAGCCCCTGTTTAACAGGGGCGTGTCATTACAATTTTTGAAGCAATACTTTGCAACAGGGCTCATTGCTGTGCTCCAAGTACAGTATCTGTGAGGGGTTGCAGTGTTGTGCCACCAGTGCCTAAGGCCCAATTTTTCAGCCCCTGTTCAACAGGGGCATGTAATTACAATTCTTGATCTAATAATTCACAGCAGGGCCCATTGCTGCACCCACCAAGAGTAACTGTCAGGGCTTACAGTGTTGTGGCACCAGCACCACCATCAAAGGCCCAATTTTTACTACCACTGTTCAACAATTATATGTAATTAAAATTCCTGATATAATAGTTGACAGCAGGGCGTTCCAGCACCAACCAAGAGTAACTGTGAGTGCTTACAGTGTTGTGCCAACACCAACAACTAAGGGGCCTATTTCTGCAGAGTATATACGGCAGGTCCCTACTTTCAAACATCCAACTTACAAACGACTCCTACTTGCAAACGCAAGAAGACAACAGGAAGTGAGAGGAAATCTACCACTAGGAAGGAAAATTCTCTCCTGTAAGAATAAATATGGGAGAAAGGTGTCTCCTCTGTACTGATGCTTTATCAGCAATCCTTGTTTCAAGAAAAACACCACATTTCAAAAACAGTTGTCATTGGGACGGAAAGTGAGGTGAAATGTTCTGAACAGGGGCACAGACAGCAAAACAAATGTTACAGGGGTGATAACCCTTACCTATGTTTTCCAAAAAGTTTAAAAATAGATTTTTGGGCTGGAGCTACACTTCAACAATGTACCTGTTCAAAATTACAAACAGATTCTACATAAGAACAAACCTACAGTCCCTGTCTTGTATGCACCGCCTGTATACGGCTGTTCAGAGTATATAGGGCCTTTTTTATTTTATGTGCGGGGTTCCCCTTAATATCCATACAAGACCCAAAGGGGCTGGTAATGGGCTGGGGTAGGGGGGGGGGTCATGGGGTAGCTATGCCATTTTTCTTAAAGAATTTCATCCATATTACCGGGACCAGACATTACATTAAAGCCGCAAGCAGTTTTAAATGGCTTTTTTTTCCTTTAGAAGTGTCATTTTGTGCAGGGACAGTTCTAAACACGGGAAACACGTGGCACTTCACAGGCATACTTTAGACACCCCCCAGGTACGATATTTAAAGGAATATTTGACTTTTTTTTTTTCACTTTATGCATCATTAAAATGACTGCTCCCGAAAAACGACCGTTTTTAAAACTTCTTTTTGCATTGATACATGTCCCCTGGTGCAGAACCCGGGTTCCCAAACCCTTTTTAGGACAATAACATGCATAATAGTTGTTATAATTAGCACTTTAGAATTCGAACGTTCGCATCCATTGTATTTAATAGGGTTCTAATGTTCGTTCGAACTTCCGGTCCGTTCGCGGGTTCTGGTGCGAACCGAACCCGGGGGTGTTCGGCTCATCACTAGCCGCCGGTTTGGCGGCCTTGTGTAGTGTGTTAGCGTTGGTTAAAGTAAAGAGACACAGAGAGAGAGAGAGACAGTGTCATTTATAGTGAGTTAGATAGAGCAGGCAGGCCAGTCAGTTAGCTGCAGTTACAGTGTGTAGAGGATATATATGCATCCTAGGTGTTGTATATATATTTATACACTGTATTCAGTTTAGCTAGATCCGTTCCTGTTATTCTCTTTACTGTGACAGGCAGGCAGGTGATTGTGCTAGCTGCAGTCAGTGTTTCACTTAGTGTACTGTGTGCTTTGCATAGCGTTCATCTAAAGCTTACCTGAATACAGTTAGTGACTTATAGTGGTGTTCTCATAATAAAACCACAGGCAGAGAGCTGCAAGTATTTTCAGTTAGTGTACTGTGGCCTCTGCACAGTGTTCACCTAAAACTAACTGATGACTGTAACGGCACCCCAAATACGAAAGGGGGTTAACGCCGTTTACGATGTTCCCCTCTCCTGGACACACATCCACTCGCTACCAATCTTCCACAGCCAGGCGATCACTTCCCATAAGATTAATCCCTCCAGAAGAAACGAGACGTACTCTGTCTCTTCCAGGAACGAATGACTTTATTGAGAAACATTGTAACTTTTATATACATCTAATACACAGTAGTTTAACATGAACAATGGCCCAGCTCCACCCACACATTACAAGACTCCACACATTATTTTGATGTCTGCTAGGAGACAACAGGTTGTAATAATCCCCTTTATGTTTGAATGACTATGCATGACCTTTGTATTCACCAGACTGTCTGATCCTTTACAATACACACAAGGACAGACTTAATTTCCCCAATCCACATCACCACAAACAATGAACAGGTCTTCTAGAAGCTGGAATTCATTAACATTACACTAGACAGGTGATTGAGGCTGAACACCTCAGTATCTCTCAAATAACCTGTTGAGTTCAGAAACAGTAAATAGTCCTTTACAGATATCCTTGGGGATATGGTGGATAAATATTACAGACCCATTTTAGGTAGCCCAAGATATATTTCTTAATGTCCATTATTTCCTGGCTCACCCTGTGCCCAAAGTGACCCTCCTGTCACACATCTCCCCTTTCGGCAGGAGACTAACAGAGGAGGTGAACCCAGACGGGTTGACTCCGAAGTTAGTCCATAGTTCCATTCTTCTAATATCTGGACAACCCATCACCATTGCACTAGGGGTCCGAGGTGACAACCCATCAGCATTGCCATTTTGCTTACCGGGTCGGTAGCTGATGGTGAAATTGTAAGGTTGTAGGGCTAGGCTCCACCGCAACAACCTGCCATTGTCTCCTGAGACCCGGTTAAGCCACACCAATGGGTTGTGGTCGGTGACCAGTGAAAATTCCTGTCCGTATAAGTAAGGGTTCAACTTTTTAAGGGCCCAGACCAGGGCCAAACATTCCTTCTCCACTGCCGCATAGCTCACTTCCCGGGGTAATAGCTTCCTACTCAGGTATGCGACAGGGTGTTCTCCTCCATACTCCCCAACTTGGCTCAGCACAGCCCCCAGTCCAAACATGGAAGCATCTGTGTGGACAAGAAAACGTTTGTTAGGTACTGGGGCAGCCAAGACAAGGGCATTTACAAGTGCTTGCTTGAGGGCTAGAAACACGGTTTCACAAGCTGGAGACCACAGGACCTGCCTAGGTAAATTCTTTTTCGTCAGGTCCGTCAGGGGTTTGGCGATGGCACTATAATTAGGGACAAAACGTCGGTAGTACCCTGCAGTCCCCAAGAAGGCTAATACCTGGGTCTTGGTACGGGGCGTGGGCCAGTTAGCTACTGCCTCTACCTTGGCTGGCTCTGGTCTCTGATTCCCACACCCCACTCGGTGTCCCAGGTACTGCACCTCCGCCATACCTAGATGGCACTTGTCTGGTTTCAAGGTCAGGCCTGCGGCCCGAATTTTGTCCAGAACCAACCCTACGTGAACCAGGTGCTCCTCCCAAGACCCACTGTAGATCGCAATGTCATCCAGGTATGCACATGCAAAATCCTGGAAGCCATCGAGGAGCCTATCCACCATACGTTGGAAGGTGGCCAGGGCGTTTTTCATCCCAAATGGCATGACCCTAGACTGGTACAGGCCAAATGGGGTAACAAATGCCGACTTGGGGATAGCATCCTCGGCCAGGGGGATCTGCCAATAACCTTTACACAGGTCTATTGTAGTTAAATAACGTCCCCTGGCTATCCGATCTAGCAGTTCATCTACCCTGGGCATCGGGTAGGCATCGGTGGTGGTCTTCTCATTGAGTCGCCTGTAGTCCACGCAGAACCGGGTAGTTCCGTCTTTCTTAGGCACCAGGACTACAGGCGAGGCCCAAGGGCTGTCAGAAGGCTCAATGACTCCTAACTGAATCATCTCCTGTATCTCCTTCCGTATTTCTTCTCGGACTGCTTCAGGGATATGGTAGGGGGGCTGTCGAAGGGGTGCTTGTCCAGGGGTCTCTACTTTATGCACAGCCAGGGTCGTATAGCCCGGTTTTTGGGAGAACGTCGCCTGTTTCTCCCACAGAAGCCGCTTAGCCTGTTCCTTCTTTGTGGGGCTTAACCGGTCTCCTAGCTGTACAAGGCTAATGAGGTCAGTCTGGGGCTCTCTCTTTAGTAAGTCAGGGAGGGGTAGACCTTCTGAGTCGTCCGCAGCAGGGACACATCCTCCTGCCGTTCCTGATACTCCTTCAGCATGTTCACATGAAAGGTTCGCTGGATTCTTTCATCTGCACAGCTCGCAATAACATAGGTAGTATCACATACCTGGGCTACTACTTTATATGGGCCCTGCCAAGATGCCTGCATCTTGTCAGTCTTCACAGGTTTGAGCACTAAGACCTTCTGCCCAACCTGGAAGATACGCTGTCGGGCCCCCCGATCATACCATCTCTTCTGTCTTCCCTGGGCCGCCTGGAGATTCTCCCTTACCATCAGAGACAGTTGCTCCATGCGGTCCCAGAGTTCCAGAACGTAGGGCACTATGGGGGTCCCTTCTTGCTCTGTCTCTCCCTCCCAGTGTCCTCTGATGAGGTCGAGGGGTCCGCGGACCCTTCTCCCATAGAGCAACTCGAAGGGCGAGAACCCCGTAGATTCCTGGGGTACCTCTCTGTACGCAAATAACAGGTGAGGCAGAAATCCCTCCCAGTCTCTGCAAGCGTCCGAAAAGGTCCTCAGCATTTGCTTGAGGGTCCCGTTAAAGCGTTCGCAGAGACCATTAGTCTGGGGGTGGTAAGGTGAGCTCAGCAAGGGCTTAATATTGCACACCTTCCACAACTGCTGGGTGAGCACCGCGGTAAACTGGGTTCCCTGGTCAGAGAGAATCTCCTTAGGGAACCCCACTCTGGTAAAAATTTTAACCAGGACATCAGCTACTGTCTCTGCTTCAATGTTACACATAGCTACTACCTCTGGGTAACGGGTGGCGTAGTCCACCACGGTGAGAATATACTTCTTCCCGGATGGACTAGGCCTGGCCAGGGGACCCACAATGTCAACGGCTATGCGGTAAAAGGGCTCCCCAATAATAGGCATGGACATGAGTTTAGCCTTAGGGTGGTCCCCCCTCTTACCTGTCCGTTGACATGTGTCACACGTTTTGCAGTATTGTCGCACATCCTGGCTAAAACTGGGCCAGAAGAAATTCTGTGCAATCCTATGGGCTGTACGACGGAACCCTAGATGTCCTGCTAGCGGTACATCATGCCCGATTCGCAGAATCTCTAGCTGGTATTTCTTAGGTACCACCAGCTGTCGTTTCTGCAGAGGGGCCTTACTTCTCTGGGATGGCTTAGGGATCCTATACAGTCTATCCCCCACCCATTCAAAAAGCTCCCCATCTATTCACCTTTCCTGAGTATCTGCCTTAGCCCTATACTTGTGTAAGGTCGGGTCCTCCCGAGTTTCCCTCCCGAATGCTTCTGGGGTATCCCAGCCTAAGAGCGTTTGATCTAAGGTACGTGTCGGGGAAGGTAGTCTCACCTGGGTCTCAGCAGCAAGTGGGCCGGTTCCAGCAGTACGTGTCTGGGCACGGGTAGACACAGGGTTGACTTCATCGGGGCCCTTCGGGGCGTAAGCAGAAAGGAGGGGGGCCAAATCATTCCCCAGTAGTACATCCGCTGGCAAATCCTTCATTACCCCCACATTCACGTGTCCCGAACCAACCCCCCAATCCAGGTGAACATGGGCAATGGGGAGCCGGAAGACGGTACCTCCCGCTAATCTTACGGCTACAGTGTCTCCGGTATGTTGGCTCTCTGGGATGAGGTTCTTCTGCAGTAGGGTCATGGTGGCACCAGAATCACGTAATCCATTGGCTACCTTTCCATTAACCCGGACAGTCTACCTGTGTTGTTGCCTGTGGTCCCGGTTAGCTGCTTGTATTGGATCAGCCTCGTGCAGGTTCCCCCAATGTTCTTCCTCCTCAATGCAGTGGGCCGCAGGCATGGATGTGCGGGGGCTCCCCCTTGCTGGCTGTCTCCATGACTGGGACTGGCTGGCTGGATTCAATGGACAGTCTGGCTTTTTGTGTCCTAGCTGTTTACATCCGAAACACCTGATGGGTTGTGCGTGGTCCTGGGCGTTGAACCTGGGCTGCTGAGGGTAAGTGGCCGCTGGGGTTGGTGCTGAAGCTGGGTTAGAGGCTGGTAAAGTGGGCCGAGATGGTGGATAGCGCTCGCTTCCACCTGACCTTTGAGAGTCTAGATATTCATCGGCCAGCGTAGCCGCTTTCTGTACAGTCCGTGGTTGCTTATCTCGCACCCAATCCCGTAGTACCGGAGGGGTGTGGTTAAAGAACTGTTCCAAGAGTACTAGCTGGGTGATGTCCTCTATGGTATGAGCATGGCTTCCCTGGAGCCAGCCCTTAAGGTCTCGCTGCAGGCGATGTGCCCACTCCACGTATGTTATGTTGGCGTGTTTCCGGGATTCTCGAAACTTAATCCGGATGGCTTCGGGTGTAATGGCAAATCGGGCTAGCAGAGCTTCTTTTACCCGGTCATAGTCTTTAGCGTCCTCATCCTCCAGGGCCCGATACGCATCCGCCGCTCTGCCAGTTAAATTACTTGCCAGTAAGGCGACCCAATCTGGGGCCCGCACTTCATGTATCTGGCATAGTCTCTCAAAGTCCTGCAGGAACGCTTCAATTTCCTCCTCTCCTTCCTTAAATAGTTTGAACGCCCGAAAGGGCAACTTACGGCAAGGCGCTGTATCTTTAGGTGTTGTCTCCGATTGCCGTATTTCCGCCATTCTCTGCTCATGTTGCCGCTCTAGTGCTCTCTCTTGTCACTCTAGTTCTCTCTCTTGTCGCTCTCGTTCTCTCTCTTGTCTCTCATCCTGCAGCTGGATGTCTTTAATGGCTTTCTGTAGGGATGAGCTCGGTGTTCGAGTCGAACATAGGTTCGACTCGAACATCGGCTGTTCGCGCGTTCGGCGAACAACGAACGATTTGGGCCGTTCGCGCCAAATTCGAGTGACGCGAACGGCCCACAATACACTGCGCCATCGCAGTGTAATCCCGGCGCTGTGATTGGCCAAGCATGCACTGTGACCCTGCATGCTTGGCCAATCACAGCGCCGGCAGCGAGGAGAGCAATGATTATTGCTGAGGGTGTTTAGTACACGCCCCACACTATAAAAGGCCGCCAGCACGGCGGCCTAGTGTAGTGTGTTCCGGAGCAGGGAAAGAGAAGCATAGGCAGGGACAGTGACATTTTTTTTTTCTTGCTTAACCTGGATTCCTTTAGTTTAGGGAAAGAGAAGGATAGGTAGGGAGAGTGTCAGTGTGTTTTATTGTGCGAATCCTTGTTTCTAGGGACAGGGAAGGACAGTGAGGGAAATTCTCCTTGTGCTATAGTGTGCTAAAGCATTGATCATCAACCATCTTTAAAAAATCATTTTTTCTAGGGACAGAAAACTATAGGTAGGGAGAGTGTCAGTGTGTTTTACTGTGATAATTCTTGTTTCTAGGGACAGGGAAGGACAGTGAGGGAAATTCTCCTTGTGCTATAGTGTGCTAAAGCATTGATCATCAACCATCTTTAAAAAAACATTTTTTCTAGGGACAGAAAACTATAGGTAGGAAGAGTGTCAGTTTCTTTCACTGTGATAATCCTTGTTTCTAGGGACAGGGAAGGACAGTGAGGGAAATTCTCCTTGTGCTATAGTGTGCTAAAGCATTGATCATCAACCATCTTTAAAAAAACATTTTTTCTAGGGACAGAAAACTATAGGTAGGAAGAGTGTCAGTTTCTTTCACTGTGATAATCCTTGTTTCTAGGGACAGGGAAGGACAGTGAGGGAAATTCTACTTGTGCTATAGTGTGCTAAAGCATTGATCATCAATCAGCTTTAAAAAAACATTTTTTCTAGGGACAGAAAACTATAGGTAGGAAGAGTGTCAGTTTCTTTCACTGTGATAATCCTTGTTTCTAGGGACAGGGAAGGACAGTGAGGGAAATTCTCCTTGTGCTATAGTGTGCTAAAGCATTGATCATCAACCGTCTTTAAAAAAAATTTTTTCTAGGGACAGAAAACTATAGGTAGGAAGAGTGTCAGTTTCTTTCACTGTGATAATCCTTGTTTCTAGGAACAGGGAAGGACAGTGAGGGAAATTCTCCTTGTGCTATAGTGTGCTAAAGCATTGATCATCAATAGGCTTGTGCACAACGGAAAAATTCGGTTAGTTTCGGTTCGTTTCTTTTCGGTCCTGTTGATTCGTAATCATTCGTAATTTTGCTAGACGGGATTTTTCGTGTTCGGACTAATTCGTATTTTCGCAAGCGACATTTTTCGTTGAATTTTTAGTTGATTTATAATTCGTACTTTCGGTAGAGTACATTGTTTTTCGTTGATTCTGGACACAACTCCTACTTTCGTAACTTTTTTTGGGTTCGTTGATTCGTAATTTTCTGTGTCTCTCTCACGACGACGCTGCCTATTATGCCTAATGTGCTTCGAATGGATTTGTACTTTTCTAAATACATAGCGGTTATTTGTAACGATTCGAAATCTCGTATTTTACTTTCGTTTTTTACATGCGGCTATAGCCTCCACCCCTGTACACCATTTTGAGAGGGAGTTCAGCGCGGTGAGGGAGGAGCAGAGAGCAGAGCAGAGTGTTATTGTGCTTCGTATGGATTCGTACATTCGTAACTTTTTTATAACGAATTATGCCGAAGACATTCGGGCATTCGCTATTTGCGGTATAATTTATTTCGGATTCGGTTTTATTTGTAATTGCTTTGTTCGGAAATTCGAATGCTTCCGAATGTCCGAAAGTTGCTAAATTCGGACGAATTTCGATTCGTTACGAAACAAATTGCACAAGCCTAATCATCAACCATCTTTAAAAAATCTTTTTTTCTAGGGACAGAAAACTATAGGTAGGGAGAGTGTCAGTGTGTTTTACTGTGATAATCCTTGTTTCTAGGGACAGGGAAGGACAGTGAGGGAAATTCTCCTTGTGCTATAGTGTGCTAAAGCATTGATCATCAACCATCTTTAAAAAAACATTTTTTCTAGGGACAGAAAACTATAGGTAGGAATAGTGTCAGTTTCTTTCACTGTGATAATCCTTGTTTCTAGGGACAGGGAAGGACAGTGAGGGAAATTCTCCTTGTGCTATAGTGTGCTAAAGCATTGATCATCAACCATCTTTAAAAAAACATTTTTTCTAGGGACAGAAAACTATAGGTAGGAAGAGTGTCAGTTTCTTTCACTGTGATAATCCTTGTTTCTAGGGACAGGGAAGGACAGTGAGGGAAATTCTCCTTGTGCTATAGTGTGCTAAAGCATTGATCATCAACCATCTTTAAAAAATCATTTTTTCTAGGGACAGAAAACTATAGGTAGGGAGAGTGTCAGTGTGTTTTACTGTGATAATCCTTGTTTCTAGGGACAGGGAAGGACAGTGAGGGAAATTCTCCTTGTGCTATAGTGTGCTAAAGCATTGATCATCAACCATCTTTAAAAAAACTTTTTTTCTAGGGACAGAAAACTATAGGTAGGAAGAGTGTCAGTTTCTTTCACTGTGATAATCCTTGTTTCTAGGGACAGGGAAGGACAGTGAGGGAAATTCTCCTTGTGCTATAGTGTGCTAAAGCATTGATCATCAACCATCTTTAAAAAAACATTTTTTCTAGGGACAGAAAACTATAGGTAGGAAAAGTGTCAGTTTCTTTCACTGTGATAATCCTTGTTTCTAGGGACAGGGAAGGACAGTGAGGGAAATTCTACTTGTGCTATAGTGTGCTAAAGCATTGATCATCAATCAGCTTTAAAAAAACATTTTTTCTAGGGACAGAAAACTATAGGTAGGAAGAGTGTCAGTTTCTTTCACTGTGATAATCCTTGTTTCTAGGGACAGGGAAGGACAGTGAGGGAAATTCTCCTTGTGCTATAGTGTGCTAAAGCATTGATCATCAACCGTCTTTAAAAAAACATTTTTTCTAGGGACAGAAAACTATAGGTAGGAAGAGTGTCAGTTTCTTTCACTGTGATAATCCTTGTTTCTAGGGACAGGGAAGGACAGTGAGGGAAATTCTCCTTGTGCTATAGTGTGCTAAAGCATTGATCATCAACCATCTTTAAAAAATCATTTTTTCTAGGGACAGAAAACTATAGGTAGGGAGAGTGTCAGTGTGTTTTACTGTCATAATCCTTGTTTCTAGGGACAGGGATGGACAGTGTGGGAAATTCTCCTTGTGCTATAGTGTGCTAAAGCATTGATCATCAACCATCTTTAAAAAAACATTTTTTCTAGGGACAGAAAACTATAGGTAGGAAGAGTGTCAGTTTCTTTCACTGTGATAATCCTTGTTTCTAGGGACAGGGAAGGACAGTGAGGGAAATTCTCCTTGTGCTATAGTGTGCTAAAGCATTGATCATCAACCGTCTTTAAAAAAACATTTTTTCTAGGGACAGAAAACTATAGGTAGGAAGAGTGTCAGTTTCTTTCACTGTGATAATCCTTGTTTCTAGGGACAGGGAAGGACAGTGAGGGAAATTCTCCTTGTGCTATAGTGTGCTAAAGCATTGATCATCAACCGTCTTTAAAAAAACATTTTTTCTAGGGACAGAAAACTATAGGTAGGAAGAGTGTCAGTTTCTTTCACTGTGATAATCCTTGTTTCTAGGGACAGGGAAGGACAGTGAGGGAAATTCTCCTTGTGCTATAGTGTGCTAAAGCATTGATCATCAACCATCTTTAAAAAATCATTTTTTCTAGGGACTGTGAGGGGGTTAGCTCGGCAGCGGGTATGTGTGACCCCCGGGATGGGCTCCCCACCCAAAAACAGGCCCAGCAGACGGAGGTTGTGGTTTTCAAAATCAAAAAGGTGCGGTTTATTTTCTATTTACAGTGACAAAAACACAGCAAGGCAAAAAAAACATAAACAAAATAAATCCTGGTCAACTTGACCTCTGACTAAACATACAGGTTTCCTAACTAACAACTGGGATCAGCCTAGTGCTGTCCTAGTCCCTAAGTCCCTGGTTTTAAATGTCCAAGCAAAATATAGCCACACAGGCTTTCTCTCACCGCACAGGGGTTCACTCTCCCTAGACAGTCCACACAGGTCTGGTTCCAGGCATGAGCTAACATCTAATGAAGCTGGGATTTCTTATAGAGGCCTAAATGAGCTGACAAGGTTCAGCTGGTCTCATCAACTCCCTGTCTGCACGACGCCCAGCCCTCTCCCTAGAGGTATGAGTCATCAATGAGCCCACTAGTCTCAGCTGGGCTTATACAACTCTCCACCTAGTTGTATAAATCGGCGTAAAGCCTGAATCTGGGCGAAATATATCTACCCCCCTGGATGCAACCAGGTGACTTTACCTTCCTGCTGTCACATACCCCCCCCTCTTGTTTTAACCTCGGGGTTGGAACACCAGCAATCAGGCATTCATGTACTCGAGACAAAGCATCCACATTCCCCATTTGAACGCCAGGGCGATGCTTTACTGTGAAGTTGAATTCCTGGAGGGCCAGGAACCACCTATTCACTCTTCTATTTGTTTCCTTGTTTTGAGCCATCCACTTTAACGGAGCGTGATCCGTAACCATGTCAAAGTGCCTACCTAGCAGGTAGTACCGAAGGGAATCTAGAGCCCACTTCACCGCTAAACACTCCTTTTCAACGGTGGCGTAATTTACCTCATGGGACTTCAACTTCCTGCTGAGGTAAATGACTGGGTGCTCTTCCCCGTTCCAGACCTGGGACAATACTGCTCCTAACCCCACATCTGACGCATCACTTTGTACGACAAAGTCTCTAGAGAAGTCGGGTGAGTACAACACTGGCTGGCTACATAAGGCTTGTTTCAAGAATTGGAATGCTGCCTCAGCCTCGGGGGTCCATTTAATCATGACCGACCCTTTCCCCTTCGTCAGGTTGGTTAGGGGCACAGCCTTAGAAGCAAAGTGGGGAATGAATCGCCGATAATACCCAGCGATTCCCAGAAAGGCTCGTACCTGCTTCTTGCTGTTGGGACGTGGCCAACTCTGGATGGCCTCGACTTTGTTGAGTTGGGGTTTTATTACTCCCCTCCCAATGGTGTACCCAAGATATTTGGCCTCCTCCTGCCCAATGGTACACTTCTTGGGGTTAGCCGTAAACCCTGCTTCCCGAACAGAGTCCAGGACTGCTTGCACTTTTGGCAGATGTGAGGCCCAATCTGTGCTATGGACAATTATGTCATCCAGGTAAGCCGCAGCATACTTCCGATGGGGCCTCAGCATCTGGTCCATTTTCCGCTGGAATGTGGCCGGCGCATTCTGTAACCCGAACGGCATTCTTTTATATTGGAACGCCCCGTCTGGGGTTACAAATGCGGTTTTCTCTTTGGCCGACTTGGCCAGGGGGATTTGCCAATACCCTTTTGTGAGGTCAAGAGTCGTCATGTATCGGGCTGTTCCCAGCCGGTCGATCAACTCATCTATACGTGGCATGGGGTAGGTGTCAAATTTTGTAACTTTGTTCAACTGACGAAAATCGTTACAAAATCGCCAGCTCCCATCCGGTTTAGGCACCAACACGATGGGACTAGACCAATCACTTTGGGACTCCTCTATCACCCCTAAGTTCAGCATTTTCTGTACTTCCTCCCGTATTGCCTCCCGTCGGGCCTCTGGGATCCGATAGGGTTTTAACTTCACCCTTTCACCGGGCGGGGTAATAATGTCATGCTCTACCCCAGATGTTTGTCCCGGCAGCTCAGAGAATACCTCCTTGTTGCGAAGCACAAACTCCTTAACCTCCTGTTGTTGGGGTTGTGACAAGGTGGCTGCGATTCCAACCTCAGGAATCACGCAACCAGTTTGAGCTGGTGACCAAGTGTCTGCGACTAGGGACTCTCTATCCCTCCAGGCTTTCAACAGATTAACGTGATAGATCTGTTCGGGCTTTCGCCTTCCTGGTTGTCTGACCTTGTAATTCACTTCGCTCACTTTTTCCATTATCTCGTAGGGGCCTTGCCATTTGGCAAGGAATTTACTTTCAACCGTAGGGACAAGTACCAATATCCTATCCCCCGGGGAAAAGGTACGGGTCTTGGCTCCACGGTTGTACACTCTCTGCTGTGCCAACTGCGCTTGGGCCAAATGTTCCTTCACGATGGGCATTACCTGTGCAATTCGATCTTGCATCAGGGCGACATGCTCAATCACACTCCTGTGGGGAGAACTCTCACTTTCCCAAGTTTCCTTGGCAATATCCAACAGCCCTCTTGGGTGTCTCCCATACAGTAACTCAAAGGGGGAGAATCCCGTAGAGGATTGGGGCACCTCCCTAATAGTGATGAGCCGAACACCCCCGGGTTCGGTTCGCACCAGAACCCGCGAACGGACCGGAAGTTCGAACGAACATTAGAACCCTATTAAATACAATGGATGCGAACGTTCGAATTCTAAAGTGCTAATTATAACAACTATTATGCATGTTATTGTCCTAAAAAGGGTTTGGGAACCCGGGTTCTGCACCAGGGGACATGTATCAATGCAAAAAGAAGTTTTAAAAACGGTCGTTTTTCGGGAGCAGTCATTTTAATGATGCATAAAGTGAAAAAAAAAAAGTCAAATATTCCTTTAAATATCGTACCTGGGGGGTGTCTAAAGTATGCCTGTGAAGTGCCACGTGTTTCCCGTGTTTAGAACTGTCCCTGCACAAAATGACACTTCTAAAGGAAAAAAAAGCCATTTAAAACTGCTTGCGGCTTTAATGTAATGTCTGGTCCCGGTAATATGGATGAAATTCTTTAAGAAAAATGGCATAGCTACCCCATGACCCCCCCCCCCCTACCCCAGCCCATTACCAGCCCCTTTGGGTCTTGTATGGATATTAAGGGGAACCCCGCACATAAAATAAAAAAGGCCCTATATACTCTGAACAGCCGTATACAGGCGGTGCATACAAGACAGGGACTGTAGGTTTGTTCTTATGTAGAATCTGTTTGTAATTTTGAACAGGTACATTGTTGAAGTGTAGCTCCAGCCCAAAAATCTATTTTTAAACTTTTTGGAAAACATAGGTAAGGGTTATCACCCCTGTAACATTTGTTTTGCTGTCTGTGCCCCTGTTCAGAACATTTCACCTCACTTTCCGTCCCAATGACAACTGTTTTTGAAATGTGGTGTTTTTCTTGAAACAAGGATTGCTGATAAAGCATCAGTACAGAGGAGACACCTTTCTCCCATATTTATTCTTACAGGAGAGAATTTTCCTTCCTAGTGGTAGATTTCCTCTCACTTCCTGTTGTCTTCTTGCGTTTGCAAGTAGGAGTCGTTTGTAAGTTGGATGTTTGAAAGTAGGGACCTGCCGTATATACTCTGCAGAAATAGGCCCCTTAGTTGTTGGTGTTGGCACAACACTGTAAGCACTCACAGTTACTCTTGGTTGGTGCTGGAACGCCCTGCTGTCAACTATTATATCAGGAATTTTAATTACATATAATTGTTGAACAGTGGTAGTAAAAATTGGGCCTTTGATGGTGGTGCTGGTGCCACAACACTGTAAGCCCTGACAGTTACTCTTGGTGGGTGCAGCAATGGGCCCTGCTGTGAATTATTAGATCAAGAATTGTAATTACATGCCCCTGTTGAACAGGGGCTGAAAAATTGGGCCTTAGGCACTGGTGGCACAACACTGCAACCCCTCACAGATACTGTACTTGGAGCACAGCAATGAGCCCTGTTGCAAAGTATTGCTTCAAAAATTGTAATGACACGCCCCTGTTAAACAGGGGCTGAAAAATTGGGCCTTAGGCACTGGTGGCACAACACTGCAACTCCTCACAGATACTGTACTTGGAGCACAGCAATGAGCCCTGTTGCAAAGTATTGCTTCAAAAATTGTAATTACACGCCCCTGTTAAACAGGGGCTGAAAAATTGGGCGTTAGGCACTGGTGGCGGCACCCATAAACAAAAATGATCTTCCAAGCTATCATCATCAATCGTATCATTGAGGACTCGGAGGAGGAGGATAGCCAGTCAACATAACAGCACAGGCACTCAGCATCAGCATCAGTCTTGAAGGGATGTGACATTTTAAAATCAATTAGTCTGTTATATCAGCATCAGGTGTGTGGTAGCTGGTGGTGATCCAAGACTGGTTCATCTTGATGAAAGTCAGTCGATCAACCGAGTCGGTGGACAGGCGCACCCTGTGATCCGTGACAAATCCTCCAGCAGCACTGAATGTGCGTTCCGAAAGAACGCTGGATGCAGGACAGGCCAGTAGCTCAATTGCATACTGTGCAAGCTCTGGCCAGTGATCCATCCTCAAGACCCAGTAAGCCAGAGGATTTTCGGTGGGGAAGGTGTCCAAGTCTGACCTTGCCCCTAGATATTCCTGCACCATGTTTATCAGACGCTGGCGATGGTTGCTGGAACCAATCATACTTTGGGGCTGCGGACTAAAGAATTGTCTGAACGCATCGGTCAGACGGCCACCTTCCCCACCGCTCCTTCTTTGACTGGCCGAAGCCTCAGCAACTCGTTGTCCAGGACCAGGAGTTTGCAACCTCCCAGTCTCTGGGAACGCGTTGCACAGACCTTTCTGCAAGGCCTCCCGGAGTTGTCTCATCCTCTGCTCCCTCTGCGACGGTAACATAAGGTCCGCAACCTTACCCTTGTACCGTGGATCAAGGAGAGTGGCCAGCCAGTAATGGTCCCTCTCCTTGATCCGAAGAATACGAGGATCCTTCCGCAGACTTTGCAGGATCAGGGAGGCCATGCAGCGTAGGTTTGCTGAGGCATTCGCTCCGGAGTCCTCTGGGTCACTAAGGACGACATGATCCGCAGCCACCTCCTCCCAGCCACGTACAAGTCCACTGGTTTCTTGGGACTGTAAATCATCCCTAAAAGACTGCTGCTGATGATGCTGAGTGCCAGCCTCCACCTCCATGCTGACACAATCCTCCTCCTCCTCCTCCTCCTCCTCCTCCTCTTCCTGTGCGATGGGTGGGACAGAAGGAACACTGTCTGGGTAAAGGGGGCCTTGAGAGGCAAGGAAGTCCTCCTCTTCCTGCCTCTGTTCTGCCTCAAGTGCCCTGTCCATTATTCCACGCAGCGTGTGCTCCAACAGGTGGACAAGAGGTACAGTGTCACTGATGCATGCACTGTCACTGCTCACCATCCTCGTGGCCTCCTCAAATGGTGCCAGGACAGTGCATGCATCCCTGATCATGCCCCACTGGCGTGGAGAAAAAAAACCAAGCTCCCCTGACCCTGTCCTGGTGCCGTAGTCGCACAGGTACTCATTGATGGCCCTCTGCTGCGTGTGCAGCCGCTGCAGCATGGCCAACGTTGAGTTCCACCTGGTGGGCATGTCACATATAAGGCGGTTCTTGGGCAGGTTCAACTCCTTTTGCAGCTCAGCCAGGCGAGCACTGGCATTATAAGATCTGCGGAAATGCACACAGACTTTCCTGGCCTGCCTCAGGACATCCTGTAAGCCCGGGTACCTGCCCAAGAACCGCTGCACCACCAGGTTAAGGACGTGAGCCACACAGGGCACATGGGTCAGTTGTCCCTGTCGGAGGGCGGAGAGGAGGTTGGTGCCATTGTCGCAAACCACCATTCCTGGCTTAAGCTGGCGTGGCGTCAACCACCTCTCGGCCTGGCCCTGCAGAGCAGACAGGACCTCTGCCCCAGTGTGGCTTCTGTCCCCCAAACACACCAGCGCAAGCACGGCATGGCATCTTTTTGCCTGCGTACTTGCGTAGCCCCGTGAACGGCTACGGAGCACCGCTGGTTCATAGGACAAACCACAGGAAGAGGCCATGGAGGAAGAAGAAGAGGAGGGGGTGGAGGAGAGAGGTGTGTCACAACCAGTAGTAGCATTTTGGAGGCGTGGCGGTGGGACAACCTCCAACACTACTGCACCTTGTCCTGAATCCTTCCCAGCTGCCAAAAGAGTGACCCAATGGGCCGTGAAAGAAAGGTAACGTCCCTGTCCATGCCTGCTGGACCATGAGTCAGCGGTAATATGCACCTTACCGCTGACCGCCCTGTCCAGCGAGGCCAAGACATTGCCTTCCACATGCCGGTAGAGAGCCGGAATAGCCTTCCGTGAGAAAAAGTGGCGTTTGGGAACCTGCCACTGAGGAACCGCACATTGCACAAACTCACGGAAGGGGGCCGAGTCTACCAACTGAAAAGGCAGCAGTTGAAGCGCTAGCAATTTAGCCAAGCTAGCATTCAACCGCTGGGCATGTGGATGGCTGGGAGTGAACTTCTTTCGACGGTCCAGCAGCTGGGGCAGGGAAATTTGCCTGCTAGAATCGGACGTCGGTGTACTGCTAGCAGAGTGGGCGCAAGTACTTGGCTGTGACACACCTAA
Organism: Rana muscosa; assembly: GCA_029206835.1. NCBI lineage: Eukaryota > Metazoa > Chordata > Amphibia > Anura > Ranidae > Rana > Rana muscosa. The sequence goes on along the minus strand of CM055123.1, from coordinate 291,301,723 downwards.
TTCTACACCTTCATTCCTCTCAGTGCATGTTTCAGAGAGGACTGAAGTTATAGTGGGGTTGGAGATCCCAGCTGATGCGGTGCAAGGAGAGGTCCGCTTTGTTCTTTGGTGTGGGTCTTTGAGGTAGGCTTGCCAACGAGCTGCATGGCAGGTCAACATATGTCTGGTCAGGCATGTGGTACCCAAGCGGCTGATGTTTTGGCCACGCGATATACGCTTGAGACATATGTTGCAAACAGCAGCTGTGCGATCTGATGCACTAGCCTCAAAAAAGGCCCACACCAAAGAACTTTTTGAATGACGGGCAGAGGCAGCGCCCTGCACAGGCGGAGCTCTGCGGTGTGATTCCGTCGGTGTACTGCCCTTACGCTGGCCACCAAAGGGCATCCTGCCTCGTTGGAGATGTGCCTCCTCCTCATCCTCCTCCTCCTCCTCTCTCCTATTAGGCACCCACGTGGAGTCATTGACCTCATCATCCCCTCCCTCCTCATCACTGGAGCCAATCTGGCAGTATGCTGCAGCTGCTGGAACATGACTGCCAGATTGGTGTCCTTCTTGAGCATCCCCTCTGTCTGCTCTCACGCTACTGCCTTCCTCTAGCTGGGTTTCATCATCAGACCCTTCGAAACGCTGGGCATCCTCCTGGAGCATGTACCCAACACTGTGCTGAAACAGTTCGGGGGACTCCTCAGGAGGAGGACATGGTGGGTCTAGGGAAGGAGTGACTGATGATTTGTCTGACATTGATACCAGGGAAGACGACGCTTTGGCAGCTGCTTTTCCAGTACCCTGAGCCTGGGTGAGAGAGGATGAGGAGGAGGAGGAGGGCTTGGTCATCCACTCTACCAAGTCTTCGGCATGATGTGGCTCAACATGTCCAGCTGCCGAAAAGAAGGACAAGCGTGTCCCATGGCCATGTGCTGATGACAATGCACCGCGTCCACGACCAGCACTGTTGCCCCCAGACACAGAGCCTGCTTGCCCTCTTTTATTGCCTCCTGACTGTCTGCCTCTCCTTGTTTGCCTTCCAGACATTCTAATAGATGGCCTGCAGGGAGATGGGAAAAAAGCAATAAGGGCTACCTTCAGGTGTCCTTCTCTGTCCCTGGAAACAAGGACTTGCAGAGTGAAAGAAAAAAAACACTCTCCCTACCTACAGTTTTCTGTCCCTAGAAAAAATGTTTTTTTTAATCACAATATAGCACAAGGAAAATTAACTCACTGTCCTTACAGGTCCCTGGAAACAAGGACTTGCAGAGTGAAAGAAAAAAAACACTCTCCCTACCTACAGTTTTCTGTCCCTAGAAAAAAATGTTTTTTTTAATCACAATATAGCAAAAGGACAATTCACTCACTGTCCTTCCAGGTCCCTGGAAACAAGGACTTGCAGAGTGAAAGAAACTGACACTGTCCCTACCTAGAGTTTTCTGTCCCTGGAATAAATGTTTTTTTCAGCACAATATAGCACAAGGACAATTAACTCACTGTCCTTACAGGTCCCTGGAAACAAGGACTTGCAGAGTGAAAGAAAAAAAATACTCTCCCTACCTACAGTTTTCTGTCCCTAGAAAAAAATGTTTTTTTTAATCACAATATAGCAAAAGGACAATTCACTCACTGTCCTTCCAGGTCCCTGGAAACAAGGACTTGCAGAGTGAAAGAAACTGACACTGTCCCTACCTAGAGTTTTCTGTCCCTGGAATAAATGTTTTTTTCAGCACAATATAGCACAAGGACAATTAACTCACTGTCCTTACAGGTCCCTGGAAACAAGGACTTGCAGAGTGAAAGAAAAAAAATACTCTCCCTACCTACAGTTTTCTGTCCCTAGAAAAAAATGTTTTTTTTAATCACAATATAGCAAAAGGACAATTCACTCACTGTCCTTCCAGGTCCCTGGAAACAAGGACTTGCAGAGTGAAAGAAACTGACACTGTCCCTACCTAGAGTTTTCTGTCCCTAGAATAAATGTTTTTTTTAATCACAATATAGCAAAAGGACAATTCACTCACTGTCCTTCCAGGTCCCTGGAAACAAGGACTTGCAGAGTGAAAGAAACTGACACTGTCCCTACCTAGAGTTTTCTGTCCCTAGAATAAATGTTTTTTTTAATCACAATATAGCAAAAGGACAATTCACTCACTGTCCTTCCAGGTCCCTGGAAACAAGGACTTGCAGAGTGAAAGAAACTGACACTGTCCCTACCTAGAGTTTTCTGTCCCTAGAATAAATGTTTTTTTTAATCACAATATAGCAAAAGGACAATTCACTCACTGTCCTTCCAGGTCCCTGGAAACAAGGACTTGCAGAGTGAAAGAAACTGACACTGTCCCTACCTAGAGTTTTCTGTCCCTAGAATAAATGTTTTTTTTAATCACAATATAGCAAAAGGACAATTCACTCACTGTCCTTCCAGGTCCCTGGAAACAAGGACTTGCAGAGTGAAAGAAACTGACACTGTCCCTACCTAGAGTTTTCTGTCCCTAGAATAAATGTTTTTTTTAATCACAATATAGCAAAAGGACAATTCACTCACTGTCCTTCCAGGTCCCTGGAAACAAGGACTTGCAGAGTGAAAGAAACTGACACTGTCCCTACCTAGAGTTTTCTGTCCCTAGAATAAATGTTTTTTTTAATCACAATATAGCACAAGGAAAATTAACTCACTGTCCTTACAGGTCCCTGGAAACAAGGACTTGCAGAGTGAAAGAAAAAAAACACTCTCCCTACCTACAGTTTTCTGTCCCTAGAAAAAAATGTTTTTTTTAATCACAATATAGCAAAAGGACAATTCACTCACTGTCCTTCCAGGTCCCTGGAAACAAGGACTTGCAGAGTGAAAGAAACTGACACTGTCCCTACCTAGAGTTTTCTGTCCCTGGAATAAATGTTTTTTTCAGCACAATATAGCACAAGGACAATTAACTCACTGTCCTTACAGGTCCCTGGAAACAAGGACTTGCAGAGTGAAAGAAAAAAAATACTCTCCCTACCTACAGTTTTCTGTCCCTAGAAAAAAATGTTTTTTTTAATCACAATATAGCAAAAGGACAATTCACTCACTGTCCTTCCAGGTCCCTGGAAACAAGGACTTGCAGAGTGAAAGAAACTGACACTGTCCCTACCTAGAGTTTTCTGTCCCTAGAATAAATGTTTTTTTTAATCACAATATAGCAAAAGGACAATTCACTCACTGTCCTTCCAGGTCCCTGGAAACAAGGACTTGCAGAGTGAAAGAAACTGACACTGTCCCTACCTAGAGTTTTCTGTCCCTAGAATAAATGTTTTTTTTAATCACAATATAGCAAAAGGACAATTCACTCACTGTCCTTCCAGGTCCCTGGAAACAAGGACTTGCAGAGTGAAAGAAACTGACACTGTCCCTACCTAGAGTTTTCTGTCCCTAGAATAAATGTTTTTTTTAATCACAATATAGCAAAAGGACAATTCACTCACTGTCCTTCCAGGTCCCTGGAAACAAGGACTTGCAGAGTGAAAGAAACTGACACTGTCCCTACCTAGAGTTTTCTGTCCCTAGAATAAATGTTTTTTTTAATCACAATATAGCACAAGGAAAATTAACTCACTGTCCTTACAGGTCCCTGGAAACAAGGACTTGCAGAGTGAAAGAAAAAAAACACTCTCCCTACCTACAGTTTTCTGTCCCTAGAAAAAAATGTTTTTTTTAATCACAATATAGCAAAAGGACAATTCACTCACTGTCCTTCCAGGTCCCTGGAAACAAGGACTTGCAGAGTGAAAGAAACTGACACTGTCCCTACCTAGAGTTTTCTGTCCCTGGAATAAATGTTTTTTTCAGCACAATATAGCACAAGGACAATTAACTCACTGTCCTTACAGGTCCCTGGAAACAAGGACTTGCAGAGTGAAAGAAAAAAAATACTCTCCCTACCTACAGTTTTCTGTCCCTAGAAAAAAATGTTTTTTTTAATCACAATATAGCAAAAGGACAATTCACTCACTGTCCTTCCAGGTCCCTGGAAACAAGGACTTGCAGAGTGAAAGAAACTGACACTGTCCCTACCTAGAGTTTTCTGTCCCTAGAATAAATGTTTTTTTTAATCACAATATAGCAAAAGGACAATTCACTCACTGTCCTTCCAGGTCCCTGGAAACAAGGACTTGCAGAGTGAAAGAAACTGACACTGTCCCTACCTAGAGTTTTCTGTCCCTAGAATAAATGTTTTTTTTAATCACAATATAGCACAAGGAAAATTAACTCACTGTCCTTACAGGTCCCTGGAAACAAGGACTTGCAGAGTGAAAGAAAAAAAACACTCTCCCTACCTACAGTTTTCTGTCCCTAGAAAAAAATGTTTTTTTTAATCACAATATAGCAAAAGGACAATTCACTCACTGTCCTTCCAGGTCCCTGGAAACAAGGACTTGCAGAGTGAAAGAAACTGACACTGTCCCTACCTAGAGTTTTCTGTCCCTGGAATAAATGTTTTTTTCAGCACAATATAGCACAAGGACAATTAACTCACTGTCCTTACAGGTCCCTGGAAACAAGGACTTGCAGAGTGAAAGAAAAAAAATACTCTCCCTACCTACAGTTTTCTGTCCCTAGAAAAAAATGTTTTTTTTAATCACAATATAGCAAAAGGACAATTCACTCACTGTCCTTCCAGGTCCCTGGAAACAAGGACTTGCAGAGTGAAAGAAACTGACACTGTCCCTACCTAGAGTTTTCTGTCCCTAGAATAAATGTTTTTTTTAATCACAATATAGCAAAAGGACAATTCACTCACTGTCCTTCCAGGTCCCTGGAAACAAGGACTTGCAGAGTGAAAGAAACTGACACTGTCCCTACCTAGAGTTTTCTGTCCCTAGAATAAATGTTTTTTTTAATCACAATATAGCAAAAGGACAATTCACTCACTGTCCTTCCAGGTCCCTGGAAACAAGGACTTGCAGAGTGAAAGAAACTGACACTGTCCCTACCTAGAGTTTTCTGTCCCTAGAATAAATGTTTTTTTTAATCACAATATAGCAAAAGGACAATTCACTCACTGTCCTTCCAGGTCCCTGGAAACAAGGACTTGCAGAGTGAAAGAAACTGACACTGTCCCTACCTAGAGTTTTCTGTCCCTAGAATAAATGTTTTTTTAATCACAATATAGCAAAAGGACAATTCACTCACTGTCCTTCCAGGTCCCTGGAAACAAGGACTTGCAGAGTGAAAGAAACTGACACTGTCCCTACCTAGAGTTTTCTGTCCCTAGAATAAATGTTTTTTTTAATCACAATATAGCAAAAGGACAATTCACTCACTGTCCTTCCAGGTCCCTGGAAACAAGGACTTGCAGAGTGAAAGAAACTGACACTGTCCCTACCTAGAGTTTTCTGTCCCTAGAATAAATGTTTTTTTTAATCACAATATAGCAAAAGGACAATTCACTCACTGTCCTTCCAGGTCCCTGGAAACAAGGACTTGCAGAGTGAAAGAAACTGACACTGTCCCTACCTAGAGTTTTCTGTCCCTAGAATAAATGTTTTTTTTAATCACAATATAGCAAAAGGACAATTCACTCACTGTCCTTCCAGGTCCCTGGAAACAAGGACTTGCAGAGTGAAAGAAACTGACACTGTCCCTACCTAGAGTTTTCTGTCCCTAGAATAAATGTTTTTTTAATCACAATATAGCAAAAGGACAATTCACTCACTGTCCTTCCAGGTCCCTGGAAACAAGGACTTGCAGAGTGAAAGAAACTGACACTGTCCCTACCTAGAGTTTTCTGTCCCTAGAATAAATGTTTTTTTTAATCACAATATAGCAAAAGGACAATTCACTCACTGTCCTTCCAGGTCCCTGGAAACAAGGACTTGCAGAGTGAAAGAAACTGACACTGTCCCTACCTAGAGTTTTCTGTCCCTAGAATAAATGTTTTTTTTAATCACAATATAGCAAAAGGACAATTCACTCACTGTCCTTCCAGGTCCCTGGAAACAAGGACTTGCAGAGTGAAAGAAACTGACACTGTCCCTACCTAGAGTTTTCTGTCCCTAGAATAAATGTTTTTTTTAATCACAATATAGCAAAAGGACAATTCACTCACTGTCCTTCCAGGTCCCTGGAAACAAGGACTTGCAGAGTGAAAGAAACTGACACTGTCCCTACCTAGAGTTTTCTGTCCCTAGAATAAATGTTTTTTTTAATCACAATATAGCAAAAGGACAATTCACTCACTGTCCTTCCAGGTCCCTGGAAACAAGGACTTGCAGAGTGAAAGAAACTGACACTGTCCCTACCTAGAGTTTTCTGTCCCTAGAATAAATGTTTTTTTTAATCACAATATAGCACAAGGAAAATTAACTCACTGTCCTTACAGGTCCCTGGAAACAAGGACTTGCAGAGTGAAAGAAAAAAAACACTCTCCCTACCTACAGTTTTCTGTCCCTAGAAAAAAATGTTTTTTTTAATCACAATATAGCAAAAGGACAATTCACTCACTGTCCTTCCAGGTCCCTGGAAACAAGGACTTGCAGAGTGAAAGAAACTGACACTGTCCCTACCTAGAGTTTTCTGTCCCTGGAATAAATGTTTTTTTCAGCACAATATAGCACAAGGACAATTAACTCACTGTCCTTACAGGTCCCTGGAAACAAGGACTTGCAGAGTAAAAGAAAAAAAATACTCTCCCTACCTACAGTTTTCTGTCCCTAGAAAAAAATGTTTTTTTTAATCACAATATAGCAAAAGGACAATTCACTCACTGTCCTTCCAGGTCCCTGGAAACAAGGACTTGCAGAGTGAAAGAAACTGACACTGTCCCTACCTAGAGTTTTCTGTCCCTAGAATAAATGTTTTTTTTAATCACAATATAGCAAAAGGACAATTCACTCACTGTCCTTCCAGGTCCCTGGAAACAAGGACTTGCAGAGTGAAAGAAACTGACACTGTCCCTACCTAGAGTTTTCTGTCCCTAGAATAAATGTTTTTTTTAATCACAATATAGCAAAAGGACAATTCACTCACTGTCCTTCCAGGTCCCTGGAAACAAGGACTTGCAGAGTGAAAGAAACTGACACTGTCCCTACCTAGAGTTTTCTGTCCCTAGAATAAATGTTTTTTTTAATCACAATATAGCAAAAGGACAATTCACTCACTGTCCTTCCAGGTCCCTGGAAACAAGGACTTGCAGAGTGAAAGAAACTGACACTGTCCCTACCTAGAGTTTTCTGTCCCTAGAATAAATGTTTTTTTTAATCACAATATAGCAAAAGGACAATTCACTCACTGTCCTTCCAGGTCCCTGGAAACAAGGACTTGCAGAGTGAAAGAAACTGACACTGTCCCTACCTAGAGTTTTCTGTCCCTAGAATAAATGTTTTTTTTAATCACAATATAGCAAAAGGACAATTCACTCACTGTCCTTCCAGGTCCCTGGAAACAAGGACTTGCAGAGTGAAAGAAACTGACACTGTCCCTACCTAGAGTTTTCTGTCCCTAGAATAAATGTTTTTTTTAATCACAATATAGCAAAAGGACAATTCACTCACTGTCCTTCCAGGTCCCTGGAAACAAGGACTTGCAGAGTGAAAGAAACTGACACTGTCCCTACCTAGAGTTTTCTGTCCCTAGAATAAATGTTTTTTTTAATCACAATATAGCACAAGGAAAATTAACTCACTGTCCTTACAGGTCCCTGGAAACAAGGACTTGCAGAGTGAAAGAAAAAAAACACTCTCCCTACCTACAGTTTTCTGTCCCTAGAAAAAAATGTTTTTTTTAATCACAATATAGCAAAAGGACAATTCACTCACTGTCCTTCCAGGTCCCTGGAAACAAGGACTTGCAGAGTGAAAGAAACTGACACTGTCCCTACCTAGAGTTTTCTGTCCCTGGAATAAATGTTTTTTTCAGCACAATATAGCACAAGGACAATTAACTCACTGTCCTTACAGGTCCCTGGAAACAAGGACTTGCAGAGTGAAAGAAAAAAAATACTCTCCCTACCTACAGTTTTCTGTCCCTAGAAAAAAATGTTTTTTTTAATCACAATATAGCAAAAGGACAATTCACTCACTGTCCTTCCAGGTCCCTGGAAACAAGGACTTGCAGAGTGAAAGAAACTGACACTGTCCCTACCTAGAGTTTTCTGTCCCTAGAATAAATGTTTTTTTTAATCACAATATAGCAAAAGGACAATTCACTCACTGTCCTTCCAGGTCCCTGGAAACAAGGACTTGCAGAGTGAAAGAAACTGACACTGTCCCTACCTAGAGTTTTCTGTCCCTAGAATAAATGTTTTTTTTAATCACAATATAGCAAAAGGACAATTCACTCACTGTCCTTCCAGGTCCCTGGAAACAAGGACTTGCAGAGTGAAAGAAACTGACACTGTCCCTACCTAGAGTTTTCTGTCCCTAGAATAAATGTTTTTTTTAATCACAATATAGCACAAGGAAAATTAACTCACTGTCCTTACAGGTCCCTGGAAACAAGGACTTGCAGAGTGAAAGAAAAAAAACACTCTCCCTACCTACAGTTTTCTGTCCCTAGAAAAAAATGTTTTTTTTAATCACAATATAGCAAAAGGACAATTCACTCACTGTCCTTCCAGGTCCCTGGAAACAAGGACTTGCAGAGTGAAAGAAACTGACACTGTCCCTACCTAGAGTTTTCTGTCCCTGGAATAAATGTTTTTTTCAGCACAATATAGCACAAGGACAATTAACTCACTGTCCTTACAGGTCCCTGGAAACAAGGACTTGCAGAGTGAAAGAAAAAAAATACTCTCCCTACCTACAGTTTTCTGTCCCTAGAAAAAAATGTTTTTTTTAATCACAATATAGCAAAAGGACAATTCACTCACTGTCCTTCCAGGTCCCTGGAAACAAGGACTTGCAGAGTGAAAGAAACTGACACTGTCCCTACCTAGAGTTTTCTGTCCCTAGAATAAATGTTTTTTTTAATCACAATATAGCAAAAGGACAATTCACTCACTGTCCTTCCAGGTCCCTGGAAACAAGGACTTGCAGAGTGAAAGAAACTGACACTGTCCCTACCTAGAGTTTTCTGTCCCTAGAATAAATGTTTTTTTTAATCACAATATAGCAAAAGGACAATTCACTCACTGTCCTTCCAGGTCCCTGGAAACAAGGACTTGCAGAGTGAAAGAAACTGACACTGTCCCTACCTAGAGTTTTCTGTCCCTAGAATAAATGTTTTTTTTAATCACAATATAGCAAAAGGACAATTCACTCACTGTCCTTCCAGGTCCCTGGAAACAAGGACTTGCAGAGTGAAAGAAACTGACACTGTCCCTACCTAGAGTTTTCTGTCCCTAGAATAAATGTTTTTTTTTAAGCACACTATAGCAGAAGCACAAAACACACTGACACTCTCCCTACCTATCCTTCTCTTTCCCTAAACTAAAGGAATCCAGGTTAAGCAAGAAAGAAATAACAGTCACTGTCCCTGCCTATGCTACTCTATCCCTGCTCCGGAACACACTACACTAGGCCGCCGTGCTGGCGGCCTTTTATAGTGTGGGGCGTGTACTAAACACCCTCAGCAATAATTGGCCACAGGCATCCTGCCTGTGGCCAATCATTGCTCTCCTCGCTGCCGGCGCTGTGATTGGCCAAGCATGCGGGGTCACAGTGCATGCTTGGCCAATCACAGCGCCTGGATGACACTGCGATGGCGTAGTGCATTGTGGGCCGTTCGCGTCACTCGAATTTGGCGCGAACGGCCCAAATCGTTCGATCTTCGTCGAACGATCGAACAGCCAATGTTCGAGTCGAACGTATGTTCGACTCGAACACGAAGCTCATCCCTACTCCCTAATAGCAAACATCAAATAAGGAAGTAGACAGTCCCAATCCCTTCCATCTCTATCCACCACTTTCTTCAACATTTGTTTTAGGGTTTTGTTGAATCTTTCAACCAGCCCATCGGTTTGGGGGTGATACACAGATGTACGCAATTGCGTCACTTTGAACAATTTACACAGCTCTTTCATAACCCGGGACATAAAGGGTGTACCTTGGTCCGTAAGCAGTTCTTTACAAATACCCACCCGGCTAAAAACAAGAGATAGCTCTTTGGCTATGGTTTTGGCCGAGGTATTTCTGAGAGGGATCGCTTCTGGATAACGGGTGGCATAGTCCATTATAACCAATATGTACTGGTGCCCCCTAGCGGACTTGATTATAGGACCTACCAAATCCATTGCGATTCTCTCAAACGGGACCTCAATGATGGGTAGAGGGACCAGCGGGCTACGGAAATGTGGCATCGGGGCCGACCTCTGACACACAGGGCAGGAGGAACAATAATTTTCTATGTCCTTCATCACCCCAGGCCAATAGAATCTCTGTAATACCCTCTCTCGGGTTTTCTCTGTCCCCAGATGACCTCCAAGAATGTGCCCATGGGCCAACTCCAACACCAACTTCCTGTAAGGTTTGGGCACCACAAGCTGCTCAACGGTTTCTTCTGCCCTTTTTGCCACCCGATACAGTAGGTCCTTCTCTACGCTGAAGTATGGGTAAGTGCCGGTATTATCTGGGTTCACTAACTCGCCATCTATTTTCACTACGTTTTCCCGTGCCTTTATTAGGGCGGGGTCTTTCAACTGTTCTGTGGCAAAGTTTTCCCTGTGAACCTCAAGATCAGAAAACTCCACAGACGGTAGGTTTTCGTCTGAGGAGGTGGGCTCCTCTCCAGTTTCTTGAGTCTCCCCTGCCAATACTGACAAGGGAAATTCCGGAGAGTCCTCACCACTCTCAGGGGAGTTCTGGCTATCACATTCCTGGTACATAGGGGCACCAGTGGGGGGCTCAGGATCATCCCACAGTTCCCAGAACTTCGGAAAATCCCTTCCCACAATGGCGTCATGCGGTAACTGAGATACTAAGCCCACTGGATGAGAGAGGGTACCTTTGGGGGTCTCGAAACACACTGTAGTCACTGGATACTCTCGGGTGTCCCCATGCACACAAATAACGGCTACCTTGCTATTCCCAGAGACCTCTGTTTTAACTAACTCAGCCTTTATCAGGGTCACAAGGCTACCTGAATCCAGCAATACCACAACATTTCTACCATTAATACACATTTTGCATAAATGTTTCTCAGTTCCCCGAATGGCAGTGCATGCGACTGTCGCACACAGCGACTGACGTCTGCCCGTCAGAAAGTCACACTGCATGGGTTCCTCCACAACCGGGCAATTTGCTGCAATATGTCCCGCTTGCCGGCAGCGGTAGCAAACGATCCTTCTTGCGGCCTCTTGAGCCGCTGATTTCCCAGGCTGTTCTCGCCAAACTTGGGGTAGAGCTCCCACCCTCTCACTCTCTCCACCCTCACCCCTTGGAATCCTCTTATCCGCCCCTGGGGATGGTCTGGTCTTAGGGTGGAAAGTCCGAGTGTCTCTGGAAGAGGCCGTCAGGTTCTCTGTAGCCAAGTATTTCTCCACACGATCCACAAGACCATCGGCCGTCTCTGGGTCTCCATGGCTTACCCACTTTTGGATGGCAGTAGGAAGAGCTCTCAAAAACCGATCCATTACAACACGTTCCACAATCTTTGGTGCGGACAAAGTCTCTGGCTGTAGCCACTTTCTGCTCAGGTGAATGAGATCATACATTTGAGACCTGGGGGGTTTTCCAAGCTGGAAAGTCCAGTTATGCACACGCTGAGCCCGGACAGCCAGGGTGACACCCAGCCTTGCCAATATTTCAGCTTTTAGCATCACATAGTCTTTTGCTTGGTTAGGCTCTAGGTCATAGTAAGCTTTCTGCGATTCACCAGTTAACAGAGGAGCCACTAGTCCAGCCCACTGCTCCTCAGGCCACTTTTCTCTTTCAGCGGTCCTTTCAAATGTGGTCAAAAATACCTCTGGATCATCCTCTCCAGTCATTTTTGTCAATAAACGACTCACCCCAAAGGACGCGGTATTAGTGGGACGGCTTTCCTCACTGGTCTGCGGACGTTGCTGCATTACTGCTTCCATCTGTTGTTGTAGTCTCTGCTCTTGCTTCTGCAACAGGTCTATGAAGCGGGCCTCAGATTGCTGTTGGGCTTGTTGCTGAGCCTCCAGACTCTGTTGTAAAGTTGCAAGGCTCTGTTGATGAGCTTGCTGCTGGGCTGCAAGGCTCCTTTGCAAACCTGCATTTGTCTGCTGTTGATTGGCATTTGCTAGAGCCAGCTGTTTCAGTATCTCCTCCATGCTGGCTTAAAAAAAAACTGCCACTGGTTCTCCACCAACTGTGAGGGGGTTAGCTCGGCAGCGGGTATGTGTGACCCCCGGGATGGGCTCCCCACCCAAAAACAGGCCCAGCAGACGGAGGTTGTGGTTTTCAAAATCAAAAAGGTGCGGTTTATTTTCTATTTACAGTGACAAAAACACAGCAAGGCAAAAAAAACATAAACAAAATAAATCCTGGTCAACTTGACCTCTGACTAAACATACAGGTTTCCTAACTAACAACTGGGATCAGCCTAGTGCTGTCCTAGTCCCTAAGTCCCTGGTTTTAAATGTCCAAGCAAAATATAGCCACACAGGCTTTCTCTCACCGCACAGGGGTTCACTCTCCCTAGACAGTCCACACAGGTCTGGTTCCAGGCATGAGCTAACATCTAATGAAGCTGGGATTTCTTATAGAGGCCTAAATGAGCTGACAAGGTTCAGCTGGTCTCATCAACTCCCTGTCTGCACGACGCCCAGCCCTCTCCCTAGAGGTATGAGTCATCAATGAGCCCACTAGTCTCAGCTGGGCTTATACAACTCTCCACCTAGTTGTATAAATCGGCGTAAAGCCTGAATCTGGGCGAAATATATCTACCCCCCTGGATGCAACCAGGTGACTTTACCTTCCTGCTGTCACAGGACAGAAAACTATTGGTAGGGAGAGTGTCAGTGTGTTTTACTGTGATAATCCTTGTTTCTAGGGACAGGGAAGGACAGTGAGGGAAATTCTCCTTGTGCTATAGTGTGCTAAAGCATTGATCATCAACCATCTTTAAAAAATCATTTTTTCTAGGGACAGAAAACTATAGGTAGGGAGAGTGTCAGTGTGTTTTACTGTGATAATCCTTGTTTCTAGGGACAGGGAAGGACAGTGAGGGAAATTCTCCTTGTGCTATAGTGTGCTAAAGCATTGATCATCAACCATCTTTAAAAAAACATTTTTTCTAGGGACAGAAAACTATAGGTAGGAAGAGTGTCAGTTTCTTTCACTGTGATAATCCTTGTTTCTAGGGACAGGGAAGGACAGTGAGGGAAATTCTACTTGTGCTATAGTGTGCTAAAGTATTGATCATCAATCAGCTTTAAAAAAACATTTTTTCTAGGGACAGAAAACTATAGGTAGGAAGAGTGTCAGTTTCTTTCACTGTGATAATCCTTGTTTCTAGGGACAGGGAAGGACAGTGAGGGAAATTCTCCTTGTGCTATAGTGTGCTAAAGCATTGATCATCAACCGTCTTTAAAAAAACATTTTTTCTAGGGACAGAAAACTATAGGTAGGAAGAGTGTCAGTTTCTTTCACTGTGATTATCCTTGTTTCTAGGGACAGGGAAGGACAGTGAGGGAAATTCTCCTTGTGCTATAGTGTGCTAAAGCATTGATCATCAACCATCTTTAAAAAATCATTTTTTCTAGGGACAGAAAACTATAGGTAGGGAGAGTGTCAGTGTGTTTTACTGTGATAATCCTTGTTTCTAGGGACAGGGAAGGACAGTGAGGGAAATTCTCCTTGTGCTATAGTGTGCTAAAGCATTGATCATCAACCGTCTTTAAAAAAACATTTTTTCTAGGGACAGAAAACTATAGGTAGGAAGAGTGTCAGTTTCTTTCACTGTGATAATCCTTGTTTCTAGGGACAGGGAAGGACAGTGAGGGAAATTCTACTTGTACTATAGTGTGCTAAAGCATTGATCATCAATCAGCTTTAAAAAAACATTTTTTCTAGGGATAGAAAACTATAGGTAGGAAGAGTGTCAGTTTCTTTCACTGTGATAATCCTTGTTTCTAGGGACAGGGAAGGACAGTGAGGGAAATTCTCCTTGTGCTATAGTGTGCTAAAGCATTGATCATCAACCATCTTTAAAAAATCATTTTTTCTAGGGACAGAAAACTATAGGTAGGGAGAGTGTCAGTGTGTTTTACTGTGATAATCCTTGTTTCTAGGGACAGGGAAGGACAGTGAGGGAAATTCTCCTTGTGCTATAGTGTGCTAAAGCATTGATCATCAACCATCTTTAAAAAAACATTTTTTCTAGGGACAGAAAACTATAGGTAGTGTGACAGCAGGAAGGTAAAGTCACCTGGTTGCATCCAGGGGGGTAGATATATTTCGCCCAGATTCAGGCTTTACGCCGACTTATACAACTAGGTGGAGAGTTGTATAAGCCCAGCTGAGGCTAGTGGGCTCATGGATGACTCATACCTCTAGGGAGAGTGTGGGGCGTCGTGCAGACAGGGAGTTGATGAGACCAGCTGAAGCTTGTCAGCTCATTTAGGCCTCTATAAGAACTCCCAGATTCATTAGGTGTTAGCTCATGCCTGGAACCAGACCTGTGTGGACTGTCTAGGGAGAGTGAACCCCTGTGCGGTGAGACAAAGCCTGTGTGGCTATTTGCTTGGACATTTAAAACCAGGGACTTAGGGACTAGGACAGCACTAGGCTGATCCCAGTTGTTAGTTAGGAAACCTGTATGTTTACTCAGAGGTCAAGTTGACCAGGATTTATTTTATTTATGTTTCTTTTGCTTTGCTGTGTTTTGTCACTGTAAATAGAAAATAAACCGCACCTTTTTGATTTTGAAAACCACAACCTCCGTTTGCTGGGACTGTTTTTGTGTGGGGAGCCCATCCCGGGGGTCACACACACCCGCTGCCGAGCTAACCCCCTCACAGTAGGAAGAGTGTCAGTTTCTTTCACTGTGATAATCCTTGTTTCTAGGGACAGGGAAGGACAGTGAGGGAAATTCTACTTGTGCTATAGTGTGCTAAAGCATTGATCATCAATCAGCTTTAAAAAAACATTTTTTCTAGGGACAGAAAACTATAGGTAGGAAGAGTGTCAGTTTCTTTCACTGTGATAATCCTTGTTTCTAGGGACAGGGAAGGACAGTGAGGGAAATTCTCCTTGTGCTATAGTGTGCTAAAGCATTGATCATCAACCGTCTTTAAAAAAACATTTTTTCTAGGGACAGAAAACTATAGGTAGGAAGAGTGTCAGTTTCTTTCACTGTGATAATCCTTGTTTCTAGGGACAGGGAAGGACAGTGAGGGAAATTCTCCTTGTGCTATAGTGTGCTAAAGCATTGATCATCAACCATCTTTAAAAAATCTTTTTTTCTTGGGACAGAAAACTATAGGTAGGGAGAGTGTCAGTGTGTTTTACTGTGATAATCCTTGTTTCTAGGGACAGGGAAGGACAGTGAGGGAAATTCTCCTTGTGCTATAGTGTGCTAAAGCATTGATCATCAACCATCTTTAAAAAAACATTTTTTCTAGGGACAGAAAACTATAGGTAGGAAGAGTGTCAGTTTCTTTCACTGTGATAATCCTTGTTTCTAGGGACAGGGAAGGACAGTGAGGGAAATTCTCCTTGTGCTATAGTGTGCTAAAGCATTGATCATCAACCATCTTTAAAAAAACATTTTTTCTAGGGACAGAAAACTATAGGTAGGAAGAGTGTCAGTTTCTTTCACTGTGATAATCCTTGTTTCTAGGGACAGGGAAGGACATTGAGGGAAATTCTACTTGTGCTATAGTGTGCTAAAGCATTGATCATCAATCAGCTTTAAAAAAACATTTTTTCTAGGGACAGAAAACTATAGGTAGGAAGAGTGTCAGTTTCTTTCACTGTGATAATCCTTGTTTCTAGGGACAGGGAAGGACAGTGAGGGAAATTCTCCTTGTGCTATAGTGTGCTAAAGCATTGATCATCAACCGTCTTTAAAAAAACATTTTTTCTAGGGACAGAAAACTATAGGTAGGAAGAGTGTCAGTTTCTTTCACTGTGATAATCCTTGTTTCTAGGGACAGGGAAGGACAGTGAGGGAAATTCTACTTGTGCTATAGTGTGCTAAAGCATTGATCATCAACCATCTTTAAAAAATAATTTTTTCTAGGGACAGAAAACTATAGGTAGGGAGAGTGTCAGTGTGTTTTACTGTCATAATCCTTGTTTCTAGGGACAGGGATGAACAGTGAGGGAAATTCTCCTTGTGCTATAGTGTGCTAAAGCATTGATCATCAACCATCTTTAAAAAAACATTTTTTCTAGGGACAGAAAACTATAGGTAGGAAGAGTGTCAGTTTCTTTCACTGTGATAATCCTTGTTTCTAGGGACAGGGAAGGACAGTGAGGGAAATTCTCCTTGTGCTATAGTGTGCTAAAGCATTGATCATCAACCGTCTTTAAAAAAACATTTTTTCTAGGGACAGAAAACTATAGGTAGGAAGAGTGTCAGTTTCTTTCACTGTGATAATCCTTGTTTCTAGGGACAGGGAAGGACAGTGAGGAAAATTCTCCTTGTGCTATAGTGTGCTAAAGCATTGATCATCAACCATCTTTAAAAAATCATTTTTTCTAGGGACAGAAAACTATAGGTAGGGAGAGTGTCAGTGTGTTTTACTGTGATAATCCTTGTTTCTAGGGACAGGGAAGGACAGTGAGGGAAATTCTCCTTGTGCTATAGTGTGCTAAAGCATTGATCATCAACCATCTTTAAAAAAACATTTTTTCTAGGGACAGAAAACTATAGGTAGGAAGAGTGTCAGTTTCTTTCACTGTGATAATCCTTGTTTCTAGGGACAGGGAAGGACAGTGAGGGAAATTCTCCTTGTGCTATAGTGTGCTAAAGCATTGATCATCAACCATCTTTAAAAAATCATTTTTTCTAGGGACAGAAAACTATAGGTAGGGAGAGTGTCAGTGTGTTTTACTTTGATAATCCTTGTTTCTAGGGACAGGGAAGGACAGTGAGGGAAATTCTACTTGTGCTATAGTGTGCTAAAGCATTGATCATCAATCAGCTTTAACCACTTAACGACCGCCCACCGCCGATTTACTTCGGCAGAATGGCACCGACAGGCAGAATCACGTAGATCTACGTGATCGCCTTTGTGCAGTTGGGGGGTCCATCCGGACCCCCCTTCACTGCAGTGAGCGGCCGTTAAGTGTTCGGGAGCGATCAGGCATGAGGGGGCGGCCGCTCGATTCCGCCCCCCCTCGCGATCGCTCCCGGCCAATGAAAATGCTTCCTCCGCCATGTGATGTAAACAGAGGCTGGAGGAAGTGATGTCATCTCCCTCGCCGCGGTCTTTTCGTTCCCGGCGCCGAGGAGAGAAGACAGAGGTTAGTGCTCCAACAGTCCACTGACACGTAGGTACACATAGGCACACAAATCACCCCCCAGTCACCCCCAGATCACCCCCCAGGTCACCCTAAAGCCCCCAATCACAGTGTCACTGATTGCAGTGATCATTTATTTTACTGATCACTGCATTTAGTGTCATCTGTGATTGTAAAAAGTTGCAGGGCAGTTAGGATTAGGCCCCTTTAGGTCCAGGGTAGCCCCCTAACCCCCCCTAATAAAGGTTTAACCCCTTGATCACCCCCCAGGTAACCCTTTCACCCCCTAACTTCAGCGTCACTAAGCGATTGTTTTTCCGATCGCTGTATTCGTGTCGCTGGTGTTTTAGATAGGCAGTTATTTTTTTTTAGGTTCGCCGCAGGTTTTTATTAGTGTCAGGTACCCCCATATATTATTTTAACCCCCTGATTGCCCCTAGAGTTAACCCTTTCACCAGTGATCGCCGTATAAGCGTCACTGGTGTCACTGGTTAGCCAGTAAGTTATTTAGTTATTTAGGTTACCCGTCAGGTTTTTATATAGCGTCGGGTACCCCCATATTTAACCTAATAAAGGTTTTAACCCCCTGATTGCCCCTAGTTAACCCTTTCACCAGTGATCACCATATAAAGGTTACGGGTGACGCTGGTTGATTAGTTTGCTTTTTATAGCATCAGGGCACCCGCCGTATATAACCCAATAAAGGTTTAACCCCCCTGATCGCCCGGCGGGTGAGATCAATTAGGTTTTAGCGCCAGAGAGGGTCTGCGTCGCCTCAGGCAGTGTTAGGTTAGTGCCAGTAACGCTAACACCCACGCGCAAAGCATACACCCCCCTTAGTGGTATAGTATCTGATCAGATCTATACTAGCATCCCCAGCGGTTTAGGGTTCCCAAAAACGCAGTGTTAGCGGGATCAGCCCAGATACCTGCTAGCGCCTGCGTTTAGCCCCTCCGCCCAGCCCAGCCCAGCCCACCCAAGTGCAGTATCGATCGATCACT
Organism: Rana muscosa; assembly: GCA_029206835.1. Lineage (NCBI taxonomy): Eukaryota > Metazoa > Chordata > Amphibia > Anura > Ranidae > Rana > Rana muscosa. The sequence continues at coordinate 291,283,379 of CM055123.1, read as the reverse complement.
GTCACTTACCAAACACAACACACATAACTGCAGCGTTCGCAGAGACAGGCCTGATCCCTGCGATCGCTAACAGTTTTTTTGTAGCGTTTGATATATTTGCTGACGACAGTCAGGTGCTTTTTTTCCTGTGAATCTTACTAGTGTACCCCTAAATTTAGAGCCCAAAATGGCAAGACGAAGGTACACTAGTAAAGAGGCCTACGAGATTCTGAGCATGACAGATAGTGAAGAGGAGGTCACGTATCTGTCAGATTCAGGCTCAGAATATCTTCCCGTAGAAGACAGTGACGTCAGCGGCCCCACGTCAGATAGCTCTGACGACGAAGTTGAGGTCCCTGCTAAGGTCAGGTGTACCCGATCCCGATCTTCTGAGGTTGTTGAGGAGCAAGAACCGCAGGTCTCTCGTATCATGGAGCAGAGTAGTACTAGCGCCGCTATTCCTTCTGGTGAACTGGCAAGCACCAGCGGCCTAGTACAGCCTGGACGTACATCCAGCACTGCAGTAACACTTGGTAACGTGGCGAGTCCCATAAGTGCAGTTCAAGCTGGCGAGGTGGCAAGCACAAGTAGTGTCCCGCTGCCACCAAGAAGACAAAGGCAGGCCCGTCGTGCCCATACTGCCCTTCCTGCAGAATTCGCCTATCCTGATTGGGTCCCCACCACTTCTGCAGAACCCGTACTTCCCCCATTCACTGCCCAACCCGGTATTCAGGTGGAAACAGCTGATTTTATTCCAATTGATTTTTATTCACTGTTTTTCACGGAAGATCTCTATAGATCTATTGTGGACCAGAGTAATTTATATGCTGGTCAATTTATCGCCGCTAACCCCCAGTTGCCTAAAATTGCCAGAAATTGGAAACCAATTACGGTTTCCGAATTTAAGACCTTTCTGGGCCTTTCCCTCAACATGGGCACACATAAATTTCCGTCATTGCGTGCTTATTGGTCCACGCACCCAATTGACCACATGCCCGTGTTCTCTGCCTCCATGTCCAGGGCACGATACGAGCAGATTTTGCGGTTCATGCACTTCAACGACAATGAACTTTGTCGTCCACGTGGGGACCCTGAATACGACCGGCTCTATAAAATTCGGCCCCTCATAAACCACTTCAACGAACGTTTTGCAGCCTTGTTTACTCCCGATCAAGTTGTCTGCGTTGATGAGTCCCTGATTAAATTTTCTGGCCGCTTGTCTTTCAAGCAGTACCTTCCCAGCAAGCGTGCCAGATATGGGGTCAAGCTCTACAAGTTCTGTGACAGGGCAACAGGCTATGTAGCGAACTTTACGGTTTATGAGGGAAAAGATAGTCAGATTGAGTCGGTCAACTGCCCGGATTACATAGGGAGCGCTGGCAAGATAGTGTGGAACTTGGTGTCACCCTTATTCGGAAAGGGGTACCACTTGTATGTGGACAATTATTACACGAGCGTGCCACTGTTTAGTCACTTGTTTGATCATCAGATTGGAGCATGTGGCACCGTGCGACCTAATCGCCGGGGCTTTCCCCAGCGGCTTCTAGATGCCCGTCTTAGGCTGGGGGAGAGAGCCTGCTTGAAGTGTAATAACTTGCTCGCTATGAAGTGGAGGGACAATAAGAATGTTTTCCTTCTTACCTCCCTTCATGCAGACACGACAGTCCAAATTCGTACGGCGACTGGTGTTGTGGAGAAACCCCTCTGTGTCCACGAATATAACCAAAATATGGGAGGGGTGGACCTCAACGACCAGTTGATGGCGCCGTATCTAATTGACCGTAAGGCGAGACGCTGGTACAAAAAAGTGTCTCTATCATTATTCCAATTGGCTTTGCTGAACGCCCATGTGCTATACAGAGCTTCAGGCGGGACGTTATCTCTTCTAAAATTCCAGAATGAGATAGTCACAGAACTCCTGTATCCGCCGGTTCTGCACCTCACCATCCCCAACCAAATGCAGTAAGCCGGCTGCATGAGAGGCATTATTCGTATGTCCTCCCGAGTACCCCTACCCAAAGCCACCCCCAAAAAAGATGTCGTGTCTGTAGCAAGCGCGGATTTAGGCGTGACACCCGTAGTTTTTGTCCACTCTGTCCTGACAAGCCTGGTCTTTGCCAAGGTGAATGTTTTGAACGCTACCACTCAAAAGTGAAGTTTTAGCGTAGGGTACAGCATTTCACAGACAAGGACACACTTACACAGGGTCTCCCAAGATGCCATTACATTTTGAGAGACCTGAACCATTACAGTTGTAAAGTTACAAAAAAAAGTGTAAAAAAGAAAAAAAAAAACGTAAAAAACAAAACACAAAAAAAATATAAAATAAAAAAACCAAAAATAGTTGTCGTTTTATTGTTCTCTCTCTCTCTATTTTCTCTCTATTGTTCTGCTCTTTTTTACTGTATTCTATTCTGCAATGTTTTATCATGCTTGCTTTTCAGGTATGTAATTTTTTGTTTCTTTCTCGTACATCACGGGACACAGAGCGACATCGTCATTACTAATGGGTTATATAGATACCGTCAGGTGCTGGCACTGGCAACTTCCAAAACCGGAAGTACCCTCCCCTATATAAGCCCCTCCCATCCGGGAGCACCTCAGTTTTTTGCCAGTGTCTAAGGTGTTGGCCAAGAAGAAACATGTGTTTTTCACTGAGCTTGCGTACAGGTTCTTTTGGGCCTCAGTAAGCTATTCCGGATCCGACCAAAAAAGCTTCATAGCTAAACGGTCGGTACCCGGGCCTTGCAGAGAAGAGCAAGGTTTTGCCTGTAATGCTTCTCTTAGGAGAGCTGGACCCTGGGATCCAGAGCTCTGGTCATACCCACGACCAAGATGTTTTCTGTGCAGGGTGCTATACAGGTCCAGGGGAGTGGAATCCTTGGGAACCCGGTCCCTGAAGGTTTGATTACAATGCCTGCCGTGATAGGTGAAGTTTGGGCTTTTGTGGACCAAACAAAGTCCTGCGGCGGGGAACAGGTAAGTGGGGGCCCCCAGGAACTTGGTTCTATTGGGGGACCCCCAAGCCTAATTTGTCTTTCTGTCTGTTACCTAATGGTATTCCCGCAAAATTATGTGCATGCCTGTAACTACTAAAAAAATGTAATAATTTTTAATGGTGGTCAAGAATTTTTTTTTTTTATATATATATATATATATTTAATATATTAGACTGCGGTACCTGTGTTTGTCCACTAGAGGCCGCTGTGGAATGTTTTCTTGTCATGTGGACTAGTTTCTTCTCAGCAGAGCAAGTCCAGGCAGATGGTGAGTTCTCTTATGGGAAACTGCTTCCTCTGCCATGTTGCAATGCTCGTCCATCCCCCGGCCTGCGGCAAAGAGGGGCCCTGGCTCTTGTCCCTAGTCTCCATTTTTCAAAATTAGCGCCGAAGGCGCACGTGGCCGCGCGCGTGCGCGTGCACGCGCCTCTATATATAGAGGTGAGCCAGGAAAGGGGGCGGAGCCTGGGGGATGACGCTCTGTGTGCGCCGCAGCGCTTCTGCGCATGTGCGGGCGTCCCAGCATGTAAAAACCACAGTTTTGTGTGGTGAGCTGGCTATGAAGTACAGAGACAGAGCTGGCAACATTTAAAAAAAGGGCATACAGCAAGCGGTTGATACAGGCATCCCCTAGAAAGGCACATTAGTAGACACCAACTGTGATATAGCAGCAATTGTGCTAGACTATTCTCAGTAAAAGTGGTGTATTACGGCTGGAATACCTCAGCTTTAGGCTTAGGAATATGCCGTCCAGAAGCTCCGGAACTGAATCTTCCAGGAAGCGAAGGGGGTCTCATCGGGCTCGGAGGATCTTGGGCATACTTCTGCTGCACCAGTCTCCCCTGAAGTTCAGAGGTAAGTGACCGTAGAGACCCCGCAGGGGTACTTGGTACTGTGGCTGTCCTCAGTTCACCTGCTCCTGTGTATGTAACAGAGGAGGTTTTTTCCTCAGCTCTGGGAGGATTAGAGAGAGATTGTCAACATTTATCGCTGCCTCCCTGTCAGGGAAAGCACGCCCGATCTCCGTCTCCTCCTTCAGAGTGCCTGTTAGCAGAGCAACAGTCCCATACAGGGATCGACCTGCCTGAAGGGGATCAGGATAAGGTTGATTCTGTTATAGAGGAATCAACAGTGGGGGAACCTTTTCTCAGCATCTCAGGCTGAAAGATTATGGGTTCAGTCTCTGACTAACATGGTCCGATCAGCATTTAAAAATGCACCTTGCGGAACCATCAACCACTACTGTATCCTCGTTGGGGTCGCTAGAAGCCCCCAGACTGTTTGTTCTTTTCCACTTCACCCTTTACTGAAAGGGCTCATTTACCAGGATTGGGAACGTCCTGAGAAAATATTTATTCCCCCAAGAGATTTCCGGTGGTCTATCCCATGGAGGATAAGTTCATCAAAAAATAAAATAAAAATGGAAGGTCCCTACAGTGGACGCAGCCATCTCTTGTATGTATAAATCACTGACATGTCCAGTGGATAATGTCCAAATGTTCAAGAACCCAATAGATAAAAGATTGGAGTCCTTATGAAAATCTGCTTGGTGATACAACCAGCAGTAGCAGCTATTGGGGTCTGCTAAGCAGTGAAGGATCAGTTGAAACAGGTCTTGAGGGACTTGACAGATCAGCAGGCTTTGCCCTAGCTGATCTACCTAGAGCCTTAGGCTTTGCGGTTGACGCCATAAAGGATTCAGTCCATCAGGCCTCCCGCCTTACGCTGTCTATAGTACATATGCGTAGGCTCCTATGGCTAAAAAACTGGTCTGCTGAAGCTCCCTGTAAAGAATGGCTGGTTAGCGTCCCATTTCATGGTGAACGCTTATTCAGGGAAAACCTGGACAAATATATCCAGAAAATTTCCAGCGGTAAAAATACACTCTTGCCGGTTAAAAACAGAGTTAGAGGTCCCTCTTTAAGAGGCCTGCTTCTCCAGTCCCTGGGGCATCGGCTGTGTAACAGTTCCGACGGCCTCCTCGGTCAAATCCCGGGGGTAAAAAACAGGGACAGTAGCAGGGTAATGAGAAACCCTGGGTCAGGGGAGGTACAAAACCTCCCCCAAAGTTAAATTCATTGAAGCCCCCACTCAGTCGGGTGGGGGGAGGACTCCAGTTGTTCGCAAGAGACCTGGCGGGACACGATCAAGACAGATAGGTGCTCTCCGCAGTAGGTTTGGGATACAGTTTGGAGTTAAAAGACTCTCCTCCTTCCCATTTTTAAGGTCAAACGGGCCAGGGGATCCCCGGAAGAGAGAGTCCCTCCTGTTGGCACTAGAACAACTATTGCTCCAAGGAGTAATTATGGAGGTTCCCCTGGAAGAATGAGGGTTCGGGTTTTACTCAAACCTCTTTACAGTCCCGAAGCAAACGCGGACGGGAGGCCCATATTAATTCTAAAAGGGCTATACAAATTCCTGTATATCAGGACTTTCCGATGGAGTCGATCCGATCGGTGGCCACTGCCCTACAAGGGGAGGATTGGTTAGCCGCGATCGACATCAAAGATGCTTATTTGCACATTCCCATCTTTCCAGTCCACCAAAAATTTCTACGCTTTGCAGTAGAAGGGCGCCATTTTCAGTTCAGAGCCTTACCCTTCGGTTTGGCCACAGCACCACGAGTGTTTACAAAAATTCTGGCCCTTTATTGGCCAATCTAAGAACACAAGGTGTAATGATAATGGCATATCTGGATGACTTGTTGCTGATAGACCACTCAGTGAAAAAACTAGACGTGGTCGTTCACAAGACAATCAAGTATCTGGAATCTCACGGTTGGATTATCAACCGAGACAAATCAGCCCTAAAAACCAGTCAAAAGTCTGGAATACTTGGGGCTAAGGTTGGATTCAGGCCAGAGAAAAATATTCTTGCCTCGAGGAAAGGTGTTGTCTTTGAAAGATTTGATCCACTTAGTGGGTACAAAAAAGACAGCCGTCCATACACCTGTATATGAGGCTGCTGGGAAAAATGGTGGCATCATTCGAAGCAGTACCCTACGGTCAATTCCATTCAAGGAATTTGCAAGGGGCCATACTGTCAGCCTGGAACAAAAAAGTTCAGGCCCTAGACTTACAATGTCCTTTTCCCCTTCCGTTCGCAAGAGCCTCCGTTGGTGGTTGGTTCCCCAGAATCTGGAAAAAAGGAAATCCTTCAGTCCGATTTCTTGGAAGGTGGTCACTACAGATGCCAGCCTTATAGGCTGGGGAGCAGTACTGGAGCAATAGTCTCTCCAGGGCAGATGGTCGGATGCAGAAAAGGCCCTGCCCATCAAACTCTTAGAGATACGAGCAGCCCGGTATGCCCTAGTAGCATGGACATCCAAACTCCAAGGGTCCCCTGTCAGAATTCAATCAGACAATGCCACAGCAGTGGCATATATCAATCATCAGGGGGGCACCAGGAGTCGTGCAGCCCAGAGGGAAGTAAATTACATCCTGAAATGGGCAGAAAAATATGTCCCAGCCATATCTGCGGTATTCATTCCAGGAGTGGAGAATTGGAAGGCGGACTTTCTAAGTCGCCAGCAATTAGGCCCAGAGGAAGGGTCCCTTCACCCCGAGGTTTTCTGGACAATAGGTCAGCGGTGGGGAACATCGGATGTAGATCTTTTAGCATCCAGATTCAACGCAGAGGGGGACAGGTTTGTCTCTCGGACAAGGGATCCCCTAGTTTGCGGCTCGGATGCCCTAGTGTTCCCTTGGGATCAGTTCAAGCTGATATATGCATTCACACCGCCACAATGGTTACCTCGATTACTCCGCAGAATCAGGGTAGAAAAGAAACCAGTGATTCCGGTGGCTCCAGCGTGGCCCCGAAGAGCGTGGTACGCGGAGATTGTAAAATTTCAGTGGGGAGTCCTTGGACTCTCCCACGTCGTCCGGACCTGCTTTCGCAAGGACCGATATACCACCCTTCCTTACCAGCCCTAGGTTTGACGGCCTGGCTATTGAAGCCCACATTCTAAAAAAGAGAGGGCTCTCTAATGCTGTGGTATCTACCATGATCAATGCCAGGAAGCCGGTATCCAGGCAGATCTACTATAGAATCTGGAAGGCGTACATCGCGTGGTGTGAGGCCAAGAAATGGCATCCACATAAGTACGTAATAGGTAGGATTCTGGACTTCCTACAGTGGGCTGTAGATAGGAAGCTTGCCTTGAGTACTATCAAGGGTCAGATTTCGGCCTTGTCAATATTTTTTCAAAGGCCCTTGGCTTCGCATTCACTAGTCAAAGCCTTTATACAAGGAGTGATGCGTATTAGTCCTCCGGTTAATATTCCCATATGTCCATGGGATCTAAACTTGGTTCTGTCGGTTCTACAGAAACAACCATTTGAACCATTACAGCATATTTCCTTGGTGCTTCTCACCAGGAAATTGATTTTTCTAGTAGCCATTTGTTCGGCTAAAAGAGTATCGGAATTAGCAGCTATGTCCTGTAAGGAGCCATATCTGGTTATCCATAAGGACAGAGTAGTGTTACGTCCTCATCCAGCCTTTCTTCCTAAGGTGGTATCGAGGTTTCATTTGAACCAAGATGTGGTTCTTCCTTCTTTTTTTTTCCCCAAACCTACTTCGGTAGAGGAAAAGTTATTGCATTCTTTGGATGTAGTAAGAGCAGTTAAAGCTTATCTAAAAGCCACTGCTCAGATTCGCAGAACGGATACTTTGTTTATTCTGCCGGAAGGCCCCAGAAGGGGTCAGGCAGCGTCAAGATCTGCTTTAGCCAAGTGGATTCGACAGGTCATTATGCAAGCTTATGGCTTGAGAAGGAGACCGCCTCCGTTCAAAGTTAGGGCGCACTCCACGAGAGCAGTTGGAACTTCATGGGCAGTGCATCACCAGGCCTCCCTGGCTCAAATCTGTAAGGCCGCAACATGGTCTTCGGTACACACGTTTACTAGGTTCTACCAGGTGGACGTTAGAAGTCAGGAGGATGTCGCCTTTGGGCGCAGTGTGTTGCAGGCCGCAAAAGATCCTCATGTCTGATAGCGCTCAGCTTATATATGGTGTATCCCCCCCCTCATTTGGCATTGCTTTAGGACATCCCATTAGTAATGACTATGTCGCTCTGTGTCCCGTGATGTACGAGAAAGAAAATAGGATTTTTATAACAGCTTACCTGTAAAATCCTTTTCTTGGAGTACATCACGGGACACAGAGCTCCCACCCCTCTTTGGGGACACTTATTGCTTTGCTACAAAACTGAGGTGCTCCCGGATGGGAGGGGCTTATATAGGGGAGGGTACTTCCGGTTTTGGAAGTTGCCAGTGCCAGCACCTGACGGTATCTATATAACCCATTAGTAATGACTATGTCGCTCTGTGTCCCGTGATGTACTCCAAGAAAAGGATTTTACAGGTAAGCTGTTATAAAAATCCTATTTTTCAGGTGCGCCATTCAACTGCAGCGCGGAATTATTTATCTTGACAGCAACAGCGTTTGCTCCCACGATACATAAAGCCGTGACTCCAGTGCTGTAGGAGGTGATTTCACCACCACAGTTAAAAAAAAGAGCATATATGCCGAAGCATGGGGGCAGCAGGGGCGGAGGAGCGATTTTGCTCCTAATGCCGCGTACATACGGTCGAAATTCCGACGGAGGCCTGCCCGTGGAAAATTCCGACCGTGTGTACGCGGCATAACTTTTTTGCGGGAGGATGCCCCCATGCTTCGGCATATATATATTTTAGGCACAGGTTGCGTTAAAACATTTTTTTATTTTTTACTAGGTTTTGTTTTGGTATTTGCTTTGCAGGTATGGCATGGTAAGGTCTTACTGTTGTTTGTTTTCACCTGTGGTGCTTGTATTGGTCCAGCAGTGCACCAACACCTTTGCTGCCATTGTGCTATGCTGGGTGTTTGGTGTGCTCCTGTACCTTTAAGGAGGGGTGGCTCCCCTTCAGTCCACCTGTCCTCATCTAACCATCAGAATGCATGTGCCTCCATTGTGGGGACACTCACAGTTAGTGTAGGACCACAGATTCCAGGGGGCCTTGGCGTGGCTCTGTGGCTCACGCATGCGTTTGCAAATGCGTGCGGACAAACCCCTGTTTTTAACGCATACTGTTAGACAGGTTAATTGGTTGTCAGCTAGCTGGTCGGTAAGTATGCTTGGTTTTTTCCTGGGCATTCCCCAGGCCTTTGTTGTTATCTGCTTTAGCCTTCCAATGCTGCTTACTGTTATGGCCAGCTATAGATGAGGGCGGTGGACATGTGTTTGTTTTCACCTGTGGTGCTTGTATTGGTCCAGCAGTGCACCAACACCTTTGCTGCCATTGTGCTATGCTGGGTGTTTGGTGTGCTCCTGTACCTTTAAGGAGGGGTGGCTCCCCTTCAGTCCACCTGTCCTCATCTAACCATCAGAATGCATGTGCCTCCATTGTGGGGACACTCACAGTTAGTGTAGGACCACAGATTCCAGGGGGCCTTGGCGTGGCTCTGTGGCTCACGCATGCATTTGCAAATGCGTGCGGACAAACCCCTGTTTTTAACGCATACTGTTAGACAGGTTAATTGGTTGTCAGCTAGCTGGTCGGTAAGTATGCTTGGTTTTTTCCTGGGCATTCCCCAGGCCTTTGTTGTTATCTGCTTTAGCCTTCCAATGCTGCTTACTGTTATGGCCAGCTATAGATGAGGGCGGTGGACATGTGTTTGTTTTCACCTGTGGTGCTTGTATTGGTCCAGCAGTGCACCAACACCTTTGCTGCCATTGTGCTATGCTGGGTGTTTGGTGTGCTCCTGTACCTTTAAGGAGGGGTGGCTCCCCTTCAGTCCACCTGTCCTCATCTAACCATCAGAATGCATGTGCCTCCATTGTGGGGACACTCACAGTTAGTGTAGGACCACAGATTCCAGGGGGCCTTGGCGTGGCTCTGTGGCTCACGCATGCGTTTGCAAATGCGTGCGGACAAACCCCTGTTTTTAACGCATACTGTTAGACAGGTTAATTGGTTGTCAGCTAGCTGGTCGGTAAGTATGCTTGGTTTTTTCCTGGGCATTCCCCAGGCCTTTGTTGTTATCTGCTTTAGCCTTCCAATGCTGCTTACTGTTATGGCCAGCTATAGATGAGGGCGGTGGACATGTGTTTGTTTTCACCTGTGGTGCTTGTATTGGTCCAGCAGTGCACCAACACCTTTGCTGCCATTGTGCTATGCTGGGTGTTTGGTGTGCTCCTGTACCTTTAAGGAGGGGTGGCTCCCCTTCAGTCCACCTGTCCTCATCTAACCATCAGAATGCATGTGCCTCCATTGTGGGGACACTCACAGTTAGTGTAGGACCACAGATTCCAGGGGGCCTTGGCGTGGCTCTGTGGCTCACGCATGCGTTTGCAAATGCGTGCGGACAAACCCCTGTTTTTAACGCATACTGTTAGACAGGTTAATTGGTTGTCAGCTAGCTGGTCGGTAAGTATGCTTGGTTTTTTCCTGGGCATTCCCCAGGCCTTTGTTGTTATCTTACTGTTGTACTGTAATGTTACTTTGTTTTAATGTTAACCACCATTTGCTTAGCAGGTACGCCATTCAGTTGCAGCGCGGATCTATTTATCTTGACAGCAACAGCGTTTGCTCCCACGATACATAAAGCCGTGACTCCAACGCTGTAGGAGGTGATTTCACCACCACAGTTAAAAAAAAGAGCATATATGCCGAAGCATGGGGGCAGCAGGGGCGGAGGAGCGATTTTGCTCCTAATGCCGCGTATATACGGTCGAAATTCCAACGGAGGCTTGCCCGTGGAAAAGTCCGACCATGTGTACGCGGCATAACCTTTTATGCCGCGTACATACGGTCGAAATTCCGACGAAGGCTTGACCGTGTGTACGCGGCATAACTTTTTTGCGGGAGGATGCCCCCATGCTTCGGCATATATGCCCATCATTAGAAGTGGGTGGATGAAGGGAGGTATTCTAATGGTGGGCATACCCACCAATCAATCTCTTTTTTTCGTTCAGCCAATAGGCTGTATGAAAAAAAAGATTACAATACATGTCCAACAAGGACCAGCAACGTACTGGTATGTTGCTGGACTTTGAATGTTTATACCAGAATGATGCCTGCGGGTTTAGGTATCATCTTGGTATCATTCTTTTCAGCCAGCAGCCGGCTTTCATGTAAAAGCAATTCTAGCAGATAATTAGCCTCTAGACTGCTTTTACAAGCAGTGGGAGGGAATGTCCCCCCCCGGATATAAAAAGCGCCATTGGGAAATTGGGAAAGCATTTTATCACACCGATCTTGGTGTGGTCAGATGCTTTGAGGGCAGAGGAAAGATCTAGGGTCTAACCCCCCAATTTTTTTCAAAAAAAGAGTACCTGTCACTACTTATTGCTATCATAGGGGATATTTACATTCCCTGAGATAACGATAAAAATGGTAAAAAAATAAAATATGGAAGGCACAGTTTAAAAATAAAATAAAAAAGCCAAATAAATAATAATAAAAAAAAAAAAAGCACCGCTGTCCCCCTCTGCTCTTGCGCAAAGGCGAACGCAAGCGTCGGTCTAGCGTCATATGTAAACAGCAATTGCATCATGCATGTGAGGTATCACCGCGAAGGTCAGATCGAGGGCAGTCATTTTAGCAGTAGACCTCCTCTGTAAATCTAACGTGGTAACCTGTAAAGGCTTTTAAATGCTTTTAAAAATGAATGTAGTTTGTCGCCGGTGCGCGTTTGTGCGCAATTTTAAAGCATGTCGTGTTTGGTATCCATGTACTCGGCCTATGATCATCTTTTTTATTTCATCAAACATTTGGGCAATATAGTGTTTTTTAGTGCATTAAAAATAAAAAAGTGTGTTTTTCCCCCAAAAAATGCGTTTGAAAAATCGCTGCGCAAATACTGTGTGGAAAAAAAAAATGCAACACCCACTATTTTAATCTGTAGGGCCTTTGCTTTAAAAAAATATATAATGTTTGGGGGTTCAACATAATTTTCTTGCAAAAAAATTTTTTTTTCATGTAAACAAAAAGTGTCAGAAAGGGCTTTGTCTTCAAGTGGTTAGAAGAGTGGATGATGTGTGACATAAGCTTCCTAATGTTGTGCATAAAATGCCAGGACAGTTCAAACCCCCCCCAAATGACCCCATTTTGTAAAGTAGACACCTCAAGCTATTTGCTGAGAGGCATGTTGAGCCCATTGATTTTTTATTTTTTTTTGTCCCAAGTGATTGAATAATGACCAAAAAAAAAAAATGTACAAAAAGTTGTCACTAAATTATATATTGCTCAAACATGCCATGGGCATATGTGGAATTACACCCCAAAATACATTCTGTTGCTTCTCCTGAGTACGGGGATACCACATGTGTGGGACTTTTTGGGAGCCTAGTCGCGTACGGGACCCCAAAAACCAAGCACCGCCTTCAGGATTTCTATGGGTGTAAATTTTTGATTTCACTCCTCACTGCCTATCACAGTTTCGGAGGCCATGGAATGCCCAGATGGCACAAAACCACCCCAAATGACCCCATTTTGGAAAGTAGACACCCCAAGCTATTTGCTGAGAGGTATGTTGAGTATTTTGCAGATCTCGCTTTTTGTCACAAAGTTTTGAAAATGTAAAAAAAGAAAAAAAAAAAGAAAAAAAAATGTCTTTCTTAATTTTCAAAAACAAATGAGAGCTGTAAAATACTCACCATGCCTCTCAGAAAATAGCTTGGGGTGTCTACTTTCCAAAATGGGGTCATTTGTGGGGGTTTTGGGCTATTTTGACATTTTATGGCCTTCAAAACTGTGATAGGTAGTGAGGAGTGAAATCAAAAATTTATGCCCTTAGAAACCTTGAAGGCGGTGCTTGGTTTTTGGGGTCCCGTACGCGGCTAGGCTCCCAAAAAGTCCCACACATGTGGTATCCCCGTACTCAGGAGAAGCAGCAGAATGTATTTTGGGGTGTAATTTCACATATGCCCATGGCATGTGTGAGCAATATATCATTTAGTGACAACTTTGTGCAAAAAAAAAAAAGTTTGTCATATTCCCGCAACTTGTGGCAAAATATAAAATATTCCATGGACTGAACATGCCTCTCAGTAAATAGCTTGGGGTGTCTACTTTCCAAAATGGGGTCATTTGGGGGGGTTTTGTGCTATTTTGGCATTTTATGGCCTTCGAAACTGTGATAGGTAGTGAGGAGTGAAATCAAAAATTTGCGCCCTTAGAAATCCTGAAGGCGGTGCTTGGTTTCCGGGGTCCCGTACGTGGCTAGGCTCCTAAAAAGTCCCACACATGTGGTATCCCCGAACTCAGGAGAAGCAGAAGAATGTATTTTGGGGTGCAATTCCACATATAACCATGGCATGTGTGAGCAATATATCATTTAGTGACAACTTTTTGTAATTTTTTTTTTTTTTTTTTGTCATTATTCAATCACTTGGGACAAAAAAAAAAATATTCAATGGGCTCAACATGCCTCTCAGCAATTTCCTTGGGGTGTCTACTTTCCAAAATGGGGTCATTTGGGGGGGTTTTGTACTGCCCTGCCATTTTAGCACCTCAAGAAATGAGATAGGCAGTCATAAATTTAAAGCTGTGTAAATTTCAGAAAATGTACCCTAGTTTGTAAACGCTATAACTTTTGCGCAAACCAATAAATATACGCTTATTGACATTTTTTTTACTAAAGACATGTGGCTGAATACATTTTGGCCTAAATGTATGACTAAAATTGAGTTTATTCGATTTTTCTTATAACAAAAAGTAGAAAATATCATTTTTTTTCAAAATTTTCGGTCTTTTTCTGTTTATATCGCAACAAATAAAAATCGCAGAGGCAATCAAATACCATTAAAAGAAAGCTCTATTTGTGGGAAGAAAAGGACGCAAATTTCATTTGGGTACAACATTGCATGTCCGCACAATTTACAGTTAAAGCAGCGCAGTGCCGAATCCCAAAAACAGGCCTGGTCCTAATGGCCCGAAATGGTCCGGGGCTTAAGTGGTTAAAAAAACATTTTTTCTAGGGACAGAAAACTATAGGTAGGAAGAGTGTCAGTTTCTTTCACTGTGATAATCCTTGTTTCTAGGGACAGGGAAGGACAGTGAGGGAAATTCTCCTTGTGCTATAGTGTGCTAAAGCATTGATCATCAACCATCTTTAAAAAATCATTTTTTCTAGGGACAGAAAACTATAGGTAGGGAGAGTGTCAGTGTGTTTTACTGTGATAATCCTTGTTTCTAGGGACAGGGAAGGACAGTGAGGGAAATTCTCCTTGTGCTATAGTGTGCTAAAGCATTGATCATCAACCATCTTTAAAAAAACATTTTTTCTAGGGACAGAAAACTATAGGTAGGGAGAGTGTCAGTGTGTTTTACTGTGATAATCCTTGTTTCTAGGGACAGGGAAGGACAGTGAGGGAAATTCTCCTTGTGCTATAGTGTGCTAAAGCATTGATCATCAACCATCTTTAAAAAAACATTTTTTTCTAGGGACAGAAAACTATAGGTAGGAAGAGTGTCAGTTTCTTTCACTGTGATAATCCTTGTTTCTAGGGACAGGGAAGGACAGTGAGGGAAATTCTACTTGTGCTATAGTGTGCTAAAGCATTGATCATCAATCAGCTTTAAAAAAACATTTTTTCTAGGGACAGAAAACTATAGGTAGGAAGAGTGTCAGTTTCTTTCACTGTGATAATCCTTGTTTCTAGGGACAGGGAAGGACAGTGAGGGAAATTCTCCTTGTGCTATAGTGTGCTAAAGCATTGATCATCAACCGTCTTTAAAAAAACATTTTTTCTAGGGACAGAAAACTATAGGTAGGAAGAGTGTCAGTTTCTTTCACTGTGATAATCCTTGTTTCTCGGGACAGGGAAGGACAGTGAGGGAAATTCTCCTTGTGCTATACTGTGCTAAAGCATTCCTCATCAACCATCTTTGAAATCCTTGTTTTTTGGACAGTCAGGGAAGTTGTCGTTGTGCTATTCTGTGCGAAAGCAATCATCCTCAACCATATTTAGAAATCCTTAAGTAAAGGGACGGAGAAGGACACCTGAAGGTAGCCCTTATTGCTTTTTTCCCATCTCCCTGCAGGCCATCTATTAGAATGTCTGGAAGGCAAACAAGGAGAGGCAGACAGTCAGGAGGCAATAAAAGAGGGCAAGCAGGCTCTGTGTCTGGGGGCAACAGTGCTGGTCGTGGACGCGGTGCATTGTCATCAGCACATGGCCATGGGACACGCTTGTCCTTCTTTTCGGCAGCTGGACATGTTGAGCCACATCATGCCGAAGACTTGGTAGAGTGGATGACCAAGCCCTCCTCCTCCTCCTTATCCTCTCTCACCCAGGCTCAGGGTACTGGCAAAGCAGCTGCCAAAGCGTCCTCTTCCCTGGTATCAATGTCAGACTCATCATCAGTCACTCCTTCCCTAGACCCACCATGTCCTCCTCCTGAGGAGTCCCCCGAACTGTTTGAGCACAGTGTTGGGTACATGCTCCAGGAGGATGCCCAGCGTTTCGAAGGGTCTGATGATGAAACCCAGCTACAGGAAGGCAGTAGCGTGAGAGCAGACAGAGGGGATGCTCAAGAAGGACACCAATCTGGCAGTCATGTTCCAGCAGCTGCAGCATACTGCCAGATTGGCTCCAGTGATGAGGAGGGAGGGGATGATGAGGTCACTGACTCCACGTGGGTGCTTAATAGGAGAGAGGAGGAGGAGGAGGATGAGGAGGAGGCACATCTCCAATGAGGCAGGATGCCCTTTGGTGGCCAGCGTAAGGGCAGTACACCGACGGAATCACACCGCAGAGCTCCGCCTGTGCAGGGCGCTGCCTCTGCCCGTCATTCAAAAAGTTCTTTGGTGTGGGCCTTTTTTGAGGCTAGTGCATCAGATCGCACAGCTGCTGTTTGCAACATATGTCTCAAGCGTATATCGCGTGGCCAAAACATCAGCCGCTTGGGTACCACATGCCTGACCAGACATATGTTGACCTGCCATGCAGCTCGTTGGCAAGCCTACCTCAAAGACCCACACCAAAGAACAAAGCGGACCTCTCCTTGCACCGCATCAGCTGGGATCTCCAACCCCACTATAACTTCAGTCCTGTCTGAAACATGCACTGAGAGGAATGAAGGTGTAGAATTAGGTGTGTCACAGCCAAGTAGTTGCGGCCACTCTGCTAGCAGTACACCGACGTCCGATTCTAGCAGGCAAATTTCCCTGCCCCAGCTGCTGGACCGTCGAAAGAAGTTCACTCCCAGCCATCCACATGCCCAGCGGTTGAATGCTAGCTTGGCTAAATTGCTAGCGCTTCAACTGCTGCCTTTTCAGTTGGTAGACTCGGCCCCCTTCCGTGAGTTTGTGCAATGTGCGGTTCCTCAGTGGCAGGTTCCCAAACACCACTTTTTCTCACGGAAGGCTATTCCGGCTCTCTACCGGCATGTGGAAGGCAATGTCTTGGCCTCGCTGGACAGGGCGGTCAGTGGTAAGGTGCATATTACCGCTGACTCATGGTCCAGCAGGCATGGACAGGGACGTTACCTTTCTTTCACGGCCCATTGGGTCACTCTTTTGGCAGCTGGGAAGGATGCAGGACAAGGTGCAGTAGTGTTGGAGGTTGTTCCACCGCCACGCCTCCAAAATGCTACTACTGGTTGTGACACACCTCTCTCCTCCACCCCCTCCTCTTCTTCTTCCTCCATGGCCTCTTCCTGTGGTTTGTCCTCTGAACCAGCGGTGCTCCGTAGCCGTTCAAGGGGCTACGCAAGTACGCAGGCAAAAAGATGCCATGCCGTGCTTGCGCTGGTGTGTTTGGGGGACAGAAGCCACACTGGGGCAGAGGTCCTGTCTGCTCTGCAGGGCCAGGCCGAGAGGTGGTTGACGCCACGCCAGCTTAAGCCAGGAATGGTGGTTTGCGACAATGGCACCAACCTCCTCTCCGCCCTCCGACAGGGACAACTGACCCATGTGCCCTGTGTGGCTCACGTCCTTAACCTGGTGGTGCAGCGTTTCTTGGGCAGGTACCCGGGCTTACAGGATGTCCTGAGGCAGGCCAGGAAAGTCTGTGTGCATTTCCGCAGATCTTATAATGCCAGTGCTCGCCTGTCTGAGCTGCAAAAGGAGTTGAACCTGCCCAAGAACCGCCTTATATGTGACATGCCCACCAGGTGGAACTCAACGTTGGCCATGCTGCAGCGGCTGCACACGCAGCAGAGGGCCATCAATGAGTACCTGTGCGACTACGGCACCAGGACAGGGTCAGGGGAGCTTGGTTTTTTTTCTCCACGCCAGTGGGGCATGATCAGGGATGCATGCACTGTCCTGGCACCATTTGAGGAGGCCACGAGGATGGTGAGCAGTGACAGTGCATGCATCAGTGACACTGTACCTCTTGTCCACCTGTTGGAGCACACGCTGCGTGGAATAATGGACAGGGCACTTGAGGCAGAACAGAGGCAGGAAGAGGAGGACTTCCTTGCCTCTCAAGGCCCCCTTTACCCAGACAGTGTTCCTTCTGTCCCACCCATCGCACAGGAAGAGGAGGAGGAGGAGGAGGAGGAGGATTGTGTCAGCATGGAGGTGGAGGCTGGCACTCAGCATCATCAGCAGCAGTCTTTTAGGGATGATTTACAGTCCCAAGAAACCAGTGGACTTGTACGTGGCTGGGAGGAGGTGGCTGCGGGGTTACAAACTCCTGGTCCTGGACAACGAGTTGCTGAGGCTTCGGCCAGTCAAAGAAGGAGCGGTGGGGAAGGTGGCCGTCTGACCGATGCGTTCAGACAATTCTTTAGTCCGCAGCCCCAAAGTATGATCGGTTCCAGCAACCATCGCCAGCGTCTGATAAACATGGTGCAGGAATATCTAGGGGCAAGGTCAGACTTGGACACCTTCCCCACCGAAAATCCTCTGGCTTACTGGGTCTTGAGGATGGATCACTGGCCAGAGCTTGCACAGTATGCAATTGAGCTACTGGCCTGTCCTGCATCCAGCGTTCTTTCGGAACGCACATTCAGTGCTGCTGGAGGATTTGTCACGGATCACAGGGTGCGCCTGTCCACCGACTCGGTTGATCGACTGACTTTCATCAAGATGAACCAGTCTTGGATCACCACCAGCTACCACACACCTGATGCTGATATAACAGACTAATTGATTTTAACATGTCACATCCCTTCAAGACTGATGCTGATGCTGAGTGCCTGTGCTGTTATGTTGACTGGCTATCCTCCTCCTCCGAGTCCTCAATGATACGATTGATGATGATAGCTTGGAAGATCATTTTTGTTTATGGGTGCCGCCACCAGTGGCTAAGGCCCAATTTTTTCAGCCCCTGTTTTACAGGGGCGTGTAATTACAATTTTTTTAGCAATAATTTGCCATAGGGCTCATTGCTGTGCTCCAAGTACAGTATCTGTGAGGGGTTGGAGTGTTGTGCCACCAGTGCCTAAGGCCCAATTTTTCAGCCCCTGTTTAACAGGGGCGTGTCATTACAATTTTTGAAGCAATACTTTGCAACAGGGCTCATTGCTGTGCTCCAAGTACAGTATCTGTGAGGGGTTGTAGTGTTGTGCCACCAGTGCCTAAGGCCCAATTTTTCAGCCCCTGTTCAACAGGGGCATGTAATTACAATTCTTGATCTAATAATTCACAGCAGGGCCCATTGCTGCACCCACCAAGAGTAACTCTGAGGGCTTACAGTGTTGTGGCAACGCCACCACCACCACCACCACGAAAGGCCCAATTTTTCAGCCCCTGTTCAAAAGGGGCATGTAATTACAATTCTTGATCTAATAATTCACAGCAGGGCCCATTGCTGCACCCACCAAGAGTAACTCTGAGGGCTTACAGTGTTGTGGCAACACCACCACCACCACCACCACCACGAAAGGCCCAATTTTTCAGCCCCTGTTCAACAGGGGCATGCAATTACAATTCTTGATCTAATAATTCACAGCAGGGCCCATTGCTGCACCCACCAAGAGTAACTGTCAGGGCTTACAGTGTTGTGGCACCAGCACCACCATCAAAGGCCCAATTTTTACTACCACTGTTCAACAATTATATGTAATTAAAATTCCTGATATAATAGTTGACAGCAGGGCGTTCCAGCACCAACCAAGAGTAACTGTGAGTGCTTACAGTGTTGTGCCAACACCAACAACTAAGGGGCATATTTCTGCAGAGTATATACGGCAGGTCCCTACTTTCAAACATCCAACTTACAAACGACTCCTACTTGCAAACGCAAGAAGACAACAGGAAGTGAGAGGAAATCTACCCCTTGGAAGGAAAATTCTCTCCTGTAAGAATTAATATGGGAGAAAGGTGTCTCCTCTGTACTGATGCTTTATCAGCAATCCTTGTTTCAAGAAAAACACCACATTTCAAAAACAGTTGTCATTGGGACGGAAAGTGAGGTGAAATGTTCTGAACAGGGGCACAGACAGCAAAACAAATGTTACAGGGGTGATAACCCTTACCTATGTTTTCCAAAAAGTTTAAAAATAGATTTTTGGGCTGGAGCTACACTTAAACAATGTACCTGTTCAAAATTACAAACAGATTCTACATAAGAACAAACCTACAGTCCCTGTCTTGTATGCACCGCCTGTATACGGCTGTTCAGAGTATATAGGGCCTTTTTTATTTTATGTGCGGGGTTCCCCTTAATATCCATACAAGACCCAAAGGGGCTGGTAATGGGCTGGGGTAGGGGGGGGGGTCATGGGGTAGCTATGCCATTTTTCTTAAAGATTTTCATCCATATTACCGGGACCAGACATTACATTAAAGCCGCAAGCAGTTTTAAATGGCTTTTTTTTTCCTTTAGAAGTGTCATTTTGTGCAGGGACAGTTCTAAACACGGGAAACACGTGGCACTTCACAGGCATACTTTAGACACCCCCCAGGTACGATATTTAAAGGAATATTTGACTTTTTTTTTTTCACTTTATGCATCATTAAAATTACTGCTCCCGAAAAACGACCGTTTTTAAAACTTATTTTTGCATTGATACATGTCCCCTGGTGCAGAACCCGGGTTCCCAAACCCTTTTTAGGACAATAACATGCATAATAGTCGTTATAATTAGCACTTTAGAATTCGAACGTTCGCATCCATTGTATTTAATAGGGTTCCAATGTTCGTACGAACTTTCGGTCCGTTCGCGGGTTCTGGTGCGAACCGAACCCGGGGGTGTTCGGCTCATCACTAGCTTTCTGTATGGCGGTCTCTGATGGGTTAGCACCATATAATGCCAATCGTTCTCGAACTCGTTGTTGAAACAAGTCTTCAACTGACCGGGGTCCCGCATCACCATCCCTCTGATCCATCTCGGCTATGCTACCTGATCAAGGTGACTTTGTTCTTTGTCCCTCCATGGCTGTCAAGTAGGTCTTTCAGCGTGGCTCTCCTGCTGGCTGCATAGCTGGTCCTTCACTGTGGTGGTTTGGAGTGTCCCAGGAACTGGAGGGAAAATCTCGCTGCTGCCAACCAATGTAACGGCACCCCAAATACGAAAGGGGGGTTAACGCCGTTTACGATGTTCCCCTCTCCTGGACACACATCCACTCGCTACCAATCTTCCACAGCCAGGCGATCACTTCCCATAAGATTAATACCTCCAGAAGAAACGAGACGTACTCTGTCTCTTCCAGGAACGAATGACTTTATTGAGAAACATTGTAACTTTTATATACATCTAATACACAGTAGTTTAACATGAACAATGGCCCAGCTCCACCCACACATTACAAGACTCCACACATTATTTTGACGTCTGCTAGGAGACAACAGGTTCTAATAATCCCCTTTATGTTTGAATGACTATGCATGACCTTTGTATTCACCAGACTGTCTGATCCTTTACAATACACACAAGGACAGACTTAATTTCCCCAATCCACATCACCACAAACAATGAACAGGTCTTCTAGAAGCTGGAATTCATTAACATTACACTAGACAGGTGATTGAGGCTGAACACCTCAGTATCTCTCAATTAACCTGTTGAGTTCAGAAACAGTAAATAGTCCTTTACAGATATCCTTGGGGATATGGTGGATAAATATTACAGACCCATTTTAGGTAGCCCAAGATATATTTCTTAATGTCCATTATTTCCTGGCTCACCCTGTGTCCAAAGTGACCCTCCTGTCACAAAGACAATTGCTGCTTTTCTCATACTAATACCACAGCAGGCAGCTGATTCTGATAGCTGCATTATCAGTACAGATATATATATATATATATGTAGCGCTACCCCCAGTTAAGAGAGCCGCTGATATTGATTTGGGCCCTGCAGTGCACCGCTGTCAACCCCCGGCAATCGGCTCTAACCTCCCGTGGCACAGCTGGTGATAGAGAGATAGGACCGCGTGATCGCAACTGTTGGTGACGCAGTCCTATAACAAACATACACAGAATATACTTTAAAACTCCTATTAAAGTAAGCGGAACTGACACCAAATGTACTTTACCCAGATATTTTACTGAGGCTAATGGGCAAGTAATAAACAACAGTATAACAAGTTGCAGATCCCTGCAATAAACAGTAATAAAGATAAACAGAGTAATCAGAATAATAAAGTATTGCTATGCAACTCTAGCGCTGCCCTTTTACAGCTACTTCCCCTCATGGGTAGACTAACACCCAGCAATGTCTACCTATGCAGTCAGGCCTGACTAATCTAAATGGAAGTTCAGTGAAACAATATTCGCTAGCAATCTCTCGGTGGTGCACTTGAAGAACAACTTTGTAATCCCAACGAATAGTAAAGATAAAGTATCTGTCTTTAAACAGCTCTCACCACCTGGACAAGTCCAAGTCCGTTTCCTCCATCGATTCGTCTAGGAACAGGAATCCACCGACATCCAAGTCTTCAATCCTTCTGGTGTACTGCAGCAAGGAGGATTAGATGTCTCTAAGGCTCTGCTAGGCTGGCAGAGGGCTCTTTGGAAAGGAGCACACGGCCCGGGCTTCAGGCCTTGTGCACACAGCAGTTCAGCACAGACATCCTCTTGCTAGGAGAGGGGGGTCCAAAGAGAGCGACCAAAACTCCGCCTCCCCTTTATAAAGTCTGCCCCAGCAGTCTCTGTTCTGGAGCAATGCACCCTGGGTGCTGCAAGATGTACTGGGAGATGTAGTCTCTTTCTCTCCTCTGCTTTCACTTCCAGTAAAGTTTCTTTACTTCCTCCCGACTCACCTCTCACCTGGAACTTCTTGTCTCTCTGCATTAAAGGGGAACACCCCGCTACACACTCCCCCCACTTGAACTCTTTGGTCCACAAAGATAAACTTCAACAAATACTGTTTACCATTTTGGACAATGTCGAGCATGATGTTGGCATAGGGAATTCCCACCAAAACTTTGGGATGGAACTCTCTTGCCCACAGGTCACACTACCATGAGTGGCCTGCCTAACTGTGCCAGAGAGTGAGCTGGGGTTGCCCTCCACCAAATGGACGGTGGAAGGATCAGGTTGTTCAACACTTCTCCTAGCCGTTACAACAGAGTCCTCTGAGCTCGTCCCCATTTGGGGGTAAGTTAGTTTCTTGGGAGGCCTGATGACTCTGCGAGCCCTCTGCTCTCTTGGTGCTTCTGACTCTGGCACCACAGGCTCTTCTTCAGGAGTAAGTTCAGGTAACATTGCTGGTTCTGGAACCTCTGATTCAGAAGTCGACTGACGTATGGAATCTCTAGAGTCCTCCTCTGCGCAAGTGTCAGGAACATCTTCCCAGTAATCAGCTGAGGGACTGAAGGGTATGAATTCAGTAGCCTCCGGATTCAGTGTTGCATCTGGGGTATCCCCTCCATTTGGGAGATCTATGGCGGACGTTCCCAGAGTCGAGGGAGGCCACAGCCAGTCCAGTTCTCCACCTTCTTCTGTACTCAATTGGGAGGCCTCCCCATCTTTGGCTCGAGAGGTCTGGGACCGAGTGTTCGGCCTAGGAATATCCAGGATAGAGGCCGGTTCAGGGGAGTCTCTCACGGGAGGTATTCTGACTGCCTCAGCAAGTGGGAGCAGGTGGTTCCGATGCCACGTCTTCAGTGGACCCACCTTTCCTTCTGGCTTTAGTTTGTAGACAGGCAAACCGGGCAACTTCCTACAGACAACATAGGGCTCAGATCTCCACCTGTCGGCAAGCTTGTGTTTTCCAGGGACCCCCAGATTGCGTAGCAGTACTCGGTCCCCGGGCTGCAGATCTTGCACTCGAACCTTCAGATCAAAATTTCTCTTGTTGCGGGCCCCCCTTTGATCCGAAGACGCCTGGGCTTGTTCATAGGCCACCTGCAAGCTACGTCTAAGTCTTTCCACGTATCCCTTGTGGGATGTAGCTGAGGTATTGTCTATAGAAGTGCCAAAGGCCAGGTCCACAGGTAGCCTTGCTTCTCTCCCAAACATAAGTCGATAAGGGGAGTAGCCAGTGGCGTCACTTGTGGTACAGTTATAGGCATGTACTAGGGCTGATATGTGCTGACTCCAGTGTTGCTTCTTCTCTGTTTCTAAGGTTCCCAACATGTTGAGCAGGGTCCGGTTAAATCTCTCCGGCTGAGCATCTCCTTGTGGGTGGTAAGGCGTGGTTCTGGTCTTCTTTATTCCTAATGAATCCAAAAGTCTTCGGATCAACCGACTCTCAAAGTCCCTTCCTTGATCTGAGTGGAGTCTCTGTGGTAGTCCGTAATGGACAAAATACTTCTCCATAAGTATCTTGGCCACGGTGGATGCCTTCTGGTCTTTGGTTGGGAAAGCTTGAGCATAGCGGGTGAAATGGTCGGTTATTACCAGAACATTCCCCAATCCACTCAGGTCGGGTTCGAGGCAGAGAAAGTCAATGCATACTAGATCCATTGGGCCTTGACTCTGTAAGTGGCCCATTGGGGCAGCTTGATGGGGTAGGGTCTTTCTCTGAATGCATCGTGCACAGGAATGGCAATACTCCTCTACTTCTGCCCTCATGCAGGGCCAATAGAACCGATTTCTGACAAGCTGGAAGGTCCTTTCTGCCCCTAGGTGACCATGATGGTCATGCAGGGCAATTAGTACAGTCTCTCGGTGCTTCTCTGGAAGAAATAACTGCCACTTATCTTCTGAGTCATCAGAGGGGCCCCTTCGGTAGACCACTCCCTGATGTACCTGTAGCCTGTCTAATTCCTTCCTCAACAGGCGAGCCTCCTTTGAGGGGTGATGTAGGAATTTGTTGGGATCCTGATTCTCCAGGGCTTCGAGGACCAATCTCCCCATGGGGTCTTCCAATTGGTCACACCTCAACTCCTTCTTGGACAGTCTCGGTAGGTTGTCTTCCTCCAGTTGAGTTACCCCACAATAGTGTTTGGGGACTCCTACCATGGTAACCCCTATTTCTTCTGCTCTGGAGCCTCCTCTGGCTTGGAATTCAGCCCCTTGACAAAGGGCCCGCACCCCGTCCGGTGCCACTTGGGTCCAATCTTCCCAGTCATTTGTCGTGGCATGAGACCTCCGGGACAGGGCATCTGCATCCCTATTTCCGGCTCCTGGTCTGTACTTCAGACTGAAGTTGAATCCAGACAATGCGGCCAACCACCTGTGTCCGGTGGCATCTAGTTTCGCGGTGGTGAAGAGGTAGGTCAGGGGGTTGTTGTCTGTCTTCACAGTAAACTCTGCCCCATACAAGTAGTCTTTTAGCTTGTCTACTACCGCCCATTTGAGGGCCAGGAATTCCAGCTTATGAGTGGGGTAATTCTTTTCTGAGGGGGTCAGGCTCCTGCTCACATAGGCCACTGGTCGCAGTTGTCCTTCATGTTCTTGGTAGAGTACACCACCTAGACCCTCATGGCTGGCATCCACATGTAATTCATAAGGTCTGGTAGGGTCGGCGTAGGCCAGGACTGGGGCAGTGGTTAAGCTCCTCTTCAGAGCATGAAAGGCCTCTTCACACCTTGGGTTCCACTGATCTTGAACTGACTCACCAGGCCTCCTGGGCCCTGAGTCATCCTCTTCCCCTTCTGCCTTTAGCAATTCATTCAACGGGCGGGCAATCCGAGCAAACCCCTCCACAAACCTCCTATAATAGGAGCAGAACCCCAGGAAGGATCTGAGGTCTGTTACTGTGGTGGGTCGTGGCCAGGAAGTGACTGCTTCCAACTTCTCAGGATCTGTGGCCACCCCTTCTTCAGACACTATGTGCCCCAGATAGTTCACAGAAGACTGGTAGAACCGACACTTCTCGGGGGAAAGCTTAAGTCCCTCTTCGCTGAGTCTTCTCAATACTTTCTCCAACTTGGCTTCATGTTCTTCCAAGGTTCTTCCAAAGACAATGACATCGTCCAAGTACACAAGGACTTCTATAAGATTCATGTCTCCAACAGTCTTCTCCATAAGGCGTTGAAAGGTAGCAGGAGCTCCAGACAGACCCTGAGGCATCCTATTGAATTTGAAGAATCCCACCGGGGTTATGAAGGCTGTCTTCTCCCTGTCTTCTGGGTGCATAGGGATTTGATAGTACCCACTCTTGAGGTCCATCACACTGAACCATTTGGCTCCAGACAAACTTTGTAGGGCATCTTCTATCCTTGGCGTGGTGTATTGGTCAGGGATGGTTTTCTTGTTGAGAGTCCTGTAATCGATACAAAGCCTCAACGACCCATTCTTCTTTCTGACCACCACGATTGGGGAGGCATAGGGACTTCTAGACTCCCGGATCACACCAGTCTTCTTTAGTTCTACAAGTTGTTCCCTCAGATCCTCCAGATCTGCCAGGGGGACCCGCCTGACCCTCTCTCGGAAGGGCTTATCTTCTTGGAGGCGGATCCGATGGGTGGCACTTCTTGCACACCGCACATCGAATTCATCTTCGGAAAAGATCTTCTCCCACCTGGTCAGCTGGGCCTTGGCTCTTTCTTTCCAAGCCCTGGGTAGGTTTGGGTTTTCCACGGACAGTTTCTCCCAAACATCTCCTCCGTCACCCGTCCCCTTGACTTCGGACCAAGTGACCGGGGCAGCAGGGCTCACCTGACCAAGCAACACTCTGGCAGGGATCTCCATGGGTCCTCCCGTAGTGTTCCTAACACTCACCGGAACTCTGCCATGGGCCTTCTTCAGGGCCTTGAACGGAATCACTTCTGGTATCACTTCCAGGCCTGAGGACTCTTCCCTTGGGTCTGATTCCAGCATGACAAAGGGGCCAGGTTGTTCCCACGAAAGCTTCACAGTGGCCCTAAGACAGGTTACTTCTCCGGGCTGTAGCACTACTCCTTCTCTGCCAAGTCTCCACACCTTCCCTATCCCCTCTCCCGGGGTCTTCTGCTCTAAGACCAGTCGTTGGTAGGCCGTCTTTAGCATGGGATGGATTTTGGTGGCTGAATGGTTTCTCTCTTTCACTAGAGGGGTCAGGAGTCTCCTGACTAGATCCGTGTTTTTCCCAATGATCAGGGAAATCTTGCTGGCTCCAGGCGGCCGGGGACACACAACTGCCAGGGTGTCAAACACTTCAGCCTTCCCAGCCACGGATGGGTCGAAAGTCATCTTTATGGGCAGGTACCCATCATAAGGGAAACTCTGGGTTCCAAGTCCCCATATCTCCAGCTCTTCTATCTTCTGGATAGGCAGATGACTCAAGTGCCTATCATAGAAGTCCCGGTATAGTAAAGTCACCTGTGCTCCGGTGTCCAAAAGAGCTTTAGTATAGACTCCTTCCACTTGAATGGGCACAGTAGGAGACGGGCCCACCAGTTCCTTTGGGTATGGCCGGACTGGGGTCACCTCTTTTTTTTGGCTTTCGACCCTTGCTCTGCTCCTTTTGGACTTTAATTTTTCCTGAGCCTGGCATGCATTGACTTTCTCCCTCTCAATGGGGGCACAAACCCGCTGAGGGATGTTATTGTTCCTTTTAGGTGGATGTTCCTTCTTTGGGGTGCTGTACTTCCACTGAGGGGTCTTTGGTTGGGGTGTACTATACCTCCTCCTAGGAGTTTTGTCTCCTCCATTCTTGGCCTTTTTTTTAGTTTGGAGCGCACTGAAGATGATGGGCACCCGGTTGACTCCTTCACCGGGGCCCTTTGGAGTTTCCCGCCGGCTTGCAATTATCTGTTCTCTTCTTCTTTGGGCTGGAGCATACTTTAGCAAAGTGGCCACTCCCTCCGCAGTTATAGCAACTCACCACTTCTCGGTCCTGTAGGGAGGCCGGTGCTGAGGTGTTCGGGAACAACTCCTTTCTTGGGCTTGGTTTCTCTCGTCTTCTCTGATCTTTCTCCATCAAAGAGGTCAGCATCTCCAACACTTGGGCCATTTGCGATTTCAGAGTGTCAACCTCCGCATCTCTTTCTGGGCTCTTGACCGAATGGACCAACACTGGTACAGGTGTGACATTCGCCTTGGCCACCTGCTGATCTTCCTGCAGCGCCTCTTCGTCCCTAATAATTTTTATTAGATCAGAGTAGGTTAGTGACATTCCTCCTCCTGAGGTTTTCAGGTGCAGCCAGACCGGGTCTGAGCGCCGCGCTCCCCTCATGATCTGCTTCATGCGTGCTTCATCTGCATCTTTGGGCAGCATTCCCTTCTTCAGTACAATCTTGCATAACTGCCTGTTCAGCCTTCTAACATATTCTGACAGTTTCTCATTCGGCTGCTGGAGAGTGTGTTCAATTTGATAAATCATCTCTGACACCTTCTCCAGCTGACCAAACTCTTCCTGCAGCATGGCCAGGCAATCTTGAGCTGTACAGTTTTCATTTCCAAACCGGAAGCTCTTCACCGCTTCTGCCGCGGCACCTTTCAGACTTTCTAAGACTCGCTGTCTCTTCTGTGCCTCAGACACCTCCCATGCTTCTACTGCCTGCAATGCCTGTTCCATCCAAGTGTCAAAATCTTCCTCCCCCGCAGGGACGGGGAGCTTTCCTGAGAAGGTGCTAAGCTTCCGGTAACCGGCCTCCACATGCACCGTACTGCTTTTCTGGCACTTAATTACAAGGTCTCCTAGAGCATTCAACAATTCAGGCCCTATAGCGGCCAGCGGTGATCCCGGGCTTAATAGTTCCTTAAGCCTTTCTGCTTTAGGGGATAGTGGTGGAGATAATTGTGGGAGTGATGGCTTTGGTGTCTGAAACCATTCTTCCTTCACTGGCAGCGTATGTATCAAGTGATAGATCTGATTATCTATGGCTTGTATACTCTGACTTTTAAAATGCTCTTGGATTTCGTTTTTCCATTCTACCAGTGCGTATGTAAACAAGATCACTGGATCTGGCCTAAAATCCATCACCCATGCTTTGTGGCTCGGAGACAGTAACAATACGAGCTGTTTTATCTCCTCTTCCTTCCATCTTTCCCCCGGGAGTACAATGACTACCGCCGCGGTTGGATCGGCGCCAATCGCTGCGCACCACTGTGACATTGCCAGCGGGTCCATGCTGGTACTTCTGACCGGCTTGATTGCAGCGTGCAACGTACAAGGATCCCGGACTCGAGCCCCCACGTGTAGCGCTATCCCCAGTTAAGAGAGCCGCTGATATTGATTTGGGCCCTGCAGTGCACCGCTGTCAACCCCCCGGCAATCGGCTCTAACCTCCCGTGGCACAGCTGGTGATAGAGAGATAGGACCGCGTGATCGCAACTGTTGGTGACGCAGTCCTATAACAAACATACACAGAATATACTTTAAAACTCCTATTAAAGTAAGCGGAACTGACACCAAATGTACTTTACCCAGATATTTTACTGAGGCTAATGGGCAAGTAATAAACAACAGTATAACAAGTTGCAGATCCCTGCAATAAACAGTAATAAAGATAAACAGAGTAATCAGAATAATAAAGTATTGCTATGCAACTCTAGCGCTGCCCTTTTACAGCTACTTCCCCTCATGGGTAGACTAACACCCAGCAATGTCTACCTGGGAGATGTAGTCTCTTTCTCTCCTCTGCTTTCACTTCCAGTAATGTCTCTTTACTTCCTCCCGACTCACCTCTCACCTGGAACTTCTTATCTCTCTGCATTAAAGGGGAACACCCCGCTATATATATATATATATATATATATATATATATATATATATATATTGTGACAGCAGGAAGGTAAAGTCACCTGGTTGCATCCAGGGGGGTAGATATATTTCGACCAGATTCAGGCTTTACGCCGACTTATACAACTAGGTGGAGAGTTGTATAAGCCCAGCTGAGGCTAGTGGGCTCATGGATGACTCATACCTCTAGGGAGAGTGTGGGGCGTCGTGCAGACAGGGAGTTGATGAGACCAGCTGAAGCTTGTCAGCTCATTTAGGCCTCTATAAGAACTCCCAGATTCATTAGGTGTTTGCTCATGCCTGGAACCAGACCTGTGTGGACTGTCTAGGGAGAGTGAACCCCTGTGCGGTGAGACAAAGCCTGTGTGGCTATTTGCTTGGACATTTAAAACCAGGGACTTAGGGACTAGGACAGCACTAGGCTGATCCCAGTTGTTAGTTAGGAAACCTGTATGTTTACTCAGAGGTCAAGTTGACCAGGATTTATTTTATTTATGTTTCTTTTGCTTTGCTGTGTTTTGTCACTGTAAATAGAAAATAAACCGCACCTTTTTGATTTTGAAAACCACAACCTCCGTTTGCTGGGCCTGTTTTTGTGTGGGGAGCCCATCCCGTGGGTCACACACACCCGCTGCCGAGCTAACCCCCTCACAGTTGGTGGAGAACCAGTGGCAGTTTTTTTTAAGCCAGCATGGAGGAGATACTGAAACAGCTGGCTCTAGCAAATGCCAATCAACAGCAGACAAATGCAGGTTTACAAAGGAGCCTTGCAGCCCAGCAGCAAGCTCACCAACAGAGTCTGGAAGCTCAGCAACAAGCCCAGCAGCAATCTGAGGCCCGCTTCATAGACCTGTTACAGAAGCAAGAGCAGAGACTACAACAAATGGAAGCAGTAATGCAGCAACGTCCGCAGACCAGTGAGGAAAGCCATCCCACTAATACCGCGTCCTTTGGGGTGAGTCGTTTATTGACAAAAATGACTGGAGAGGATGATCCAGAGGTATTTTTGACCACATTTGAAAGGACCGCTGAAAGAGAAAAGTGGCCTGAGGAGCAGTGGGCTGGACTGGTGGCTCCTCTGTTAACTGGTGAATCGCAGAAAGCTTACTATGACCTAGAGCCTAACCAAGCAAAAGACTATGTGATGCTAAAAGCTGAAATTTTGGCAAGGCTGGGTGTCACCCAGGCTGTCCGGGCTCAGCGTGTGCATAACTGGACTTTCCAGCTTGGAAAACCCCCCAGGTCTCAAATGTATGATCTCATTCACCTGAGCAGAAAGTGGCTACAGCCAGAGACTTTGTCCGCACCAAAGATTGTGGAACGTGTTGTTGTAATGGATCGGTTTTTGAGAGCTCTTCCTACTGCCATCCAAAAGTGGGTAAGCCATGGAGACCCAGAGACGGCCGATGGTCTTGTGGATCGTGTGGAGAAATACTTGGCTACAGAGAACCTGACGGCCTCTTCCAGAGACACTCGGACTTTCCACCCTAAGACCAGACCATCCCCAGGGGCGGATAAGAGGATTCCAAGGGGTGAGGGTGGAGAGAGTGAGAGGGTGGGAGCTCTACCCCAAGTTTGGCGAGAACAGCCTGGGAAATCAGCGGCTCAAGAGGCGGCAAGAAGGATCGTTTGCTACCGCTGCCGGCAAGCGGGACATATTGCAGCCAATTGCCCGGTTGTGGAGGAACCCATGCAGTGTGACTTTCTGACGGGCAGACGTCAGTCGCTGTGTGCGACAGTCGCATGCACTGCCATTCGAGGAACTGAGAAACATTTATGCAAAATGTGTGTTAATGGTAGAAATGTTGTGGTATTGCTGGATTCAGGTAGCCTTGTGACCCTGATAAAGGCTGAGTTAGTTAAAACAGAGGTCTTTGGGAATAGCAAGGTAGCTGTTATTTGTGTGCATGGGGACACCCGAGAGTATCCAGTGACTACAGTGTGTTTCGAGACCCCCAAAGGTACCCTCTCTCATCCAGTGGGCTTAGTATCTCAGTTACCGCATGACGCCATTGTGGGAAGGGATTTTCCGAAGTTCTGGGAACTGTGGGATGATCCTGAGCCCCCCACTGGTGCCCCTATGTACCAGGAATGTGATAGCCAGAACTCCCCTGAGAGTGGTGAGGACTCTCCGGAATTTCCCTTATCAGTATTGGCAGGGGAGACTCAAGAAACTGGAGAGGAGCCCACCTCCTCAGACGAAAACCTACCGTCTGTGGAGTTTTCTGATCTTGAGGTTCACAGGGAAAACTTTGCCACAGAACAGTTGAAAGACCCCGCCCTAATAAAGGCACGGGAAAACGTAGTGAAAATAGATGGCGAGTTAGTGAACCCAGATAATACCTGCACTTACCCATACTTCAGCGTAGAGAAGGACCTACTGTATCGGGTGGCAAAAAGGGCAGAAGAAACCGTTGAGCAGCTTGTGGTGCCCAAACCTTACAGGAAGTTGGTGTTGGAGTTGGCCCATGGGCACATTCTTGGAGGTCATCTGGGGACAGAGAAAACCCGAGAGAGGGTATTACAGAGATTCTATTGGCCGGGGGTGATGAAGGACATAGAAAATTATTGTTCCTCCTGCCCTGTGTGTCAGAGGTCGGCCCCGATGCCACATTTCCGTAGCCCGCTGTTCCCTCTACCCATCATTGAGGTCCCGTTTGAGAGGATCGCCATGGATTTGGTAGGTCCTATAATCAAGTCCGCTAGGGGGCACCAGTACATATTAGTTATAATGGACTATGCCACCCGTTATCCAGAAGCGATCCCTCTCCGAAATACCTCGGCCAAAACCATAGCCAAAGAGCTATCTCTTGTGTTTAGCCGGGTGGGTATTTGTAAAGAACTGCTTACGGACCAAGGTACACCCTTTATGTCCCGGGTTATGAAGGAGCTGTGTAAATTGTTCAAAGTGACGCAATTACGTACATCTGTGTATCACCCCCAAACCGATGGGCTGGTTGAAAGATTCAACAAAACCCTAAAACAAATGTTGAAGAAAGTGGTGGATAGAGATGGAAAGGATTGGGACTGCCTACTTCCTTATCTGATGTTTGCTATTAGGGAGGTGCCCCAATCCTCTAGGGGATTCTCCCCCTTTGAGTTACTGTATGGGAGACACCCAAGAGGGCTGTTGGATATTGCCAAGGAAACTTGGGAAAGTGAGAGTTCTCCCCACAGGAGTGTGATTGAGCATGTCGCCCTGATGCAAGACCGAATTGCACAGGTAATGCCCATCATGAAGGAACATTTGGCCCAAGCGCAGTTAGCACAGCAGAGAGTGTACAACCGTGGAGCCAAGACCCGTACCTTTTCCCCGGGGGATAGGATACTGGTACTTGTCCCTACGGTTGAAAGTAAATTCCTTGCCAAATGGCAAGGCCCCTATGAGATAATGGAAAAAGTGAGCGAAGTGAATTACAAGGTCAGACAACCAGGAAGGCGAAAGCCCGAACAGATCTATCACGTTAATCTGTTGAAAGCCTGGAGGGATAGAGAGTCCCTAGTCGCAGACACTTGGTCACCAGCTCAAACTGGTTGCGTGATTCCTGAGGTTGGAATAGCAGCCACCTTGTCACAACCCCAACAACAGGAGGTTAAGGAGTTTGTGCTTCGCAACAAGGAGGTATTCTCTGAGCTGCCGGGACAAACATCTGGGGTAGAGCATGACATCATTACCCCGCCCGGTGAAAGGGTGAAGTTAAAACCCTATCGGATCCCAGAGGCCCGACGGGAGGCAATACGGGAGGAAGTACAGAAAATGCTGAACTTAGGGGTGATAGAGGAGTCCCAAAGTGATTGGTCTAGTCCCATTGTGTTGGTGCCTAAACCGGATGGGAGCTGGCGATTTTGTAACGATTTTCGTCAGTTGAACAAAGTTACAAAATTTGACACCTACCCCATGCCACGTATAGATGAGTTGATCGACCGGCTGGGAACAGCCCGATACATGACGACTCTTGACCTCACAAAAGGGTATTGGCAAATCCCCCTGGCCAAGTCGGCCAAAGAGAAAACCGCATTTGTAACCCCAGACGGGGCGTTCCAATATAAAAGAATGCCGTTCGGGTTACAGAATGCGCCGGCCACATTCCAGCGGAAAATGGACCAGATGCTGAGGCCCCATCGGAAGTATGCTGCGGCTTACCTGGATGACGTAATTGTCCATAGCACAGATTGGGCCTCACATCTGCCAAAAGTGCAAGCAGTCCTGGACTCTGTTCGGGAAGCGGGGTTTACGGCTAACCCCAAGAAGTGTACCATTGGGCAGGAGGAGGCCAAATATCTTGGGTACACCATTGGGAGGGGAGTAATAAAACCCCAACTCAACAAAGTCGAGGCCATCCAGAGTTGGCCACGTCCCAACAGCAAGGAGCAGGTACGAGCCTTTCTGGGAATCGCTGGGTATTATCGGCGATTCATTCCCCACTTTGCTTCTAAGGCTGTGCCCCTAACCAACCTGACGAAGGGGAAAGGGTCGGTCATGATTAAATGGACCCCCGAGGCTGAGGCAGCATTCCAATTCTTGAAACAAGCCTTATGTAGCCAGCCAGTGATGTACTCACCCGACTTCTCTAAAGACTTTGTCGTACAAAGTGATGCGTCAGATGTGGGGTTAGGAGCAGTATTGTCCCAGGTCTGGAACGGGGAAGAGCACCCAGTCATTTACCTCAGCAGGAAGTTGAAGTCCCATGAGGTAAATTACGCCACCGTTGAAAAGGAGTGTTTAGCGGTGAAGTGGGCTCTAGATTCCCTTCGGTACTACCTGCTAGGTAGGCACTTTGACATGGTTACGGATCACGCTCCGTTAAAGTGGATGGCTCAAAACAAGGAAACAAATAGAAGAGTGAATAGGTGGTTCCTGGCCCTCCAGGAATTCAACTTCACAGTAAAGCATCGCCCTGGCGTTCAAATGGGGAATGTGGATGCTTTGTCTCGAGTACATGAATGCCTGATTGCTGGTGTTCCAACCCCGAGGTTAAAACAAGAGGGGGGGTATGTGACAGCAGGAAGGTAAAGTCACCTGGTTGCATCCAGGGGGGTAGATATATTTCGCCCAGATTCAGGCTTTACGCCGACTTATACAACTAGGTGGAGAGTTGTATAAGCCCAGCTGAGGCTAGTGGGCTCATGGATGACTCATACCTCTAGGGAGAGTGTGGGGCGTCGTGCAGACAGGGAGTTGATGAGACCAGCTGAAGCTTGTCAGCTCATTTAGGCCTCTATAAGAACTCCCAGATTCATTAGGTGTTTGCTCATGCCTGGAACCAGACCTGTGTGGACTGTCTAGGGAGAGTGAACCCCTGTGCGGTGAGACAAAGCCTGTGTGGCTATTTGCTTGGACATTTAAAACCAGGGACTTAGGGACTAGGACAGCACTAGGCTGATCCCAGTTGTTAGTTAGGAAACCTGTATGTTTACTCAGAGGTCAAGTTGACCAGGATTTATTTTATTTATGTTTCTTTTGCTTTGCTGTGTTTTGTCACTGTAAATAGAAAATAAACCGCACCTTTTTGATTTTGAAAACCACAACCTCCGTTTGCTGGGCCTGTTTTTGTGTGGGGAGCCCATCCCGGGGGTCACACACACCCGCTGCCGAGCTAACCCCCTCACAATATATATATATATATATATATATATATATATACATCTCACCGTTTGTGCAGCTACATCTGACTGCAGGCCTCTACTGTACCTGTTCCAAATTACAAACAGATTCAACTTATGAACAAACCTACAGTCCCTGTCTTGTTTGCACCGCCTGTATACTGCTGTTCAGAGTATATAGGGCCTTTTTTTAATTTGGGTGCGGGGTTCCCCTTAATATCCATACAAAACCCATGCCATTTTTCTCAATGATTTTCATCCATATTGCCGGGACCAGACATTACATTAAAGCGCAAGCAGTTTTAAATGACTTTTTTTCCTTTAGAAATGTCATTTTGTGCAGGGACAGTTCTAAACACGGGAAACACATGCCACTTCACAGGCATACTATAGACACCCACCAGGTACGATATTTAACGGAATATTTCACTTATTTTTTTCACTTTAGGCATCATTAAAATCACTGCTCCCGAAAAAATTGCAGTTTTTAAAACTTTTTTTTGCATTGATACATGTCCCCTGGGGCAGGACCGGGGTCCCCAAACCCTTTTTAGGACAATAACTTGCATATTAGCCTTTATAATTAGCACTTTTGATTTAGATTGTTCAAGTCCATTGTATTTAATAGGGTTCTAAAGTTTGTGCAAACTTTCGGTCCGTTCGCAGGTTCTGGTGCGAACTGAACCGGGGGGTGTTCGGCTCATCCCTAGTTTGCGGCAGGCAAGCACACCAAATGGCCGTATGCAGCCAGTTGATTGGTAGATAGATGATCTCAAATATATGCTAGTTGAGTGTAAATAGGCATGTAAAAGCAAGTATATTGTGTTTAAGGGTACATATGCCCCATATAATCCTCGAACAAAGCCATTCTGACAGGGAACCCTGACTGCTTAGGGAAACTATATAATCCACCACTGCTAAATGGACTACCATGGGGGATCCAATATGAACACCAAATTATTTTTATCAAAATATAATTGACTCACAGCCCTAAAATCAAAAACACCTCTTTATTACATACACAAGTAAAGATAAGCATACCAAGGTACTAATCAACCCCTCTAAAACATAACCCACCATGCCATGTTTGGGACCCTGCTATACCATATACAATATAAACACAGAAAAAAATGTCATCATATATTAACAAGGAAGAAAACATGATCTCAGCAGGACTACCGGGTGCATGGATTAGGGTGGACAGGCCGCCACTGCATTTCAGAGTACCCACTTTCACTTCTGAGATTCCACATTCCATTTTGAGAACTTTACTGAATTTGGCTTTTACCAGTTATGGCAACCCCATGCCTGTTTCCTGTCCCTGTTACAGTAGTTAGGAGGATGGAGCCCTAAATAGCAGTAAAAACCTGACTGGAAATCTAAACTTTCCCAGCTTCAAAGGATTCCCTCATAGGTTAGCGACTCAAAAGAATACACCTCACTGATTTGAAGCTTTCGTGGGGTACACACCAAGCAGTCAAGTACTGGATAGCACTGAAACAAAAACAAACACAGTTCTGTAATGACTAAGCGCTAACATTTACGCGAAACGCGTCTACCTCTTTGTCCCCTGCTCCATCTGTCAACCACTTGTCATATGAAGCTTCAATAAAAGGATTTTTGGAAGTGCAGCCACCCGGAATTATTTCTTCATAAACACAGTTCTGGTTGTGACCTTTAGGAGTAGTTAGCTCAGTTTTTATGCCAGTCAGAACTGTGCTTTTAGGGATTGTTGGCTCACTTTTATTAAACCATTGTAAGGGAAAAGTGCCAGTAAAAAT